>CM073457.1:30112500-30727500 GCA_037074485.1 Delonix regia
CATTCCATAACTCTTTGAACTCTTCTACTAATAGTTGTAGATAGATATCTATATCATTCCTTAGCGCACACTTACTAGGAATTATCATTGAAAGAATAAATTAACTTTATTTCATATACATTCAAGAAGGAAGATTGTAAGGGATAAGTTTCACTTGCTAGATGTTGAAACTAGTGTTTAAGTTACCAAATTGATTGAATTCATTAGTGGCTAGCCCATGGTGTACATTATGAGGTTTTAATGCAAATTGAGGATGCATCATGCCAAATCTCTTCCATGTTTCTGAGTCACTTGGATGCCTTAATATGTTATCATTATTCTTTTTCATTGTATGCCATTACATATGTTCAACTATTTTAAAAGACATAAACATCTTTTGCAATCAAGGTTTCAGTGGAAAATATCGCAAAACTTTTCTAGGTAACTTCTTTTCCTTTTACTATTGCTAGATATATCTTTACGCTTTAGTTTCCATCTAAATGTATTGTATCTTTTACAAGGATCTTTCTTGCATCCTCCCTAAGTATAACATGCAATCATAAAGACATGCATGGATGTTGGTACAGTTGAGCCCTAATTTATTGATCATTTCTTAGCCTCTTAGAAAGAAGGTAGAATTTTAGCTTGTTCAAAGGTGTCTGGCAACAACTCTAATATCCTTGTCAGTTATTTTGCACAGACACTTAATACAAAGATAATTGTGAATATTTCGTAAACTCTTCATATAAACTCAGTTTTCCATATTTAATTAATTCTAAAAACTTTGCACTATGGTATGATTTGGTGCAAAAGACATTACTACATCATTTTCAACACAATGGTTAATAGGATAGTGCCTGAATGCATCATTGACCATGTCTTGTATAAGGTAATAAACACTAATCCTTTCTTCCCTCACACTTGGTATTAAATGAGCATTAACGGTAGTGTTGACAACACTTGTCTCTCTATGTATACTCCAAAAAGTGTACCTTTCTAGAAATTTTTTAACAATCAAGTGGTCTAACACTTCTTGTCTAGTAAGTCACTTGTTGAACTTGCATTTTGATAAGGACATATTATTCTACCCCTAACAGTACAATTAGCAAATGCAAAATCTAAAAACTTATTTAGTCTTTCCATGTATTCATGGGAATTTCAAGGCATATCAATTCATCTCTTATCCATTTCAAATGACGATAATTTACCTCAATCCTCGAAAAGAATTTTTTACTACATAAGAAGATTGTAAACCAAGTAGTATCAAACAATATTAAACAATATCATCTACAAAATTAATTATCATGAAATTGGCAATTTGACACTAAGTAAATAGGTGCACAAACAACCATATAAAATTTGCTCAACAATAAAAATTAAATAAATATACCACACTTTTGTATTATAAAAATGAACTTTTTTACGTGAGCAAACAAACATATAAGATATTACCAAATTTTAGCAATTAACTATAAGCACTGTAAGTGTATAACTCATGTGGAGGGGAAACAAATATTAGTATTACCTACTGTTCTCTCATAATCGCAAGTAATACCCCTAGTTATCGTGAAACTGTAGGTACTTCTAACGAATTCAACACAATTGCAAATACGTGCAGTTCGAAACCAACTACAGGTAAAGCACCTGCGATTGCAACAGGAAACCACACGGGTTTTACTTACGATTCTTATTGAATCACAGGTATTACCTACGGTTTTGTTTAGAATCATATGTACTACTTGCAGTGTTAATTTTATACGT
Source organism: Delonix regia (assembly GCA_037074485.1). NCBI lineage: Eukaryota > Viridiplantae > Streptophyta > Magnoliopsida > Fabales > Fabaceae > Delonix > Delonix regia. Next base: position 30,114,241 of record CM073457.1, read on the forward strand.
AGCTATTCTTCACAATAGTAGCGATTGGATAAATCGCAAGTAAATAACATTAACTAATAATATGTTTTTAAGTGTTAAGCATAATAATTTAATTTTGAGAATAATATTTGTGTGAAATAACATTGGCCAACATAGGCTTTGCTACAAATTTTATGTTTTAGAAAAAAAATAAATTTATTGCTTTATAGATAAAATAAATAACATTAAAACTAAAATATCTAAAAATATATATTTAAATTAATAAAAGAAATCAATATTGCTCTTTAGGGTGTTTTAACCAATTTTTTTGTTCTAAAGGATAATGTGTGATGTCCCTAAATTTTTATTTAATAATCGCCACTAAATACACAGAAAAATAAAGCACACAACAATTTGACATAATGAAATAAAGTTTAAAGTGACAACTTGTGTACTACTATAATATCAGTGCAAAAAAGCTTACAGCAGAGTATACATTTTGTGAAAAGTGCCAATATATTAAAACATCCAATATTTTTTGAAAATATTTATTTGACTACCATAAATTCAATTTCGTATTAATTTTCAAATGTCCAACATATTTTTCCTACCTACAAATGTTTTAAAACCAAAATATATCCATAGTAAATTGGCCAAAATACCATACCTTCATAATACTGAATTTATTTTTTCCTTATTTGGAATGTACAAATACCAAATAATGATTTAAGTAAACATTTATATACCATACTAAAACTAAAACATTATTTTCTTAATAATCTAGCTAAAACATAGCCATTAGGTAAAATCCATACTTTGTATGTCAACATCATTTCTTAAAATACTTACACAATTTATAACCTTGTATCAAAAACATAATTTATTAGGAATAATCACTTAAAATGTTAACACTTAAAGACACTTTTAAGTAAGCATATTTTTAACAAAATAAGAGCATCTAAGACTAATTTTAAAACACATAATTATTCTTTTTAGATAAAGAAAGAGAAACTTTAAACAAAATAATCTCTAAGTACTAAATTGATAGTTTTACAGCATCATAAATAGCAAAATGACATCTTAGTAAATTTCTAACAAGAACCATGTGCATTCAACATCCCTTATGCATTCTACGTACCATTCATGGGATTTTTGCTTATTTTACTGTTTCTACCATAGCTTAACTTATGTTTTCAGTTTAGTCCCTATAATATGGATTTCGAATAAATTTAAGGAAAAGTGAGATATTTTCAATTTAGTCCCTTTGAATGAAATTCTATTTTGACATTTAACCTCTTTCTATTATAAATTTTCATTTTAGTCCCTAAACACTATTCATCCATATTGTAATATTTCCTTATACAAACAAAGTCATCAATTTTATTTTTCAAAGATTCTCCTAGCAATCATAACCTTCTATATTCTTATTTTCTTTCACTTCTATCCCATCTTGCCTCTTTATCTCTTACTTCAATTTACATCTTGCATCTATCTTATCAAGAGTAAGTTTATATCTTCCTTCCAATCATTCTTTAATATGTCAACCAACTTTTATCACAAAAATACTAAGTCACTGAGACCATGCACATAAGATAGGTTCTTATATTCAACAACTTGAGTATTCTACATATAAAAAGTAATCACTTATTTACATATAGTCATTATCACATGTCATAACTAAAGATTACAAAATACACAAACTTAGGCTAATTTCTACTATATTACAAACAAAACTTGAAATTAGCCACCCTAAAATATTCTTCCATGGCTCTCCATCGTCCATCTTCCTTAGGTGATGTTAAGTGGTCTATAAAACAACATCATGGTAACATTTGGCATATTCCCCTTGGGTGAGTAATTCTCATCCACGCCTAGTATCCTTGTTACCATTTCGGTATGAATTTCACTATTAATAATAAAGAGAGAGATAGTGAACACCATGGAGAAAGTTTCATAGTGTACAACAAATCTAAATAAATCTATGAGAGTCATCTTCTTAGCTTGAAATTGGTGAAGTAATGGAATGAGAATTTAAACAAATTTTCAATAGTTAAACAAGTCAATTATCACATTAAGGCATAGATATATGGCACATGTAAACAATAATCACATTTGAGCATATCATCATCACAATTGGATCTATAAAACCGCCACATGCATGCCAAATTACCTTGCTCCTAAAGCAAAGGTTTAAAATGCTCAACGCACCCATCTTGGTGCTGCCACCATGCGATATCTAAGATGACATACATATCTCATGCATAATGGTATAAAGATCAACTTTAACTACCTTAGTTGATTGAGTTTTTCTCCTTGATTGTACTTTTAATGTCTCACCCTAAGCATAAAGAGAACCACTGGTACTATTTGTTGGGTTAATTTTAAACCAAAACTATTCCTTGCAATAGCTGTGGTTGGATAAACTGCAAGCAAAGAACTGTCACTAGTAATATGTTTTTTTTAGTGTTAAGGATAATAATTTAATTTTGAAAATAATATTTATATGAAATAACATTGGTAAACATAAGCTTTGTCATAAATTTAATAATATTTTAGAAAAAAAATTAAATTTGTTGCTTTATAGATAAAATAAATAACATTGAAATTAAAATATCTAAAAATATATTTTTAAATTAATACAAGAAATCAATAATAATCTTTAGAGTGTTTTGACCATTTTTTTGTTCTAGGGGTAATGTGTATAGTTTCAAAATAGATGAGATGACTATGTAATTTAGATATTTCTAAGGAAATGAAAGAGTAATACACTCTAAAAGAACTTGGGCATGCTAATTAAACATTTTAGTTTTTACGATGAAAATAGAGACAAAGCGAGAGGGAGGTTCTTTTATCATGGTCTAAGACTTTTGTTGTGTAAGAAGTGAGTTACTTTTCTAAAAGATTAAAATGAATAACAACTTGTAAAAAAAAAAAACCAATATGAACTTAGTGTAATTCTATAATAACGTGTTTTGTTTTTACTTCTACGTTAATAGCATATTCGAATATCAACTCATAATTGATTATGTCTAATATGATTGATAATGATACAACTATCAAAAAATTCTTAAAATCCAAATTTAAATTTCTTTGAATTGCACGAACAGTTTGGATGTAGTTGTCAAAATGGAAATAATTGAAGCTTTGTTATATTTAGACTAAACCATTTTTTTTATTCGAAACAAATGATAGGGATTTCACAAAAAGTTATTTTAGTGTATACAAATGTTTTTCGTCGTTGTTTCTAAATCAGAATACCTACCAACTTAACTTCCATATTTCATTTTTTAGTCTTTGCCAAAAATATTTGTAGTTCCCCTTATAAATTTTCAAGACACCAACGTTATTCATAATTAATTATTAAAAATTTCGTATTCAAGAAGATATGGTAAATTCCAAATTGATTTTTTTAGCTTTCTCCTTCATTGTACAACACGTTCTGACTGCCAATGGCATTGGCGAACATCGCTTGGTTCCAACTTTATATGTTTTTGGTAGTTCTGCAGTAGATTCAGCAAACAAGAACCATCTAAATACAATAGCAAAGGCAAATTTGTGGCCATATGGTATTGATTTTAACAATGTGATGGGTCGATATAGTAATGGTAAAAATTGGGCTGACTTTGTTAGTAAGTTTGATAGTTTGGTGAAAGGTAATCACTCAATCATTGTAATGCATGAGGTTTAAATTCATATTACAAAATAGCATAATACTTATGGTGTTTGTTTTCCTCTCTATAGCAATTAATTTGGGCTTACCAATGGCTCCCCTATACTTGAATCTCTCTGAGTATGAAAGAAGTCAAATAACAAAGGGAATAAACTATGGATCAGGAGCATGTGGCATCTTAAACACAAGCAGAGTAGTAAGAGATTAAAGCTTCAAACAAAGTTCATCTTGCATGTGTTCCCTACTTTAGTGTTTTCTTTGAGATTAAATGATTTGTCTTATCACTAAATTTTTTGATGTCTCTAACCTTCTTTCAACTATTTTTCGATAAAGGGAGAGTGTTTAACGCTAGTCCAACAAGCTAAATACTTCACCTATACTGCGATAAAGGAACTGCCAAAAGCACTAAAGAATCAAAAGAAATTGCAACAACACTTAGCCAAATCCATTTACCTTTTATTTATTGGAATTAATGATTACAATAAATTTGCAAACGGAAATATTTTAGACAAATTTAGTCCACAAGACTTTGTGGATTACCTCCTTGATGAAATTACGAAGCATATCAAGGTTCGTTCTACCTTTTCTTACTTTGCTCTATCATATATTTTTAGAGGGCATACACTTTTACATTGCAGTATTCAACATTGCACTAGCTTTATCTTATGCATTATTGTCTAAGCTTGCTATAGTAGTCATATTAATTTTATATGTATTATGGATCTTTGAAAAATTGTCACAACTATAAAAATAAGTTAAAACTTAAAGAGGATCACTCACAGAATGAAGTTGCATAATCTAATTTATGGTATATTGACAACATTAAGCTTTTTTCTTTTTAATCATTTAACAACTCCAGACACTTTATGATCTTGGAGCTAGAAAGTTTGTAGTGTATGGCATTTCAAAATGTGGGCCATTTCAATATACACAAGGTTGTGAATCAAGGTACTACATAGACAAGCTTCCCCAAAGGTTACAAAAGTTACAAGCTGAACTCCCATGTTTGTTATTTACAATATATGATGTATTCTCTACATACAAAAATATATTGGAAAATCATAAAAAATATGGTCAGTAAATTTATTCTAAGGCCATTCTTCTTGTTGAGCTCCACTTCAAATCATTCTTTCTTCCATGTTTCAATGAAGTGCTAAGATTATGAATTCCTTGTCACTCTATGATGTGTTCTTTTACATGGGTCTCTTCACATGTACAGGAATCTCAAATATCAAGGATCCTTGTTATCTTCAAGGAAAACCACTTTGTCCCGATAGATCAAAGTACCACCTGTTTGATATGTGGGGCCATCAAACTGAAGTCTCATGTCAAATTGCTGCAAAGGACTACTTCAATGGAACTGCTTGCTCTCCTTATACTCTTTCTGAGTTGGCCAAGGCTCCCATCCACTGTTAAAGGTTCTAATAAAATGATTAACATTGATCTTTCATAGATTTGTGCTAAAAATTTCATATTTATGTATTTTATGAATGTGAATATCAACATTCTTTACAAAGTTCCTTTTCACAAGAATTGGTTTGCCTTGTCGTGAAGTGGTTGTGGTAGTCTTAGGAATTTAGTATATGATTACTTAAAGTATAATGGAATGGATAGGGATAAATCATATTGACCAGTTGGTTTTGAACTTGGAGAGACAACAATTTTTTTTTTTGGTAATAGGAGAGACAATTGTTAAAGCAAGGTAGAAGTCACAATAAAAGAATGATAAAGAGTTTTTAGGGCAGTAACCATGAAGAATGGTGTTGCAATCAATAGGGAGGAATAAGTAAATGATGGCTTAACACTTCAAAGAAAGGTAGGTATTTCAATAGATAGATGTTTAACAACGGCTAACATACCATTGAGAAAAATCCAATTTTGTCCCTTAAAGATTTGCCGTTATCATTTTAGTCTCTCACCACATGTGGTATCAAAGGAGCATTAATATTAGTGTTTAGAAAACTTGTCTCTCCATGTACCTTTTTAGAAATGGTTTAACAATCAAATGGTCTGACACTTCTTGTCTAGTATGCCACTTGTTGAACTTGCATTTTGGTCAAAGACATATTATTCTAGCCCCAACACTATGATTAGTAAATGAGAAATCTAGAAACTTACTTAGTCCTTCCATGTATTAATGGGTATTTCGAGGGTTATCAGTCTAGCTATTATCCATTTGACAAGACTATATTTTACCTCAACCCTCTAATTTTTTTTTTCCACTATATAAGAAATTATAAACCAAGTAGTATTAATCAATATTGAACAATATTCATTTGAAAAAGTTAATTATTATCAAATTGGAACTATGTAACTAGGTGCACAAACAACATTATAAAATTTGCTCAACAACATAAACTAAATAAATATACCAAACTTTGATATTTTAAAAATGAAAGTTTCATATGTGAGCAAAAAGGAATTTAACATACTACCAATTTTAGCAATCAACCAATGAAAAAGTGATAGAATATCAACAATGCAGCACACATAAGTTCATTAAAACAAAAAAGTTGTCAACACAAAAGGTCAAATACTTTTTTCCACAAGTATTGAAATTTAGAAAACAAAAGGATTCATAAAACAATTTAATTATAGGTTTATACTATGAATTCCCAAAAGAAAAAATATAATGATTTTAAATAAAATAGAAGTTGAAAAACTTATCTTAAACGACAGTGAATGACGACATTGATAGTTGACAATGGTAACATTCCTCCTCCGATGTAAATGGCTGTAAAGAACTAAAAGCAACATGAAGAGAAGAAATTGGTAAGTTAAAAAGAAAAGGAAAAAAAGAATAATGCTAGTGACTCATTAGTACACAAAAAAAAAAATGAGAGAAGTAGAAGGAAAGGAGAAATAAGAAGAGATGGAGTGCAGTGAGTATACGATTGATAAGAAGGGGAGACAAATTTTATGGCTACACAGGTATTATGTACAATTCACAACCACTGGTCAAGCACCTGCGATTTCAGTCGGCGATAAAGGACCCTTTGGTATTTTATCTGCAATATGAACCGAAGGTATTGCCTGTAGTATGAACCGTCACTAATAATATGATTTTTTTTTTTTGTTGTGTTAAGAACACTAATTTAATTTTGAGAATAATATTTGTATGATATAACATTGGCAAACATAAGCTTTGCCAAAAATTTCATAATGTTTTCGGAAAAAATTAATTTGTTGCTTTATACATATAATAAGTAAAATTAAAATTAATATATATATATATATATATATATATATATAAACTAATAAAAGAAATCAAAAATATTCTTTAGGGTGTTTTGAGCAATTTTTTGTTATAGGGGTAATGTGTATTGTTTCAAAATAGATGAGAGGAACACATATTTTAGATATTTCTTAGGAAAAGAAAGAGTGATATACTCAAAAAGCACTAGGACATTTTAATTAAACATTTTAGTTTTTACGATGAAAATAGAGACAAAGCGAGAGGGATGTTCATTTATCATGGTCTAAGGCCTTTGATGTGTAAGAAGAAAGTTACTTTTTCTAAAAGATTAAAATGAACAACAACTTCTACTAAAAATACCAATATGAACTTACTCTTGTTCTATAATAACATTTTTTGTTTTTACTTCTATGTTAATAGCATATTCGATTTCTAATGTACTACCAACCCATGATTGATAATGTCTAATGTGATTTCTAAGGATACTACTACCAAAAGATTCTCAAAATCAAAATTTAAATTTTTCTTTAAATTGCAAGAAAAGTTGGGATATAGTTGTCAAAATGTAAATAATTGATGTTTTGCTATATTTAGACTAAACCATTTTTTGTTTAAAAGAAAAAAAAATAGGACTTCCATATAAAATAGTTATTATAGTGTATACAGATGTTTTCTGTTGTTATTTCTAAATCAGAATACCTACCAACTTAACTTCCTTATGTTATTTATTAATCTTTGCCAAAAATATTAGTAGTTCCCCTAATAAATTTTCGAGACACGAATGCTATTCATAATTAATTAATAAGATTTCATGTTCAAGAAGATAAGGCAAATTCCAAATTGTTTTTGCTAGCTTTCTCCTTCATTGCACAACACGTTCTTAGTGCCAATGACATTGGAGAACATCTCTTGGTTCTAACTTTATATGTTTTTGGTAGTTTTCTAGTAGATTCAGGAAACAAAAACTATCTAAAACCAATAGCAAAGGCAAATGTGTGGCCATATGGTATGGATTTTAACAATGTGATGGGTTGATACAGTAATGGTAAAAATTGGGCTAACTTTGTTAGTAAGTTTGATAGTTAATGAAATATAATCACTTAATCATTTTATTGCATAAGGTTGAAATTCATATTACAAAATAGTATAATACTTATGGTGTTTGTTTTCCTCTCTATAGCAATTAATTTGGGCTTACCAATGGCTCCCCTATACCTGAATCTCTCAGAGTTAGAAAGAAGTTAAATAACAACGGGAATAAACTATAGATCAGGAGCATGCAGAATCTTAAACACAAGTAGAGTAGTAAGGGATTAAAGCTTTTAACAAAGTTTATCCTGCATGGGTTCCCTATTTTTGTATTTTCTTTGAGAATAAATGATTTGTTTATCACTAATTTTTCTTGTCTCTAACCATTTTTTAACTATTTTTTTTTAATAAAGGGAGAATGTTTAATGCTGGTGGGAAAATTTGCATTCTTGACTTTAACTATGACAAAGGATCTCCCAAAAGCACTAAAGAATTGAAAAAAATTTTAGCAATACTTAGCCAAATCCATATACCTTCTGTTTATTGGAATTAATGATTACAACAAATTTGTGAACAGAAACATAATGGACAAATTTAGTCCACAAGACTTTGCAGATTACCTCCTTGATGAAATTACGAAGCATTTCAAGGTTCATTCTACCGTTTCTGACTTTGCTCTATCATATATTTTTATAGGGAATTCACTTTAAAATTGCAGTGTTCAACATTGCTTTAGCTTTAACTCTATCTTATGCAATATTTCCTAAGCCTGCTATAAAAGTCATACGAATTTATATATGTATTATGAATCTGTGAAAAATTATCACAACTATAAAAACTAGTTAGAACTTAAAGAGGACCACTCATGGAATTAATTTGCATAATCTAATTCATGGTTTATAGATAACATTAAGCGTTTTTTTCAACAACTCCAAGCACTTTATGATCATGGAGCTAGAAAGTTTGTAGTGTATGGCATTTCAAAATGTGGGCCATTTCAATATACCCAAGGCTGTGAATCAAGGTACTACACAAACAAGCTTCCCTAAGGGCTACAAAAGTTACGAGTTGAACTTCCATGTTCGTTATTTACAATATATGATGTATTCATCGCATACAAAAATATATTGGAAAATCATGAAGAGTATAGTGAGCAAATTTATTATAAGGTCATTTTTGTTGTTAAGCTCTAATTTAAATCATTTTTTCTTTCATATTTCAATGAAGCACTAAGATTATGAATTCCTTGTCACGCAATGATATGTTCTTTTACTTGGGTCTCTTCACATGTATAGGAATCTCAAACATCATGGAACCTTGCTATCTTCAAGGAAAACCACTTTGTCCAGATAGATCAAAGTACCACCTGTTTGATATATGGGGCCATCAAACTGAAGTCTCATGTCAAACTGCTACAAAGGACAGCTTCAATGTAATTGGTTTTAGTTAGCCATGGCTCCCATCCACTGTGAAGGGTTTAAGAAAAATGATTGACATTGGTCATTCTTAAATCTGCGCTAAAATTTCCAATTTATGTATTTTGTGAAAGTGAATATCAACATTCATTACAAAGTTCATTTCCACAAGAATTGGTTTGCCTTGCCTAAAAGTAGTTATGGAAGTTGCAGGAACCTAATACATGATTGCTTAAAATGTAATGGAAATTACAAGTATAAATCATATAGTCCCCATGGTGGACAAAATAGTATAAGGTTAACTTCAAAAGAGTAAGACAACTATAAATTATGAATATGAATAAATCTATGTAGCAAATTCTTCATGAGTACATATACCAAGCAATGTTTTGATTTCAATAACATTGCTTAACTATTTAAATGTCAAAATTTCATACTATATTGACGCACATGCGTACTGGGAACATTAGATATACATATCACACATAATATAGGTTAATCTTTCACCAATAGCTAGCAAATAGGTAATTTGAGGGAATTCTTGAGGGATGACAATTTTGCAAGTTGTGGGCAGGAAATGCCTTCCCACTCCCCATCCCCATCCCCATACACATCCTCATTCCCCACCCATAGGATATTTTTTACCCCTTTCTCATTCTTTGTAGGGGTGTGGATTCTTGTTGATCCCTACGGGAACTTTAAAATTTTCTATAGAAATTGGAAAAAAAAATGTTGATATATATATATATATATATATTTAAAAAATTAGATTTGAAGTTCAAGCTCCTTCTTTCTGTTATCTAACAAGCTTTAATTAAGTTCATAAAAACTATAAATATTCAAATAACAAGTTTTGTAAGTTACAATAGGTATCATTTAATAATGAAGGTTTAGGGTTTAAGGTAAAATAATTCTGAAAAAAAACAAGATTTACAAGAAGATAATTTTACTTAAAATTAAACCATTTAAATAATTCTAATTCTTATGTTTATCCTTAATCCTAATTTAAAAATAATTTCTCATTTTTCATTACAATGTTATCACCGCTCTGAAGTATTTTAAAAGTAATCCCACTATATCATCCAAATCTCAAAGAAGTGGAAGATTGATATGTAATGATTAAAATTATTTTTTAAGTTAAATTCATTTTTTTCTTTTAATTATTATAACTATAAATAACAAGTGAAATAACCTAAAATACAAAAATTAGTGTGCGTGTGAGTATGTATATAATATTTATATAAAAATTGGTGGGGAGAGGGGTGGGGATATGATTCCCAGCCCCATCCTCAAACTTTCTCTATCACCATCTCCATGGAAAAAAATCATCCAAATGTGAGTCTCGAGATAGGATAATCCCTAAATTTGAGAACCTTTTGTCATTCTTAGAAATATTATATAGTAACAATTACTTCAGCCTCCAAGTCAATTGTTTAATTGTTTTGCTCCCTATATTATGGAAAATTACACACTTCTTCCTTTAAACCACAAAATATACTTAAATGAAACATATCTACACTGAAATACCCTCAACAATAAATTTTCTGCATAATTAATATAAGTTATGACACAGTGTATTTCGAAAAACTTTTATTTCAATGTTTATTTGTGAGAAATATAGTGAACTTAATTTGTTCTAAATTTTTTCCAAATTTAATAACTATTATCTTTTAATTTGTTATTTTTCCTAAAAAAAAATGTCATCAATATGTTCTTTTTTTAAAAATAAAATTTGATTTTTATTACATGACGAAAAAATTGTGTCCAACACATTGAACTTGTTTTTTTATAGTTTGTTAAATTTTTTAAAATATAATTTTTTTCATAATTTGAGTTATTCTTTATGTTTTGGTTTTGAACTTCAAAGACACAGTGAAAGAATGATAAAGAGTTTTTAAGACAATAACCATGAAGAATGGTGTAGCAATCAAAGAAAGGTAGGAATTTTGATAGATAAAAGTTTAAACACGGCTAACATACCATTGATAAACAAACCATTTTGGTCCCTCAAGGATTTGCCCATCATCATTTTAGTCTCCCACAAATGCTTCTTCTCAAATCACTCCCTCAGTGTTGAATCTCCTTTCAATTCTATCCTTTCATGCATTTTCCATCGAACATCATACTTAGGAAGCACAATATTGCCTAGCTGGCATCTTATTTTGTTCTTCCCCTTTTACATCAGAGAAAAAAAATAGCAAAGCTCCATCTCTCTGTGCTAGTGTTCATCCATTGCGCCAAGAGGATGACATTTCAAGAGCATCTGTTCTACCATCACGTCTAAAAAGCCCACATTCAAACAAGAGAAATGCAGCATGGAGCGAAAGGAAGTTGGAAACAGCACATTTATTCAAATATGAACTTCTGTTTTGCATTCATTGTAGAGTGACTGGAAAGATTAATTAGCATAACATCAAGTAATTGACAATTTGACATCAGGTCCCAAAAGAACATGCCTATTGAAGTTGTTTTTCAGAATTGCCAAATCATTATTACTGCAAGTGATTTACAACATCTATTATATATGTGTAAAGTAGGCTTCCTTTAATATGGAAGTTCCATTTAAACAATAGGAAGCCTCCTTTGGTTAAACCCTTAACTTCTCATGCGATGACTCTTCACCTTTCCTTTTCCATACAAGCATCAAAATTCTTTGAACTATATAAATTTTTCATAATCAACAAGAAAAATAAATAAATAATTAATTAATTAACTACCTCTTTAATCAAGAATTCTTTAAAATCTAAGAATTCTTTAGATTGAACAAGAAAATTAATGAATTAATTAATCATTTCTTAGATAAGAAAGTCTTTGATATATGAGAAATTTTTTTTGAATCAATGAGAAAATAATTAATTAATTAATAAATCAATTAATTAACTGTCTATTAAATTTTTTGATAAGGAACTATAAATATCACTTGATATGGTTCAAAATTGAATCAAGAGAGAACAATATGTAATTGAATGATTTATTCAATGATTTGAATCATACATTATCATAAATCACTTAAAGTCAAACATAAAGTAAAATATAGTTCCATCAATTCCTAAGATTCCAAAGTTCTTTAAAAGAGCAACAAATGGATATACTTTGTATGACAAAGAAGGTTCCATATGGTGGTGTCATCCTAATGAACCTATTGTCATCACTTTACTACTCATTTGTCTTATATAACTAATTTTATGCACTTTCTCTAATTTATTATTGGTTGTTTATATCACAATACATTATAAAATTTAATTTTTTTTGTTAACACCAATAAACACCGTTGATTCAAAATGTATTAGCATATAACAAAACAGATTAAAAAATAAACTAGTTAGACAAAAACCCTATTTTAGTCCCTCACTTAACCCTTCATTTCCATTTTAGTCCTCCAATCCTTTGAAAATCCAAATTAGTCCTCCACTTAGTCAAACATCTAACATTTTGGTCCTTCCTTTATTTCACTGTCCAAAGAACGCTTACATGGTCTGTTAAGTGATGGCGTGACCCATTAAGCACCAAAGTGGAGCAATATGCAGTGTGTTGTTTGTCATATCAGCTACCACTTGTCAAGTCTGCTTCCACGTCAACCTGGGCCCCGAAATGTCAAAATTAACCAAGGAAATGGGTGAGGCCTCCGAGGCCGTCTAATGAGAAGCACTTCAAGCGAGTTGGAAAGGACGATCCATTTTCAGTCCCTCTTGTGAGAGCAGGCTTTGACAATCTCAAACTCTTCCTTCCCCACCGCCATCGTCAATTCAAAGGTGCTGCTTTCCTTTCTTCAATTCCTTCCTAGCGACGTTTCTCTTCTTCCAAATTTGTAAGTCTTCCTTCTCTTCTTTTCCTTTAGTTTCTGGTCTTAGCTACTAGATTGTTATTATTTTATATATATTCTAGGAGAGAAAATCAATAAGGCCAAGCAAAAGATAAGAATGCAGAATCCAAGCTTGCAGATCAATTTTACCTGGATCCATCAAATGTAGAGTTGAATATAAAGTGAATAAAAAATAGTATTTAAAAAACTGAAAGCACTTATACATAACAGTGGTCAACTATCAAATAATAAATGCACATTTTATATTAATTATGCTTCCAACCAAAAAAAATACATATCAAATGCATGAATATCCACTACCCCGCATGTCAGTTGTGTATCATGGTGATGCTTAAGCCACAGATTAATTTAATATATATATATATGTACGTAAGTATATTTGCAATTACAAACTAACATAGCCAAATCAATGCATCAAATTAAGGTTTGTTTTTGCCAGCCGATAGATTTTTTTTTTTCTTGATAGCAATATTATAACAAGAACTAGCTAGAATAGAATATTTTAGCAGTTGCAACTTCAATTGTAAATACCTTACTTTGCTTTCTTCTTAATTGCAAACTCTATAACTCAGTATGCACGCTTCAAATCCAGCGGGTCTTCTTCTCCACAGCTTCGCCATTTATTATTTTATATGCCAATTTTCACAACACAACAACCTTCATACCACCATATATGTAGGGTTATTAATAAGCATGCATTAATATTTGTATGATCTACAAGCGTTAAGAGTGATTTGATTTTCAAGAAAGTTTTGATAGATTTGGTCATGTGTAAAAAATAATTAAACTATAAATAAGAAATTCTCAAGTAAATTGGTTTACACAAATATGTCAAATGGTGGTTTTTTATTGACGTACAAGTGCTTCAGACATGCATACATATCTAATATATGATTGATTTGATTCCATTTGAGAATTTGGCTAATTGAATTACATGTAAACACTTCAAATATACAAACCAGCATCCTTTACAGTACTTGAAGCAATCATATAAGAGAGAAGAAGGTGGGATCCACTTAATTGTTTTCATACGAGTATCATCTATTTTCTTGTTATCACACCTCTTAGACCCTAGGGATCCATAGTATTTCGTCTTCAATCCTTATCCCAAACTCATTACCACAAGCTTCAAGATTTTTCTTTGACAATTCTGCTATCTTGCACCCATATTCATGCAGTATCTCACTATGCAAAACATAGAAAGAGAAGCAAACATAAAAATCAATCAAATATTTGCAAACTCAGGTAAGGAGCATTGATACTTAATTGAATATACAAGATGAAACATGATAAAATTTGAAGAATTCCTGCGAGCTCAAATTCTGCATTTTTATCTTTTGCTTAGCCTAATTGATTTTCTCTCTTAGAATATATATAAAATAATAACAATCTTATGACTGAAAATTAGTGAGGTTGTAGTTTTCGCCATAGCGGAGAAGGGGAGCCAGTAGTTGAGATCTAAAACTAAAGGAAAATAAGAGAGGGAAGATTTGCAAAATTTGGAAGGAGTAAAACGTCACTAGGAAGGAAGTAAGGAAAGGAAAGTAGCGCCTCCAAATTGATGATGCCGATAGGGAAGGAAGAGGTAAAAATTGTCAAAGCTCGCTTTGATAAGAGGGAGTGCAGATGGACAGTCCTTCCGAACTCACTTGAAGTGCTTCTTATCAATGGCCTTAAAGGCCTCACCTATTTCCTTGGTAAATTTTGACTTTTGGGGGGCATGATTACATGATAATTGACTTGACAGGTGGCTGATGATATGGTAGATGACATACTACGTATTGCTCCATGTTGGCACTTAACGAGCCATGTCAGCGTTTTTTAGACAATGAAATAACGAATGGACCAAAATGATGGATTTTTGATTGAGTGGGGGACTAATTTTGATTTTCAAAGGAGTGGAGGACCAAAATGGAAAAGAGAGACTGAGTGGGCGACCAGAAGTGGGTTTTTGTCAAACTAGTTATAATGTATGGTAATGTTCATTCAAACATTACTTTTTCTTTTGTTAATTCCTACAATTTTTGTTTGACAAATTATAATTATGTTTTATGTTCATCAAAGAGGAGCACAAAATAGAGTATATAACATTTGGGTTTATCCAATATAACTAAGATATTGATTAGAGATGATTTTATTTTTTCTATTCTATTTCCTTTCGTTGTCTGAACTCCCAACCACAAA
Organism: Delonix regia; assembly: GCA_037074485.1. NCBI lineage: Eukaryota > Viridiplantae > Streptophyta > Magnoliopsida > Fabales > Fabaceae > Delonix > Delonix regia. Next base: position 30,129,516 of record CM073457.1, read on the forward strand.
AATTGAAAATTTTAAAATAAAATAAAACAAAAAAATATGAAAATAAAAAATAATTTTTAATTATTTAATTAGATAAAAATTAAGTAAAATAATCATTTTCTTAAAAGAAATTAATTAATAAAATACATAATAAAATTAAAAAATTAGCCCAAAATCATTAAGAAATTTTTTTGAAGTGAAACAATGTCATGTGATTCTAAAAATGAAAAGTGAAAAAGGAAAAAGAAAAAGAAAAAAAAAATGACAATGTTAGAAAGGACGAAAAGCTCAAAGTGGACATACTGTGCACTAGCTCCCTCTCTTCCTGGCCACCAAGTTACATAAAACAGAAAAGCTAAACACAAAGAGCTACTAAAAGGTGGAAGCAGATGAATCGGGCCAACATACCTTTCTCTTTGCCATATGAACATCTAATAGTCTACTCCTATCTACCAACACATGTTAATGAAATCAAAATTAGAGCATGTAATTACATATAATCACAAATAGGGAGAATAAATAAATTGACAATCTAACCTGATGAAGACGACATTATTGCTCCAAGTATTGGTTGAGTTTGATAAATTCAACCCCCAAAGCCCAAAAGTGTCTCTCAAAGTGTTTTGATGGCAGAGAGAGAGTGATAGTATTCAGTATATGTAAAACTAGGGCTTCAGTGTGCTATTTATAGGGTTTTATTTTAATAATATAATTAATCAATATTATTAAAATAAAATCCTTTAGAATCTTTAAAATGATTTCTCATTTAATTGATCAATCAAAATAAGCCCATTAAATTTTTTTCTGGATAACAATATCAAATTAGTAATCTGATGGGATGATTACTAATACTCTTGGGCTGTGGGTTAGATTTCTACCCAGTGGGCTTGTGGATAATCGAACCCATCATCGATTATCCACAAATTAAAATAAAACTCAATCCATTCATAGTTTAAAAATTATAACATTAATTGCCTAATAACAAGATATTAATCTAATAGAATAATTAATGCTAATCCATAAATATTGAAATTATTCTAATAGTTAAAGCAAAGGGGAGGAGAAAGACAGAAGGGGAAAGGTGTAGAAGGCACCCAGGCTATTGTTCAATTCATTGTCATCGAAAAGGAGGAAATGAGAAAGATGGCCATGGCAGCAAAAGAGAGTGAGAGAAGAATGAAAAGGAGGGCTAGCATAGACATCGAAAGAGGTCAAGTGAGAGAACGAAGAAAATGAGACATCAAATGGGAAAGAAGTGAACCAAGGAAAAGAAGGATAGCTCTGTCACTAGCTTTGAAGAACAAAGGTGTTTAGAAGACGAAAATGTAGCTTAGCTCAATCGAAAAGCTTGCCTAAAGAGGAGATGAATAATAAAGAATATCAGAAAAGAGAAATAGGATAAATAAGGAGGAGAGCCAAGAGAGTAAAGGGGGAAGGAAACAAAAAGAAATAAGAGAACATAGAGAAAGGAGAATATGGGAAGAAAAGCCAGAAAGAGCTGAGGAAGGAAAAAAAAAAAGAGAAACTGTGAATGGAAGGAGAGAGAGAGAGAGAGAGACCAAGGAACAGATACAAAAGGGAGACTGAATCAGAAAGAGAGCATAGGAAAGGGACAATACCTCTATTTCATATTTTCATAATAGTGTAAAATGCAACTTGAAAGAGCTCAGAGACACAACAAGAAAGTACCAAGAATGAAAACAGAGGAACAACTATAATGGTAGCACTCATAATTTGATCGAAAAGTAAGGTATCTAAGTTTCGTGCCTTAAGACGCATACTTTATAGAATTTAATCTTTTCTATTCCTTTTTTTTTTCTCTGATACACACTGCCACTAATTTATGTAAAGCTGGGAATCTGAATGATGTATAAATGAACATGCTATGCTAATATTTGTTTGATCATATGATGGGTCATGTGAGGCTTGCTTGACTTTGATACCTTCTATTTAAGCTTTAGATAATTTATGTGGAATAAGATTGGGTTGTGATGTATACTATTGACTTCAAAATAGTTTGCTTTCACTTGTTGTCTATTTCTTGATATGCATACTAATATTAATAATCTCGGTGTTGTAGTGGCTTAATGATGTTTGACTTGATGATGTTACTGTATCACTTTCATATATGATGTATGTGAATGGTTCAAATTATATTGCTTGCCTATGTAATGATTCCTCTTGAAACCATGAATTAACCTGTGTTATCAGATGGTGTGCACAAATAGTTTTACTTTGGTCATAAGGTGGTCCTAAATCATTAAATGCTTCAACAAATATTAAAATAAACTAGGATAAGTTGTTTGGGTGATGAATAATAGTTTTACATTGATTATCATGTATTCATCCCATTCATTTCTTTTTATTATTTTATTCTTAATAATTTGTCAGAAATTTATCTTTCTCAAATAGAAGGTTAATCTTTTCTTCTCTATTTTTATTTTGGGTCGTGGAACATTTGCAAGGGAAGACTTAAAAAAAGGGGAGTTAAAGACCTTGTTTTGGCCATTTTTATTTGCATTATCCAAATATGTGATTTTTATGTGTGAGATCTTTAGTCTCCTTAGGCACTTAAGAGTTAACCTATAGAGGCCACATGATGTTTTTAGCCTCTTTAGGCCTTGAAAACTAAGATATGATTTTTTGAAAAGATAAAAGAAATAAGAATAATTTCTAAGCCATAAAAAGTTGATTTTGCTTGTTATTCATTGATTCAAAAATCTCAAAATGCTTTTCCTCAATTATTTCATTTCTTTTGGAAAAATTAAAATAAATAATTCCAATTTCAAAAATCCAGAAAAAAAACACAAATTCAAAAAGCCTAAAATATTCCCCTTTAATAATTTCATTTCTTTTTGGAAAATTAAAATAAATAATTCTAATTTAAAAAAATTCAAGAAAGCTTAAATCCCAAAAATCCTAAAAAAAGATTTGACTTAATAATTTCACTCGTTTTTAAATTTAAAACAAAATTCTAACTTCAAAAATTAAAAAAAAAATCATAAATTCAAAAATCCTAAAAATCCTTTTTTGTCATAATTTCATTTCAATTTCAAAGTTAAAATTCAAATTCAAAAAAAAAAAAACCAAAAAATTGAAAAAAAGAGAAATTGAAAAGAGAAAAAAGTGAGATCAAGCTTATTTTGTAAATTAAAAAACACATAACAAACCATAGTCCCATTTTATTTATGAAAACTTGATTGATTTCAACCATCTTGTTTTTTTTTCACAAAAATATAGAAATAAAATTCACCAACTAACAAACACTTTTTTTAGACAAACTACGTGGATTTTGATATCTACCACGGGATATGTTGGCCCTAGGCTTTGATCTTAGGTCAAGTTTGCCTTTGTAAATATTTTATTTTTTTCCTTTATTTAATTTTCTTAATTTATTTATTATTTATCTTTTTTTTTTGGCATGTAATTGATAAGAGTAATCAAAATTTAAATTAAGGTTATACGTGTTTTACATAATCAACTTTGGCAATCATTCTTAAGAATAAGTGTTGTAGGGTGCTAACACCTTCCCCATGCATAACTAATTCTCGAACTTGATTTCTAGTTCAGAAACCATCTTATCATTTTAATTGGTTTTGCAAAGTTTTCCTTTAAAAATTTTGGTGGCGACTCCTAAATTTTGGATTTTTTAAGTAAAAATTAAAGACTATTCTTTTTTCTTTCATGCTGGGGGTCACATTTTAGGTGTGACACTTGGTATTTTTTTTATTAAAGAAATTGAAAATACTACAAAAATTTAATTAGGAAGAAATGGGTTAGATAATGTGTATTACAAGTGAAAACATCAATAAATAAAAAAATGGATTCCCCTTTGATGAACGCAAAACAAAAGTTCAAATTTAATTTTTATTCCCTTATACTTCATGCTACCGTTTCTTCTAGTCAAATGTGGGTTCTTCTTATGCATGGTAGAATAAGTTTTATTGCTAACCTTCCTCAAGGTGCAATGAATGAACACTAGCAAAGAGAGATGAGGCTACATTTTATTTTAGTGTTTGGTGTGTTTCTTCTCATAGGAATGCGTAATTTCTGATGTGGCTGGGTTTTTTTTCTAATAGGAAAAGGAGAAGAACAAAATAAGATGCTAGTTAGGTAGTATCATACCACCTTAGCATTATGTTGGATGGAACATGGACCGAGGGGTGGAATTGGAAGGAGATTCAACTTTGAGGAACTGATTTGAGAAGAAACATTTGCAAAGAGCTAAAATAAGATTGTGTTGATCTTTGAGGGACCATATTAGGCTTTTTCTCTATAACCATCAATAGAATTGGGCTTAACAATGGCTAGCACTAACCTTTGTTAGAACCTTAAGCCTAATAATAGATAGGCCTTAATCGTCGCTAGGACATGGCCTGACAATGGTTAAGTTTAGTTGTTACCAAGGTGAATTAAACAAACATATATTGTCCTATTAAGATGCATTGATGAATCTTAAAAAATTATAGGTATTTGTCTTTAAAGAATATGTTTGGTGAATCATATAAGCAATTGCGTTTACATGACCATATTAGTTAATTCTTTAAGTAACTAATTATTGAATGAGTTATGTAGAAACCATCACATGTATGAAAGGTGTTTATGTGTGTAAAAAGTTTTTGTTTCTCCTTAAATTGGGTTGTTAATGGTACAAACCACATAATTATTGATAGAGAAGGCCATTGGAATTTGTTTTCACAATTGTCATACCTTATACAATTAATTTTAAGAGTTTCTAAAAAAAAAAAAACTATTTTCAAATCATAAATCATGATTTGAACTTGTCAAATTAGCTAGTGTTTTCTTAAGTATTCAAGATTGTTTTTGGGGTATTAAAAAATACCTTTGATAGGAGATTTAAAAAGAGATTTATGTTTAAAGATTACAATTATTGACTGAAGTCAAAGGGGAGAGAAATATTCCTCTCATTAAACATGTACTTAGTGGCAAAATAAAATTGGAAAACATCCACTTGCTTATGCTTGTTAAGAAAGTTCATTCTTTTCCATTAATTATGGCACCAACATTCCAAGTACATGGCCTAAGGCCAACTAGATAATTTTCAAATGCTTTTTGTTTAATATTATAGAGAAGAAAAAAAAATCTCTAATTGATATCTTAGATTTTGTAAATTGATTATGATATAAAATTTCTTTTAGTTGTTGCACATGTTAGCAAAACCGAAGTGTACATGTAATATTTCTTCTAATTTTGTATCCCAAAAGTGAATATTGTTCAAGTAAATTGTTTGATATTTTTTTTCCTTTTCTTAGGTTGTTATACATATGTCTTTGCTTGGAAAAAAGGATAGGTCTTGGAAATAATGTGCCATTTTTTTTTAACAAGAATTATGAGGATGAAGAGATTTTTTAAGAAGTCTAACACAATGTCCATTGGCAAGCATAGTGATCCCAAGTATAGAAGTTTCTTTTGAGTCCACCAACTAGCAATGTTGGAAAACTGATGTACCAAGATCTTCTAGTTCCACCGGATTCATATACATTGCCATCGCTGACATCTAGCCAACCTGACAAGAGATTGATGATGTTGACCTCTTCACAAAAGAAAAGCAACGTCAACCTCAACAACGTGCTTAACTAGCACAGTGCTAAAGGGAACAAGATTGGATGGTTGGCGTTATTGGTAAGTAAAGTAATGAGAACTTTGGATCTAAGTTGTATATTTATAATTGGTGTACAAATATTGACTCTATAGATAAGAAAATACAGATAACAACTAGACAATTATTGGAATTTCTCCTGGAATAATAACTAAATGAATGCATCTGCCCGTAGGCTAGTAATACCACTGGGTTTCTAAATTATAGTAAACAACACCAAGGTCGACAACATGAATCATCTAGTTTACAAGAAGACTGGGTGAAGTAGTTATTGATAAGCCAAGCTACCACTTTGAAAAACCTGGAAACCCATATGGGCAATTAGCAAATGCCTTAATAAATAGACCTCAGAGAACTTTACTTAGCAACATAGAACCAAATCCTAGCTTATAGGGTGAAACTTAAATATAGTGGACAATCACAGAAAGATAAGGGAAATTAATAGAAAATCAAAGTGCAAAATCAATAAAAATTACAGATGAAAAATTGTCTAGCAGTAAATAGAACATCCCATTTGCTTAAAAGTTAAAACAAAAAAAATATGGATCAAATGTTTAACAAATTTCTTAAAAAGTTAAAAAAGCTATAAATAAATATACCTTTTGCTAAAGCACTGGAGTAGAGGCCAACTATTCATAAAGGACATCATAACCAAGAAGAGAAAATTGAGTGACCATGAAATAGTAGCAGTTACAGAAGAGTGTAGTGCAATTCTACTAAAAAACATGCCCCATAAACTGAAAGATCTAGGTAGTTCCACTATACCCTATTCAATTGGTGATATATTTTTTTGGTAGGGCTCTCTGTGATCTGAGGGCTAATATTAATCTAATTCCATTTTGAATTTATCAAAAGTCAAGTTTAAGGGAGATTAGTCGCACATCAGGGACACTACAACTTGCATATCGATCCTTGGTGTTCCTAAAAGGAATCCTAGAAGACATTCTTGTTAAGGTAGAAAAATTCATATTTGATGGAAACTTTATAATCCTAGATATGGAAGAGGATAAAGACATATCTATCATTCTAGGAAGACCTTTCTTAGCTATGGGGAGGGCTTTAATGAATGTACGGAAAGAGGAGTTAACCATGAGGGTGCACAACCAAGAGGTACCATTCAGTGTGTTAAAAGCAATTAGGCACCATAATGGAACTGGAGAGTGTATATAACTTGAAACATTATCACACGACTAACAAAAGTCAATTGTAGCTAGGGAACACTAGAAATTACTAGTCAAATGACAAGCCAAAGAGGAAAAACACTATAACAATAAGGAAACTAACTTTAATAAGAGAAAGCAAAAAAGTAAATAGAATGACAGACACAAGACCCAAAATGACCGATGGATTACCCTATGTCTCCTACAACTCACTTCATACTATAGAACATTGTGCACTAACAAGGCAATTCATTCAATCATGGAATGCCTTTCTATTCATAAACCATAGTTACAAGATGGTAATTACATGGAGAAGACATCATCATTTCAAAATGAAAGGCAAATTCAATATAATTGAAAGAACAATTCTAAGCCCACTTAGCTTGACACATAGTAGTGAATTTAGAGGCAATTGTTATATAGCCCCAAGATCATTAACTAGCCTAATATTGTCTAACCTAATTTTAAAAGACCCAAAGGCTAAATAACTACCAATCAATAGGCCTTTTACACTGAACTAACATAATGAGTAGCTTAAGTTACTTTTAGTTGAATGATCATAATGGTTTGTAAGTATATAGGTTAATTTGTAGTAGAAGGATCTAAAACATTCAGTATCATTACCACGAGGATAATGTGTTATCTTTATTGTTCTTAAGATTAAGTTTTTTTTCTTACTAAATATATAATATGTACAAAAGTATGGGTTTGATCAATTATTTACACATTTACACTAGTGGCCCAGATAAGTTAAGTTACTAGGAAATGATTCAAGAATAATAAATAAAATAACTAAGCTAAGCTAATACTCTAAATAGCCCAAATAAAAAATAAAGACTTAAGACACTACTCTATATGAAAATTAGGAGTTGAAGTAAAGGTAAATTAAGTTATCAAGTTCATAATGAACTTTGTTCCACATATTTCAATTTCACCTTTAGATAATTTAACTCACTAAAAAGATAAGCATGACCCTAGTTGTTATCTTAATTGTAGTTCCAATTCCACTTAAAGATTGATCTCAATCATTTAAATGAAATTTTTCCTAGAATGCATTAACATTAGCTAAACTATTAAACACAACCTACCTAGAGGTTGATCTCAATCATCTAGGTAGGATTGCACTACCTTAACCATTAGTGTCCCTTAAAGATTGATCCTAATCATTCAATTTAAGTGTTCACCTTATTAAATTGAATGTCATCTCAACTTTCTTCCTTGGCTCCTTCCAACTTCCAAGTTGTTTGTGAAAGCCTTCTAAACATCCTTGAATCTTCATCTACCATGCCTTAAACATAGTGTGAAATGAGATGATTTAATGCAAGGAAGCAACCAAATAGCCTAACCCATAAAATACATGTAATTAACATTATTTGGCCACTAAATCAAAAGAATTTATCCAAAATACATGATAAGTCACAAGTAAAATATATACAAATATAACATAATTAGGGACTTAACACTACCTTATATTGACAATTCTACTAAGGACTTGACTCCATTATCATCATTCCCCTCTATGAATATTACAAATAGTGACTCTTGCACGCTTACCAATAGACATTAATCCACCTATAGACTTAAACATACACAGTGACTGACATACTCATCCTTCCATACACAAACATATTAGCCTACTTCCAATTATTCCATCTAAGCCATCATTTCCTTATTCCTTTCCTTTTACAGTTGCACCATTCTTCAAGGTTATCATTTCAGTAACTCTCATTCTTTCACTTTGACTCAACTTTGCTTGTACCCTTATCCTTCAACTCCAATCAAAACAAAAAGCATACCTCAAATAGTTAAAATAATTATATTTAAAAATATTTAACAAACTATCATATAGTAAATATTCTGAATTGAACAGAGTTTTATCATGTAATAAAAATGAAAAATAATTATAAACAATGAACAAATTCATACCAATTACATTTTAAGAAAAATTAACCAATTAAAAGATAATAATTAATACATGTTAAAACGTTTTTAGAATAAATTAAGTCTAATTTTGTCACCCAAAATAAATAACATCGAAATAAATATTACTAAAATGCAATTTTAAGAGCTTACATTTACTACTAAAAAAAATACACAGTTGAGAGTATTTTGGTTAAAAATGAGTTTTTTGAAGTATATTTTGTGGTTTTACGAAAGAGGTATGTGATTTTCCATAATATAGGGAGGCAAAGCAATTAAACTACATTTAGGAAATGGGAGAGTGATTGTAACTATGTAATATTACCTTTAGCTTCGATTTAGTGCTCTTATTGTTAGCTTTGCATGCATCCTAGCTATAATTAAATGTGCAAGCTACATCCTATGTGTCATGAATAGTGAATGTTCCCATGAATATGCATCTAATAATAGGAATGCACATTTGCATCGATATAGTATGAGATCTTGACATTTAAATATTCAAGCAATGGAATTGAAATCAAAACAATGCTTGGAAGTATGATGTACTCATCAATTTGGATTCCATATATTTATTAGGAAATGTATGGATCTAATAGTTAATATTAAAAGAAATGTGTGATTTGACGGTTCAGATTAAAATTAGAGACCACCTACGATAAAAATTTCAAAATTTGACCACGTTGGTCTAAAAATTTTGATTTGAAGATTCAAACATCAAGAACTGCACAATCAAACGGCCAACAATTTCTTTTTAGGAACTGTTGGGAATCCATATTATGTACTCATGAAGAATCGCTTACTTACACTTATTCATATTCATTTATTTTTTAGCTTTTTTTTAATCTTTTCACATTAACTACATTTTTTGTAGTCTACACAATGGGACTAGGGATGGATCATAGGGGGCGCAGGAGACCATTGTCCCCTTGGATTTTAAGAATTTCCACTTTTATATGTAATTTTATCTTATATTCTTGATTTGATTCTTTAATTTATAAGAGCTCACCCCTTTGGACAATAATAATTTGTCTCACTTAGTTTAAATCTTTGATCACAAGACTTTTGCCCCATTGGAATCAAATCTTATATCCATCCCTGAATAAGACTACCATAATCAGTTTTTTGGCAAGGCAAAACAATTGACAAGGAAATATACCCTATAAGGAGCAGATTATATTTGCTTTCACAAAGTACAAAAATATGAAAATTATAGCACAAATCTTTCAAATACCAATGTCAATCATTTTTCTACCAACGATGACAGTGGATATGTGTCATAGCCAACTCTACAAGAGTGTAAGGAGTGCAACTAGTTCCATTGAAGCAATCCTTTAAAGCGATCCCACATGAGACTTCAGTTTGATGGCCCCATTTATCAAACAAGTGATACTTTGATCTATCTGGACAAATTGGCTTACCTTCCACATAACAAGGTTCATTTATGTTTGTGATTCCTGTACAGGTGAAAAAGTGCATGTAAAAGAGTACATTATATTGTGCTGATGAATTCATAATCGTGATGCTTTATTGAAAGAAAAAAAGAAAAAGAAAAAATGATTTAAAATAGAGCTCAACATCTTATGAATAACCTTAAAATAAATTTGCTTACCATATTTTTCATGATTATCTAATATTTTTTTGTATGCACTGAATGCATCATATATTGTAAATAACGAACATGGGAGTTCAACTTGTAACTTTAGTAGCCTTTGAGGAAGCTTGTCTCTATAGTACCGTGATTCACAATCTCGTGTATATTGAAATGGCTCACATTTTGAAATGCCATATACCACAAACTTTCTAGCTCCAAGATCATAAAGTGTCTGAAATTGTTAAAAGAAAATAGCTTCATCTTGTCTATGAACCATAATATAGATTGTGTAACTTAATTACATGACTGGTCCTCTTTAAGTTTTACAGTGCTTTTACAATTGTGACAATTTTTCTGATAAATGCATAAGACTTATATAGAATAGTAAGACAACTATTGCAGACTTCGGAAATATTACATAATATAAAGCTATAGAAATGTTGTGCACTGCAATTTCAAAGTGTATTTTTTGTGATTTTAGAGTATTATACATTAATAATATGTAATAGATCAAAGTATAAAAAGGTAGAATGAACCTTGATATGCTTCGTAATTTCGTCAAGGAGGTAATCTGCCAAGTCTTTTGGATTGAGTCTGTCCATGATGTTGTTGTTCACTAACTTATTGTAGTCATTAATTCCAATAAATAGAATGTATATGGATTTGGTTAAGTGTTTGTGCAATTTCTTTTGATTCTTTAATGCTTTTGGGAGATCCTTTGTTGCTGTTTTGGTGAAGTATTCGACTTGCTGCACCAAAGTTAAACATTCTCCCTTTGTCGAAAGGTAGTTAGAAGATTGTTAGTGAATTAGTGATGCAATAAAACATTAATTTTCAAAGAAAAGTACTACAAAAGGGAATGCATGCAAGATGAAAATTGTTTAAAGCTTGAATCTCTTACTGCTCTACTTGTGTTTAAGATTCCACATGCTCCTGATCCATAATTTATTCCTGTAGTTATTTGACTTCTTTCAGAATCAGAGAGATTCAAGTACGCAGGAGCCATTGGTAAGCCCAAATAAATTGCTATAGAGATAAAAACAAACACCATAAGTGTTGTACTATTTGAGTAATACGAAATGGAAAAAAAAACTTTGAAATTATGTAATTTATTTCAATTTCCTAAATTTTGTTTACAATAATTAGAGGAAAAATATGACAAGTAAACAAAAGTATAGAACATAAGACTGACATAATTTTGAAAGTAACATATTAGCAACTGTAATTGCAAACTAAAAATAATAACCTAGTGTAATGGAAAAAAGAATTGAGTGATTATAATTTATATGTCATCTATTAACAAACTAACCTGCAAAGTCTGCCCAATTTTTGCCATTACTATGTCGTCCCGTCACATTATTAAAATCAATACCATATGGCCATACATTTGCCTTTGCAGGTGTATTTAGATGGTTGTTGTTTCCTGCATCTACTTCAGAACTACCAAAAACATATACTGCTGGTACCAAGCGATGTTCACCAATGCCATTGGCCAGGAGAACATGTTGTATAGTGAAGAAGAAAGCTAGCAACAACAATTTGGAATTTGTCATATCTTCTTGAAAATGGAATCCTAAATTAATCATGAATAGCATTGTTGTCCCATAAATTTATAAGGGGAACTACTAATATTGTTGGCAGAGATAGCAAACAAAGATAAGGAAGTTGAGTTGGAAGATATGTTAATTTAGAAATAATGACAGAAAATAATTGTATACATTGAAATGTCTCGTTTGAAAATTTTGTGATTGGTTTGGAAAAAATTGGTTTTTTTTTCTATAAATAAAATAAAACATCAATTGTTTCCATTTTGACAACTACACTTAAATTTTGATTTTTAGGATTTTGATTAGTTGTATCCTTATCAATCATTTAGAGATACTCAACTATGAGATGGCAGTATATTAGTAATGGAATCTGCTAATAACAGTATATAATGGTATAATGGAATTATAATAAGATCATATTGATTTTTATGGTATAAGTTATTATTTATTTTATTAATTTATTAAAATTATATCTCTTATTGCACTAAAGAGGTCCTAAACCATGATAAAAGAAACATCCCTCTCACACTCTCTCTATTTTTAAAGAAATGTCTAAATTTCATAGTCCTCTCATCTATTTTTGAAAAAATACACTTAGCCCCTAGAACTAAAAATTGATGAAAACACTCTAAAGCTTAATGTTGATTTATTTTATTAATTTTAGAAACTTTTATTTCAATTTTAGTTCTTTAATGTTGAAAGATATAAATTTAATTTACTCTAAAACATTATGAAATTTATGGTAATGCTTATGTGTCACACCTCAAATTACAAAAGTGTGCTCAACAGGGGCAACAAAGGAAATTCAATTCCAGTAAACCTTTCAAAAACTAAACAGAAAATCATGTTTGAAAAATAAAGGGAAAATGTCACATCCTAAAACCTGGAGTGTGATTGGTGTGGAATATCAATGAGTGCCCCTTTCTGCAAGCTTGAACTTCCTATAACTTGAACAATTTAGGTGAATTTAGTAACCTTAAGGTTATTAACAATTCCACATCATGCATTATTAATTGTCTAGCTGTTACCTCATCTTGCTCCTTGATAGAATTAAAGTCAGTACACAAATTAGAAATAAACAACTTAGCTCCAACGTTCTTGTTAATTTACTTACCAATATGTCAATCATCCAATTTTGCCTTTCTTGTCCTTGTTTGGGTTGAGCAGGCTGTTTTGATTATATTTAGTCATCCTCTAGGAAGAGTTCAACATAATCAAACTCTTGCTAGGCGGCCTGGACATAAGGAGAGGTCAATGTGATAAGCAAGGTGGAACCATTGAACTTGGTACATTGGCTATCCACCATCACTACTTGGTGGACTTTGCGGAGGATTTCCGGTGAAAGATTCACCACTCCTACTAGTAGAGACTAAATCAGACTTCTTAACGATCATCTTCATCTTCATAATTCCTTGTAATTAAGACATAATAGCATGTAGTGACACATAATTTAAACATGGTTAACGAAGCTTAACAAATCATTTATGGTTGTATACAAGGCAAAGCATTCACACGTATTTGATCAAATAGAAACAAAAGGAAAGCTAGAAAAAATAACTACCTAGACAAACGTAAATTTGCTTCTCCTTTTAGGAATAATACTTCTAATTGTTAAGATTGTATTGGCTCTCTTTCATAAATAATATTGTCAAAATTTTTACCCATGTCATACAAGTCATGTCTCTAGATGCATGACCATACTACAATAATGGTCAAACTCATCTTCCAACTATACTTGCTATGCTTATGAAGTTTGGATATATGACTTGTCATCTTCACTTTCACTTATATGTATCAACCATGAAAAATTGATAGAATTAAATTCCAAACAATTAATCAATTATAATGCCTTGGAGATTGGTTGTTTAAGCCAAAATACTTTTGAAGAATATAACTATAAATTGACCTTGATAATTTAATTAAATTATATCCAATAATTTTCTATAATGTGACTCATCTCCAATGTATATATGGCCATCATTACTACTAATATAACTTGGTGTATTAAATATCCCTAATACTCCACTACTTTGATTTCCCATATTATGGCACATCTACAAACCTTATATGCACTATGTTGCCAAGCTTTATCAAGCGGTCTCAGGTCAAGAAACTTTAGATCAATCAAATGGGTTCAAATAATATCATTTCTTATATAAAATAAAAAAAGTTATGGATGTGATACTAAATTGTGTATATCACGAGAACAAGAATAAAGGGTTTATATGAACTTACACGGCATGATAACCAATCAACAAACTATCTATGAACACTTATCTATCTAAGAAGAAAGTCATGTGGTGTTGAATATTCTCTTTGATTGATGATTATGTAAGTGTGCTTCTATATTATCTGACTCATTAAAATGCTAATTTTTTTACATTTCCTTTTAAATTTTCGTAGTGGCATTAGTAAGCTTGCATAAAATATGTATTTATTAATATGAATATTAAAAATGATATTTTATATTTATTAGAAATTTATAACAATTATTTACATTTTTTAAAATGTTTTATGTAACTTTAAAAAGATTATGGCCACGTCAATTGCAACCCTCATTGTAGCATCTATAGCACAACCATAAACATGACCATAACCTCAACTTTAAACTCTATTTTTCTATCATAAAAACTTATTCATAGGTGCTGAATTTTGGGACTAATGCCTTGATCCTTTTAAGAGTATTTCAAATTTCACCTCAGGACTTGGTATTCACTTGGAGGTGCACTAACTGCTTCATGAACTTGATGAGTATGAATATTAAATCGTTAGGCTAAATAATAAGATAAAAGTTGTATATTTTAAGGTTTTCTTTCACAAGTTTTCTAGCCTAGGTCAAGTTATTCATACAACATAAGACATTATTAGTTCAAAAACACATATACAAACAGTAAATCAAAGCATGTGAATTAAGAAATATAATCTATCCTAATCATGTGAGGCAATATGTGAAAGAGTAATTGAAGACAAGAGGAGTTGCCACCAAAATTTTTAAAAGGATACATTTAAGAAAACCAGTTTGAAAAAGCAAAAGTAGCCTAGAACCAACATATTAGGCCTTGGAGTTGATTCTGAGGGGGAAAGATTGTAAACATAAAGAAATGGTTACCTTAAGATGGTTATACAAAACAAGTATGGCTTTAATCTTACTTTGATTGCTCTTATTAATCACATGCAAAAGGAAAAGAAAGGGACATTAAGAAATTTAAATAAAGAAAAAAATAAAATGTTTACAAAGGTAAACTTGATTTATAATATAAATTTAGAACCTACGTATCCATAATAGTGATCAAAATTCATGTAATTTGACTGAAAATATATGGCAGTGTTAGTGATTTTTCAGTATTACAAAATGAACAATATAGCAAAAATCAACTTAATTTTTGAAACTAAATGAGCTTGAAGTTTGCACGGTGTATTTTGATTTATGAATTCTGCTTAATCTCACCTTCTCACTCTCTTCATTTTCTCTATTTTCTTTTTTCTTTTCCTAATATTTTAGAATTTTTGGAAATGAAATTTACTGAGATTTCTTTGAGAAAAATGTGGAACTAACAGAAAGTATTTACAATGGTATAAAAGAAAAGAATTTTTTTTTTGTCTTCTGCCATTTTAAAAAGAAAAATTTTGAAAATTCAAAAAAAAAAATCATGAAGAAAAGATTTTTTTTTTATTGTACTTGATTTTAGAATGAATTATGAACTATTCAAGCAAATTGTAGGAAATTTTTTTTATTTTTAATTATTTCATTCTTTTGAATTTCATAAAAGTAAAAATTTAGGAAGAAACATAAATTATATTTAAATTAGGAAGAAGAGATCTAAAATTATCAAAGTGGGAACGATCAACAGAAAATTTTTGTATTTTTTCTTCTTTTTTAATGAAAAGAAGTATAAAACGTTGGAATTTAATAGCTAAGGAGACAAATGATTCCAAGCATTTACTTAAAAATAATGAATAATAATAAAATAAAACATAAACTAAACAGAAACTAAAAAAAATACAAGCATCCATTATGATGTGTGGGTTTGTATTCGGACTCACTTTCAGGTATGACTACAATATAATTTGACAGATTGAGGAAAAAAATAAACAAAACATTTATCATTCTTTTAATTTCCCTTGTTACTGGTGATCATCCTCACTTATTCACCTTGTGCTCGTAGACCAAGAAAAAGACAGAGGAGCAGGATCAGTGTAAATGACAAAGTAATCAAATCAATCAAAAGGAACCATACCCCATTAATTTCAACCAAAAGTAAGTATATTAAATTAGACCTGATTATAATTTTTAAAATTTATTTAATCTAATTAAAAGAAAATAAAGCCTAACTAAAGGAATAAAAAATAAAACTTAATTTAAAATGATCATTTTATAAAACGGATTGAACTTGGATCTTTTTTTAAAATTTAACTTAAACTCAAAAAGTTTAAATTAATTTTGTTAATAAAAAATATATTAAAAATTTTTAATTTGAATATTAAAATATATCTAACTTTTTAATATATTAAAAATAAAAATTATGATTTCATATATGAAAAAATATAACTTTACCAGTGAAATTAGTTTACTTTTTAGATTTAAGCATATTTATATCTGATTGAAACCCAATCATCCATCATGCAAGTCCTTGTCTTCTTAGTTTATCAATTGGGATGCCAATCAAATGTCCTATTACCATTAAATCTCTAAAATGGAAAAATAACATACCATACAAGCCCAGTTGACTAAATTTACAACAAGCATTTTCTATCAACTTTAATAAATTTAATTCCCTCACAAATTGATTAAACAAATACAGCATGGTCAAAATAAATGATATACCGATCCCAATTTAAAGAAGCCATCTTTTTTACAAAAATAGATTAAACTCTGTTTTACTTTCCTCATCTCTTCTTCTTTTTCTTTCAGCTCACATGTTCCCCTGCTTCTCATCGTGCTCTGTTTTCTTTGACTGGAACAGGGGACCTTTGTTTCTTCTGTTCTATCCTGCTTTCTCCAATTTTTTAAGTTTTGTTGAAATTTCGCGAATTTTTCTTTTATTCTTAAAATATGATTTTATACAAAAATTTTAGTTTAAGTTGCTTCTTCATTATATTTTCGGTGAATTTGTATTTAAATTCAATTACTGTTACATTCTTTTTTCCATTCTCAATTCCTTAGGCTTTGTATCTCCTTTCTTTATGAAACGAAAAATCCAAACTTGATTCAATTTTTCATATATTTTTTTGGCCACAGTATTTAACGGATATCAAAATTATAATTCAAGGCATTTTTATATTATATCAATAACTAGAAGTTATATAACAATCAAAATTATGATTTCTTATATGAAAATTTTATGAAACATAGATGATACATATCAATTAATAAATGTACATAAACTAAACTACACATGAATACATGTTTAATCTGAACCACAGATGGATCCAATGGGGTGCGGGAACTGTCGCTTCCTTGGACTTTTTAAATTTTCAACTTTTAGACATAATTTTGTCTTCAATCCTTCATTTGGTTCCTTAAATTATCAAAACTTGACCCATTGCTTTTGAAGAATTTGTTTCCCTTACTTCATAATCAAAAAATAATTTTAAAATCTTCAACTTAAAATTTAATATGTAAAGTCACGCTTAAAGATCACTTTCATAGAGTCTAAAATTTTAGCAATCAATATTTGGGCCATGAAGTGTTCATCACTTGAGGCTTGAGTTATAATGATCATAAACACCTCCTTTGGCCTACTTTGTTTTTTAGCTAGTCCACATAATCTCATTGGACTATTTTTTAGCAAATCTCCTCCCTCTTTAGCTTTCTTCTTGTGGAACGAAATGAACGAGAGACAAATACTTAAAATTGATGAACTAAATGTCACCTCGTGACTAGTCTTGAGATCTGTGTTAAATCACTCCCATTAGATCATTCTTTGCTTTGCCATTTTTTTTAAATACTTGTTCTTCTCAAATCAATGTTTCGTGCCACAAAATAAGTTATTTTGCATATTAAGAACTGAGAAATTGACCTTCCTTTAATAAGACTTTTTTGTAATCCTTCATTTGACTTTGTCATTATTGGCTCTTTAATTGTAAAGCGAAAGTTCTTTGTACTGCTCATAAAAACCCATGCTATATTTCCTTTTTGCTTCTTTTTTCGAACCCAAAGGTGATGAGGCTTGAATCAATTGGATATATTATTACTCAAAATATTATTTTAGGTTGTTGGATTAATTTTCATGTATTTTTCAAATTAAATTGGATGATGCAAGAAAAGATTGTTGTACATAAATCTGTAATAACTACATCACAAGTGAGATCAACTTATAATTGTTTGGCCTTGATTTTAGGTAGTCAAGAGTATTGTGGTTATGTTCGAAGGTTAGGATTAGGTCCATCCACATCTCAAGTATCTGGATATTCATCACAATCTTATAGTGGACCAAGCCCATTTGCTCCTACCTATATGTTGTTGGAAAATAAGGTTGCCAATTTGGAATCCAAACTCGATGCAATAGTGAATCTCTTCATTTAGACATATCAAGGAAAACTATTTCTTCAATTTGCAGCATTTCAGAAATCAACGATAATGATCCAAATATGTCCATTATAGTTCATACCTATGGGCACATTTGGTTGCTAGAATCTAGGTAAATGAATGGGAGACACTTTCATTTCCATGTTTAGTTGACAGATTGGGTTCACATTCCTATTCTCTAGGAAGCCTACTCTCCCTTATAAAAAGGAGAGTTTACTCTCTAACTGAAACTATGGAATGAGATTGGTCTACTAGGAATGAAAATATGCTTGACAAAAGTGTCTTTAGTTATAATAATTTTCAAACAAAAATACCCATGTGATACATCAAAACCTTAATTTATTATTATTTATTTAATTATTATTATTATTATTATTATTATTAATTTATTAACTATATATTATTATATTATTATTATATTAATTATATATTATTAATTAAATATATATTAATATATAATTATATTATTAATTAATAATTCAAAGAGATGTCTGTCTTTTTTTTGTTTTATAATAAGGGATAATATTGTAAAATATGCACATTAACTAATTGATTCTCATGTGTAATTTACTAACCAAACGAAGTAAAGGAAGACATACCCATTTTCATTTCTTTCCAACAAAATAACATTCTAATTTTCTTTTTTCATTCCATTGTATCAATTCTAACAACCCAACGAACTCTATATGTTTAACAATATTTAAGACTTATATTGTTTAAATCTTTTATTACAGCCACTAATTGAGCAAGAACACTTGCAGACTTCTTCCCATACCCATCTAATCCAAAACAAGACTAAATTTTGCATAGTTCATTAGACTTTTCTTCACACCAACTTTAATTAAGACCATGTTCTAAATGTTATAATTGTACGTAAGACTTTATGGAACTTTGTTTGGTTACATTAATGTCCTATTTATCACTATATGTAATGTATAATGACTACATGGTTTATTGATGCGAATGTAATTTTGGAATGCATTGGGTTGATTTTATGTGTTAAAATTGAGCAGAAATTAAAAAATATTAGAAAATATAGAAATATAATTATTTCAAAACCAAAAATAAAATTCGCCTTAGCGGCGGTTTTAGCCGCTGCCTTAGTTACCGCAATTAGAACAAAATAGTTGAATTTCAGACTTTTTTCTGGCTGCAGTTGAATAAAACCGCAGCTAAAGAATGCAAATATTAACTGCAACTTTAGCTAAGATTATCAGAACAACGACAGCTAATCATATTTTGTTAAACTATTAAAGCTAGAAATTTTAGCGAACGCGTAAAATTGCTTCCAAAATTTTTCCTACGTACCCTTTCGTTGTGATTTTATTAACCGCAAGAAAATGTTTCATGGTTTATGGGTAGTGCGTCAATCAAATTTTTTTAAAAAAATCATGCATCTTCATGGCAGCAGTAATAGGTTTAATGTTTTAAACATATAAGATCAATTTATAACTTATAATAGAAGTGATGACCAATTCCTTTTCATTGTCTTGAGTTCAAATAAGTTGCATTTGTCTCTTTTCCAATAAACTGAGTTGAAAATATGAGATATTCTTCATAACATGATCAAATGAATTTTAATTTTGTTGATAAAAGAAGTTCAAAAAAAATCCTAAAGATAGAAAGGAACTCAAGTTTCAACCAAACAAATTACAAAACCTAAATATATGAGTCCTTATTATAGAAGTTTTTTTCCTGGTTAAATAGGTTTAAGCTTTTTTACTTTAAAGTATTTAGTTAGTTTTCCCCTAGTTAACTTATTTTTATTCAGTGAACAAGATGATGGTTGTTGGCCTATTTTGATATAGTTAAAAAATAATTAAGATATAATTTTCATATTTTGTAGTATCAATGCATAAGTCTACTCGTGGGCTCAATGAACTAGGCATGTCAATCAAAAAATTACTCTTAATATTTGTCATATTTGTTGAAATAATGCCTTTATTATTTTATTATTTAATGATTATGTTAAAATATTAATTATCTAACCAGATTATTGTGTATGTTTGGTAGATTCACACAAATGGCTCAACCCAGATAAGTTAACTCTGAAGGAGACCCAAGAATATACAATCCCAAGTTAATAGAAATATTTTCTTTTATAATAGTTTCCAGTTCCAAAGAATCCCTATCGTTAAATACCATGATCATTGTAGCTAGTGACTCCATCAACACTAGACTTTCCATACTCGGCGAAAATGTCAAAAACCTTTGCAATAGCAAACTAGCTGTTAAAAGAATTGTTGGCCATCTTCAACATAAATACCCAGTGTTTTGAACAAGATGACGCAAAACTTGATTGATCAAACTCGCTTAGATATTCATAGTTGTGTGCTTTTGTCTGAGTGATTGTGTTTTCTTGTTCACATATCTTTTTGTGTGAGAAAGAGTGCTTTATGTGAGAAAGCTGTAATTCCAATTGTGGTTACTATTGTGTTGTAAAAGTTAGTGTGACTAATCCTTAAATAAGGATTGCCAGTGTGTTAGTGTAAAAGCTAGAGGGTTGTGCCCTATATTGTAAGGTTAACCATTATAAGTGTTGAATTGTTTGGATAATAAAATTTTTAACTATGAAAGCTAGGAAGTGAACATAGAATCAATTGTGATTAGAAACATTATAAATATATGTGTATTCGATTTTTTTTACCTTATCCTTTTATATTTATGTACCAATCTATCCGTAGGAAGTACATAAGCCTTTGCCTTGTCCAGAATCAAACCTTTTAAAAAGTTATCTATATTTATACTCATTATTTTAATTACTTTTCCCATATAGTAATTCACCCACTTTCGTTGTTTATGTGCTAACAATATTTAAAAAATTATACTCAGTTCT
Organism: Delonix regia; assembly: GCA_037074485.1. NCBI lineage: Eukaryota > Viridiplantae > Streptophyta > Magnoliopsida > Fabales > Fabaceae > Delonix > Delonix regia. The sequence goes on from CM073457.1 coordinate 30,150,698, forward strand.
AATATTTTGACATATATACTCCCTTACTATTTATTTCCTGTTACAAAACATTAACTTTTTTAACCATATTATATTGTAATTTTATTCTTAATAAGAAAACAAAGATAAATAATCAGTTTAAATTTCCAAAGGAATGCATATTGTGTAAAATGTTAATATCATTTACCGAAAATAAATTGAAATAAAGCACAATGTAATTTTTAAAACGAGTATTGCACACGTAGTTTACCAAACCTCAAGAATCAGAATAATTTACTTTAAAGATAAATAAAATGTGTTTTCTTTTAACAAAAAAATACTTCATAATAGTTCTAATTTTTAGCAATTTGTGCAATTTTTTAATATCTCCGATTTTTCTCTAAAATCGAAATTATTAAATATTTTTGGATACATATAAAAGTGAGTTTTTTTTTTTCAATTTCAGTGTAAATTTTCATTTGGTTAACAGATGTGGTATATATATATATATATATATATATATATATATATATATATATATATATATAAAGATACCATATTTTGCAAACCCAAATATGGTCCTCTAGATGGACTTCTGTGAGTATCAAATATATAAAATCAAAGACGCACTAAACCCATCATAAAATATAAAGTCTTTTGAAGAATGGACTAAGTTAAGCCATTTTAATATATTATACATAGTTTTAATCACATAATCCCTCGCAGTGAGATTTTGCTTATGGTACACCCTGAACCATGTGATGTTTCTCTTACTCTATTAACAATATCGCTTTAATTATTGTAACTTAACCGTCACTTCCATTAATGACTAAAGGAAGAAAAATCTTATGACGGTAAATAGAAGGGAATCGTTTAAAATAGAACTGCACATTATTACAATGGATATAACGATTTATATTTAAAGTTGAATTACAAAAATTGGTAATTTTTGAAAATCGATAATTTTCAATAACTTGATTTAAAGAATTCAAAGAAATGAAGAAAACTAAATTTAATTCACATATTAAATTCAATGCATGAACTATATTAATGGTGAATACCAACAATTTTGGGCTGCCTATGAAAGCGAAACTTGAACATGTAATTAAACATGATCACAAATTGGGAGAATAAATAAATTAGCAATCTAACCTGATGAAGATGACATCGTTGATTAGAATCTTGATTGAGTCCAACAAGTTCAACCTACAATGCCCAAGAACGTTTCTCAGAATGTTTTGAAGGCAGAGAGAGAATAACAGATTTGGTTTGTTTTAAAACTAGGGTTTTAGTGTGTTATTTATAAGGTTTTATTTAATAATATAATTAATCAATATTATTAAAGTAAAATCCTCCAGAATTTTTAAAACAATTTTAAATTTAATTAATCAATCAAAATTAAGCCCATAAAATCTCTCTCTAGATAACAATCTTAAATTAATAATTTGATGGGATAATTACTAATACTCTTGGGCTATGGATTGAGTTTCTGTCCAATGGGCTTGTGAATAATCGAACCCATCACCGATTATCCACACACATATTAAAATAAAACTCAGTCCATTCTCAGTTTATAAATTATAACATTAATTGCCTAATTAGGACTAACAAGATACTAATCTAATAAAAAGTTAATGCTAATCCATAAAATATTAAAATTATTCCAACAATCTCCCACTTGGATAGCATTAATTAAATTATTAGATCAATAAACGAATAGCTAATCAGGCATAATAATGTTCACATAAACACACGGATGTGTGTATATTTATAAACCATACAAGATTCAGTGGTAAAAACTATACGCAAAGATCACTGAAACTGATAGGGAATCAAGTGATATTGACATTTCCATAAATAAGTCTCATTATCTGAATTGAATGGAACACAAAGTAATATTCAAAATTGTCAAATAACAATTCAAAATCCCTTAAGAATTTAATTCAGACTCCCACTAATCCAAGGTTACATCAAAATTTTAACAACACCCATGTGAGTCACATGATTCTTAAAGACTCCTACGGGCAAGCCTTTGGTTAACCGATCCGCTAACATGTGTTCATCAGGAATGTGAACCAAACGAGTTTAAGATTCAGCAATCTTTTCTCTGATGAATAGGAACTTAACATCGAAATTTTTAGTGCGACTGGCTTAAACATATGGCCTGGCGGGTAGACTCATAACAAGCGATATACTTTGCTTCCATAATCAAGGTAGCTGTTACTGATTACTTACAACTTTTCCACGATACAGCTCCTCCAGACATCATAAAGATGTATCCAAAAGTGGATTTGCGGTCATCCATACAAGACGTATAATCAGAATCTGAATAACCCGCAATTTCAAGTGGCTCAGATCTTCTAAAATTAAGCATGTGATGCTTTGTATCTTATAGGTACCTCATGACTTTCTTTGCGGCCTTCCAATGATCAGGACCAGGGTTACTCAGGTATCTACCAAGCACATTGACAGTGAAAGTAATGTCAAGTCGTGTGCACACCTGAGCATACATAAGGCTACCAACAACAGATGCATACGGAATCTTATTCATCTCAATTTTCGAATTATCATCATTGGGACAAGATGATCTAAAAAACTTTTCACCTTTCTGTACAGGTGCAGCACAAGGAGCGCAAGTATGCATGTTAAATTTCTGCAGTACTCGTTTTATATATGTTGTCTGAGATAAATCAAGAGTACCACAAGATCTATCACAGTGAATCTGAATTCCCAAGATGAAAGAGGCTTCACCAAGATCTTTCATGTCAAAGTGGCATGACAAGATGTGTTTGACCTCATTCAACATAGTTACTGAGTTACTGGCTAGGAGTATGTCGTCAACATACAGAACGAGTATCATAAAGTTGTTTTTATCAAATTTTTGATAGATACATTGATCAGCAATGTTCTCTGTAAAACCAAGTGAGGTGATTATGTGATCAAATTTCAAATACCACTGTCTTGAGGCCTGTTTAAGTCCATAAATGAACCTTTTCAACTTTCACACTAAGTGTTCTTTCCCTGTCTTAGTGAATCCATCAGGTTGCATCATGTAAACATATTCAAATAAATCACCATTCAAGAATATAGTTTTGACATTCATCTGGTGAAGTTCAAGGTTCAACTATTCAACAAGAGCCATTACAACTCTGAAGGCATCTTTAGTAGACACGGGTAAGAACGTTTCCATATAATCGATCCCTTCCTTTTGATTATAGCCTTTAACTACAAGTCTGGCTTTGAATCTTTCAACTTCACCGTTGGCCCCTCTCTTGGTTTTAAAGACCCATTTGCAACCAATGGGTTTACAACCATCTGGTAACTCAGTTAATTCCCATACATGATTACGAGACATGGAGGACATCTCATCATTCATAACCTCTAACCACTTAGATAAATGAGATCTTGTCATAGCCTCGTCATAAGAAACTGGATTTGTGCCATCAATAATGTCTGACTCAAATTCCTGTAAGTATACTATATAGTCATATGAAATTGCATGTCTACAAATCCTTTGTGATCATCTCAAATTAAGAGTTGGTTCTCCTATATCAGTTATAGGAGCTTCTACAATAGGATTAATCAGATTCTCAACAAGGGTGTCATCTCTAATGTTAGGATCTACGGGTAGAGATGACAACGATGGCGTGGGTAAGATCATATCCACACAATGCAAGTTAATCACTCTAGGTACACCACTCCCACTGTCCAAGTCATCTTCAAAATAGAAGGCCCTGTCAGATTCAATGACCCTAGTAGTGTGACTGGGACAATAAAATCTGCATCCTCTGGATCCTGAACAATACCCAACGAAGAATCCACTAACAGTCTTAGAATCAAGTTTCTTGAGCTACGGATTATAGGATCTTAAATATGCTCTACAACCCCACAAGCGAAAGTACCTCTAACTAGGCTTCTTATCGGTGAAAAGCTCATATGGTGTCTTTTCAACAAATTTACTTGGAACTTGATTCAGGATATAGGCTACTATATTAAGGGCATCACCCCACAGAAATTCTGGTAACAAAGAGTGACTAATCATGTTTTTAACCATGTCCATCAAGGTGCGATTACGTCTTTCAGCAATTCCATTTTGTTGTGGAGTGTCAGGCATAGTATACTGAGCTTCAATCCCTTGCTCTTGTAAGAATAGAGCAAATGGTCTAGGGTTTCTCCCGGTTTCAGTATATCTTCCATAGTATTCTCCACCTCTGTCTGATCTTACACTCTTGATTACCTTTTCAAACTTTAATTGAACGGCAGCCTTAAATGCTTTAAAGGCATCTAATGAGTCAAATTTTTCACGCAACAGATCAACCCAGCCGAATCTGGAATAGTCATCTATGAAGGTTATGAAATATTTGTAATTGTCCATAACAGACGGAGTAATTGGTCCACTAATATCTGTGTGGATCAATTCCAAAATAGCTTCAGATCTATTATTTTCTTTCTAACTCTAGCGGGAAGTTTTCCCTTAATACAATTAATATAGGATTCAAAATTAGAAAAGCTTAAGTCATGCAATATGCCTTGTTTGACCATTCTCTCTAATCTCTCTTTTGAGATATGGCCCAAATGCCGATGCCATAACATGGAAGAGTTCTCATCAATTCTTCGACATTTGTGTCCTATGACAGCATTAAATGATGCCATAGAAGTGGAATCTGAACAAATATTTGCATTTAAGCAATATAAATCGCTTATTAATCTAGCAGTTCTAACAATGATTGAATCAAAATAAACATCAATTCTGCCATTTCCTTGCCAAAAGGAATATCCATCTTTGTCTAACACAGAACTTGAAACCAGATTCCTTCTTGAAGAAGGTACATAGACAACGTTATTTAAATTTAAAGTATGTCTAGAGTACAAGTTCAAAACTACAGTTCCCATGCAATCCATTGCAGCTGAACTTCCTTCCACTCCCAGAATGATCTTTTCTCTCTCATTTGGGCTCCTCTTGTCTTTGAGCCCCTGCAAGGAATTAGTTATGTGAACAGTCGCTCCAGAATCCAACCACCAAGTGTCCATAGAGGCTTCAAAATTATTGAATTCAAGACAAACTAGAGCTAGGGGCAATTTCAGGAAAGATACCTTTGTTCTCACGCTTGTACTTCAGTTTAAGACAATATGAGATCTTGTGGCTAGGCTTCTTATAGTAATTACAATCACCCTTAAATTTCTTCTTCTGACCCTTATTCTTTTTATTGTTCTTCTTGATCTCAAAGAACCTTTTACCATTAGGCTTGCCCTCAGGTTTCTTTCCTTTAAGTTTCTCATTTCCAGCCTTGCTTGACAAAGCATAAGAGATGTAGTTCACTAAATGACCACGTAAATTTGATTTCTATAATGACTCCTTTTCTTGAGTCACGATGGACATCATCTGATCAATGGTCCATTCAGCTTCTTGCGAGTTGTATGTGGTTCTGAGAACCCCATATTCTGCTAGAAGAGACTGTAAGACTTTGTAAACAAGATAAGTCTCACCTAGGTCCACGTTTAGAGATTTCAGCTTGTTAAAGTAATTCACCAGCTTCATCATATGCTCGCATACACCTGACACTCCATCATAATGAATGTTATCTAGTAGCAAAAGATAATATGTCTTCTGCATCTTATCGAACTTTTTGAACTTTTCACTCATAACCTTAAGGTATTCTATAACGATGTCCTTCTCAAGAGTGCTCTGTCTGATCGTCTTCTCTATAGTGTATTTTATGACCATCAAACTGATCCTGTTGGATTCATACCACTGCTTGTGATAAGCTTTATCAGCAGCACTAAACCCAGCAGTGAGATCTGCTGGTTTTGGATCTCTCATGGCCAAATCCTCTTTGGAGATGATCAAGTACATATTAAGAGACTCATGCCAGTCATCATAATTTGTCCCATTCAGAGTTTTCACCACAGATAGTTGCTGGAACACAGAAGCTGATGAGACAAAATCAGGAAATATTAATTATGTCTCGGAAACATAATCATAAAACAAGATTTCCTTTACAAAATTCAGCTTATGCAATTGTATCATCAAGATGTGCTTTATAATCCCACTTAAAGTTTTGGATTATAATAGATCAAGAAAGAAAACTCATATGCACTAATGATTTGGCCATAAAGAGAAATAACAAAATGCATCCATTGTTTCCATATCGATTGGATACAAGAAATAATGAAGGCATAGGATCAAAATTGCTGCTAACGATTCACAAATGTATTTATTCCATAGAATTATATTAACAATGTTACACCGATAGGGTATGTCCATCATCAATATAATATGTATATATACTCTCTTATGGACTCAATGTAATTTTCAGACTCTTCCCTGATGAAGGTAACTAAATTATCCAAAATTTAGAGGGAATTGAGTGACAAATGTGATGTAAATTTATTTATAAAACAGACATATCACCATGATTGGGCCCACGATAGGTGAGCACACAATCATTAGGTGTATGTGATCCACGGTTACAACAAATTCCTTAAATGGTTTATTCCCTTTCAAGGCATGTGCTTAAATTAGGAATAAAACATAATAATTAATACAAAGAAATTAATTATGATTTATTTACACATAATCAAGGAGAGTGGACTAAACATAGTATCCCATATTATGTCTAGTCTAGGCACAAATTTTCTCGAATCAAAATGCCTTATTTAAATATTATTTTAAGGCCCTTTATTTTTGCAAAATTTCAAAACTCTTATTTACAAGGTTCAAAAAATTTTGAAAAAATCATCATAATTTAAATCGGAGCGAGTAGAGGCAAATCCCAAAATTTGGAGTTGATCAGGTTGACGGTGTGGCCACACGCGCCACCACGCGCCAGAGGAGGGCGTGGGCCTTGCCCACACGCTTCTTCTTCAACCTCTGGCGGGTCAAAATGACCGGCCAGAGACCCAACAGGTACCATTTTTGACCCATTGGTTTCCTCGTCCTCAGACCGCCAAATATGGCTCTTTTCGATCGTCTTTTCACGATCTGTGATTTCCCGATGGTGGTTTCGAGTGAATCTATCCCATTGCAGCAAAAAACCACTCAAAAAATATAGATTCCCATCGTTAAGGGTCTCGTCAGTTTGAACACGGCTCACCAGCGATGAGAGCCTGCCACCGTGTTGTTCTTGGTTTATATTATGGGTGATCGGTTTGAAAGGCAGTAGCAAAATGAATGATAAAAAAAAAATTTATGCAGTTAAATTCTTATTCTTGCTGAAAAAAAAAAAAAACTTCCTTTTCTGATGAACATGGTGGGTTCTGATGATTATCAAAAATAAAATTTTGAATGCAAGCCATTGATCGCTATTATTATTGTCATTCGATAATCAATAATAATAATACATGCATCAATAAGATAAAATTTGTCTGATGAGATTAAAAAAAAAATTTTGATTATAAAACCATAGGCTCTGATACCATTTGAAAGTGGAACTAGAACATGTAATTAAACATGATCACAAATTGGGAGAATAAATAAATTAACAGTCTGACCTAATGAAGACAACATCATTGATCTGAATATTTTGAGTCCAACAAGTTCAACCCATAATGCCTAAGAGCATTTTTTAGAGTATTTTGACGGCAGAGAGAGAAAGACAGATTTGGTGTGTTTTAAAACTAGGGTTTCAGTGTGTTATTTATAGGGTTTTATTTAATAATATAATTAATCAATATTATTAAAGTAAAATCCTCAGGAATCTTTGAAATAATTTTGAATTTAATTAATCAATCAAAATTAAGTCCATAAAATCTCTCTCTGAATAACAATCTTAAATTAGTAATATGACGGGATGATTACTAATATTCTTAGGCTGTGGGTTGGGTTTTTGCCCAATGGGCTTGTGAATAATCGAACCTATCACTGATTATCTACACACATATTAAAATAAAACCCAGTTCATTCTCAATTTATAAATTATAACATTAATTGCCTAATTAGGACTAATAAGATACTAATACAATAAAATAGTTAATGTTAATCCCTAAAATATTAAAATTATTCCAACAGCCTATAAATTTAAATCGCAATTATATAATACATGAATTTAATTTGCATATTATTATTATGAAAATTATGTGCATAGTGTAAAATCTTAGGGCTAAAATCTACAATTGACATTGAATTATAAAACATATATATTGATGTATTAATGGTCTAATTAGATAACATGATCCATGTGGATTATATTCAGAAAAAGTTACCAATAAATATATTTGTTTTCTTAAGAAAATAAATATTAATCTTATAATCATTATATAAAATAACATATAACATTTTCTCTGAAACACTCATATTTGCTTGCAACTTGTGATTTCTGCTGCAACTGTAATGCTAGTAGTTGTCAATTTTGCTATGGCCTTTGTCTGATCATAATGCAGGATTCCAATATTACAAGATATGCATGGAGGCTTAGGATATTACCAACTCTCTCTCTCTCTAAGATTATATTTAGAAACAATTACCAATAAATATTTTTCTTTTCTTAAAAAAAAATATATCAACTCTCTCTCACTCACACGCATAGAATAATATGAAGGTGATAAAAAATAAATTTGATAAAATTAAACATTCAAATATAGGTAAAGTTTAAGAAATTTGGATCCTTAAATAAAAATTTAATAGTTCAAATTTTAAGATATTAGAAACTTTTTAATATCTATTAAAATTTGAACTATTATATAAAAATCTAATGATCTAGTTCTTTGTAAATTCAGTAAATTTAGATTCTGAAATGCAGGGAACCAATATCTCATTTCAATACTATGTACTTTGAACCATGCACTGTCATTTGCAAACTTTAATGACTGGTTAATTCAACTGGGTATGAACTTTATAAAAAATGGTACAGAAGTCCAAACATGTGCTAGCTGGGGAAGAAATTATAGGTCTAGCTAATGTTGGTATCAAATTCATTTGTAAATATATCATGGATAAAGAGATCTCCAGGTACGAAATCTAGTGTATGAACTTCACTTTTATGGTTTAGATTAGGTATGTTACCGTCTTCTCGAAGATATAGGTGAGAAAAAGTGGTTGATCCTCGATCTTGAGAGCATATTTTAGTAAGAATTAATAAAGAGGAACCATTCCATAGGAGTGGTATTGACATAGGTTTTATATACCTTACTCTTCAAGATTTTTATATAATCAATGCATGCATATGATAATAAATTGTACATAATTAAATAATGTTGAATTGCATCAATTAAAATACTTTAACTTCTAAATCTTGAAAAATAACCATCTTACTATTATTGGATATTTATCTAAAAGAACCAAAATTTTCATGCGTGTATACATGAAGATCCAAGTAATTATTAGAAATTAGTTTTTTTTTTATTTCAGTTTGAAATAAAGCTTAGATCTTGAAATCAAGTGGTAGATTTACTAGGTCTGATCGGTTCAATTGCAGACAAATTGAAGATGGAATTGAGTATTTGTGGTTGATCAATGATTGGACATTCGTTAGCAAAACACATATTTGTGTAACTTAAGTGTCACTTCCATTAATTACCAAAGGAAGAAAAAATATTTTAACATGGTAAATAGTAGGGAGTTCTTCAAAATAGAATTACATGTTATCGCAAAAACTCTAACAACTTGCATTTAAAGTTGCGTTACCAGAATCAATCATTTTTAACAACTTGATCAGATGGTAATAAACAATTTAAAGCTAGATCCAACGGTCCAAAATTCAACTGTAGAAATTTCCCTATTGCAAAGTTATCCACGTCTGATACCTTCAGAATATACAAAAAGAATTATCATTAAAGTATGAATGTAGAACTCTTAGGCCAAAAAAGAAAAAGCATGAACGAAGAACTAACCATCCAAATCCTAAAGATAAAAATTAAAGGTGAACACGAAATCCAATAAAATTCAGAGAAATGAAGAAGGCAAACTTAATTCTCATATTATTATATAATGCATGAATTATATTAATTGTAAATATAAAAAACTTTTAGACTGCCTATGAATATAAATTGCTAATTATATTATGCATGAAATTAATTGGCATATAATTTAATTCAACCATTTTAGCGCTCTAAAGGTGGTTAGTTAATTACTAGTGGCCATTTAGAAATGTTTTATTATCATCAAAATCATGAGACTTACATTAAACTTTCGGGCTAAAATAAATAATTAACGTTGAATTGTAAGACATATATATGTATTAATATTCTAATTCAATAACATGATCCATTTAGATTATATTAAAAAACAATTAATTACCACTAAATATTTTTCATTTCTTAAGAAAATAATTAATACTAATTTTTACGTATAATCATTATAAAATCTCTTTTTTTTTTAATGTACTAATCATTCTCATTTTCTTCCATTAATTTTTAAATTAATTTTATTTAGGTTCACACTTCACAAGAGATCTCTTTTTTTATAGTACTTCAAATAATTCAACATTGTGCTTCATGCATAGTGCCATTAAAGGGGAAAGAATTGTCATAAATTAACCACTTGCAGAATTATAACATGGCCGTCACTATACTCCAATCAAGTTATATCAAGGGAAAAATACCGTGATTTTATAACATTGAATTCCACTAAATCAATCTTGAGATACTCCGAATATATATATAGAATTATTAATAAAGCACTGAAACCAAAGAACATGTGCAAGGAGATAAACAAAATGAAGATCTCAAACTCATACAGAACTTAATAGGATAAAATTGAAGTTGAACACATGTATGTATACACGAAAGCCTATATGAAATTCAAAGAAATTAACTCCGAAGTAGATTGACCAACAAATGCACAATGGTGTAAATAAAATGAATCACCATGTGTATCGAAGAGATGGAAGTTGAAAGTTAAGTGAATTAATGTGTGGGGCCACTACAGGAAAAATGGTGTTTTACCATGATAGTTTAACCACGGTTCTAATAATCGTGGTTAAAATATAATTTAACTAGGGTTTATACAACCATAGTTAAACCATATAATTTAACTATGTCGATACTAAACTATGATTAAAATTGAGATTTAAAAACGATTGTATTAAAACTGTGGCAAGATTAGATAAAATGGACATTTGGTCCATGTGTCAATGTAGTATAACCATGGTTTTAACATAACAATGACTATACCACCCAAGTGGCTTACCACATGTCAATGGGAGTTTATTTTGTATTGACCTAAATAAATAAAGTGTATCCTCTTACCATGTTTCACTGTTTATGATTATAACATTATACGTGCTTCGCTACATAATTTGCTTCTCTCTCTCTCTCTTTCTCTCTCTCTCATAGAATTATATATGATGGTTGAAGAAAATTGATATCAAAACATTTAAGTGCAGGATATTTTGCCAAAATTGATGAAATTGAGTGTATTTTATTGATATAATGTCCTTCGAACTATGAACAGTCTTGTCGACATGATTCTTTTGCAATAATATGATATCTACAGTATAACTGTTGGATTTAATTTTTAAATCGCTTACAGTTATCAAATTGAATTTAATTTACTAATTTCAGCAATTCAACTTTAAACATAAGTCGTTTTTTATCAATAAATATTAACTACAGGGTATAATTTTTTTTTTTATGGCTTAGATTAGGTTTCTATACTGTCCTCTCAGGATTATCAAGATGATATATATATGAGAAAAAGAAGTTGATCCTTGATCTAAAGAGCATATATTAGTACGAGGGAACATAGCATAGTAATTGGATTGAAGTTGGTTTTATATTACTTTTATGTCCAAGATTTTTATATTATATATGCATGTATAAGATAACAAATTATACATAAACTGATTAAAATTTTTAATCATCTAAATTATGAAAAATAGCCATTTTACTATTATTTGATATGTAATTAAGAGGAAGAAATTTACATTCGAATATAGACTAGGATTATCTCGTGCACTAATTTTTTGCCAGTTTTAAATATCTTTCAAAAAACGAATAATTTTGGGGCGCAATTTAAAACTGTCAAATTGAAAAAAAAAATGCTATAATCTTTTACAATCATTCTTTCATATTTAAATCTTTATTACTATTTCCAAAATAAATAAAGTGTATGACATATTAAACAGTCTTGAGACAATTATGTTAACAGGGTAACAAAAGGATTGACACGAGGGTTTAAATTTTGAAAAATAAGAGACTACAGACCACCCTACCTTCCATTGACACTAACAATAAACCAGAACAAAAAAGGAAAAGGAAAAGATTACAGCAGAAAACTGAGACCAAAAGCCATGAAAGATCTAAAAAAGAGAAAATAAAACATCAAGTCAATAATAGGATATTACCTAAACTATGTCCTAACTTCACCAACAAACCATTTTCTGAGTCTCTACGGCTTACAAATATTTTAATGTAGTCCTACTGTTACATTTTTTGTAATATTTTATTAAATTTTATTAATATAATTAATTATATACTGCTTTTATAATCTATGTTAATAAAAGAAATAAAAAATTAAAAATTAAAATTAACTCACTTATATAACTAAATATTGGCAAAAATATAATGAAAGGGATTAAATTAAAACTCAAATTCATATTTATAAACTTATATTAAAGCATTGAAACCAATGAACTCCAAGAAAGAAAAAAAAAAGAACTTGAATTCTTTTACAATTGAATAGGATAAAATTGAAGTTGAACATGCATACACGAATGCCTATAGAATTCAAAGAGATTACCAAGCAGATTGACCAATTAATGCATAATGATGCATGAACTTGATTCAATAAAATGATTCATCATGAGTTTCGAAGAGAAGTTGACAGTCAAGGGAATTAATGTGTGAGGCTGCCTATATATATCAAGGCAGACTCTTGATTCTTTATCGTTCCAAGTTACAACCACAAGATTATACACAATTTTTCTCTGAAATACTCGTATTTGCGTGGGAAGATGCCGAGCAGTTCTGTCTGATGTGTTGGAGTTGTTCAAGGAAGTTGTGGAGAGTTGTGAAAGTTTTTGCACAACTTGCTGTTCTATCTGAAGTTCCCTTATTTTTAAACATTGGGTTGGGAATAGCAGTTTTCGTGGAAAATGTGGCATCCGAAGTTCCCAATTTAGCTAAGACCTGTTTTAGAAGATCATAAGGAAAAATAAGATTGTTTTAGGAGTTTGGATTCCTACTGTCCAGCAAAAAATATTGTAACACTTTAACTTTAAAAATAATTATACATAGTCATTTTTTTAGTTTAAAAACTCACGACATCCCGTTCAACAGGATATCCAGAGTAGGCATTACTATTGTATCCTTTGGTTTAGAACTTTATGTGAGCTTCTCTTTACTAATTTGCTTACGTGGCTCATGCTTAATTTATCTTCAAATAAACTAAATTTGACAACACACGTCATTGACTATCAATGAGAAAATATTGGAATAAATTTGTTTTACTAAATATACAAAAGAAACTATTGTTTGACGCCAAAAATTAAATTGCTTTTGCGTTATATATATCTATATATAGTACACTAGATTTTACTACCTTCTTGAAACTCCAATGATGTAGCTTCGCTCCACCTTGGTTTCATCCCATAATATGGGATACAATAAAGCACTAATAACCAACTTTCTTTTCCTTCTAATTTTCTATTGTACAATTTACACTTCACTTGCTGCGTTTGACAATGATGAGTTTGTGTTGTTGTTGTTGTTGCGTTTCTTACTAAATCTATTCTTCAGTTTTTATGCAAAGGATAGCTTCACAAACACCTCCTCCCTTTGGGGCGGCTTGCATAGAGTATCCAGAGAACAAGACAGAGCAAGACACCAACTGAAATGAGGCCAAGTCCTGCATTGATAACCTTAAGATAATGGTTTAATGGAGGATAGTGAGTTGAAGTGATTTCTTGGAATGATTCCCTCACAAAATTGTAATTTTGAAAGCTAAGTAAAAGCGGTGTATAATGTTCTAATGCTGCAAGAAAATCTTTGGCGTCACCCTTCTGACGCTGCTGTAGAAACCATATTCCGTTACCTTGCACTCATAGTTCTTCCCAACCTGAGAAGTTTGATCAAACAAAAGGTTAAGTTTTAGTCTTCCTTTGCATATGATCATTGGCAGAAATAAATACCAAAAATAATTTTACAAAAAAATGCCTATAAAAAAATTCAAATGTTCAAGAGTTTGTATATAAAGAATTTTTCAAATTTTTTAATAGGTTATATGAACTAATCCATTTGGCATATTTGACCCAAATAAAAATGACTGTTTTAGTCCATCTCACTTTTTCGAATCTAAAACTCTAAACACTAAACTAACCCGTGAGATAGCTCTTCTATCCCTCCTCTATCCGCTTCTATCCCTCCTCTATCCGTTCATAACCAGTTCAATTATTATCGAATAATCAAGATGCTTACAAATTAGTTTAGAAGTAATTAAGTCTTTAAGCTTTTGCTTAGCATTTTTAGCAAGTCAATCATACGTGTAGAAACACCAGCAAGCCTAGGTTTCAAATGCCGGAACAACATGTCAACCACCAGAATGAGAGAAGAAACTTAAAGCCTAAGCTCCAACGGAACAGATCATTATTTGGACCCAGCAACCAGCTATTAAAGATACACGTATATAAGCAAAATGACAGTCTCTAACTTCCAATAGAGCATAAATGGATATATTATTTTCTCTAAGCATGTGATTTGATGTTTTAAGAAATAAAAAAGCACTTCATGTGAGTCTAATGTCTTTTCACAAAAGTTTTCATCGAACACAGTTCAGACTTTAAGCCACCATCTCTCTAAGTAAACAGATATTTAAGTGAAGTGATGAAATCATTAAAGCGCACCAATGAAGCGTTGGCGGAGGAAACTTCTTGAGATGTACATTGTCGTTCTTTCAGCTGAGATTCAAAAAGGTAGCACAAAGGTGGCATTGCAGGTCCAGACTGATTGTAATAGTTTGGATCATTTGGCGATGCATTCGCATCTGCAATGTTGTAGATGAACCGATTCACTACACTCACAATATTGGTGACCACTTGTTTTCTCTGAAAAAGTGTCTTGTTTGTGGTTCTCTGAACGACACACGGAAGGATGTTGCTAAGAGCAGATTCTGCGTGAGGATTTTCAACCCACTCTCCCATAACCATACATGTATCAGAAATTGCACTGAAATAGAAATAATTTAATCATATCTGGTCAGCTCCATTGGTACTCAGTGTGAGTTGTTGATCAAATTGACATTTCCAGAAAATGCAGAAAATTATATTTCAGTTCAGTATCATATGTTTTTTGTCAGTTTTTGTGCTGGATTAAGTCACAATTCTAATGAGAAGGATGATTAAGGCGTGAAGCCAACAGAGATCCCAGTATCTTAAGAAGTTCTTAGATAAATCTGACATACAGAAAATAAGTAGACCAAACTAATCATAAATGGACACCTAAGCATGTCAAAAGTATGTCTGACAGAAACTTTATTAATCAATATGCTACAATGTCCATCTATGATTGGTTTAGTCCACCAAATTTTTTGTAGATCTGATATACCTGAGCATTTCCCCATAGTTCCTCACAAAGTGAAGACTAAAAGCAAATTACCAAAAAAAAAAATGGCTTACTTATTAAATTTTTTATAGTCGGATTGATTGACAACATAACCTAGGGTTTGCAAGGCTTCATCATGGAATTTATCCTGCTCGACAGATAGGACAATTCATCCAGTCCGGTGTGAATATGAGATCAGGACATGTTAGCAAGAGAAAAAGGGAAAGGTTCAACACATTGGTTTTAGAATGGGCCAAAAAAAAAAATTGTTCATCCATTTTGAGCATCACATTATAAGACTGAGACTCGTAGAAATAATTAACGAACATAAAATTATGTCATCAGATTGCATTCCACTTAGGTACTTTCAGTTGTTTTTTTTCCTTGAACATGTTTCTGAGTTCTAAAACACAACTCTATCTACTGGTTGCAAACGCCGATAAATTTGTACAGAAATCTCACTTACCTATGTCAGAATCTGATTCCCAGAAATTCAGAGGAATTAAATTATATGATTACCAAACTATAATCAAAACTAGTATATATTCAAGATATTCTTCTGGAAACCTCCATATCATGGTAATGATCAACAAATTACAAATTCGGAAGAATATCTGGTTATAAAACTTAAAAACAGGTAAATACAAGCACAGATTAGCAAAAAACAGTTTAGATCTTTGAGAAAAGAGGACAAAGAGGGGAAAGAGAGACAACAAAACATTCTACTAAGCTAACAAAGGAACATTAAAACAAGCAAAGAGTATTACATTGCTGCACAAGTGAATACCAAGAGCAGCACAAGACAAATTCTCTGAGAATGACTTGATCCTTTGTCCTTGATGTTAATTCCCCATCCACAGCATAAAGGAATTGCAAGAGCGAAGCCAAATGAAACGAACCATAGGGCAGCAATAATGAAAGCAACAGCACCAGTGAATCCAACTAACTGCATGTAAAACAGAATAATTCATTGAAGTGCAGAATAGAATTGCAAGGCTTGTTTTAAACACCGAAAATACGGATCTGCTGAAAAGAAAAAACAAAAAAGTAATAAATGATTGATAGATAACTCAACATAGGCAATCCCAAAGGGTAAAGGATTTTACTTACGATTCCAACACAGCTGCAGATACGTGCAGTTCGAAACCAACCACAGGTAAAGCACCCACGATTCCAACTAGTGATAGGGAACCGCAAGGGTTTTATTTATGGTTGTTATTGAATCGCAGATATTACTTACAGTTTTGTTTAGAATCGTAGTAACTACTTGCAGTGTTAATTTTATACGCAGCTATTCTTCACAAATGTTGCGATTGGATAAACCGTAAGTATATAAACGTAACTAATAATATGGTTTTATAGTGTCAAGGATAATAATTTATTTTTGAGAATAATATTTGTGTGAAATAACATTGGCAAACATAAGCTTTGCCAAAAATTTTATGTTTTAGAAAAAATTAATTTGTTGCTTTATAAATAAAACAAATAACATTGAAACTAAATTAGCTAAAAGTATATATTTAAATTAATAAAAGAAATCAAAATTACTCTTTAGGTGTTTTGACCAATTTTTTTGTTCAAGAGAGTAATATGTATAGCTTCATAATAGATGAGACAACTATTTAATTTAAATATTTTTTTTGGAAATGAAAGAGTGATATACTCTAAAAGAACTTGGACATGCTAAAATATTAGTTTATATGATGAAAGAGAGACAAAGCGAGAAGAATGTTCATTTACAATGGTCTAAGACCTTTGTTGTGTAATAAGAGTTACTTTTTCTAAAAGATTAAAATGAATAACAACTTCCACTTTAAAACCAATATGAACTTAGTCTAATCCGTAATAACATTTTTTGTTTTTACTTCTATGTTAATGGCATATTCGAATTCTAATGTACTACCAACTCATAATTGATTATATCTAATAAAATTTAAATTTTTTTGAATTGCAAGAAAAGTTGGGATGTAGTTGTCAAAATGGAAATAATTGATGTTTTGTTATATTTAGACTAAACCATTTTTTGTTTCAAAACAAATAATAAGACTTTCACAAAAAGTTATTTTAGTGTATACAGATGTTTTACGTCATTATTTCTAAATTAGAATACCTACCAACTCAACTTCCATATTTCATTTGTTAATCTTTGCCAAAAATATTAGTTGCTCCCCTTATAAATTTTCAAGACACCAACGTTATTCATAATTAATTATTAAAAATTTCATATTCAAGAAGATATGACAAATTCTAAATTGTTGTTGCTAGCTTTCTCCTTCATTGCACAACACATTCTAACTGCCAATGGCATTGGCGAACATCGCTTGGTTCCAGCTTTATATGTGTTTGGAAGTTCTGCAGTAGATTCAGGAAACAACAACCATCTAAATACAATAGCGAAAGCAAATGTGTGGCCATATGGTATTGATTTTAACAATGTGACGGGTCGATATAGTAATGGTAAAAATTGGGCCGACTTTGCTGGTAAGTTTGATAGTTGATCAAATATAATCACTCAATCATTTCATTGCATGAGGTTTAAAAACGTATTACAAAATAGTATAATAATTACGGTGTTTGTTTTCCTCTCTATAGCAATTAATTTGGGCTTACCAATGGCTCCCCCATACCTAAATCTCTCCGAATATGAAAGAAGTCAAATAACAACGGGAATAAACTACGGATCAGGAGCATGTGGCATCTTAAACACAAGCAGAGTGGTAAGAGATTAAAGCTTCAAACAAAGTTCATCTCGCATGTGTTCCCTATTTTAGTGTTTCCTTTAAGAATAATTGATTTGTTTTATTACAAAATTTTTTGATGTCTCTAACCATCTTTTAACTATTTTTCAATGAAAGGGAGAGTGTTTAACGCTGGTCCAACAAGTTGAATACTTCACCTTAACTGCGACAAAGGATCTCCCAAAAGCACTAAAGAATCAAAAGAAATTGCAGCAACACTTAGCCAAATCCATATTCCTTCTATTTATTGGAATTAACGATTACAATAAATTTGCGAATGGAAACATTATGGACAAATTTAGTCCACAAGACTTTGCAGATTACCTCCTTGATGAAATTACGAAGCATATCAAGGTTCGTTCTACCTTTTCTTACTTTGCTCTATCATATATTTTTAGAGGGCATACACTTTTACATTGCAGTATTCAACATTGCATTAGCTTTATCTTATGCAATATTGCCTAAGCCTACTATAGTAGTCATACTAATTTATATATGTATTATGAATGTTTGAAAAATTGTCACAACCATAAAAATAAGTTAAAACTTAAAGAGGACCACTCATGGAATGAAGTTGCATAATCTAATTTATGGTATATTGACAACATTAAGCTTTTTTCTTTTTAATTATTTAACAACTCCAGACACTCTATGATCTTGGAGCTAGAAAGTTTGTAGTGTACGGCATTTCAAAATGTGGGCCATTTCAATATACACAAGGTTGTGAATCAAGGTACTACACAGACAAGCTTACCCAAAAGCTACAAAAGTTACAAGCTGAACTCTCGTGTTCGTTATTTACAATATACGATGTATTCACTGCATACAAAAATATATTGGACAATCATGAAAAATATGGTAAGCAAATTTATTCTATGGTCATTCTTCTTGTTGAGCTCAACTTTAAATCATTCCTTCTTCCATGTCTCAATGAAGCGCTAAGATTATGAATTCCTTATCACTCCATGAAGCATTCTTTTACATGGGTCTCTTCACATATATAGGAATCTCAAATATCAAGGAACCTTGTTTTCTTCAAGGAAAACCACTTTGTCTAGATAGATCAAAGTACCACCTGTTTGATATGTGGGGCCATCAAACTGAAGTCTCATGTCAAATTGCTGCAATGGACTGCTTTAATGGAACTGCTTGCTCTCCTTACACTCTTTCTGAGTTGGCCAAGGCTCCCATCCACTGTGATAGGTTGTAGAAAAATGACTGACATTGGTCTTTCATAGATCTGCTCCTATTTATGTATTTTGTGAAAGTGAATATCAACATTCGTTACAAAGTTCCTTTCCACAAGAATTGGTTTGCCTCACCAAAAAGTGGTTGAGCCAGTCCTAGGAATTTAGTATATGATTACTTAAAATATAATGGAAAGGACAGGGATAAATCATATTGACCAATTTGTGGATAAAATAATTAAAGGTTAACTTCAAAAGTGTAAGACGACTATAAAAATATGAATAAGAATAATTAATGTTAGTAGTACATAGTTATTCCAAGCATTGTTTGAAGATTTCAAATCAATTGCTTAAATATTTAAATGTCAGAATCTCATACTATACTAAAGCAAATGCGCACTAGGAACATTAAATATTTATATCGCACATAATGTATCTTGAACTTTTAACAATGGCTAGCACATAGGTAAAGTTGTTAATAAAAGCACAAAGTCAAATGTGAGGGAAATATTATATAGTAACGGTTACTCTTCCATCTCCTAATAGATTGTTTAATTGTTTTAGCTCCCTTTATATTATGATACATGCATCTTCCTTGAAACCACAAAATATACTTAAACAAAGTATTTTCTAAGCAAAATACGCTTGATGATAGATTTACTTAATAATTAATGTAGGTTCTTAAAAAAAATGTATTTCAATAACTTTTATTTCATTATTAATTTGCGCGTAAAATAGTGAACTTAATTCATTCTTAACTTTTTCCTCATTTGATAATTATTATCTTTTAATTAGTTTTTTTTCCCAAAAAAAAAATTATCATTGTGTTTTATGTTTTTAATAAATTTCATTTTTATTATGTGATAAAGAATATTGAGTCCAATACATTAAACTTGTTATTTTGTAGTTTGTTAAATTTTATGAAATATAATTTTTTTTCATAATTTGAGTTTTCTTTTTTTTTGGTTTTGGTTTTGAACTTGGAGGGATGATGGTACAAGCAAGGTACATAGGAGTCACAATGAAATAATGATAAAGAGTATATAAGACAGTAACCATGATAAATGATGGAGCAATCAATGGAGAGGAATATGGAAATGATGGCTTAGCACCACAAAGGAAGGTAGGTATTATGATAGATAGATGTTTAACGACAGTTAACATACCATTGAGAAAAAGTCCATTTTAGTGCATCAAAGATCCCCATTATCATTTTATTCCCCCATCACATGTGGTATCAAAGGAGCATCCACAATAGTATTATCAAAACTTTCTCTCCATGTTTAAGCCAAATAGTGTACCCTTTTAAAAATGGTTTAACAATCAAGTGGTCTACACTTCTTATCTAATACACCACTTGTTGAATTTGCATTTTGGACATGTACATATTATTCTACCCCCAACACTATGATTAGCAAATGAAAAATCTAAAAACTTACTTAGTCCTTCCATGCATTAATGGGTATTTCAAGGCATATCAATCTAGTTATCATCCATTGACAAGATTGTATTTTACCTCAATCCTCTGAAAGAATTTTTCCACTATAGAAGAAGATTGTAAACCAAGTAGTATTAATCAGTATTGAACAATATCATCTATAAAAAGTCAATTATTATCAAATTGGAACTAAGTAACTGGGTGCACAAGCAACAATATAAAATTTGCTCAACAATAAAAATTAAATAAATATACCAAACTTTGATATTATAAAAATGAAAAGTTTCATAAGTGAGCAAAAAGGCATTTAACATACTACCAAATTTTAGCAATCAACTAATGAAAAAGTAATAGAATATCTACAATGCAGCACACATGAGTTCATTAAAACAAAAAAGTTATCAACACAAAAGTTAAATACTTTTTCCATAAGTATTGAAATTTAGAAAAAAAAAAAAAAAAAAAAGATTCTTACAACAATTTAATTATATGTTCATAACATGAATTCCAAAAAGAAAAAATATAATGATTTTAAAATAAAATGGGGTTGGGAAAAAAGATAAAGCTTAAGTTAAGCGACAATGAATGACGACTTTAATAGTTGACAATGGTGACACTCTTTCGATGTAAATGGCTGTAAAGAACTAAAAGCAACAAGGGTAGAAGAAAATGGCAAGTTAAAAAGAAAAGGAAAAAAAGAATAATGCCAGTGATTCATTGGCAACTAATGAAGGCAGGGTACAACTAGGTTTCGCTGGCGAGTTCTTAGCCAGCTGCAGGGGCGGCAACTGCACGAACAAAGGTGGCAAAGAGGTTAGTGAATGAGAGAAATAGAGGGAAAGAAGAAATAGGAAGAGATGGAGTGCTATGAGTGTACGACTGATAGGAAGGGGAGGCAAATTTTATAGCTATGCAGGTATTACCTGATTCACTCACAATCGCAGGTTATACCTACCGTTATGAAGAAACAGTAGGTACTACCTGCAGTTCAAAACCAGCCACTGGTAAAGCACCTGCAATTTCAACCAAAGATAGAGGAACCTATGGTGTTTTACCTGCGATATGAATTGCATGTATTACCTGCAGCTTTGTGTTGAATTACATAAACTACTTGCAATGTTAATGTTAAAGCACAACTATTCCTTGTAATAGTTGCGATTGGATAAACCAAAAATAAAGAACTGTCACTAGTAAAATGACTTTTTTGTTGTGTTAATAACACAAATTTAATTTTGAGAATAATATTTGTATGAAATAACATTGGCAAACATAAGCTATGCCATAAACTTCATAATGTTTTTGGAAAAAATTAAATTTGTTGCTTTATAGATAAAATAAATAAAATTAAAATTAATATATATATATATATAAACTAATAAACAAAATAAATAATATTCTTTAGGGTGTTTTGACCAATTTTTTGTTCTAGGTGTAATGTGTATAGTTTCAAAATATATAAGAGGACAACATAATTTAGGTATCTCTTAAGAAAAGAAAGAGTGATATACTCAAAGAGAACTAGGACATGCAAATTAAACATTTTAGTTTCTACGATGAAAATAGAGACAAAGCCAGAAGGATGTTCTTTTATCATGGTCTAAGACCTTTGTTGTGAAAGAAGAGAGTTACTTTTTCTAAAAGATTAAAATGAACAACATCTTCTACTAAAAAACCAATATGAATTTAGTCTAGTTCTATAATGACATTTTTTGTTTTTACTTCTATGTTAATAGCATATTCGATTTCAAATGTACTACCAACCCATGAATGATAATGTCTAATATGATTGCTAAGGATCCTACTACCAAAAAATTCTCAAAATCAAAATTTAAATTACTTTGAATTGCAAGAAATGTTGGGATACAGTTGCCAAAATGCAAATAATTGATGTTTTGTTATATTTAGGCTAAACCATTTTTTGTTTCAAAATGAATAATAGGACATCCATATAAAATAGTCATCCTAGTGTATACAGATGATTTTTGTTGTTATTTCTAAATCAGAATACCCACCAACTCAACTTCCTTATGTCATTTGTTAATCTTTGCCAAAAATATTAGTAGTTCCCTTAATAAATTTACAGGACCCGAACGCTATTGATAATCAATTAATAAGATTTCATATTCAAAAAGATATGGCAAATATCATATTGTTTTTGCTAGCTTTCTCTTTGATTGCTCAAACTTTCTATCTGCCAATGGCATTGGCGAACATCTCTTGGTTCTAGCTTTATATGTTTTTGGAAGTTCTGCAATAGATTCAAGAAACAACAACCATCTAAATACAATAGCAAAGGCAAATGTGTGGCCATATGGTATTGATTTTAACAATGTAACGGGTTGATATAGTAATGGTAAAAATTAGGCTGACTTTACTAAAAAGTTTGATAGTTAATGAAATATAATAACTCAATCATTTTATTGCATGAGGTTTAAATTCATATTACAAAATTATATAATACTTACGGTGTATGTTTTCCTCTCTATAGCAATTAATTTAGGCTTACCAATGGCTCCCCCATACCTGAATCTCTCGGAGTCTGACAGAAGTCAAGTAACAACTTGAATAAACCATGGATTAAGAGCATACGAAATCTTAAACGCAAGCAAAGTAGTAAGGGATTAAAGCTTCTAACACAGTTCATCTCGCATGTGTTCCTTGTTTTTGTATTTTCTTTGAGAATAAATGATTTGTTTATCATTAATTTTATCTTGTCTTTAACCATCTTTTAACTATTTTTCAATAAAGGGAGAATGTTTAACGCTGGTGTAACAAGTTAAATTTTTCACCTTAACAGCGACAAAGGTTCTCCCAAAAGTACTAAAGAATCAAAAGAAATTGCGGCAACAGTTTACCAAATCCATATACCTTCTGTTTATTGGAATTAATGATTACAACAAATTTACGAATAGAAACATTATGGACAAATTTAGTCCATAAGACTTTGCAGATTACCTCCATGATGAAATTATGAGGCATATCAAGGTTCATTCTACCGTTTCTAACTTTGCTCTATCATATATTTGTATAGGGCATACACTTTAAAATTGCAATGTTCAACTTTGCTTTTGCTTTATCTTAGGCAATACTTCCTATGTCTACTATAGTAGTCATACTAATTTATATATGTATTATGAATTCGTGAAAAATTGTCACAACTATAAAAACAAGTTAAAACTTAAAGAGGACCACTCATGAAATTAAGTTGCATAATCTAATTCATGGTTTATAGATAACATTAAGTGTTTTTTTCAACAACTCCAGGCACTTTATGATCTTGGAGCTAGAAAGTTTGTGGTGGATGTTTATTTCCCAATATGGGCCATTTCAATATACATAAGGTTGTGAATCAAGGTACTACATAGACAAGCTTCTCCAAGGGCTATGAAAGTTACAAGCTAAACTTCCAGGTTCGTTATTTACAATATATGATGTATTCACCGCATACAAAAATATATTGGAAAATCATGAAAAGTACAATAAGTAAATTTATTCTAAGGTCATTTTTGTGGTTGAGCTCTATTTTAAATCATTTTTTCTTTCATGTTTCAATGAAGCACTAAGATTATGAATTCCTTGTCACGCCATGATGTGTTCTTTTACTTGGGTCTCTTCACATGTACAAGATTGACAAACATCATGGAACCTTGCTATCTTCAAGGAAAACCACTTTGTCCAAATAGATCAAAGTACCACATGTTTGATATATAGGGCCATCAAACTAAAGTGTCATGTCAAATTGTTGCAAATGATGCTTCAATGGAACTGGTTGCTCTCCTTACACTCTTTTTGAGTTGGGCAAGGCTCCCATCCACTGTCAAGGGTTCTAGAAAATATTATTGACATTGGTCTTTCTTAGTTATGTGCTAAAAATTTCCAATTTATGTATTTGTGAAAGTGAATATCAACATTCATTACAAAGTTCATTTCCACAAGAATTGGTTTGCCTTGCCTAAAAGTAGTTGTGGAAGTTGTAGGAACCTAATACATGATTGCTTAAAATGTAATGGAAATTACAGTTATAAATCATATAGACCCCCTGGTGGACAAAATAGTGTAAGGTTAACTTCAAAAGAGTAAGACAACTATAAAATATGAATATGAATAAATATATGTAGCAAATTCTTCATCAGCACATATACCAAGCAATGTTTTGATTTCAATAACATTGCTTAACTATTTAAATGTCATAATTTCATACTATATTGAAGCACTTGCACACCCATAGCTATTAGATATTCATATCATACATAATATAGGTTAATCTTTCACCAATAGCTACCAAATAGTTAATATGAGGGAATTATTGAGGGATGGCAATTTGCAAGGCAGGGGCAGGGAATGCCTCCCCACTCCCTATCCCCATCCTCATCCTCATTCCCCACCTCATGGGATATTTTTTCCCCCATCCCCATTCTTCATTGGGGTGTGGATTCTTGTCGATCCCCATGGAAACTTTGAATTTTTTTATAAAAATTGGAAACAAAAATATAATGTTGATATATGTATTTTAAAAAATTAGATTTGAAGTTCAAGTTCCTTCTTTATGCTATATAAAAAGCTCTAATTAAGTTCATAAAAACTATATATATTCAAATAACAAGTTTTACAAGTTCTATAAGTTACAATAAATATCACTTAATAAGGAGGGTTTAGGGTTTAAGGTAAAATAATTTTGAAAAAAACTAAAGATTTACAAAAAGATAATTTGATTTAAAATTAAACCATTTAAATAATTCTAATTTGTATGTTTATCCTTAATGCTAATTTAAAAATAATTTCTCATTTTCCATTACAATGTTATTATGGCTTTGAAGTATTTTGAAAGTAATTTCACTTTATCATCCAAGTCTTGAAGAAGTGGAAGACTAATATGTAAGGATTATAATTATTTTTAAGTTAAATTGATTCTTTTTAAAAAAATTATTATAACTATAAATAACGAGTAAAATAACTAAAAATACAAAAATTAGTGTGTGTGTGTGTGTGTATAATATTATATAGAATTAGCGGGGACGGGAACGATGATATGATTCACATACCCATCCCCAAACTTTCACCATCCCCATCCCCATAAAAAAAAAAATTCTCCAAATATAGGTCCCAAGATGGGATAGTCCCCAAATTTAGGAATCTTTTGCCATCCCTAAAAATGTTATATAATAACAATTACTTCAGTCTCCTAATAGATTGTTTAATTGTTTTGCTCCCTATATTATGGAAAATTACACACTTCTTCTTTGAAACCACAAAATATACTTAAATGAAGCATATTTGAACCGAAATACCCTCAATAATAATTTTTTGAATAATTAATGTAAGTTATGAAACAATGTATATCAAAAAACTTTTATTTCAATATTAATTTGTGTGAAAAATAGTGAACTTAATTTGTTCTAAACTTTTTCCAAATTTAATAATTATTTTTTTAATTTGTTATTTTTCCTAAAAAAAAATGGTCACCAATATGTTCTTTTTCTAAATAAATTTTCATTGTTATTACATGATGAAAAACTTGTGTCCAACACATTAAACTTGTTATTTTATAGTTTGTTAAATATTATAAAATATAATTTTTTTTCATAATTTGAGTAATTCTTTTTTGTTTTGGTTTTGAACTTAAAAGACATAGTGAAAGAATGATAAAGAGTTTTTAAGACAATAACCATGAAGAATGGTGTAACAATCAAATAAAGGTAGGTATTTTGATAGATAGAAGTTTAACCACAGCTAACATACCATTGATAAAAAATCCATTTTTGTCCCTTAAGGATTTGCCCATTATCATTTTAGTCTCCCACAAATGTTTCTTCTCAAATCACTCCCTCGGTGTTGAATCTTCTCTCAATACTATCACTTCATGCATTTTCCATCCAACATCATACTTAGGTATCACATTATTGCATAGCTGGCATCTTATTTTGTTCTTCCCCTTTCACGTCAGAGAAAAAAATATAGCAAAGCTCCATCTCTCTGTGCTAGTGTTCATCCATCATGCCAATAGGAAGACATTACAAAAGCATATGTTCTGCTATCATGTCTAAAAAGCCCACATTCAAACATGAGAAATGCTAGCATGGAGCAAAAGGAAGTTGGAAATAGCACATTTATTCAAATATGAACTTCTATTTTGCATTCATCGTAGAGGGATTGAAAAGAGATTAATTAGCATACCATCAAGTAATTGACATCACAGCCCCAAAGAACATGCCTAGTGAAGTTGTTTTTCAGAATTGCCAAGTCATTATTACTGCAAGTGATTTATGACATCTATTATATATGTGTAAAATAGGCTCCTTTTGATATAGGAGTTCCGTTTGAACATTGAGAAGCCTCCTTTGGTTAAATGCTCAGTTCCTTATGTGATGACTCTTCACTTTTCCTATACATGCATCAAAATTCTTTGAAGTGCATAAGTTTATCATAATTAACAAGAAAAATAATTAATTAATAATTAACTATTTCTTAAATCAAGAATTCTTCAAAGCTTAAGAATTCTTTAGATTGAATAAAAAAATTAATGAATTAATTAATGTTTCTTAAATAAGGAAGTCTTTGATATAAAAGAATTTTTTTGAATCAACAAGAAAAATAATTAATTAATTAATTAATCAATTAATTAGTTGCCTATTAAATTTCCTGATAAGGAATTATAAATATAACTTGACATGGTTTGAAATTAAATTATAAGAGAACAATATGTAATTGAATGATTTATTCAATGATTTGAATCATCCATTATCATAAATCATGTAAAGTTAGACGTAGAGTGAAATGTAGTTCCATAAGTTCCTAAGATTCCAGAGTTCTTCAAAAGAGTAACAAATAGATATACTTTGTATGACAAAGAAGGTTCCTTATGGTGGTGCCATCCTAATAAGCCTATTATTGTCACTTTACTACTCACTAGTCTCACATAACCAATTTTATGCATTTTCCCTAATTTATTATTAGTAATTTATATCACAATACATTACTAAATTTAACTTTTTTGCTAATACCAGCAAACACTATTGATTTAAAATGTATTACCATATAACAAAACAAATTAAAAAAATAAACTAGTTGGACAAAAACTCTATTTTAGTCCCTCACTTAACCCCTCATTTCCATTTTAGTCCTCCACTTCTTTGAAAATCCAAATTGGTCCCGAACATAGTCAAACATCTATCATTTTGGTCCTTCCCTCATTTCATCGTCCAAAGAACACTGACATGCCTGTTAAGTGATGATGTGACCCGTTAACCACCAACGTGGAGCAATATGTAGTGTGCTATTTTGTTATATCATCTACCACTTGTCAGGTCAACTACCACGTCAACCTGGGTCCCAAAACGATAAAATTAACTATGAAAAAGGGTGAGGCCTTCAAGGCCATTTGATGAAAAGCACTTCAAGCAAGTTTGAAAGGACGATCCATCTGCACTCCTTCTAGTCGAAGCAGGCTTTGACAATCTCTAGATATTCCTTCCTAACCGCCATCGTCAATTTAGAGGCGCTGCTTTCCATTCTTCACTTCCTTCCCAGCAATGTTTCACTTCTTCCAAATTTGCAAGTCTTCCTTCTCTTCTTTTCCTTCAGTTTTAGATCTTAGCTACTAGACAGTGAAGCCTTCCTTGTCTGCTATGGCAAAAACTGTGACCTCACTAGTTTTTAATCATAGGATTGTTATTATTATATATATATATATTCTAAGAGAGAAAATCAATAAAGCCAGCCAAGCAAAAGATAAGAATATGGAATGCGAGCTTACAGATCAATTTTACCTGGATCCTTCAAATGCAGAGTTGAATATAAGGTGAATAAACATAGTATTTAAAAAATTGAAAGCATTTATACTGAACATTGGCCAACTGTCAAATAATAAATGCACATCTTATATTAATTATGCTTCGAAAAAAAATACATATCAAATGCATGAAGATCAAGCACCCCACATTTCAGTTGTGTATCATGGTGATGCTCAAGCCACAGATTAATTTAATATATATATATATATATATATATATATATATATGTATGTATGTATGTATGTATGCAAGTATATTTGCAATTATAAACTAACATAGAGGAATCAATGCATCAAATTAAGGTTTGTTTTTGCCAGTTGATAGAATTTTTTTTTTAGATAACAATATTATAACAAGAACTAGCTAGAATAAAATATTGTAGCTATGGCAACTCCAATTGTAAATACCTTAATTTGCTTTCTTCTTAAATGCAAACTCTGTAACTCAATATGCATGCTTTAAATCCAGCGAGGACATCTTCTCTTACAACTTCACCATTTATTATTTTATGTGCCAGTTTTCACAACACAGCAACCTTCATACCACCATATATGTAGTGTCATTAGCAAGTATACATTAATATTTGTATGATCCACAAGCGTGAAGAGTGAATTGATTTTCAAGAAAGTTTTGATAGATTTGGTCGTGTGTAAAAAATAACTAAACTACAAATAAGAAATTCTCAAGTAAATTGGTTTACACAAATATGTCAAATGGTGGATTTTTATTGACATACAAGTGCTTCGGACATGCATATATATGTACTATATGATTGATTTGATTCCATTTCAGAATTTGGCTAAATGAATTACATGTAAACACTTCAAATATAAAATCTAGGCTCCTTTACAGTATTTAAAGCAATTATATATAAGGGTGGGATCCACTTAATTGTTTTCATATAAGTATCATTTATTTTCTTGTTGTCACACCTTTTAGACCCTAGGGATCCATAGCATTTCGTCTTAACTCAATCTCCCATTCTCATCAGCACAAGCTTTAGGATTTTCTCTAACAGTCCTGCTATCTTGCACCCATAATCATGCAGTATCTCACTATGGAAAACATAGAAAGAGAAATAAACATAAAGCTGAATCAAATATTTGCAAACTAAGGTAAGAAGCATAAATACTTAATCGAATATACATGACAAAACATTATAAAATTTGAAAAATCCAGGTAGAATTATCCTGCAAGCTTGAATTCCACATTCTTATCTTTCGCTTTGCCTTATTGATTTTCTTTCTTAGAATATATATAAAATAATAACAATCTTATGATTAAAAACTAGTGAGCTCGCAGTTTTCGCCATAGCGGAGAAAGGGAGCTAGTAGTTGAGATTAGAAACTAAAGGAAAAGAAGAGAAGGAAGCAAGGTTGTCAAACTCGTGAGTTTAGGTAAAATCGTTTGAGGGAGGTAAACTCGTAACGTAGAATCGTAAGAGTTTACCTATAATTAAAAAATAATTATTAAAACATACAATTATATAATTAAAATCAATATTTTTAAATTTAGACTAATAACTAAAACTACTGAATGCAATGATTAATAGTTTATTAGTTTGATTATAGTTGAATAAGTGATAATTAAATATAGATATTTTTTAAAATTTTATATATTTAAATCTAAATATAATAACTACTAATAATCAAATACTAGTAATTTTAAATTTGAATTAAAATTATTTATAGAGTAATAAATATAATTATTAAAGATTACCTTATCAAAATATGTCAAAAGATAATAACAGATAACTTTTCAAGTCATGACTAATAAAAATTTTAAAATAAAATTTCTATAAATAAAAGTCAATAATAAATATATATAATACATTACAAATGATAAACATAAAGTTTTTATTGGTTATGTGGTAATAGGTGATGAACTTATTCTAAATGTTTGGGTTTAAGTATATGGAGATGTTTCCTTTTAAACTAAGAAAATAAAGTCCAAATATATATAATACAACACACATACATAACGAATGGTAATGTTGGCTCAGCGGAAACGCACGATTTTCCTGTGCTGGCATGTCATGGGTTCGAATCCTGGAAGTGGTTCTGTTTTTTTTTTTTTTTTTTTTTTGGAAAACAATGGTACTGAGTCAACTCGTCCGAGTTGGGACGAGTTAAGAACCGAGTTTGACCGAGTTTGACCGAGTTAATCACCGAGTCAAAGCGATTCTGAACTGGTTCCGAGTCAGAAACCGAGTTGACTCGAAATACTTACCTAAAAACGCAAACTCGGCGAGTCAACCGACTCGCGAGTTTGATTACATTGGAAGGAAGATTTGCAAATTGGGAAGGAGTAAAATGTCACTGGGAAGGAAGTAAAGAAAGGAAAGCAACGCCTCCGAATTGATGATGGCGGTAGGGAAGGAAGAGGTAGAGATTGTCAAAGTCCGCTTTGACAAGAGAGATGCTGATGGATCGTCCTTCCAAACTCACTTGAAGTGCTTCTTATCAATGGCCTTAAAGACCTCACCTATTTCCATGGTAAATTTTGACTTTTGGGGCCCATGATTACATGACAACTGACTTGATAGGTGGCTAATGATATGGCCTATGACATACTACATATTGCTCCATGTTGGTGCTTAACGAGCCATGTCAGTGTTTTTTGGACGATGAAATAACTAAAGGGCCAAAATGATGGATATTTGGTTGAAAGGGGACTAATTTTGATCTTCGAATGAGTGGAGGACCAAAATGAAAAAGAGAGACTGAGTGGGGATCAAAAGTGGGTTTTTGTCAAACTAGTTATAATGTATGGTAATATTCATTCAAACATTACTTTTTCTTTTGTTAATTTCTACAATTTTTGTTTGACAAATTATAATTACGTTTCATGTTCATCGATGAGGAACTCAAAATAGAGTATATAACTTTTTGGGTATATCCAATATAACTAAGATATTTAATAGAGATGATTTTTTTTTTCAGTTCTATTTCCTTTCCTGGTGTGAACACCCAACCATAAAAATTGAAAATTTTGAAATAGAATAAAATAAATAAATATATATATATATATATATGAAAATAAAAAAATCATTTTTAATTATTTTCCTAAAATAAATTAATTAATAAAACACATAATAAAATTAAAAAAAAATACCTAAAATCATGAAGAAAAAATTTGAACTGAAACAACGTCATTTGAATTCAAAAAGAAAAAGTGCAGAAGGAAAAAAGAAAAGAAATAAAAAATGACGACATCAGGAAGGATGAAAAGCTCAAAGTAGACATATTGTGCACTAGCTCCCTCTCTCCCTGGCCACCAAGTTACACAAAATAGAAAAGCTAAACACATAGAGCTACTAAAAGGAGAAAGCAGACAAATCAGGCAAGCACACCTTTTGTCTGGCATCTGAACATCTGGTGATCTACTCCAATTTAGCAGCATAAGTCAAAGCAGAGGGGAGGAGAAAGACAGAAGTGGAAAGGAGCAAAGGGGTCCCAGGCTTTTGTTCAATTCATTGTCATTGAAGAGGAGGAAATGAGAAAGATGGCCATGGCAGCAAGAGAGAGTGAGAGAAGAAGGAAAAGGGAGGCTAGCGTAGAAACCAAAAGAGGTCGGGTCAGAGAACGAAGAAAATGGGACATGAAATGGGAAAGAAGTGAACTAGGGAAAAGAAGGATAGATCTGTCACTAGCTTCGAAGAATAAAGGTGTTCAGAAGACAAAAATGCAATTTGGCTCTATCGAAGAGCTTGCTGGATGAGGAGATCAATAAGAGAGAATGATCAGAAAAGAGAAAAGGGATAAATAAGGAGGAGAGCTAAGAGAGTGAAAGGGGAAGGAAACAAAAAGGAAGAAGAGAACACAGAGAGAGGAGAATAGGGGAAGAAAAGCTGAAGAGAGCTGAGGAAACAAAAAATGGGGAAACTATGAATTGAGGGTGAGAGAGTGAGACCAAGGAACAGAAATAAAAGGGAGACTAAATCAGAAGGAGAGCACAGGAAAGGGACCAATACCTCTATTTTAGATTTACAGAACAGAGCAAAAAAAAAAAATGGAACTTGAAAGAGCTCAAAGACACAACAAGAAAGTGCCAGGAATGAAAACGGAGGATAAATTGTTAAGGTAACGCTCACAATTTGATCAAAAAGCAAGGTATCTAAGTTTTGTGCCTTAAGACACATACTCTTATGAATTTAATCTTTGCTATTCCTTTTTTTTTTCAGCTTCAATACACACTGACTAATTTACGTGACGCTAGAAATCTGAGTGATGTGTAGATGAACATGCTGTGCTAATATTTGTTGCATCATATGTTGGGTCATGCAAGGTTTGCTCAACTTCGATACCTCCTAATTAAGCTTAAGATGATTTACGTGGAATAAGAAAAGGTTATGATGTATGCTATTGGCTTCAAAATAGTTTGCTTTCACTTGTTGTCTATTTCTTGATATGCGTACCAATGTTGATAATCTCAGTGCTGTAGGGGCTCAATGATGTTTGACTTGATGATGTTATTGTATCAATATCATATATGATGTATGTGAATGGTTCAAATAATATTGCTTTCCTTTGTTATGCTTCCTCTCAAAATCGTGAATTATTGTGTTATATTCAGATGGTGTGCACAAATATTTTTGCTTTGGTCATAAGATGGCCCCAAAGCATTTAATGCTTTAACAAAATATTAAAATAAACTAGGATGAGTTGTTTCGATGTTGAATAATAGTTTTACATTGATTATCATCCCATTCATTTCTTTTTTCTTATTTTACTCTTAATAAGCTGTTAGAAATTTATCTTTCTCGAACAGAAGGTTAATCTTTCCTTCTCTATTGTCGTGGAACATTTGCAAAGGAAGACTGGAAAAAAAAAAAAAAAAGGAGTTAATGACCTTGTTTTAGCCCTCTTTATTTGCGTTATACGAATATGTGAATTCAATGTGTGAAATCTTTAGTCTTTTTTACCACTTAAAAGTTAACTAATATAGGCCACGTGATGCGTTTAGTCTCCTTAAACCATGAAAACTTAGATATGATTATTTTTTTTAAAAAAAAAAAAGAATAATTTCTAAGCCACAAAAAGTTTATTTTGCTCGTTATTCATCAATTCAAAGATCTCAAAATGCTTTTCCCTAATTGCTTCATTCTTTTGGAAAATTTATAATAAATATTTCTAATTTCAAAAATCCAGAAAAAAAACACAAATTCAAAAAACCCAAAATATTCCCCTTTAATAATTTCAATTCTTTTTGGAAAATTAAAATACAAAATTCTAATTTCAAAAAACCCAAGAAAGCTTAAGTCCCAAAAATCCTAAAAAAAAAATTTAAGTCAAGAATTTCACTCCCTTTTTAATTTAAAATAAAAATTCTAACTTCAAAAATTAAAAAAACATAAATTCAAAAATCCTAAATCCTTTTTCATGATAATTTCATTTCAATTTCAAGGTTAAAATTCAAATTCCAAAAAACCAAAAAAATTAAAAAGGGAGAAAATGAAAAGAGCAAAAATTGAGATCAAGATTCTTTCGTAAATTAAAATACACATACCAAACCCTAGTCCCATTTTATTTATGAAAACCTGATTCATTTCAACCATCTTGCTCCTTTTCAAAAAAGAATAAAAATAAAAATCACCAACCAACAAACAATTTTTTTTTTACGATTTACGTGCACTTTGATCCCTATTGTAAGGTACGTAGGCCTTAGGCTCTGATTCTAGGTCAAATCTGCCTTTGTAAATATTTTATTTTTTTCCTTTCTTTATTATTTCTCTTTTCCTTTTTTGGCATGTGATTGATAAGAGTAATTAAAATTTAAATTAAGGTCATACGTATTGTACATAATCAACTTTGGACAATTGTTTAAGAGAATAAGTACTGTACAGTGTCTAACACCTTCCCCATGCATAGTTAACTCCCAAACTTGATTTCAGGTTTGCAAACCACTTTATCATTTTAATTGGTTTTCCAAGGTTTTGCTTCAAAAATTTTGGCTTTTGTTTTTTTAAGCAAAAATTAAGATTATTCTTTTTTTTCCATGTCGGCAATCACATTTTGAGTGTGAAAGTTTGGCAACTCTACTAGGGATTTTTGAAAGCTAAGCCCATTCCAGTTGATTATGGAAAATAATACAACCCTTTTCTTTTATTTTGAAAAGAGATAGAGAAGCAAGAAACCCCACATATTCGTGAGACATTTCCAGCCCTTACAGAAGTTATTAATCAGCAAAGTGTCCATATGGTTGCTAATGAAAAGGTGCATGGCGTTAAAGCATGGATCTCAATTGATGAATCTGGAGAAGCTTTGGACAACAGGGAGATTGAAAATTTTTTTGATGTTATGCCTTTCAAGTAATGTCTTTTTTATATTGTTTGTTTTCTTTTGGTCTAGCCCAAGATAATTAAATGGTTTATGCTTAGAACAAAAAAGGCAAAGTTTCATCTAAACTCTAGTACTTTATGTGAATGAAATTTCTGTTGGTCACTTTAAAATTGTTTATTCTTTGTTATTCTTCTATTCGTTACCTATTTCTTGTCACCTCTAGGAAATTAAGCTCCTCCGAATTCCTATCCAACATAGTGATTCTTGAGGTCCTATTGAATGAATCACTTGTTACCACTGATATGCATGATTGTGAATTTGATAATGAAGAGATAACCCAAGCCTTTTCTAAAATGCTTAAATCGGATGAAAATGGAATATGTCCATATGAGGAGAAAATTGAAATAATATACATGGCAAATGGAGAGAGTAAGAAAGAGATTAACATGGTAGGTAATTCGAAGAAAGATCAAATGATTGAACTCTTTAGGTAATACATCGATGTATTTACATGGTCATATCAAAATATGCCTGGACTTAACACCGAATAGCTTCTCACAAGATTCCATTGAATCCGGACATAGAGCCCAGAATGTCGATTTGTCTTTAAAGATCAAAGAAGAGGTAACAAAGCAATTAGATGCTGGCATTCTTCAAGTGCCCAGGTATCCCCAATAGGTAGCAAACATTGTTCCTGTTCCCAAGAAAGATGGACGAGTTTTGAATGTGTGTTGATTATAGGGATTTTAACAAAGTGACCCTAAATAATGATTTGCCTTTGCCTTGTATTGACAATACAAGGCGAAATCATTGGTACTCATTCATGGATGGCTATTCGGGATACAATCAAATTCCCACACATGAGAAGGACAAGGAGAAAACTATTTTCATTACCCAATGGGGAACTTATTGTTACTGAGTGATGCCATTTGGGCTGAAGAATGCAGGAGTAACTTATCAAAGGGCCATGGTAGCGCTCTTCCATGGCATGATACATTAGGAAATTGAAGTTTATGTCAACATTATGGTAGCTAAATCGACTGAAAAAGATAGCCATGTTTGAAAGGCTACACAAATTTAAACTCAGGTTAAATCCTAATAAATGTGTATTTGGAGCCACATCTAGGAAGTTGTTGGGTTTCATTGTAAGCTGAAAGGGAATAAAGATAAACCCATACAAGATTAAAGTAATCCAAGAGATGCCACCACCTCGAACAGAGAAAGAAGTTCATAGTTTCTTGGGTCAATTATACTATATATAGCAAGATTCATTACTAACTTGATCGCCACCTATAAACTGATCTTTAAAATGTTGAGGAAAAATAATATTGGTAGATGGGATATTGATTGCCAGTAGGCTTTTGATAAGATAAAGAAATACTTGTTGAACCCACTAATCCTAATTCCCGTAGTGCCAGGAAGACCTTTGATTTTGTATCTAACAATTTTGCTTGATTCAATGGGAGTTATATTAGGCCAGCATGATGATTCAAGGAAAAAGGAACAAGCAATCTATTACTTAAGCAAAATGTTTAGTGACTGTGAAAGGCATTACTCAATGATAGAAAGGACATGTTATGGGTTAGCATGGACAACTAGAAGGTTAAGGCAGTATATGTTGTACTATACTACTTGGTTGATTTCCAGAATGGATTCAATTAAATATATCTTCAAAAGCCCACATGTTGCTGGAAGAGTTTCAAAGTGGCAAATAGTTTTATCTAAATATGATGTGAAGTACATGACTTGAAAGTTAATCAAAGGAAGTGTCATAGCTGATCATCTAGCAAAGAATTCTCTGGAGGAATATCAACCATCTGACTTTTATTTCCATAATGAAAATATCTTTGCTATAGAAAAAGATAAGGATGGTAAGGAAGATGAAGAAAATAAGTGGATGATGTATTTCGATAGTGCAGTCAACGCCCATGAAATCGGTGTGGGAGTGGTAATAGTGTCACCAAAAGGAAAACAATTCCTAGTTGCCATGAAATTGGAATTTGATTACACAAATAAGATAGCTAAATATGAAGCTTGTGTCAATGGTCTTCAAGCTACAATATCTTTAGGTGTGAAGAACCTTAGAGTCTTCGACAATTTTCCTCTCATAATTTACCTAAGTAAAAGGAGAATGGAAAACTAAGGATTCAAAGTTTATGCCCTATCAAGAATTCTTTACACAATTAATCAAATAATTCAAGGAGATCAATTTCCACCACATAAGTTAGGATAAAAATTAGTTTACAGATGCTCTTACCACATTGGCGGCAATGATTTGTCTTGAAAGTGGAGTCCAAGTTTAGCCATTCTAAGCTGAGACATGGGGTGCACCAGCATATTGCTTGAACATAGAATAGGAGTATAAAGGACATCTATGGTTCCGTGACATAAAAATGTACATTAAAGATAGAATATATCTAGCCGAGGCCACTATAAATGATAAGAAAACTATTAGGCACCTAGCCATGAACTTCTTTTTAAGCAATGATTTCATGTATAAGAGGGGTTACAATAGCACGTTGTTACAATGCGTTGATTCAAGAGAAACAAAGAGGACTATGGCAGAAGTGCATGAAGGAATATGTGGCACACATGCAACTGGTCACACAATGGCTAAGCAAATTCAAATATGTAAATATTTTTGGAGCTGCATTTTATTTTCTTGTTTTATGCATTTCTTCTCATAGGAATAGGTAATTTTTTATGTGGCTGGGTTTTTTTTTTTATAGGAAAGGAGAAGAACAAAGTAAGATGCTAGTCAGGTAGTAACATGCCACCTCAACATTATGTTGGATGGAACATGGATAGAGAAATGGAAATGAAAGGAAATTCAACTCCAAGGAACTTATTTGAGAAGAAACATTTGCAAGGAGCTCAAATGAGATTGGGTTGATCTTTGGAGGACCATATTAGGATTTTTCTCCATAGCCATCATTAGAATTGGGCTTAACAATGGCTAGCAATAACCTTTGTTAGAACCTTATGAGTTAGGCCTTAATCGTCACTAGGACATGGCCTAACGATGGTTAAGGTTAATTGTTACCATGGTGAATTATACAAATATATATTGCCCTATTAAGATGCATTGATGAACCTTAAAAAATTATTGGTATATGTCTTTGAAGAATATGTTTGGTGAATCATATAATCAGTTGTGTTTACATGCCCATATTAGTTAATTCTTCAAGTAACTAATTATTGAATGAGTTATGTAGAAACCATTACATGTATGAAAGGTGTTTATGTGTGTAAAAAGTTTTTGTTTCTCATGAAATTGGGTTGTTAATGGTACAAACCATATAAGTATTGATAGAGAAGGCCATTGGAATTTGTTTTCACAAGTTCATACCATATACAATTAATTTTTAGAGTTTCCAAAAAAAAAAATACTATTTTCAAATCATAAATCATGATTTGAACTTGTCAAATTAGCTAGTGTTTTCTTAATTATTCAAGTTTGTTTTTGTGTTAATAAAATATCTTTAATAGGAGATTTAAAAAGATATTTATGTGTAAAGATTACAATTATTGACCAAAGTTAAAGTGGAGAGAAATATTCCTCGTATTAAACTAGTACTTAGTGGCAAAATAAAATTGGAAAATATCCACTTGCTTATGCTTGTCAAGAAAGTTCACTCTTTTCCTTTAATTATGGCAAGTACATGCCCTAAGGCTAACTTGATAATTTTCAAATGCTTTTTGTTTAATATTATAGTGAAGAAAAAAAAAATCTCTAATCAATATCTTAGATTTTGCAAATTAATTATCATATAAAATTTCTCTTGATTGTCGCACATGTTAGCAAAACCGAAGAGTGAATATTGTTTAAGTAAATTGTTTGATACTTTTTTTTTCATTTCTTAGGTCATTATAAATATTTCTTTGCTTGGAAAAAATGTTAGGTCTTGGAAATAATGTGCTAAATTTTTAACAAGAATTTTGAGGATGGAGATTTTTCATGAAGTCTAACTCAGTGTTTGTTAGCCAGCGTGGGGATCAAGTATAGAAGTTCTCTTTTGAGTCCACCAACTAGCAATGTTGGACAACTGACGTACCAAGATCTTCTTGTTCTACCAAACTCATATACATTGCCATCACTAACATCTAGCCAACCCGACAAGAGATTAATGATGTTGACCTCTTCATAAAAGAAAAGCAATGTCAACCTTAATAGCCTGCCTAACTAGCATAGCGATAAGGGGAACAAGATTGGATGATTGACGTTATTGGTAAGTAAAGTAATGAGAACTTTGGATCTAAGTTGTATATTTATAATTGGTGTACAAACATTGACTCTATAGATAAGAAAATACATATAACAATTAGACAATTACTGGAATTTCTCTTGGAACATTAGCTAAATGAATGCATCTGTCCTTAGGCCAGAAATACCACTGGGTTTTTAAATTCTAGTAAACAATAGCAAGGCTAGCAAAATAAATCATTTAGTCAACAAGAATACTAAGTGAAGTAGTTATTGATAAGCCAAGCTGCCACTTTGAAAAACCTGGAAATCCACATGGAGTAATTAACAAATGCATTTACAAATAGACCCCAGGGAACTTTAGTTAGCAACAAAGAACCAAATCCTAGGTCACAGGGGAAATAATTGTAAGGCAGTCACCCTTAGAAGAGGAAAACAATCAGAAGAACCAGAGCCTAAACACAGTGAACAATCATAGAAAGATAAAGGAAATTAATAGAAAATTAGACTATGAAACCAGTAAATATTATTGGTGAAAAATTGTCTAGCAATAA
The DNA here is from genome assembly GCA_037074485.1 of Delonix regia. NCBI lineage: Eukaryota > Viridiplantae > Streptophyta > Magnoliopsida > Fabales > Fabaceae > Delonix > Delonix regia. The sequence goes on from CM073457.1 coordinate 30,190,322, forward strand.
ACAAAACATCCCATTTGCTCAAAGGCTAAAACAAAAAAAATATGGATCAACAATTTAACAGATTTCTTAAGGTGTTTAAAAAGCTATAAATAAATATACCTTTTGCTGAAGCATTGGAGCAAAGGCCAACTCATGCAAAATTCATGAAAGACATCATAACTAAGAAAAGAAAACTGAGTGACCATGAAATAGTAGCACTGACACAGAGTGTAATGCAATTTTGTAGAAAAACATGACCTCTAAATTGAAAGATCCAAGTAGTTTCACTATACCTAATTCAATTGGTGATATATTTTTTTGGTAGGGCTCTTTGTGAACTAGGGGCTAGTATTAATCTAATGCCATTTTCTATCTATCAAAAGTCAAGTTTAAGGGAGATTAGTCACACATCAGTGACACTACAACTTGTATATTGATCCTTGGTGTTGCTAAAAGGAATCCTAGAAGACGTTCTAGTTAAAGTAGTAAAATTCATATTTGATGTAGACTTTATAATCCTAGATATGGAAAAGGATAAAGACATACCTATCATTCTAGGAAGACCTTTCTTAGCTGCAGGGAAGGCTTTAATAAATGTACAAAAAGAGGAATTAAACCACGATAGTGCATGACCAAGAGGTAACATTCAATGTGTTAAAAGCAATTAGGCACCCTTGTGAAACTGGAAAGTGTATATAACTTGAAACATTATCACAAGACCAACGAAAGTCAACGGTAGTCAAGGAACACTTGAAATTACTAGTCAAATGATGAGCCAAAGAGGTATAACACTATAGCAACACAGAAACTATCTCTAATGTAAGAAAACAAAAAAAGTACATAGAATGACAAAGACACAAGACCTAGAATGACTAATGGATTACCCTACGTCTCCCACAACTCACTTCATACTATGGAATGTTGTGCTCCAACAAGGCAATCCATTCAATCATGGAATGCCTTTCTATTCATGAACCATAGTTATAAAATGGTAATTACATGGAGAAGACATCATCATTTCAAAATGAATGGAAAATTCAATACAATTGAAAGAACAATTCTAAGCCCCCTTAGCTTAACACATACTAGGGAATTTAGAGGCAACATTTATATAGCCCTAAGATCATCAACTGGCCCAATACTGTCTAACCCAATTTTAAAAGACCTAAAAGACTAAATAACAACCATTCATTGGGTCTTTTACACTGAACTAACATAATAAGTAGCTTAAGTTGCTTTAAGTTGAATGATCATGATAGTCCATAAGTATATAGGTTAATTTATAATAGAAGGATTTAGAAGGTTCAATGTTGTTCCCATGAGGATAATGTGTTATCTTTATTATTCTTAAGATTAAATTTTTTCTTACCAAATATACAATATGTACACAAGTCTGGGTTTGAGCAATTATTTACACATTTACACTAGTGGCCCAGATAAATCCAGGCACTAGGAAATGATTCAAGAATATTAAATAAAATAACTAAGCTAAATTAATATTCTAAATAGCCCAAACTAAAAATAAAAGACTCAAGACACTACTCTTGGACAAAAATTAGGAGTTGAAGTGAGGATAAATTAAGTTATCAAGTTCATAATTAACTTTGTTCCACAAATTTCAATTTCACTTCTAGATAATTTAACTCACTAAAAAGATAAGCATGACCCCAATCGTTATCCTAATTGTAGTTCCAATTCCACTTAAAAATTGATCCCAATTATTTAAATGAAATCTTTCTTAGAATGCATTAACATTAGCTAAACTATCAAACAGAATTGATCTCAATCATCTAAGTAGAATTGCATTACCTTAACTACGAGTGTCCCTTAAAGATTGATCCTAATCATTTAAGGAAAACTAATCCTAAGGTGCTTGAGAATATAAGTATGAATATATCTTAGAGGTTGATCTCAATTATTTAAGGCATATTCCACTCAATTCTTAATGAGACATTTTATTAAACACCTTGGGGGCACTTGACTCCATAACAAGAGACTATGAAAGAAATCTATAAAATAAATCATTCAATCTATTTGAAATCATATTAATTAAATAAAATTTATAAAAGCCCCAAACGAAAAGCAATATACACTCGTAAATCAACCCATAATTACAGGGGAAAGTAATAATCTCACTTAACAAATCTAGATACAAAACCATGGAATCCTTACTTAGTATTTTCAAGAAATCTGACAAAACCAACAACAAGCTCAAATCTAGATTACATTAAGGAAATGGAATGGAAAAAGAGAAAACAAGGTAATGAGAAGAGTGGAAAGAGACCTCCATAAAAAATCCATGGAGGTTTGGCTGAGGGAGGTTCAAGGAGACCAAACCTTAGCCTCTCCTTCCAAAAGAATATCTTAGATGACCAAGAAAATGAAAGGTTTTCTTGTTCTCCTGGGAAGAACTTCGAGCCTTAGGCTCCTCCTCTGCCTTCCTTTTCTCAAAATAGCAATACCCTTATTTTATACCCTAAAAAATCAAAAAAAGAATTGCATTTTTTAGAAATTCAGGTGCCTAGGTGTCCAGAGACAATACGGAAGCACAAAAATACAATTCTAGATGCTTAGGTGTCCATATTGGTCGCCCAACACAATTTTACTATTTTAGCCTTAACTTTGCAATTCGATGTCAAATTTTAGCAAATTAATACTTGTTGGAAACTATAGATGAGATCTACAATTTTACATGAAATGACCATCTTCAAATTCTAACGTTTAGGGGTCCAGAAGTGGCGTCAAAGTTGAGTGTTCACCATATTAAATTGAATGTGATCTCAACTTTCTTCATTGGCTTCTTACAACTTCCAAGTTGTTTGTGAAAGCTTCCAAACTTCCTTGAATCTTCATCTACCATGCCTCTAACTCTCATTTCCTTCCATTAAAGCAATTTTTCTACAATTTCCATCAAAATAAAGTGAAATAAGATGATTTAATGCAAGGAAGCAACCAAATAGTCTAACCCATAAAATACATGTAATTAAAATTATTTGGCCACTAAATCAAAAGAATTTATTCAAAATACATTATAAGTCACAAGTCAAACATATATAGATATAACATAATTAAGGACTTATCACTACCTTACATTGACACTTCTACTAAGGACTTGACTCCATTATCATCATTACCCTTTGTGAATATTACAAATAATGACTCTTGTAAGCTTACCAAAAGACGTGAATCCTCCTATAGACTTAAACATACATAGTGACTAACATACTCATCCTTCCATACACAGACATATTAGCTTACTTCTTATTATTCCATCTAAGCCATCATTTCCTTATTCCTCTCCTTTTATAGTTGCACCATTCTTCAAGGTTATCATTTCAATAACTCTTTCTCATTCTTTCGCTTTGACTCTACTTTGCTTGTACCCTTGATCCTTCATGTCCAATCAAAACAAAAAGACTACCTCAAATGGTTAAGGTAATTATATTTAAAAATATTTAACAAACTATCATATAGTAAATATTCTAAATTGAATAGATTTTTATCATGTAATAAAAAAGAAAAATAATTATAAACAAAGAACATATTCATACTAATTACATTTTAAAAAAAATTAACCAATTAAAAGATAATAATTAATACATGTAAAAAAAGGTTTTAGAATAAATTAAGTCTACTTTTGTCACCTAAAAAAATAACATTGAAATAAATGTTACTAAAATGCAATTTTAAAAGATTACGTTTACTATTTTAAAAAAACACTGTTGAGAGTATTTTGGTTAAAATGATTTTTTGTTAAAGTATATTTTGTGGTTTTAAGGAAGAGGTATGTAATTTTCCATAATATAGGGAGGCAAAGCAATCAAACTACCAGTTAGGAAACGGAAGAGTGATTGTCACTATGTAATGTTACCCTTGGCTTTGATTTAGTGCACTTATTGTCAACTTTGCATTCATCCTAGCTATAATTAAAAGCTCAAGCTACATCCTGTGTGTCATGAATATTGAATGTTCCCACGAATATGTTTCTAATAATCAAAACGCACATTTGCATCGATATAGTATGAGATCTTGACATTTAAATATTCAAGCAATGGAATTGAAATCAAAACAATGCATGGAAGTATGTACTCATCAATCTGAAATCCCTATATTTATTAGGAAATTATGGATCTAATAGTTAATATTGAAAGAAATACACAATCTAACGGTTTAGATTAAAGTTTGAGATAGTGGGTGATCAAAAACTTCAAAATTTGACCACTACTAGTCCAAAAATTTTGATCTAACAATTCTGACATCAAGTACTGCCCAATCGGATGGTCAGCAGCTAGAAATCCATATTATGTACTCATGAAGAATCTCCTACTTACATTTATTCATATTCATATTTTTTCTATTTTTTTAATCTTTTCACATAAACTACATTTTTTATGGTCCACTCAATGGGACCAGGGATGGATCCAAGGGGGTGTAGGAGACCATTGGCCCTTTGGATTTTAAGAATTTCAACTTTTATATGTAACTTTATCTTATATTCTTAATTTGTTTCTTTAATTTATAAGGACTCGCCCCTCTTGGACTATTATGATTTTTCTTACTTAGTTTAAATCTTTGATCATAAGACTTTCGCCCCCTTAGAATCAAATCCTAAATCCATCCCCAAATGAGACTACCACAATCACTTTTTAGGTAAGGCAAAACAATTGGCAAGGAAATATACCCTATAAGGAGCAGATTATAGTTGCTTTCACAAAGTACAAAAATATGAAAATTATAGCACAAATCTTTCAAAGACCAATGTCAATCATTTTTCCACCAACGATGACAGTGGATATATGTCATAGCCAACTCTACAAGAGTGTAAGCAGAGCAACTAGTTCCATTAAAGCAGTCCTTTAAAGCAATCCCACATGAGACTTCAGTTTGATGGCCCCACTTATCAAACAAGTGGTACTTTGATCTATTTGGACAAATTGGCTTACCTTCCACATAACAAGGTTCATAACAAGGTTCGTTTATGTTTGTGATTCCTGTACAGGTGAAGAAGCCCATGTAAAAGATTGCATTATAGTGTGCGAAGGAATTCATAATCATGACGCTTCATTGAAAGAAAAAAATAAGAAAAAATGATTTAAAGTAGAGCTCAACATCTCATGAACAACCTTAAAATAAATTTGCTTGCCATATTTTTCATGATTTTCTAATATTTTTTTGTATGCACTAAATGCATCATATATTGTAAATAATGAACATGGGAGTTCAGCTTGTAACTTTAGTAGCCTTTGAGGAAGCTTGTCTCTATAGTACCTTGATTCACAATCTCGTGTATATTGAAATGGCTCACATTTTGAAATGCCATACACCACAAACTTTCTAGCTCCAAGATCATAAAGTGTCTAAAATTGTTAAAAGAAAAGAGCTTCATCATGTCTATAAACCATAATATAGATTGTGTAACTTAATTACATGATTGGCCCTATTTAAGTTTTACGGTGCTTTTACGATTGTGACAATTTTTCTAATAAATGCATAAGACCTGTATAGAATAATAAGACTACTATTGCAGACTTAGGAGATATTAAATAACATAAAGCTATAGCAATGTTGTGCACTGCAACTTTAAAGTGTATTTTTTTGTGATTTTAGAGTATTATATATTAATAATATGTGATAGATAAGAGTATAAAAAGGTAGAATGAACCTTGATATGCTTCGTAATTTCATCAAGGAGGTGATCTGCCAAGTCTTGTGGACTGAGTCTGTCCATGATGTTGTTGTTCGCTAACTTATTGTAGTCATTAATTCCAATAAATTGAATGTATATGGATTTGGTTATGTGTTTGTGCAATTTTTTTTTTTATTCTTTAGTGCTTTTGGGAGATCCTTTGTTACAGTTTTGGTGAAGTATTCGACTTGCTGCACCGAAGTTAAACATTCTCCCTTTGTGGAAAGGTAGTTAGAAGATTGTTAGTGAATTAGTGATACAATAAAACATTAATTTTCAAAGAAAAATACTATAAAAGGGAACGCATGCAAGATGAACTTTGTTTAAAGCTTGAATCTCTTACTGCTCTACTTGTGTTTAAGATTCCACATGCTCCTGATCCATAATTTATTCCAGTAGTTATTTGACTTCTTTCATAATCAGAGAGATTCAAGTACGCGGGAGCCATTGGTAAGCCCAAATAAATTGCTATAGAGATTAAAACAAACACCATAAGTGTTGTACTATTTGGGTAATACGAAATGGAAAAAAAAAATTTGAAATTATATAATTTATTTCAATTTCTTAAATTTTGTTTAAGTAATTAGAGGAAAAAATGACAAGTAAACAAGAGTACAAAACATAAGCCTAACATAGTTTTGAAACTAACATATTAGCAATTGTAATTGCAAACTAAAAATGATAACCTAGTGTAATGGAAAAAAGAATTGAGTGATTATAATTTATATGTCATCTATTAACAAACTAACCTGCAAAGTCAGCATAATTTTTGCCATTACTATGTCGTCCCATCACATTATTAAAATCAATACCATATGGCCACACATTTGCCTTTGCAGGTGTATTTAGATGGTTGTTGTTTGCTGTATCTACTTCAGAACCACCAAAAACATATACTGCTGGTACCAAGTGATGTTCACCAATGCCATTGGCAAGGAGAACATGTTGTATAGTGAAGAAGAAAGCTAGCAACAATTTGGAATTTGTCATATCTTCTTGAAAATGGAATCCTAAATTAATCATGAATGGCATTGTTGTCCCATAAATTTATAAGGGGAACTACTAATATTGTTGGTAGAGATAGCAAACGAAGATAAGGAAGTTGAGTTGGAAGATATGTTAATTTAGAAATAATGACAGAAAAAAATTGTATACATATTTGTTTGGAAAAAGTCGGTTTTTTTTTTTTTTTGCTATAAATAAAATAAAACATCAATTGTTTCCATTTTGACAACTACTCCTAACTTTTGTTCCAATTCAAAGAAAATTAAATTTTGATTTTTAGGATTTTGGTTAGTTGTATCCTTATCAATCACTTAGAGATATTCAACTTTGAGATGGTAGTACATTAGTAATGGAATCCGCTAATAACAGGAAAGTAAAAAATATATAATTGTATAATGGAATTATACTAAGATCATATTGGTTTTTATGGTAGAAGTTATTATTTATTTTAATAATTTAGTAAAATTATATCTCTTATTGCACTAAGGAGGTCTAGACCATGATAAAAGAAACATCCCTCTCACACTCTCTCTATTTTTAAAGAAATGTCTAAATTTCATAGTCCTCTCATCCATTTTTGAAAATATACACTTAGCCCCTAGAACTAAAAATTGATGAAATCACTCTAAAGCTTAATGTTGATTTATTTTATTAATTTTAGAATGTAATTTTAGAAACTTTTATTTCGATTTTAGTTCTTTAATGTTGAAAGATATAATTTAATTTACTCTAAAACATTATGAAATTTATGGTGTTGCTTATGTATCACACCTCAAATTACAAAAGTGTGCTCAACAGGGGCAACAAAGGAAATCCAATTCCAGTAAACCTTTCAAAAACTAAGCACGAAATCATGTTTGGACATAAGGAGAGGCCAATATGATAAGCAAGGTGGAACCATCGAACTTGGTACATTGGCTATCCACCATCACTACTTCGTGGACTCTGTAGAGGACTTCCGGTGAAAGATTCACCACTCCTACTAGTAGAGACTAAATCAGACTTCTTAATGAACCTCTTCATCTTCATAATTCCTTGTAATTAAGACATAATAGCATGCAGTGACACATAATTTAAACATGGTTAACGAAGCTTAACAAATCATTTATGGTTGTATACAAGGCAAAGCATTCACACATATTTGATCAAATAGAATCAAAAGGAAAGCTAGAAAAAATAACTACCTAGACAAACGTAAATTTGCTTCTCCTTTTAGGAATAATACTTCTAATTGTTAAGATTGTATTGGCTCTCTTTCATATATAATATTGTCAAATTTTTACCCATGTCATACAAGTCATGTCTCTAGATGCATGCCCATACTACAATTATGGTCAAACTCATCTTCCAACTATACTTGCTATGCTTATGAAGTTTGAATATATGGCTTGTCATCTTCACTTTCACTTGTATGTATCAACCATGAAAAATTGATAAAATTAAATTCCAAACAATTAATCAATTATAATGCCTCGGAGATTGGTTGTTTTAGCCAAAATATATTTTAAGAATATAACTATAAATTGACCTTGATAATTTAATTAAATTATATCTAATAATTTTCCATAATATGGCACATCTCTAATGTGTATATGGCCAACACTACTAATATAACTTTTCGTAGTAAATATCCCTAGCACTCCACTATTTTGAGTTTCCATAATATGGCACATCTGCAAACATTATACTATGTTGCCAAGCTTTATCAAGCGGTCCCAGGGCAAGGAACTTTAGAGCAATGGAATGGGTTCCAATAATAACATTTCTTATATGAAATAAAAAAAGTTATGAATGTGATACTAAAATGTGTATATCACAAGAAAAAGAATAAAGGGTTTATATGAACTTACACGACATGATAATCGTTCAATAAATTATCTCTGAACACTTTAATCTATCTAAGAAGAAAGTCATGTGGTGTTGAATATTCCCTCTGATTGATAATGATGTAAGTGTGCTTCTATATGATCTGACTCGTTAAATTCTGATTTTTTTTATTAGTTTTCCCTTTAAATTTTCGTAGTGGCATTAGTAAGCTTGTATAAATTATGTATTTATTAATATGGATGTTAAAGATGATATGTTTATGTATTAGAAATTTATAACAATTATTTACATCTTTTTAAATGTTTTATGCAACTTCTAAAATATTATGGCCACATCAATTGCAACTCTCATTGTAGCATCCATTGCACAACCACAAACATGACCATAACCGCAATTTTAAACTCTATTTTTCTATCATAAAAACTGATTCTTAGGTGCTGATTTTTGGGACCAATGCCTTGATCCTTTTAAGAGTATTTAAAATTTCGCATCAGGATTTGGTATTCACTTGGAGGTGCAGTAATCACTTCACGAACTTGATAAGCATGAAAAATACATCGTAATATCTAGCCTAGGTCAAGTTATACATACAGCAGAAGACATTATTAGAGCAAAACACATGTACAAATAGTAAATCAAAGCATGTGAATTAAGAAATATAATCTATCCTAATCATGTGAGGCAATATGTGAAAGAGTAATTGAAGACCGATATAAAAGGGAAGTTGCCACCAAAATTTCTAAAAGAATACATTTAAGAAAATCAATTTAAAAAATCAGAGGTAGCTGGGAACCACATATTAGGCCTTGGAGTCGATTACGTGTGGGAATGGTTGTAAACATAAAGAAATGATTACCTTAGGATGGTTATACAAAACAAGTATGGCTTCAATCTTACTTTGATCACTCTTATTAATTACATGCAAAAAGAAAAGAAAGGGAAATTAAGAAATTTGAATAAAAAATAAAATAAAATATTTATAGAGACAAACTTGACCTAAAATATGATATTAGAACTTATGTGCCCTATAATAGTATATAGTTTGACTGGAAATGTGTGGCAGTAGCTCAATGTTTTTACAAAATAAACGATATAGTGAAAATAAACTTCATTTTTGAAACAAAATGAGCTGAAGTTTGTACAGTATATTTTGATTCATGAATTCTGCTTAATCTTACTTTCTTGTTCTCTTCATTTTTTTTATTATCTATTTTTAAATTTTTTTTGGACAAGCTACTTTTCTTTAATTTTAGAATTTTAGGAAATGAAATTTGCGCAAATTTCTGAGACAAACGTGCAACTAACAGAAAGTATTTATAATAGTATAAAAGAGAAGAATTTTTTTTCGTCTTCTGCCATTTTAAAAAGAGGACATTTAAAAATTCAAAAATGAAATCATAAAGGAAAAGTTTTTTTTCTTGTATTTGATTTTAGAATGAATTATGAATTATTCAAGGAAATTTGTAGGAAATTTTTTTTATTTTCAATTATTTCATAGAAGTAAAATTTTAGGAGGAAATATAAAATATATTTAAATTAGGAAGAAGAGATCTGAACTTATCAAAGTGGGAAAAATCAACAGAAAATTTTTGTATTTTTCTTCTTTTTTAATGAATAGAAATATAAAACGTTGGAATTTAACACATTTACATATGATTTTTTCTTTTTTCTTTTTTGGTAACTTATTATTAAAGAAAATCCAATTTGATGTGGATTATTGAAACCAAAAAATTTTCAAATATTTAAATGCAACTTGATCAGTTCTAGACTTGTTAAACAAAGGTCTTACATGATCTCTATTGTTTGACTTTCTACATAACTGATGAGAGAAATGATTCCACGCATTTACTTAAAAATAATGAATAATAATAAAATGAAATAGAAACTAAAAAAATACAAGCATCCAGTATGATGTGTGGGTTTGTATTCAATCTCACTATCAAGTATGACTACAATACAATTTGACAGATTGAGGGGAAAAGAAAAAACAAAACATTTATCAATCTTCTAATTTCCCTTGTTACTGGTAATCATCCTCTCTTATTCACCTTGTGCTCATAGATCAAGAAAAAGAAAGAGGAGCAGGATCAGTGTAAATGACAAAGTAATCAAATCAACCAAAGGAACCATACCCCAGTAATTTCAACCAAAAGTAAATATATTGAATTATACCTAATCATAACTTTTAAAATCTGTCAGATTTGACAAGTCTAGTATAAAAGAAAATAAAGCTTAATTAAGAAAAAAAAATCTGATTAAAAAAGCTCAATTTTTAAAAAGGATTGAACTTAAGTCTTCTTTTAAAACCTGACTTAAACTCAAAAAGTTTGGATTAATTTTTTTGTTAAAAAATACATTATTCAAAGAAAATTTTAATTTGAATCTTCAAATATATCTAACTTTTTAAAATATTAAAAATAAAAATTATGGTTTCATATATGACAAAATATAACTTTACAAGTGAAATTAGTTTATTCTTTAGATTTAAGCATATTTATGTCTGATTGAAAACCAATCATCCATCATGCAAGTCCTTGTCTTCTTAGTTTATCAATTGAGATGCCAATCAAATGTCCTTTTACCATTAAATCACTATAATGGAATAATAACATTCCATACAAGCCCATATGACTAAATTTACAACAAGCATTTTCTATCAACTTTAATAAATTTAATTCCCTCTCAAATTGATTAAACAAATACACCATGGTCAAAATAAATGATATCCAGATCCTAATTTATAGAAACCATCTTTTTTACAAAAATTGATTAAACTCTATTTTCCTATCCTCTTCTCTTCTTATTTTTCTTTCAGCTCACTTGTTCCCCTGCTTCTCATCGTGCTCTGTTTTCTTTGATTGGAACAAAGGACCTTTGTTTCTTCTGTTCTATCCTGCTTTCTCCAATTTTTTAAGTTTTGTTAAAATTTGACGAATTTTTCTTTTATTCTTAAAATCAGATTTTATACAAAAATTTTAGTTAAAGTTGCATCTTTATTATATTTTCGGTGAATAAGCTGAGTAATTTATTTTGTATCTAAATTCAATTACTGCCACATTATTTTTTCCATTCTCAATTCCTTAGGCTTTGTATCTTCTTTCTTTATGAAACGAAAAATCTGAATTTGATTCAATTTTTCATTTATTTTTTTGGGCCACAGTATTTAACGGATATCAAAATTATAATTCAAGGCAGTTTTATATTATATTAATAACCAGATGTTATAAAACAATCAAAATTATGGTTTCTTATATGAAAACTTTTTGAAACATTGATTATACATATCAATTAATAAATGTACATAAACTAAACTACACATGAATACATGTTTAATCTGAACCACGGATGGATCCAATGGAGTGCCGGGACTATGGCTCCCTTGGACTTTTTAAATTTTCAACTTTTAGACATAATTTTGTCTTCAATCCTTCATTTGGTTCCTTAAATTATCAAAACTTGCCCCCATTGCTTTTGAAGAATTTGTTTCCCTTACTTCATAATCAAAAAAATAATTTTATAGTCTTCAACTTAAAATTTAATATGTAAAGTCACGCTTAAAGATCACATTTCATAGAGTCCACAAATTTTATCATTCAATATTTGGGGCATGAAGTGATCATCACTTGAGGCTTGAGTTAAAATGATCATAAACACGTTCTTTGGCCTACTTTGTTTTTTAGCTAGTCCACATAATCTCATTGGACTATTTTTTAGCAAATCTCCACTCTCTTTAGCTTTCTTCTTGTGGAAGGAAATGAACGAAGACAAATACTTAAAATTGATTAGCTAAATGTGACTAGTCTTGAGATCTATGTTAAATCACTCTGAATAGATCATCCTTTGCTTTGCCTTTTTTTTAAATACTTGTTCTTCTCAAGTCAATGTTTTGTGCTCCAAAATAAGTTATTTTGCGTATTAAGAAATAAGAAATTGACCTTCCTTTAATATGACTATTTTGCAATCCTTCATTAGACTTTGTCATTATTGGCTTTTTAATTGTAAAGCCAATGTACTTTGTACTGCTCATAAAAACTCATGCTGTATTTCCCTTTTGCTTCTTTTTTCAAACTGAAAGGTGTGAGGCATGAATCAATTGGATATTTTATTACTTGAAATATTATTTTAGGATTTTGGATTAATTTTCATGCATTTTCCAAATTAAATTAAATGATATAAGAAAAGATTGTTGTACATAATTCTGTAACATCCACATCACAAGTGATATCAACTCAAAATTATTTGGCTTTGGTTTTAGATAATCAAGAGCACTTTGGTTGTGTTCGAAGGTTAGGATTGGGTCCATCCACATCTAAAGTATTGGGACATCCATCACAATCTTATAGTAGACCAAGTCCATATGCTCCTACCTATATGCAATTGGAAAATAAGGTTGCCCATTTGGAACCCAAACTCGATGCAAAGTTGAATCTCTTCATTCAGACATATCAAGGAAAACTATTTCTTGAATTTGCAACATTTTAGAAATCAACAATGATGATCCAAGTATGTTGATTATAGTTCATATCTATATGTTTAACAATATTTAAGACTTATACTATTTATTTCTTTTATTACAGTCATTGATTAAGCAAGTGAACATGCAGACTTCTCCCTATACCATCTAATCCAAAACAGGAGTAAATTTTTCATAGTTCATTAGACTTCTCTCCATAACAACTTTAATGAGGACCATGTTCTAAATGCTATAATTGTACGTAAGACTTTATGGCACGTTGTTTGATTACGTTAATGTCCTATTTATCACCATACATGTAATGTATGATGACTACATGGTTTATTGAGGTGAATGTAATTTTAGAATGCATTTGGTTGATTTTATGTGTTAAAATTGAGCAGGAATTAAAAAATATTAGGAAATTTAGAAATATAATTATTTCAAAACAAAAAAAATCCCCATTAGGGCGGTTTTAGCCGCTACCTTAGTAACCTCAATTAGAACAAAATAGTTGAATTTTTCAAAACAAAAAAAATCCCCATTAGGGCGGTTTTAGCCGCTACCTTAGTAACCGCAATTAGAACAAAATAGTTGAATTTCAGACTTTTTTCTAGCTGCAGTTGGATAAAACAGCAGCTAAAGCATGCAAATATTAACTGCAACTTTAGATACGGTTATCGCAATGACAGTTAATCATATTTTGTTAAACTATTAAAGCTAGAAATTTTAGCGAACACGTAAAATTGCATCCAAAATTTTCCTACGTAGCCTTTCATTGTGATTTTATTAACCGCAAGAAAATGTTTCATGGTTTTTGGGTAGTGCGTCAATCAAATTTTTTAAAAAATAAAATCATGCATCTTCATGGCAGCAATAATTGGTTTAATGATTTAAACATATAAGATCAATTTATAACTTATAATAAAAGTTATGACCAATTCCTTTTTGTTGTCTTGAGTTCAAATAAGTTGCATTTGTCTCTTTTCCAATAAGCTGAGTTCAAATGAATTTTAATTTTGTTGATCAAAGAAGGTCCAAAAAAATCCTAAAGATAGAAACGAACTCAAATTTCAACCAAACAAATTATGAAACCTAAATATATGGGTCCTTATTATAGAAGTTTTTTTCTTGGTTAAATAGCTTTTAAGCTTTTTTATTTTAAAATATTTAGTTAGTTTTCCTCTAGTTAACTTTTTTTTCTTTCGGTGAATAAGGAGATGGTTGTTGGCCTCTTTTGATATAGTTAAAAAAAATTATTATGATATAATTTTCACATTTTGTAGTATCAATGCATATGTCAACTCGTGGGCTCAATGAACTAGGCATGCCAATCAAAAAATTACTCTTAATATTTGTCATATTTGTTGAAATAATGTCTTTATTATTTTATTACTGAATGATTATGTCAATATTATATTATCTAACCAGACTATTGGGTATGTTTGGTAGATTCATACAAATGGCCCAACCCAAATAAGTTAAATCAAAAAGAGACCCAAGAATATATAATCCAAGTTAACAAAAATATTTTTTTTTCAAATAGCTGCTAGCTCCAAAGAATTTCTATCGTTAAATACCATGATCACTGCAACTAGTGACTCCACCATCACTAGACCTTCTATAATCGACGGAAATGTCAAAAAACTTTGCAAGATAGCAAATTAGCTGTTTCATACATGATGAGGCAAAACTTGATCGATCAAACTTGCTTCGATATTCATAGTTGTGTGCTTTTGTCTGAGTGACTGTGTTTTTTTATTCACATATCTTTCTGTGTGTGAGAGAGTGCTCTATGTGAGAAAGCTGTAATTCCAATTGTGGTTACTGTTGTGTTGTAAAAGTCCATATGACTGATCCTTAACTGCAGATTGCCAGTGTAAGTGTAAAAGTTAGGGGGTTACACCTGTATTGTAAGATTAACTGTTATAACTTATAAGTGTTGAATTTAGGTACTAATCTATCCTTAAAAAGTACATAGGCCTTTGCCTCATTAGGAATCAAATGTTTTGAAAAATTATCTATATTTATACTCATTATTTTAATTACTTTTCCCATATAGCAATTCACCCTCTTTGGTTGTTTATGTGCTAACAATATTTAAAAAATTATACTCAGTTCTAATATTTTGACATATATACTCCCTTACTATTTATTTCCTGTTACAAAACATTAACTTTTTTAACCATATTATATTGTAATTTTATTCTTAATAAGAAAACAAAGATAACTAATCAATTCAAATTTCCCAAGGAATGCATATTGTGTAAAATGTTAATATCATTTACCGAAAATAAATTGAAACAAAGCACAAAGTAATTTTTAAAACGAGTATTGCACACGTAGCTTACCAAACCTCAAGAATCAGAATAATTTACTTTAAAGATAAATAAAACGTGTTTTCTTTTAACAAAAAAAATACTTCATAATAGTTCTAATTTTTAGCAATTTGTGAAATTTTTTAATATCTCCGATTTTTCTCTAAGATTGGAATTATTAAATATTTTTTGATACAATATAAAAGTAAGTTTTTTTTCAATTTCAGCGTAAATTTTCATTTGGTTACCAGATGTGGTATATATATATATATATATATATATATATATATATATATATATATATAAAGATACCATATTTAGCAAACCTGAATATTGTCCTCTAGATGGACTTCTGTGAGTATCAAATATATAAAATCAAACACGCACTAAATCCATCATAAAATATAAAGTCTTTTGAAGAATGGACTAAGTTAAGCCATTTTAATATATTATACATAGTTCTAATCACATAATCCCTCGCAATGAGATTTTGCTTATGGTACACCCTGAACCATGTGATGTTTCTCTTACTCTTTTAACAATATCGCTTTAATTATTATAATTTAAACGTCACTTCCATTAATTACTAAAGGAAGAAAAATATTATGACGGTATATAGAAGGGAATCCTTTAAAATAGAACTGCACATTATTACAATGGACATAACGATTTATATTTAAAGTTGAATTACAAAAATTGGTAACTTTTGAAAATCGATAATTTGCGATAACTTGATTTAAAGAATTCAAAGAAATGAAAGAAAACTAAATTTAATTCATATATTATATTCAATGCATAAATTGTATTAACGGTGAACACCAAAAGTTTTGGATTGCCTATAAATTTCAATCGCAATTATATAATATTTAATTCACATATTATTATTATTAAAATTATAAGCATAGTATAAAATCTTAGGGTTAAAATCAATAATTGATGATGAATTATAAAACATATAGATTGATGTATTAATGGTCTAATTAGATAACATGATCTGTGTAGATTATATTTAGAAACAATTACCAATAAATATAATTCTTTTCTTAAGAAAATAAATATTAATTTTATAATCATTATATAAAATAGCATATAACATTTTCTCTGAAACACTCATATTTCCTAGCAACTTGTGATTTCTGCTGCAACTGTAATGCTAGTAGTCGTCAATATTTGCTATGGCCTTTGTCTGATCATAATGCAGGATTCCAATATTACAAGATATGCATGGAGGCTTAGGACATTACCAACTCTCTCTCCCTCTCCAAGATTATATTTAGAAACAATTACCAATAAATATTTTTCTTTTCTTAAGAAAATAAATATCAACTCTCTCTCACACACACGCATAGAATAATATGAAGGTGATAGAAAATAAATTTGATAAAAATGAACATTCAAATATAAGTAAATTTAATAGAATATGAATCTTAGATAAAAATTTAATAGTTCAAATTTCAAGTATTAAAAACTTTTTAATATCTATTAAAATTTGAACTATTATATAAAAATTTAATGATACAATTCTTCATAAATATAGTAAATTTAGATTTTAAAATGCGGAAAATCTAATCTGTTTTCAATACTGTGTACTTTGAACCAAGCGCCGTCGTTTCCAAACTTTAACGACTGGTTAATTCAACTGGGTATGAACTTCATAAAAAATGGTACAGAAGTCCAAACATGTGCTAGCTGGGGAAGAAATTATAGTACTAGCTAATGTTAGTATCAGGTTTATTTGTAAATATATCTTGGATAAAGAGATCTCGAGGTACGAAATCTAGTGTATGAACTTCACTTTTTATGGTTTAGGTTAGGTATGTTACCGTCTTCTCGAAGATATAGGTGAGAAAAAGTGGTTGATCCTCAATCTTGAGAGCATATTTTAGTACGAATTAATAAAGAGGAACCATTCCATAGGAGTGAAATTGACATAGGTTTTACATAGCTTCCTCTTCAAGATTTTTATATAATCAATGCATGCACATGATAATAAATTGTACATAATTAAATAATTGAATTGCATTGATTAAAATACTTTAATTTCTAAATCTTGAAAAATAACCATCTTACTATTATTTGATATTTATCTAAAAGAACCAAAATTTGCATGCGTGTATACATGAAGATCCAAGTAATTATTAGAATTTTTTTTTTTTAATTTCAGTTTGAAATAAGGATTAGATCTGGAAATCGAGTGGTAGATTTAATAGGTCTGATCGGTTTGATTGCAGACAAATTAGAGATGGAATTGAGTATTTTGTCGTTGATCAATGATTGGACACTGATTAGCAAAACTCAAATTTGTATAACTTAGGCGTCACTTCCATTAATTACCGAAGGAAGAAAAAATTTATTACCATGGTAAATAGTAGGGAGTTCTTCAAAATAGAATTGCATGTATTGCAAAAACTCTAAAAACTTGCATTTAAAGTTGAGTTACTAGAATTCATAATTTATAACAATTTAATCAGATGATAATAAACGATTTAAAAACTAGATCCAACGGTCCAAAATTCAACAGTAGAAATTTCCCTATTGCAAGGATATTCACGTCTGATATCTACAGAATATACAAAAAGAATTATCATTATAGCATGAATGTAGAACTCTTAGGCCAAAAAAAGAAAAAGCATGAACGTAGAACTAACGATCCAAATCCTAAAGATAAAAGTTAAAAGGTGAACACGAAAGCCAATAAAGAAGGCAAACTTAATTCGGATATTATTATATAATGCATGAATTACATTAATTGTAAATATAAAAAACTTTTAGACTGCCTATGAATATAAATTGTTAATTATATTATGCATGAACTTAATTGGCATATAATTTAATTCAACCATTTTAGCCACTCTGAAGGTGGTTAGTTAATTACTACTAGTCATTTAAAGATGTTTTATTATTATCAAAATCATGAGACTTGCATTAAACTTTTGAGCTAAAACAAATAATTGACGTTGAATTGTAAAACATATATATTTATTAATAATCTAATTAGATAATATGATCCATTTAAATTATATTTAGAAACAATTAATTACCACTAAATATTTTTCATTTCTTAAGAAAATAATTAATATTAATTTTATACTTATAATCATTATAAAATCTCATTTTTTTAATTTATTAATCATTCTCATTTCTCTTCTATTAATTTTTAAATTAATTTTATTTAGGTTCACGCTTCACATGATATCTCTTTTTTTATAGTACTTCAAATAATTCAAAATTTGTGCTTCATGCATAGTGGCATTAAAGGGAAAAAAAATTGTCATAAATTAACCAATTGCATAATTATAACTTGGCCGTCACTATACTCCAATCAAATTATATCATGGGAAACATACCGTGATTTTATAACATTGAATTCCACTAAATCAAAGTTGACATACTCCCAATATATATATATAGAATTATTAATAAAGCACTGAAACCAAAGAACTCATCCGCAAGGAGATAAACAAAATAAAGAACTCAAACTCATACAGAACTTAATAGGATAAAATTGAAGTTGAACACATGCATGTATACACGAAAGCCTATATGGAATTCAAAGAAATTGACTCCGAAGTAAATTGACCAACAAATGCACAATGGTGCATGAACTACATTAAATAAAATGAATCACCACGAGTATCGAAGAGATGGGAGTTGGAAGTTAAGTGAATTAATGTGTGGGGCTGCCTATATATACCAAGGCAGACTCAAGATCCTTCATCGTTCCAAGTTACAACTACAAGATAATATACGACATTTTCCCTGAAATACTCATATTTGCAAAGATGTGCTGGGGATTTGTCGTTTTCGTAGCAACTGTAATTGTAGCAGTTGTGAAGTTTGCTGAGGAATGTGGATTGTTCTAGATCGTCATAATGCAGCATGCCTTAGGTGGAACGACATGTAGGATCCGCAATAACATATGGAGGCTTAGGGTTTTATCGATGGGAGTTACTATTTTGTATTGACCTATATAAATAAAGTGGATCCTCTTACTATGTTTAACTGTTTTCGTTTATAGCCTTATATCTGCTTCTCTACATAATTTGCTTATCTCTCTCTCGCTCTCACATAGAATTATATATGATGGTTGAATAAAATTGATATTAAAACGTTTTAAGTGCAGGATATTTTGCCTAAATTGATTAAATAAAGTGTCTTTTATTGATAATATGTCCTTTAAACCATGAACAGTCTCGGCGACACGAATCTTTTGCAATAATACGATATCTCTACAATAGAGATTTTTAATTGTTGAATTGAATTTTCAAATTGTTTATAGCTATCAAATTGAATTTAACATTTCTAACTCATTTTTTATCAATAAATATTGACTACAGGGTATAATTTTTGCTTTTGAAATTAGTTGAAAAATAAGAGACTGCAGACCACCCTACTTCCATTGACACTAACAATTAACCAGAAGCAAAAAAAAAAAAAAAAAAAAAGGAAAAGATTACAGCAGAAAACAGAGACCAAAAGCCATGAAAGATCATAAAAAGAGAAAATAAAACATCGAGTCAATAATATGATAGGACCTAAACTATTTCCTAACCGCCAACTAACCAGATTCTGAGTCTCTACGGCTTACAAATGTTTTAATGTAGTCCCTGCTGTTAAATTTTATGTAATATTTTATTAATATAATGAATTATATACTACTTTTATAATTTATGTTAATAAAAGAGATAAAAAATAATAAAATAAAATTAACTCACTTATATAATTAAATATTGGCAAAAATATAATGAAAGGGATTAAATTAAAACTCCAATTCATATTTATAAACTTTTATTAAAGCATTGAAACCAAAGAACTCAAAGAGAGGGGAAAAAAAAAAAAAAAAACTTAAATTCCTACACAATTGAATACGAAAAAATTGAAATTGAAAATGCATGTGCAAAAGCCTATAGAATTCAAAGAAATTACTAAGCAGATTGACGAATTAATGCATAACGATGCATGAACTTGATTCAATAAAATGATTCATCATGAGTTTCGAAGAGAAGTTGAAAGTCAAGTGAATTAATGTGTGAGGCTGCCTATATATATCAAGGCAGACTCTTGATTCTTTATCGTTCCAAGTTACAACCACAAGATTACACACAATTTTTCTCTGAAATAATCGTATTTGCGTGCGAAGATGCCGAGCAGTTCTGTACTGATGTGTTGGAGTTGTTCAAGGAAATTGTGGAGATCACAAGTTTTTGCACAACTTGCTGTTCCATCTGAATTTCCCTTATGTTTAAACATTGGGTTGGGAATAGCAGTAATCGTGGAAAATGTGGCATCTGAAGTTCCCAATTTAGCTAAGACCTGGTTTAGAAGATCATAAAGAAAAATAAGATTGTTTTAGGAGTCTGGATCTCGCAAAAACTATTGTAACATTTTAGCTTTAAAAATGACTATTATACAAGTCATTTTTTTAGTTTAAAAACTCGCGACATAATATTTTAGCTTTCAAAATGACTATTATACAAGTCATTTTTTTAGCATAAAAACTCAAGTCACATTCAAATTGGATATCCATATTTATTACATCGGTTGGCATTACTATTATATATTGGGCGCAAGGCTAAATAAATAAAATGAATCCTTTAGTTTAGAACTTTATGTGCGCTTCTCTTTACTATTTTGCTTATGTGGCTCATGCTTAATTTATCTTAAAATAGACTAAATTTGACCACACACATATCATTGACGTATCAATGAGAAAATATTGGAATAAATTTGTTTTACTAAATATACATAAGAAACTATTGATTAACCCAAAAATTCAAATTGATTTTACTTTATATATCTATATATAGTACACTAGATATTACTACCATCTTGAAACTCCAATGATGTAGCTTAGCTCCACCTTGGTTTCATCCCATAATATGGGGTACAATAAAGCACTAATAACCTACTTTCTTTTTCTTCTAATTTTCAGTTGTACAATCTACACTTGCTGCGTTTGACGATGATGAATTTGTGTTGTTGTTGTTGCGTTTCTTACTAAATCTATTCTTTAGTTTTTGTGCAAAGGATAGCTTCACAAACTCCTCCTCCCTTTGGGGGCGGTTTGCATAGAGTATCCAGAGAACAAGACAAAGCAAGACACCAACTGAAATGAGGCCAAGTCCTGCATTGATAACCTTAAGATAATGGTTTAATGGAGGACAGTAACTTGAAGTGATTTCTTGGAATGTTTCCCTCACAAAATTGCAATTTTGAAGGCTAAGCAAAAGCGGTGCATAATGTTCTAATGCATAGCTTTCATTAACTGCAGCTACCAACTGCGAGAAAATCTCCGGCGTCACCCTCCCAACGCTGCTGCAGAAACCATATTCCGTTACCTTGCACTCATACTTCTTCCAAACCTGAGAAGTTTGATCAGGAGCCAAACAAAAGGTTAAGTTTCAGTCTTCCTCTGCATATGATCATTGGCAGAAATAAATACCAAAAAAGATTTTACAAAATAATACCTCTAGAAAAATTCAAATGTTCAAGAGCAGAATCCATACATTCATATATTAGTTTATATATAAAAAAATTTTCAATTTTTTTAATAGGTTATATGAACTAATCCATTTGGCATATTTGACCCAAATAAAAAGGACCATCTTTGTCCATCTCACTTCTTTTGAATCTAGAACTCTAAATACTAAACTAACCTGTGAGATAGCTCTTTCATCCCTCCTCTGTCTGTTCATAACCAGTTCAATTATTATCAAATAATCAGGATGCTTACAAATTAGTTCAGAAGAAATTAAGTTTTTTAGCTTCTGCTTAGCATTTTTATCAAGTCAATCATACATGTAGAAATACCAGCAAGCCTAGGTTTCAAATGCCGGAAGAACAAGTCAACCACTAAAATGAGAGACGAAACTTAAAGCCTAACCTCCAACGGAACAGAACATTATTTGGACCCAGCAATCAGCTATTAAAGATACCCGTATAAAAGCAAAATGATAGTCTCTAACTTCCATTACAGCATAAATGTATATATATTATTTCCTCTAAGCATGTGATTTGATGTTTTGGAAAAAAAAAAAAGCATTTCACAAGAGTCTCATCTCTTTTCACCAAAGTTTTCATCCAACACAGTTCAGACTTAAACCACCATCTCTCTAAGCAAACAGATATTTAAGTGAAGTGATGAAATCATTAAAGCATACCAATGAAGCGTTGGCGGAGGAAACTTCTTGAGATGTACATTGTCGTTCTTGCAGCTGAGAATCAAAAGGGTAGCACAAAGGTGGCATTGCAGGTCCAGACTGATTGTAATAGTTTGGATCATTTGGCGATGCATTCGCATCTGCAATGTTGTAGATGAACCGATTCACTACACTCACAATATTGGTGACCACTTGTTTACTCTGAAAAAGTGTCTTGTTTGTGGTTCTCTGATCAACACACGGAAGGATGTTGCTAAGAGCAGATTCAGCGTGAGGATTTTCAACCCATTCTCCCATAGCCATACATGTATCAGAAATTGCACTGAAATAGAAATAATTTGATCATATCAGGTCAGCTCCATTGGTACTCAGCGTGAGTTGTTGATCAAATCAAAATTTCCAGAAAATGCAGAAAATTATATTTCAGTTCAGTATCATATGTTTGTGTCAGGTTTTGTGCTGGATTAAGTCACAATTCTAATAAGAAGGATAATTGGCGTGAAACCAACAGAGGTCAAAGTTTCTTGAGAAGTTCTTAGATAAGTCTGACATACAGAAAATTTGTAGACCAATCTAATCATAAATGGACACCTAAGCATGTCAAAAGCATGTCTGACAGAGACCATATCAATCAATATCCTATAATGTCCATCTATGACAGGTTTGGTCCACCAAATGTTTTGTAGATCCGATATACCTAAGCATTTCTCCTAGTTCCTCCCAAAGTGAAGGTTAAAAGCAAATTTTTAAAAAAAAAACGGTGGCTTACTTATTAAATATCAAAAACACTCCACAAAGAATGAATGTGATTGCAACTAGTAACCATCCACTGATAACAAATCTGCAACATTTTAAAACCAAATGTGAGAAGTGAGAGCATGATTAGGATCATTCTGGTACAGACAGGCCATAAGCAAAATAACTTACATGAGAATTGCATGTTGATGTCCAAGGATAGACAAGCCTGCACAAAACATATCAGTCAGTTATAAAGCCAACTCCAAGGATGTAAATACAAAAATTAGCTCAAATTAGTCATGCTATTATAATGAATACATACATAGTCCAATTACAGCCAGGAGAAGCATCACTGCTGCCACTATGATCAAAGCCGAGCGCCTAGAAGATGTATACAAAGTTTAGCATTGTAGATATTGATTTTAAATTCTAAAAAAAAAAAAAAAATAGTGCCAAGTTTATGATTACATACACAGCATTGAATACTCTTTTGACTTTGACAGAATTTTCATCTGTCTTCTCTGACAGTGTATTTGCTGCAGTATTTAGATCCATATTCAAATTGTCAATATCATCCATGATATCAGATGGGAGAAGCATCTGTGCGACATTTATAGTCTTTGCAAGGGATAGATACTCTGTGACATTTCTCAGAGTTTGCACCGTATAGTCGGATTGATTGACAACATAACCTAGGGTTTGCAAGGCTTCATCATGGAATTTATCCTGCCCGACAGTTAGGACAATACATCCGGTCCTGTATGAATATGAAATCAGGACATGTTAGCGAGAGAAAAAGTAAAAGGTTCAACACATCGGTTTTAGAAAGCCCAAAAAAAAAAAACCATGTTCATCTATTTTGAGCATCACATTATAAAACTGAGACACTTAGAAATAATTAACGAACATAAAATTATGTCATCAGATTGCATTCCACTTAAGTACTTTCAATTTTTTTTTCCTTTATCATGTTTCTGAGTTTTAAACATAACTCTACTTACTGGCTGCAAATGCTGATATATTTGTACAGAGATCTCAGTTATCTATGTCAGAATCTGATTCCCAGAAATTCAGAGGAATTAAACTATGTGATTACCAAACTATAATCAAAACTAGTATATATTCAGGATATTCTTCTGAAGACCTCCATATCATGGTAATGATCCACAAATTACGAAGACGTAAGAATATCTAGTTATAAAACTTAAGAACAGGCAGATACAAGCACAGATTAACAAAAAACAGTTTAGATCTTTGAGAAGAGAGGACAAAGAGGAAAGAGAGATAACAAATCATTCTAGTATGTTAACAAAGGAACATTAAAACAAGTAAAGAGTATTACGCTGCAGCACAGGTGAATAGTATAAGCAGCACAAGACAAATTCTCTGAGAATGATTTGATCCTTCGTCCTTGATGTTAATTCCCCATCCACAGCATAAATGAATTGCAAGAGCCAAGCCAAATGAAACGAACCATAGGGCAGCAAGAGTGAAAGCAACAGCACCAGTGAATCCAACTGACTGCATGTAAAACAGAATAATCATTTAAAGTGCATAACAGAAAAGCAAGGCTTGTTTTAAACACCAAAAATACGAATATGCTGAAAAGAAAAAATAACAAAGTAATAAATGATTGACAGTTAACTCAGCATAGGCAATCCCAAGAGGTAAAGGAAGATGTAATGAAAATCATTGCTCAAAACTTCAACTTTGATCCATTTGCAAACAATTCATCAATTTTGAAAACTTGAAATACCCCCTCAACGACCTTTCAGAACTTAAACCCTTCTGTCCATTTTTCGATGGAAATGCCACCTCAAACTCTGCCATTTGTTGCTTCCTAATGAATGAGAGTGCGTACATGACAAAAAGCAGAGTCTGAAATAGCATATCCCCAATAATAGGATTAAAGGGGAAATGGTTAAATCTTGAAAGGTGATAGTCGAGAAAGATATTTACTGAGTTTCAAAAGTTGAAGGTGTATGCAAATAATTCAAAGTTGAATAGGGGTATTGACATATTTCCCATAAATTATAGTGTATGACAGAATCGTCATGCCTGTTTAGAAAATGAGAAAATTGAAACAATAAAGTACTAAATGGTAGAGAGGTAACTTAAGATATGCAATCTCAATGGAGAGGAAAACCGATGAAAATAAAATCATAGCTCAAACCAAAAAAAAAAAAAAAAACAGATTAAGACATCCAGAGCAGAATGAAGCATCCATTTCAGAACATAACCATTAAAGACATCGTACTTACAGCCCAATAATGCCTATTGGCGATGTCCCAACCATCTCGATAATATCGGAAAACCCGAAGAATGTCGGGCCTCTTCGTCCTGTTTGCCGCCAATACAAGTGTATCCTGAGGTGAATCTGATTCTGGCCCTGGTGCTAGAGCCGCCTGTGTAATTTCATTCTTCCATGGACCCAAATTCTCTTCTCCTGAAATAAACAACTCATGATCAAAACAAATTACAAAATCTAACGAGCTTTAACACTGGAGTCTTCTCTAGGCTAAAGGAGCCAAGTTCTACTCCAAGTTGGTGCCAAAGTAACCCCTCAAGAATACACACACACCTTGTTTGGTTGCTTAGAAAATCTACCAAAATGGAAGGCCTCAGAGTTTCCATTTCTGGGACCCACAGAAACACACAGCAACAAAAATAAATGCCTTGAGCTTAATTCATTTAATATGGGCCCATTTCGGAAAATTCATGATAAAATGAAGCACAAATTCCTTCCTGAACCTCCGTAGCAACCAAACAAATGGTAGCAAAAAAGATCCAAGGTCTAAGCCAAACCCATCATCGTAGCCAATGAGAATCAAATTGACAACGACTGAAAACAATGCTATGTATTCATAACTAAATTGCAGACACTTGCAAGACGAACCTAGGATAAACTTTATGGGATGACTGATCGACCGACTTCTTGATGAAGCGGAAACCAAGCTCAGAGATAGCAATCCGAGAAAAGTGAACAAAAATAAAGAAACACCATTATGGGAAACTAAGGCCTTCATTGCTGGTCCCTGCAAGAACACTCACTGTTCACCTCAAAAGAGGCCACCCCGCCATTTTCGTTTCCCAGTAATCAAAGAGAGGGAAGAAGCAAAAGCAGAGCATGTATAGTGTGACCCTTGAAAAGAGTTAAGCATTGCGTTTAATGAAGCTGTATCTAACTAAATAGAGGGATTTCTGAGATTTATAGAAACAGAGAAGGAAAGAGACGGAAGCAAGGAATGGATGGGAGAGAGAGAGAGAGAGGCACATTCACATTCACATGGTGTGGGGCACTGAAGAAGATTGATGGAAAGGAAAACGAAAAAGGCGGGTGTGATTGAATTACGAGTAAGGGCACCTTTAAGTAATTAATTAATCTCCCATTGTGTCTGTAATTCCATTGAATTAAGTGAATCACTTGCTATTGCCTTTCGTAGCGAATTGTTGGGGTTTGCTTATACCACTAGTTTTTGTCTTTTTCTGCTTTTTCTACTTTTTCCTCCTTTATTTTCCTTGACTTTATAGAGCTCCTCCTCTTACTGTGATATGTTTTTTTGTCTATGGACTAAATTAGCCTTTTCAAAAAATTCCGGCTTTTTTATTTTGGAAGATTATTTTAGGGTTTTATTATCACTTCCATTCATATTTAGCCAAATACATCTGTTTACAAGTTTGGTTGAAGTGGATGATGGTTTGGTTTCTTGCTTTGCAAAGTGAATAACGCTATATTCAAAGGGTTAATTTAATTCGTAGAAAAAAGTATATTTTCCTTTAGCTATTTAGATTTAATCATGCTAAAATGTTGAATAAATTTAATAATGCTCTCACTCTAATAATTGAAAAAAGTTCAAAAAATTGTTTGAGTTAAAGTTTAATTATAAATATGAATGTTGTAAATAGATAAATAGAACTTAAGCCATAACACTTTCAAATTTTATATAATTATAGAAATAATATTACACAAATATAAGTATTTGTATCAATAGTAAAAAAATTATTTTGGCTCCTCAGTAATTAATTTATTCTTAATTTAATCATTCACTTATTTACATTCTCATCCAATAAATCATGCATCATAATCATTCTCAATTTAATAGATCATTAATAAAAAAGTAGCACATTTAACTCTTTAATTTTAGTTGAATTTAAATTTAAAAGCATAATTCTTGAGGAAATAAATTAATAAATGAATAATCAAATTAATATCAATAATTAGTGAGAAGCAAATTAAAATTAAATTGATAAATCAAAAATTAATTCAGAAATAAGAGATAAAAATAATGTTTTGACACCTCTAAATTACACAATGAATGAACGATACTTTTTAAAAAAAATTATGCATCCAAGTATTATATTTTTCATTAATTCTTTGTTCAGCTCACTCGATTGTGATATACAACAATTAGAAAATATTCACATTCCCGTAATTTAAAAAGGCAAAACGGTGTGAACGGAACGGAGTTAGTTGCGAGTAGGGCAGTCCGTTTTCCAAGTGAATAGGAATGGCAATGGGAACGAACGAAACGAAGGAATCTCCGAGAATGGAAACTGAACGGTATGCTGCCTGATGAATTAACAATCGCAAGATATTATCCGATGCGATAAGGTGCACCACAGCATCATGCACCGCCCTGGTTCCTTTCTCGGCCTCCAATAAGAAAAGAATCAGACTTTGTGGCGAGGGAGGCTGGGTGGGTCCCCACGTGCCTTTTGCATGCGTGTTCAGAGCAATAAAGGATAATTGCGCGCCAAGTAAACCGAAATTATAGTTAACTCATTAAAGAAAATAAAATTTTAGTTATTTACATATATATATATATATATATAATTTAATTAATTTTATCGTTAAGAGCTTCTACAGTGGTTAAGCTCTCTGCTTGACGATCGCTTGGTGCTACCTGAATCTTTGTTTACGCTTTTGTACACTTTACTCATGTTAATTCCTATATTAAATAGTTGATTAGTTGTGTTTAAACTATTAGTATTGCAGAAATCTCTTTATATTTATAAAAAAACAAAATCGCATTAGTTCGACCTAAAAGTATCGATTTGTAGGAAATTTTACTTATTACACTTCTAGTGCGAGAGAGATTTATTTTTTATCTGATTGGATGAAAGAATTCCTTTAATATTTACCTTAAAAAATAATCTATTGTTATTATTTAAAAAAATTATAAATGATTTCCTGCATTATAACTTCATTACAACTTTGGTATAACTATACCCAAAAAATTAAAATATCACGTACTAATTAAAATTAAAATTTGAAAAAAATTTAATACTTTATGTCATTCAAATTTTTTTCATCTTGTATTTCTCTCAAAATCATATAGTTTTAAATAATAAATAATGTTTTCATATATTAAATGAACAAATTGGTATGTTTTAATCTCAAAATTGTACTTAAAGAAGCAAAAGTCTAACATATAAACTATAAAGAACATTAAATTTTGAAATTATTCTAAAAATATTTGAAACTAAATTTTATTTATTTTAATAACTTGAGACCTTGAAAATTCGTTGTTAAAAAAGACTCTCAAACTAAATACTTAAAGTAAATAAATTTTGCCTCCACGATCCTTCAAAATAAACTCAAACTTTAAACCTCTTCATATTAAATATGTTAAACTTATTATTTTTCTAAACTTCTATGTAATTTTCTTTTAGAAAAGTGCAAAATTAATCTTTTATTTTTATACTTTATAACAATTTAGTTCTTCACAAATTTAATTATGACAAATCGATCATTTACAAATTTAAATTTTTATAAAATTAATTCTTTACAAATTTAAATTTATACAAATTAGTCATTCTACTTGAATTAATAAGAAATTAATTTTGTATAAAATAAAATTTTTAAAAAATTAATTTATCACATTAATTTATAAAAAATTAAATTCTCACGAAATATAAATTTGAAAATGATTAAATTTTTTTTCTATTTTATTTTCTTACTAAAAGGACGGAAGGCGGAGTATAACGGAATGGATTACGGAGGAGCTGCGTATGATCACGTGAGGAGGGCGTGACTGGTAGCACGTGAGACCCACATGTCTTTTATAACTCGCACGGAATTGGATGGGCCCAGCCTGCTGCATCAAAAGTAGCGCACCGCTTGCCGCACCCGATCATCGTATTGCCTTTTGGCCATTACGCTTTTACGCTTCGTACCCGGATTTTACGCGTAGTGTCTCTGTTGTCTGCAATGTAAAACGTACCTCTCATCCTTTCTATTTCAACTCATGCGCCCCTCTCCTTTTTTGCTTTTCCAAATAATATTTACTACTTTGTATCAATCAAATTGGGTAGCTAATGATGTCGCTCAATAAGATAATTTATTTGTATTTTTAATCACAATAGAATTAATTATTTATAACAATTTTTTTTTAAAAAAATACTTTTAATCCTTATAAGTTTCTTTAATTTTAAATTTAATCCTTACAATTTAAATATATATATATATATATGTATATGTAACTCAATGTTTGGGGTTTAAATAGTTTTTGCTTTATTTCCTATGTTATATTTTTATCAATATTTTATCATATATGTAACTATGAGTTAATTTTACTTTATTATATTTTTTTATTGATATGAATTATATATTCAAAGTATTAAAATATTATACATTTGGTTATATTAAGAAAATTTAACAGAATATTAACAAAATTTAAACAAGACTACATTAAAACATTTGTAAATTATAATAGCCTTATTAAAAAAAGTTTAACTATAACAATCAAAATAAAAATTGAATGAACCATAAGAAGTGAAGGTGCAATGTTTCCAATGTTTTAACTAATCTCAATTTTTTTATTTAATAATCAAAAAATAAAGTATCATTTTAATCCTTCACTTATTAACTAAGTTATAGTTTGGCCCCTTATTAATTTTTTATCTCAATATGGTCAGTCCTTAGTTTGTAGTCTCAATTAAATCTCTTAATTATAAATTTAGTTTCAATTTGTCTCTTACTAATATGAAAATTAATGCATTTAATTCCTTAATTTCAAATAAATATAAACTAAATATATTATCATGAGATATCAAATTGAAATTAAATTAATAAGTAAATGATTAAAATATTATTGTACTCAATAATTAAATACACCACATGTAATTGAAGAGAAAGGTAACTTAATCCCATGCAGCGTTTTGTTTTTCTCACACTTTGATTTGTATGTTGCTGGGCATCTTACGCAAATTTACTGACACTTTATTTATAGAAACACAGGAAAATTAAATTAAATTTTATTATTAAATAGGTGTTCATAAAAATAATGTAACTGAGTTGATAAAATCAAGAATAGGCCGGAGTTGTATTTTGACATAAAGTTAGGATATTGATTAAGTTCGCAAGTCAATTAATAATAAGTCTATTTTACATTTCAAAAATCAAAATCTACTTATACACTGATAAAACATATCTAAAATCAATACATCAAAGAGACTGATAATTGTGCATGTACGTTGATGTCTCAGTCTTCAATTAATTCATTTGAGAGAGACAAACATATACTTAATGCATTAAATAATTACACATTAAGATAATAAATATATATGTATTAAAATGCGTATTGTACATATTTATATTATATTATATTATATTATATACATATATATATATATATATACACATATATTTTATAAATTAAATTGAACTTCAAATTTTCATTAATCAACTATTTGCTAGTGATATTTAAGAAAAATTATAATGAAAATAAATTGGACCACTCTTTTGTAAAATGCATTAGATTTGATAATTTCATAATTAGCTACCCTTTTATAGTTATAATCAAATTAATTAAAAATCAGTAATGATTGCGGTATGTGAAATTTAGAAAAGATGATGAAGCAAAAATGAGTATGTTTTCCACTAACTTTCATATTTAGAGTAAATTACATTAAAGTTCTTTGAACTTTAATTAAATTGCATTTCATGTTCTTTTTTATATTAAGAATTATGTTTGACTCCTCTTAAATCTATAGTTTGTCAATGAATTTTTTTTTTTTATTGACCAGTATGGGTTTTAACTAAAGGAAAAAACTTAATTGTCTTTACATCACATTAAGAATAATATCACAATTTCATGTTAAATTTTCACATTAGTCTAGTTGTCTTTATTGTCTCATTATGAATAAAACTACACTCTCATGCTAAGCAAAATAGTTAAATTGGAATGGAAGTTTTTGCAATATATATCAAAATATTAAAGAAGCTGAGCATAACTTATATCAAATCTACAATTTGATATCTTGTTTTTCATTGTTAACCAATCCTTAACATTTATTTTCATTAATGGCGCCATAAAAACTATTTCCAAATTCCTAATAGTCCAACTCCAATTTTTTTTTTTGTGAATTTATTAATTCTACTATAGATGATATATTAACCTAAAACTCTATATATACACACATCTATTTTCATTAATGGCACCATAAAACTATTTCCAAATTCCTTACATTCCAACTCCAATTTTTTTCTTCTTTTGTGAATTTATTAATTCTAGTGCGGATGATATATTAACCTAAAACTCTATATATACACACATCTATTTTCATTAATGGCACCATAAAACTATTTCCAAATTCCTAACATTCCAAGTCTAATTTTTTTTTTTGTGAATTTATTAATTCTAGTGTGGATGATATATTAACCTAAAACTCTACACACACACACACTTTTTTTTTTGTGAAGTTATTAATTCTAGTGTGGATGATAAATTAACCTAAAACTCCCCCACACACTCACACTTGATCCCTCACATTAAAAAAATAATAATAAAATTTAGTCATTCTACCAAATTCTAAAAATTTAATTCAAGGGACTAAATTTCCTTTTCTAAAAAAAATTCAATGAGCAAGTGTGATATTTTTCAATAATTAAGAAACCAAAATGATAATTTTGTGACCAAAAATGTATTTTACTATATGTGTGTGTGTGTGTGTGTATATATATATATATATATAATCAATTTTGTCAACTCATAATTTTTCTAACCAAAGCTCGGGGAAGAAAGGTGACAAAAAGGATTAATTAGTGATTTAGCTTATGCTTCATCTGATTGCTCCATATAGAAACAAGATATCTTATAGTTATTAAAAAGAAAATAAATAAATAAGGAGGAGTTTCTATCTCAAACAAAATGCCCTATCGCTATACTCGTTCTTTGCAGATTAAGACAAATAACTCTATATTATTGACTTGCTACTTTCCTCAAAGGCATATATACCCATAAAATAGATTTTACAAATAACATATATATATATATATATATATGTGTGTGTGTGTGTGTAGGTTAACAAGTACAAGGAATCAAGACAGAAACAGATAAGGGTATCTATCAATATGAATCACCAAATTTAATCCAACGTTGCTGTTTGTGTTGGCTTCTAATTTGTTTTAATTATTATAAACAATGGAGTAGTTTAAAGTCTTGATCATGATAAGATACAATTTTTTGGTTTCTTCTTTTGATAAACAAACAAAGCACTAGACAAAACCATCCTGATTTTTAGCATCAATTTTCCAACTTTGATTTCTCATGAGTCATTACAATATTATATTAGATGATATTATGAACCAATTCTCTTGGATTTGAATTTTTTCAATTTTTTTTATCAATTTTAAAGAGAGATAGACATAAAGCAAAGTCTATTTAAGTAGTAAACATCACTTACATTTTGTCTCTCTACGAAATTGATAAGTGAGAAATTGAGAGAATCTAAATTATTAATACAAATTGTTAAATTAAATTTTTAAAATAATTATCAATTTTGGTAGTTTAATTTTTAATACAAACTGTTAAATCTATGCAATTTTTTTTTATATAGACGTTAGCGTTAGATATACCCAGCTTAAGTTCACTATAAAATATCCAGATTTGTGACATAGCAAAACTGATACGTTAATCCAATGTGACACCTGTTTTTATAAGGTATCATATTTTGCCATTTTGCTCCTTACATTGTGGGTTTGGTCTTGTTTGCTAATTTTTAATTCTGAGTCAAAGATCATGAAAAGGAAAATTGCATTTATTTAATTTATTCTGTTTGGCACTAGCTAGCATTAAAAAATGTATATTAAAGAAACCGAATGGTTGGATTAGGAGTATTAGAAGCAAGTATGTGATATATGTGATTAGGTAAAATATAAATTCCAATTTTAGTTAGCTGAATTTCTTAGGATCAATACAAAGAAATTCTCTTGTAAATCTTTCTGCAATAATTTTTTTTTTTTAAGATATCTTCTTTCCCTATTCTTACTAGAACAGGAGATGATGCTCACACGTTCAAATCGTTGTTAGATTCAAATTAATACAAAAAATTAAAAAAAAAATTAATTGCATGAAATATTAAAAAAAATTGCATATTGAGTGATCTTGTACATGGATAGAGACTGAGATAAACAACACTCCTTTATTAATTAATATTGAAAGAATTTAAAAAAAAAAAAAACTGTATGACGTGTGTAAAATGTGTTGCAGTTTGTGTGATGATGTAGATGGAGATTGAGAAGCTAATTAATTAGTGTTGGATGATGAGATTATGCATCAAGGTGGCCATGTCTCTTTGGATGTTGACCTCAAACCTTAACTCACACACAGATTTTGTTCCCCTATCTTAATATTATTATATTGATTAGTTATAACGAACACATTACTAGATTAGGGGATTTTGTTTCATGGCCTGCCTGATTGTGAGTGATAGAGATATATATATATATATATTCCCTAGTAACTTTCATAAAAGTTTATCATGTGTGTGTCACACAAAAGACACCAAAATATGGCTTAATGGAATATTAGATATTTAATGAGTAAAATTTCTTTTTTTCATTTACTTATTAGTTGATTCTTAATTTGGTCTTGTACTAATTTTTATTCTCAATTGGTCTCTCAATTATCAGTTCATTCTCAAATTAGTCCCTCACTAATATGAAAGTTATCATATTTAGTTCCTTAATTTCAATCAGATTTAGACTAAATATACTAATATTCATATTAGTGGGGGACTAAATTGAGCATGAAAATCAGTAAAATAAAAAAAGAAAAACCTAATTAAAATTGGACTCATAAGTAAGGAACCAAATTAAAATTAGACTTATATTTGAAATATAAAATTAAAATTTTAGTTAAATGAAAATCCTAGATTACATATTGATAAATAGTAGTAACTTTTAAAATTTAGTCTTCCATACAAAAAGAAGTGTATATATTTTACAAGTAAAATAGGTAGATAGTTACATCAATAGAAACCATCTACATGAAGAGAAACCACTGAGTAATTGTATTTTGTTATACGTAGTATTCGCGAACAACATGAACATTGTATCAAAAAATTGTGTAAGTCACATTTTCCTTAAAATAATATTTTTTTTTTACTATATATTTACTGCAGAATATATAGTAAATTACCTTAAAATTTATCTCAAATATATTGAGATTTACAAACAAAAAACCTTTAAAATCTCTGTCAAAAACCTTCTTGAAAAGTCCGAGTGAAATTTTCTAAGAAAAAAGGAAGATGCAAATTTTTTCAATCATGTGTAATATGCATATTCTTATTTATAGTAAGAATTTGTATTAACATAACTCTTTATGAAGAATTGTTTTTCTTTGGAAATCTATATCCAATTTACACTCTAAATGAAAAGTTATATTTTCTTTGAAATTATATATGTTTAAAGTTTAAACATATATAAATAAATAAATAAATAAAATTAGAAATAGAATAGAGTAATACACATGTATGCATCATGTGCCAAATGTTTAGTCATTTTATCTCTTTCAATCCAACATGCCCATATGCACCACGTGCCAAATGCTAAGTGCTAAGCCCATTTTAACTTGATGGAATGCTTATAATCTTTAATAGAGTACGAGAGTAAGAGAAACACTGTTTAACATATAGATTCTGAAACACCTAGTTCTTCATCTCTTATTCCCTGTTCTCTTTCTATTCCTAATATCTGCCTTCAAGCCAACACCCACAAAATCGATAACCTTATCAAGATTTCTAACAAAGACCTTCCACCAACCTAGCACCTTGAAAACACCCATTTACCACTAATGAACCTTTACCAGCTATACACCCAAAACCGTTCTTGGACCCAATCTATTAAATCTCTCATCTCTAAACCAAAAATCCCGGTTAAAGAGTACATATACTCTTTTAACCTCAACCATTCCAAACTCCCATCTTGTACTACTGAACAATATGTTAAGCTTGTGATCCCCCAACAATTCATAAACCATTGAATTGAGCAAGGCCATACCTATCTCCATGTCGATGTTATCCGACTTTGCATTACTTACCATGGCCGTAAAGGTCTCCCTGTTACAGCCCATTTAGCCATCCTCAATACCACATACCTTACCTACCAACAAGCCCTTATCGGCACCATCCTTACCACCCTCAACGCCAGAACCGTAATCCTTAGCATTTACCCTGATTTTAGTCTCAAACTTTTTTATCCTACTTGAAAGACCGCCTCCAAGTTTAAATCCAAATCACTGGTGCTGAACAAGTTCTTGATGCTATAATGGCCACGATTCACCACCAAATGGCCTTTCGAGTACAGGACCATGCCAAAGATCTACATCTCTCCAATCACACTGATGATGCCCTCATGATAGTTGCTGAGAGACCCGATGTTCCTACTATCATCCATATTCTGAAGCAAATCTCTCGCAAAGATCTTCTCCAACTCATGCCAACTGACTAGGTTACAAATTATGAATAAAGACATGTTCATAGTCAGCCTATGGCAACCACCGAGCCTCTAAAGCTGATTCGTCTTCCAAACGGACAGGTCAAGCTTGTGTACAAAAAGCCTGATGAGCCTTCTTTTCAAATGCCAGAAGTTCTACTATTCATCCAGCAAATTCTGATGATCAACCCTATTGAAGTCCAAGCAATAAAAAAGAGGACCATCCCGGTCCATCACTTCAAATTTGACGGCAAGCCTGTATATGTTTCACACATCCATGACCACTTCATCTGGGATGTGGCCCCAAAAATGTGCAAACTCGGTTGTCCCTGCAATGATCCTTCTTATTTCTCAAACGATAGAAGTGAAATCGACCTCTCTACAGATGATAGTGATTTTGAAGAACTAGCAAGATCCTATGCCATAAACTGTCTTGCCAAATATAAAAGGTGATAAAAGATACGTAACCAAAAAAGGCAGCAGCTATTAGATGAAGAAGAAAAGAAGAAGAAAAAGACTTGTAGACCTTCTCATCCTTTCAAACCCTTCAGAAAAGATAGAGACCTCAATTAAAAGCCATGGACGCCTCCCAATCTTGCTACAGCTCCTTCCAAATAAGATATTCTCATCCAATTAATGAAGGAAGCTGGCTACTACAAAGAGCCACAAGAGACTCTTGCTGATGTCTCCCCATATTTTGCACCTCCACCTGCCTTCTATAAGCTTGAGCCAATAGGAGCCTCACCAGTAGATTCCATCCCTTATATGATGGTCCACCCTATAGAACCATCA
The DNA here is from genome assembly GCA_037074485.1 of Delonix regia. NCBI lineage: Eukaryota > Viridiplantae > Streptophyta > Magnoliopsida > Fabales > Fabaceae > Delonix > Delonix regia. Next base: position 30,226,998 of record CM073457.1, read on the forward strand.
TACGATGAACTATTTCCACCTCTGGAACGACATACAGACGAGCACTGGATTTCTTTCCGACCTTATGTCACCTTCAGCAAAGTCTCTACTTTCGAACACCTTGAACAGATTCATCCTTCTGAGGAAGTCCTGAACTGGCATAGAAAGAATGCCTTGGCTCAGAATCAAGTTCTTTGGACTATTGATTCCAAACTAACTCACATTTCTCAATCCCATCTGTAGACACATCAGAGAGTTGACACTTTCTCGCAACAAGTTAAGCAACTTCACCAAGAAACCTAGCAAAAGATTCAAACTCTTGACCATGAACTCTAACAATTCATCACCCATAACTATTTTGGTCCTGAGCTTACGAAAAAAGAAACTGAGAGAAAATATTTGAAAGATCAACTGGCACAGATTAAAGCAGACCTAAGGGCTAAGCCACTTTTACCTTCAAGAACACCTACTATAACCACTACACCTCCTACACCTACCTTCGCACCCTCAGTCTATGACTCCTTCATTTCCCCACCAGTTTACTAAACTCAATACATCCCTTCTCCATCATATTCACTATATCCCTCAAAAGTCGATTATGCAAACCACTTCAAAATGACCCATCAGATTCTCCAAAAAGCCATGCCCAAACCCATACCATAACCTCCACATAGGTCTCCTCATCCACCCCACAGACCACCTGGAGCTTTTCCTAAAAAATATTATGCCTCTCATTCTTATACAAAATCATCCCAAGGAGTTTCTTTCCGACAACCCCATACACCTTTTGAATCACCAATGCCTTCTCCTCCTCCTCAAGACCAAAGACAAAAAGGACTTATGTTCCCACCTGAGCCACTTCCTATTTCTATGGTTGAACCATATAAGTCTATTCAGTTTGATTATTCTTACTCTGAAGATCACTCAGAGTCTGGAGAAAATTCAAGCTCTAACTCCTGTTCAGAGCCAGTTCTGATACTCATGTTTCAGTCACCAAATCTGACGAATCTTAACATTTTACTGATATCTCTACCCTATACGTGGTAGAACCAACTACTCATCTAGAACACAATGAAGAAGAAATTGAATAGTCATATGTTGTTGATGACATTGATTCTCATACAAGACCAGCAACAAGACCTGCCTCTACATAGCCTCCAAATCCTACGCCATCGAAACCCTCTAATAGTTTATGGTTCACATTTGATGATGTTCAACTTTTCCAACAACGTGATAATCTGCATGAATTTGGTGCCTGGATTGACCTCCAAATGTCTCAACATGGTTCTGTCCTAACTGATGCTATCTGAAAGTTCATCTCTCGTTTTATGGGAACTATCTGAGAATGGTTCCAATCTCTTAGAGAATACCATCAGCTTCAAATACTTCAATTAGACAATCCTGTAACTCTCCTGGGTGCAATACATAAAGAGTTTACTGGTGATTTCTAACTCATTGACATACAGAAGTGCCAAGAGTATTTCAAGATGAAATGTTGCTCTTTAAAGAAGTCTGATCTTAAAAAACATATGAAGCGCATGACAAAGCGCTAATATGTTCTTAATAGATTCAATGACATCACCCTCAGGCGTTCATTGCTTCACTACCAGAAGAATTACAACCAGAGTTGAATAAAGCTCTCTAAGCTCTTCTCTGACTAATGGCTGACATCTTTCTAGGAGAAATCTACTAGTTAGCTCTAGCCACCCTAGATAAGCTCTGCAAACAACAGAAAATGCTGCAATCTATCATGTCTGGCAAACCTAAGTTCCAGAAGATTTGTTAGAAGCCTTATCTGAAAATCAAGTGCAAAGACATGCAATCCTGTAACTGCAAAGTAAAGAAGAAATCCCACGATACTCGTACTTCATTCCAGCTTAAACCTTTTCGGCGAAAGCATCGCCCTCTACAATACTTCCAGAAAAGCAAATAGTGCAAGTCCTGGAAAATAAAATCAGACGTTTGTTATATTTGCAAGAAGAAAGGCCATTTTGCTCGATAATGTCCCAACAAGCCAAAACAAGCCATTCGGATAATTAAACAAATTAGGATGCAATTTCCTCTTGAAGATCGTGATCTTGAAGAGGTGCTCTCTGAACAAAGTGAACCCAATGGTGATACTATTCTTGTCATTCCTGTTACTTCAAATTCTTTTAACCCAAAAAATCAAGATTTAGAATCTGAATCTCAAAAGCCTTTTTACCATTACCATCTTATCTACAAGATCGACCATCATCATCTTCTTCTTGTCCAAACATCAAGTTCTTTTCTATATCTCCACCTCTCCATCCTCTCTGATAAATATGCAAAACCCTTTCCAGTAATTGCCCTCATTGACACTAGTTCCCATATAATAGTTCCTGAGTCTGCCTGGAGGAAACATTCATCCTATTTGAAAATAGCCAATGATTCAGTTTTTAAGGTTTCCTTAATTAATTGACATCGTATTGGTATTAAGTTCTTTCCTGAATACATTACATGGACACATGTTCTTGGAAGCCAAGTTATTAGGAAAGACATTCTCATTGGCATGGATGTTTTACAAAAGTCTCTAAAATTACAAATTGAAGCCAGAGGAGTTCGTTATAAACACCGCTTCAGTTATTTTACTGACATTCCCAAACTCTATATACTTTATGATGCTCCTCCTCATTATGAAAAAATTAAGCAACAGCTTTTAGAGCATTGTCCTGAAAATCATTCTAAGTTTAAGCATTTCCATCCTTTATGAAAAAATGAGAAGTTTTTTATTAGGCTTCCATTCAAGAAGAATGAAGATATCAATCTAACCAAGGTAACCCATCCCAAGATGAATCCCAATGACCTGCTATTAGCCCGAGAAGAATGTGATTCTCTTCTCTGCCAAGGATTAATTGAACCAACTAAATCTGAATGAGCTTGTCAAGCCTTCTATATGAATAAGAGAGCAGAACAAACTCGAAGCAAGAAACGTCTTGTGATTGACTACAAGCCTCTGAATATCTTTTAGAAGATGATAAGTTTCCAATATCAAATCATGCGACTCAAAGGGCCTAACTACAAGGAACCCAACTCTTTTTAAAGTTTGACCTCAAAGTAGGATTTTGGAAACTTGGTATTCACCCTAATGAAAGGCCCAAGACAGCATTCTGCATACTAGATGCTCAATATCAATAGACTGTTATGCGCTTTAGTATCAAGACAGCCTCATCACTATTCCAAAAGGCTATGGCAGAAATCTTCAAGCCCATTAGGCAAAATGCTCACATAAACATTGATGATAATCTCATGTTCTCAAAAACTGAAAAAAAAAAAAAAAAAAAAAAAACACCTACAACTGTTGACCCAATTTGTTGACCTCATCAAAACACATGGCCTAATGCTTTTGGCCCACAAAAGCCTATTGGCCCAAACTTGGATCGAGCTTTTAGGAATGATGTTCGAAAATGGCTAGTATAAGCCAGGCCCACATTTAACTGAACAATTGGCCCAATTCCTAGACACGGATCTTTCTCTTAAAGAGATCCAACAATTTCTTGGCATTGTTAACTTTGTCTGAGACTTCATCCCTAAGTGGTCTCACTACACTAGCCAACTGTCCAAGTTACTCAAAAAATGAACCTCTTACTCTTGGGGCCCTGCCCGGTCTACAACTGTCTAACACCTGAAAGTGATTGCTAAAGAACCACCCCCACTAAAGATTCCTGATCTTGACTCCACCCTTATCTTGCAAATTGATGCTAGTAATTGGCACATTGTCACTTCATAGTCGAAATGGATAACACAACATTTCCTAAGATTCTAGATCTAAAGAACAAGATAATTCCATATCCTCAGCTTGCCAGATCGCAAATTGAGGTCAAGCACATCAAAGGTGCTACAAATCATTTAGCCAACCTCCTTTCTTGGCCAAAACCAAATAGCATTTCCCTCATTACCCCAATTACTTCCATTCCCTTGATCCTCATGATTAACGCATACACTTTGCCTGTTAATAGACCTACTACCATCAAGAAAGCCTTTCCTCTTTCCATCCAAATTCCTACCTGACCAACAGAAGTCATGGACCTAGCTAAATCTTCATTTTTCTTCTACCTTCACAGATATCTCTGTGATGTCCCTCTTTCCCACTACTACCATATCTTTCACCCAGATACCCCATTTCTAACATTGTTTCATTTAAATGCAGGTATATTTAATGAGGATGTTCTTTGGTTCTTATGGTCCTTAACTATTTTATACACTATAGCCATTGAATTCAACACTATAGAAATGTTCCAACACCTCAATACTGGTGAAAATCACTAGTCATTAGTTTGGACAATCCTTGAATGGTTCTCACCTCTCCCATGGTGGAAAACTCAAATTAATGAAGTCATCTCTTTGTGGAAACTCTGGGAAAGACCTGATCTAAGTTCAACAACTTCTTCAATCTTCATCATTCATAAACCCTACTAGAAGAACCAGGCTGGACTATTATATTCTTGGGACCATGCTTATGAATGAAACACATTTCCAAACTTTAACAAAGAATATAAGCAAATCTTAAAATCCTTAAAGATGTTTTTAAGTGATCTTAACAATTATCATGGACCTCCCTCTGTTGAATGCATAACAATGGGACCATACCCTGGTGATTTCACCGGAGAACCCAAATTCCCAGAAGTCAATATCCCTTATCATATTCCCAAGCTCTCTCCAGTTCTATCCATACCAAAATATGATCCACATGTTTCACAATCAAAGCAATTAGGGCTTCAACCTCTAGCTATTACCGACACTCCCTCAACATCAAGCACATGTCAAAAAGACCAAGATGACTTGTTCAATCAATTAGAAGATGCCTACTTTCACTTAACTTTCCAAGATTTTCAGAATCCGTATGATGACAGCTCACCAGCCTTATCTGAATACAATCTTTCTTCGAGTCATGAACCCATATTGAGCCGTAATAAAAGTTGATGTCTTGTCACTTCAAGCCAAAAGTCTTTTGTTTATTATTGTCCTTTGGTGCTATGTCACCCCTGCTTTTTCTTTTGTTATCTACAGTATTACAACTGTTTAACTGTTTAGTCTTGTCCTCTAGTCTTTCGCTCCACCTATATAAGGAGCTTTCTCCTCTTATGTTAAGCAAAGGAAGCCTTGTACTGATTTTCCTAGTTTGAATAACATCGTTGTTTTCATGAATTCTCTCTAAGCATTCTATTTCTCTAAAATCTTCTCTCTAAGATTATGAGCATTCCTATTCATTCAAGTTAATCCTATTATGTTTTGCGCTTGCCTTTGATAAGGATCCTGCGTATCAAAAAAGATTAACTATTTTCCTTGTGAGAGTTTTTATAATGTATTTGGAATAGCTTACATCGTTGTGATGGAGATCTGTGATTATGTAAACTTATAATCATAACAATGGCCTTAAGGTTGTCTATAGAGAGAGGTGTTGTGTCCTCAGCCTTACCTTGGTTCTAGTTTACACAGTTCCATCTCTATTACGAGAAGTAAGTCCTTGTATTTATATTATGAGCTCCTAGGACTTAGTCTTAAGACTGGGATCCTACCTTTTTATGTTCTTAATGGATTCAATGACATCACCCTCAGGTTTGTGTTCATTGCTTCACTACTAGAAGAATTACAACCAGAGTAGAATAGAGCTCTCCAAGCTCTTCTCCAACTAATGTCTGACATCTCTCTAGGAAAAATCTACCAGTTAGCTCTAGCCACCCATCTCGAGATGAATCCCGATGACCTACTATTAGCCCTAGAAGAATGTGATTCTCTTCTCCGCCAAAGATTAATTGAACCCACCAAATCTGAGTGGGCTTGTCAAGCCTTCTATATGAATAAGAGAGCAAAATAAACTCGAGGCAAGAAACGTCTTATGACTGACTACAAGCTTCTGAATATCTTTTTGGAAGATGATAAGTTTTTTATACCAAATCCTGCAGCTCCCATGGACCGGTTCTTACATATTACTCACTCATTTGCCATAGGAAACACCATTTTCCATCTGGCTTGCATATACTAAATTTTAAGTGTATTTTAAATATAAATGAGTGATATTCAATGCAACTTCACATATTGATTCTTGATGGCTTTTTTATAAGAAAACACAAGCAAGTAACATAAGGAATTTTCCAAATTTTATGTTGAAGCACTAAAAAACTGCGTTCCCCTTTTCATGTCTCTATTTGTTACCAATGTAAAAATATATATGAAATCTCAATAAGAAGAAGGTTATTCTATGATGAAACACGAATGATTCATTCAATTAAGAAGGATATGATGGGCCGTTTGAATTTGGTTTGCATGAACATAAATTGCATGGGGTCCAGTTTTTTATAATAAATTTTGTCACCGTAAAAGAATTATTCATCATTTGCTAGGTATCCTTCCTTTCTCCCTTCAAATTGTTAATGCCAAATATTTTGGCAAGCAATAGCATAACCATAATTGTTCTGCTTCCATAAACCAAGGCATTAGAAGTCGAAGACCATTTGCACATTGGGCTTCATGTTCCCTCGTATTAGCTGTTGACTTTGTTCTTTGACACAACAAAATCAAGAAAAGCAAGATTGACCCCGTCCTTATAAAGATGGAAAAATGCTAAGAGTCAAGTTATGTCATGTGCACTCCACTGCATGATGATGCATTTATAGTACTATTTATGAACACATTTTACGAAAGGGACAAATCAAGCAATTCTAATTAAGCGCAGAAGCTTGGTCAAACTCTAGGTGAAAAGGCCTAGTGTAATATGGCAAATATTATATATGTATTAGACACACTAGCTCACACCCTTAATTAATTGTGACCGACATGGAAGGTGAAGTATACCTCGATTCTACGAACCGAAAAAATTTTAACACCCTAAACAGTTTAATGACAAATCTACCAATGGTTACCAAATTATTCCAATTTATAAGTATAGAATTCACTCATTGGCTTCATGTGGAAATTTCAATAAAGTTTTTCTTGAAATATAGACTTCCTAAAATTTCCACAGCTAAGACCTATAAATCAAAAAGTAAAAGAGCTCCACTTTCACAGAATAATATAACTAAATAACCTCATATATATTATACAATCACTAATTCCCTGCCTATGACAATTTGAGCTACTAGATTACCAAATTCACAACGTTCAACAGCAAGAAGAATTAAACTGCTCCATTACGGGCAAAGCAAGGCTCACTAAGGGATATCCAACTTCTATCAATGTAACAGAAGAGCCCATAGTCAACATTTCTCTTTGAAAAACATGAAAATAAAGGTGTGAGTGAAAATACTAAGTAAATAATACTACCTATATTAGGAAAGGGCAAGCCAAAGGCTTCAAAATTTGCTTTTTCTCTTTTTTTTCAAACAAAATACTTGTCATACCATCCACGAGCAATGTGAATCAATATTGATTATTCATAACTTAAATGAAGACATTGTTAATGTAAACTCATGAAATCAAAACATGATCAAATCACCATTCTGAATCAATAAATAAATTAGAATAATTTTAAAATGTAGAACTCAGGGCATCAAACAAAACTATAATGTTATACAAATGTTGAGAACACAACTTGTGAAGGGTAAATCACCACAAATATAAAGCATGTAACTCACAAAAATCAAAAATCTTAAATGCAGAGCATACAATTCATGAAGGGTAAATCACCACAGATACAGAGCAGATAGCTCACTAAAAAAAAATTTAGACACAAAGCACACAGTTTACGAGGGGTAAATCACCACAGATAACTAGCATATAGCTTGCAGAAATCAAAAATCTCATACTCAAATCACAACTGATATAAAGCATATAGCTCACAGAAATTAGAAATCTTAAATTTGGAAAAACTTAAAAGTCCACAATAAGATGAACTCATAATACAAAATCAAATAAGTTCATAAATATAGAATCATAGTATTTCATGAATTCAAAGATCGAGTATATTTTAAATCTAGAGTTTTTAAAATATTTGAAACCAAAGTAGTTCAGAAAATCCAGAGTTAGATTTATTTAGAAAAATAGAATCAGAGTAATTTAAAATTTACATGATCAGGGAACTCTATAATTATAAATCATAGTACTTCAAAAATACTAAGTAAAGTAATTCATAAATCCATAATAATTGTAATTCACAAATCTAAAATCAATGAAAATTAGAATCCTGAATATATAAAGATATACATTTTAATTTCAAAGTTGCACTAAAAACCAAAAAAGCTACATAACACATTACTTAAAAGGTGTGAAAGCATTCAGAGAAGGTCTTGATAAGAAAACACTATAACTGAGAAAGTTTGTTCCTTAATGTGGCTGAGTGAACAAAATGCACCAATTTGCAAAGAATGTATTGAAATACAAACTACAAACATAGTTAGCAATATCTATTCACCTGAAGAGGAGAACACTGAACTCTCTTTAAAGCCTTCACAATTCACTTAATCATGATTAGTCCTAAGGACTTATCAAATCAAGTAACACACTCTTACCCTTTAATATCGAGAAACAGTCTAATTAGTTCTATCAATTTAGTTACTTAGCTATTCATTTGCTTCTAAACCATAAACATATGCTTCAATATTTATGATTCAAGGATTATCTAACACAGCCTTCCATAGTCGTCCCTAGCTCTTCTAACAATCTTACTTCATATTACAAAGTTTAACTATTAAATAAACATCATCTTAATCAGGCCGATAACACCTTAATTTAATCCTAATGAGTAACATCATGGGTTTCCCATATAACTTGATTCATTTCAATTCAATTCTTTTGAAACATGTGGTTATCCATTTCTATTCCAATACTCTTTCAACAACTTTTTTTTCCTCTAAATTCTGTCTTTATAATTACTGATCATCCAACTTAATTCATGGCTTGCTAACAACACTTTCTTAAACTAAAATTAATTTATAACATTAAACAATATTTAATACCTTAAATTCTCTCCACTAAGCTTTATATTGCCCTTATTCCATAATCAAGAATTTATCGATTTCACTAATGTGGTGTTAGAGGTCAAACAACCAAATCCCAAAATTACTCATCATACTATAACCATCATCTATTAACCGAGCTTCAACATTAAAAAGAGCCTACTTTATTTATATATTAGTTTATTTGCCCAAGTAGAAAAAATTAATTTGTATTATTATGTGCGAATACATTTTAAATTATTAGGTTCATTAAGTGAGCATGATCACAAAAGATATTTTACATACAAAGTAACTCTCATTGCTATTCTTTTTGAAGAACTCTAAAATATTATAAACTAGTAAAATCACATTTGACTTTACTTCTGACTTTAAACGATTTAAATCATTAAATAAACAATTCAATCATATATCATTTTATCTTGTTTTAATTTTAGACTATGTCAATTTTTATTTATAGTCCCTTATTATAAAGTTTAAGAGACAATTAATTAATTCATTCATTATTTTTTTATTTACTCTAAAAACTATTCGAACTCCAAAGAATTCTCAATTTAAGAGATAATTAATTAGTTCATTAATTTTCTTATTCACTTCAAAATTTTCTTAAACTTTGAAGAATTCAAAATTTTAGAAATAGTTAATTAATTATTTCATAATTTTTCTCATTGACAATGAAAAATTCATAATTTTCTTGTTAATTTTTAAAAATTCTCAAATTTCAAAAAATTCTTGATTTAAGAGACAGTTAATTAATTCATTAATTAATAACTTCATAATTTTTCTCATTGATTACAAAGAATTTATGCACTTCAAAAAATTCTCAATACATGTATCAGAAAGGTGAAGAGTTATCACACAAAGAGCTAAAGGTTAGATCAACCGAGACTTCTCATCAATCAATGGAGCTCTCACATTAAAGGGTATTATATATAATAGCCTTTAACACTTTATATATAATAGATATTATTTAATTCCACCCTAAACAATTTATATTTTTCTCTAATACTTTAATTTTATATTTTATGTGAATTTGCATTTATATAGTACTAAAAGCCTATAGATTTATCTAATATGGAGCTTGGAAATTTTTCTTCATGATCACACAACTTTAACTTAGTTTACTAAACTATTTCTTACATCTAACCATCCTCATTTTATTTGGAAAACTAACTATTCTCTTTATTTTATAAGGCTATGCCTATAGATAAAAGCCTTTTGACTTGAACCTATTAGTGTAAATACTTTAAAGTATTAACAATTTGATGGTTGTATAAAGCACTGAGACACAATTCTATTAACATAGAAAATATCCCATACAATCTCACATATAATTTTAGAAAGTTCACACATGAAATTCGTAACACCTTCATTTGGCTATGTACTTTAACTGTCCTGATTTGGGACGATATGACATGACCAACACGAGTACGAGGTATCCTTCATCCTCGTGAATCAATCGAAATCTTCAAAATAACAGAACTTATGTAAACCCACATTAAAAAAATATTAAATCTCATAACTTTTCATACAAAATTTCTACAACAGAGTTATCTGACATACCATGGTAATGCATTAAACATTTAGCTTGTATATAAAGGAATGACTAAACATAATCATATAATAAGAGAAAAACATAGCTCTTGCAGTAGGCTAGGCTCACCAAGGAATTAAATACCACGACTACAATTTTGTAGGTGAGTATTCTGGATCGATGCTGGAATATGAAAAATGTTGAATAGTGGGGTGAGTGAAAACTCAGTAAGCAAGTAATTCTAAGATTGCAGAAATGGAACAAACTTACAATGGTATGCCTTTCAAAATTTAAAAACCAGATATCATACATTTATAATTTAAGAGCACCAAAATGAAGAATAATCATTAACAGAATGCATTTAGGAATCTCCTATAGAACCAACCACAATTATAAAATACAAAACTAGCTCAAGGCTAATGAAAACATATCAGAACAGATACTCATTTCAGTCATAAGCTCTGAGTAATTATAATAATGGCCTTAGGCCTTATACAAAATAACATGGTAATGCATCATACTCATTGCAGTGCACTATGGCTAACGTCTACTGCTGTTAGCTACAGGGTTCTGTTTTGGACACTATCAATACTTTAGAAATATACATACATCCATGTACTATTATCAAAATTTCAAAATCGTACCACTTTAAAGTTCAGATTTCAGTATTTCTAATAATTCAAAATCCAGAATCATAATTCAGAATAATATTGTGCATAATTAGGATTATCTACTTACCTGAGAGGAGTATACCAATCTCCTCCTATAATTGTTCATAATTCTTTTGCTGACAATTTTTCCTAGCCACCTAAAACATTAAATAAATTACTTTTATCATCCAGTATTCATGAATAAATTTAATTATTTAATTTTGACACTGACCTAATTAATTATTTCTTATTCACCTTTAACTAAATCACCTCTTCAACCCAATTTGACCCTCTTTCTTTACTCGATTTTAGGAAATTAAATTTTCAGGCCACTTTCTTTAACAATACTTCAAAATATTTATGACCTATATTTCATTTTATTATTATTATTATTATTATTATTTTATTCAATTTATTCCATTATGCACTTACTAAATTTCTAACACCTACCATCACACAAATTTTACTTAGGCGTCATATAATAAATTTCAAAATTTTCATTTAACTTCAAATAATATGTATTGTTATCTAATCAAGACAAACAAATTTTTCCCTTCTAATTTCTTCCCCTTTTCTTCATGAAAAATTATGAAAAATTAGAAATTCATCTTAAAATTCAAACTAAAATTTCCAAAAATTCTAAATCACTCCCTAGATGCATAACAAAATTTAAGAAGCCCTAAAAATTCAAATTCTACCTATTTCCATAATTACACCTAGACCCAAGATTTGAGGTTTTTAAATTTGAAAGCCAAAATTCACAATTGATAAGTGATTTTAAGGGGGAAAGGTGCGAAATTCACCTATGATATGTAATCCTAACTCAATTTGATGGGATTACACTAAATTAAGCTCAATTTCATCACTTTCTCATATGAACAGTGATTTTCGTGGATGAACAGTTCCAAAATTAGGGTTTCTTCAATTTGAGGCTAATTGAACCAAATTGATCAGTGCAAATGAGGGAGAAAGGACCAAAATTGATGTAGAAAGTAAAGCCCTAAGCTAAATCAAAGCAAAAATGCACCAAAATCACGATTTAGAGCTTCAGATTTTAGCCCTTCAATTTTTCGACCAACCGACGATTGTTGCTGGCAGTGAACATGCTGATGGAGCTACAACCATTGAAACGAGCCACCGGCAACCCTTCACGGTGGCAGAAAAGTGTCGGTTTCATTGGTGGAAAATTTAGAATGAAGGGATGAAAACTAGACATTGCAGCGTGAAGGGAATAAGGTCTGAAAGTGTTTAAGATATAATTTGTGTAATAAGATATTGTTAGTGGGGGTTAGTAAGTATGATGGATGTAATTATTGTAAGTGGAAGATAATGAGGTTTTAGTTTAATTTAAGTAGAAATAGTGGATATGATTAGGTGTTTGTTTAATTTGAGTGGGAATATTTGTTATGATTAAGCATAATAAATTAATGTTAGTGGAAAATAATTAGGATATGACATTAACCTAGGCTTTCGATGAACATTTCCAATAATCAATTTCAATTTCTTTGTTAGGAATGAACTACTTCTTAAGTTCACATAGGTATAATTTCCTTAAATTTATCATATTAGGCTTGTCTAAATCCATCAAAAGTTTTACTTACCCTGAAGACTTAAGTTCTTATGTTATGCACTAGACCTAAAATAGCTTAAGAGTAAAATACACTTTCGGTCACTCATTTTTTACAAAATTGTCATTTTGGTCCCTCACTTATTAAAATATCAAAAATAGTCCCCTATTCATTAGAAAATGTCATCTTTGGCCCTCCACTTTTCAAAACAATACCAGATTTAGTTTTTTAAATTTAAGGATTAGGGTTTAATAGAAGGATTAAACTTAGTAATTTTTTTAAAAACGAAAGGTCAAGTATTACATTTTCCAATGAGTGACAAACTATTTTGGGTATTTCAATAAGTAAGAGACTAAAATAATAATTTTATGATAAGTGAGGAACCATAAATGTATTTTTCTCAATAGTTAAATATACTTTAGTATGCATAGTCACTTATCAGCAACATACTTCTATCCATTGAACTTTTAAAATAGATTTGGTCCATTTAAAGGTTGGGTTTTTGACACTAATTAAGGGGTTTTAATTCCATTCTTTTTTATATGTTTAATACCAAATCAAATATCTAACATAATCATGCCTTGGACTTATATTTCTAGACATAGTTACTTTACTCTAGTGTGCATAGTCACATACCAGCAACTTACTTTTATTCGTTGAACTTTTATAATAGAGTTGGTCCATTTAAAGGTTGGGTTTCATCAGATAACTCTAGTTAAGGGGTTTTAATCTCATTCTTTTTTTATATGTTTAACACAAATCAAATATCTAACATAATCATGCCTTGGACTTCTATTTCTAGACATAGTTGCTTTACTATTACAATGTAAATTGGCCACAGTTTGATTTCAAATAACAAGTTTTACACATCTTTACATGGTGATTGTACTATTAAGGCAACAAACTCATATTCCATTATATATGCATATTTGTTTCTTATAGGCCCATAAAATAGCTCTTCTAGCAAGAGAGTAAATATTTAACTCGAAGTTGATTTATTATCCCTTGTAATAGTTATCAATTAACAATATTGTATCCTTTTAATACAACTGAAATATTACTATATAAAAGTCCTAGATAATATTATTTATTTTAGATATCTTAGAACTCAGACATTTCATTTCTCGTATTCAAGACTAAAATTCCTTATAAACCTAAAAAATTTATAAACAACAAAAAAAAATATTTTATATTGTTCGATGTATTGTATACATTAAACTACTAATAATACTAGCATACATGCTCAGCAAAATGACAGGCTTGAGAATCACTATTCTCATATCCTCATGTGATGATATCAAGTTTTAGTTAAATGGATCGTAACATGTCAACCTTAGCCAGCTTTAAATTGGCCTCGTTGGGCTGGTATATATGTAGCTTCGTTACCCTAATGTGTTATGTTTCTCCTAATTCAAATAAAAGAAAAAGAAGAAATATAACTAATTAACAATAATATTAATAAGACTATGTCGTAAATAACCACAAAAGCTTATTAATATATGCAAAACAGCCATGGAAATAAATAAATCGCCTTATCGTTATTATAAGTAAAGGAAAACAGATTTAGATATAACTTTTTTTGAAAAAAAATTAGATATAATTTTTATATCTTTGTTATTTAGTTCTACAATAAAAGCATTACAAATATATAATGTTTATATACATATATGCAGTTTTTGCCGTCAAAATCACATGATTGAGTCTTTTGAATATTTTTTTCACATGCTTTATATTTATTAGAAATCTAATAATAACATATAAATAATTTATTTAAGTTTTGTACATAGGAAAAAAAACTATGTAGCGGGACATGTTCAAAAATTTTTAAAAACATTTATTTGTAAGTTAGTATTAATTTATTATTAATGCAATATGCTTTGTTAATCATTAAGTAATCAATATTGGCCTAAACTAAGAATGTATTAGGTTTATGTTAAATATAGACAATTATGAATATGCTAAATCACCACATGCCAATTGGATAGAGGGCTCATCATGCATAGTAAGACTTGTCAATTATTATTCTATTAAATTACTAGTTGAAATTTAAGAGAGAAATTTTAAGCCTATTTATAATTTAATTGTTAATTAAATTACTTAGGGTCTTAAGAAGGTAGAGAATTATTTTAAATGAATAAAAATAATAATTGTATTCATCAAATAACTTATGAAATGTTTTTTTTTATCATATATTAACTTCCCAATTTCTGACTCTCTATGAGTGTTGCTTAAGTTGTATGTGGATTGATGGCTCAAGAGAGAATAGTAAGGAATGTAATAATCAAAATCAGTTGGACTTATGTTTGGATTTTTTTTTTTTAAGATGGAATGGATAGGTAAGAGAGGGGGACACTAATACCTCTCATTGCCATTTAAAACCTCAATTTTTGTGTCCTTCCAAATTGAGAGTTAAGAATAAAATGAAATAGTCTAAGAAATTAAATACTAATATACTCACATTTTATCAATTATAATTACAATTATAATCAAATGAAAAAGTCTATTGTCTCCATGATCATCATGCTAATAGAACAATGATAGTGTTCTTCCATAATTGAACATCAATAGTGTCCAAATCTTTTCTCATGGTGCATATATCATGGATATTTTGACTACATGTATCTTGAAGTTGCTATCATAATTAGAAAGTAATATTAGTGATTTCCCAAGCTAGTCATTTTCACAGCTTTTATTCTTTTTTTTAATTATTTTCATTTTTCAATATCAAAGGCCAATATTTTTATTATTTTTTTGGTTAACTATCATTCAACGACCAACCTAACTAAAAATATAGTGAATATATAATTTTTAGTGACAATTTAATAATAAAATTTTACAAAATTCTTTCCAATTCCATTAAATTGTTTTTATGAATTCATTGCCATAAAAGAAAAATATTAAAAAAAAATCTCTTACTTTCTCACAATCATAATTATGTATAATAAATTCAACAATAAAAATATTATTAATAATGTGTTGGTTTTTTACGAGCAATATACATTTAAACGAGGATTTACTTTATAATCTATCTTGTTTGATTTGGGGTTAATTGTTTCTAAAATCATTTTATCTTTTACACGATCATTTGCTCAAAAATAAAAAATTACTTTTTCATTAAAAGAATTATATTGATAGTAAAACTTAATTTTTAAAATAAAAATTTCAAACATATTTTACAATAATGTAATATCAAGTTTGACTAAAATTATTTTTTAAAAATTAAGTTCGACCAAAATTAATTTTACCTTATTGCAATTCAAACACACAATACGTCACATATAAGATAGAAACAGGGATAAAAGAAAAATAAATATATAGGGGCCTTGAATTATTCGAAAGAGAAAATTAATGGTAAGAACAGTAATTGACTTTATAGCGTGAAAAGGACTCCTAAAATTAATGTTACAATTATTCTGATCAATATGTCAATGTCCAATGAGTCAAGTGAGTGGATCAACATGTGGGATTTTGTTGGATCTGCATCATAATATTAAAAATAATAATCTGAATAATGTTGTTTCAAAGTTCAACGAATGAATAAGAATTAAGCATACTCAATATGTAATTGGCCACTTGAACCTTTATTTTCTTCTCAAATAAATGTTCTATGCCTCTAAAATCCATAGCCTTCACTTTTACCTTTTGACTCCAATTTGGGAGAGAGAGATATACCTAACGAAGCAAAAGTTGAAAAAAGAATTAAAGTGATAAAGCATTTCAATTCTCCCATTATCTCTATACATTATCTTTTATTGGTATTGACTTTCGCCGGCTTAATAATATCCACTTGTTTTCTTATGTGAAGTATCTTTTTGCGTGAGGATTTGCAGGGAAGATCTTTCAATTTTTTTCAATCAAAATTTTATATTTTTATTTAACATTTTAGATCTATTATTACAAAATATTTAATTCTTATAAGAAGAAATATCTAGACCATTAGATTAAAATTCAACCGTCTAAATCTAATAATGAGAAAAAAAAAATTAAGAGATCACAATTCTTTTTTTTTTAAGTTTTATTTTGGAGAAAAATATATTTTGGTCCTTTATTTATCACAAAATTATCATTTTGATCCTTCACCTATTGAAAATGGCATACTTAGTCTTTCATTTTTTAAAGTAATGCCAAATTCAATTTATTACATTTGAAGTTTAAGATTTAGTAGATGGATTAAATTTGATAATTTTTTAAAAAGTAAGAAATCAAACATAATATGTTTCAATAAATAAAAGAACATTTTAAACATTTTAATAAATGAATAACTAAAATAATAATTTTGTAATAAGTAAGGAATTAATAATGTATTTTTTTCTGTACTTTATGTATATTATAAAGTAAATATATAATAAAATAAAATAAAATAAGTTAAAAAGGCTAACTAAATCTAGCTCATGTCCCATCAAGGATTGGATTGGACCAACATTATAGGCCCACCAGATAATGGACCAGTCCACTGAACTTACATATGCAAACAAAAGGCTCACTGGGCCAATTATATGGGCCGAGCTGGTTAGTTTTGACGAGTCTAACTGTTATTAATTATGGTGAATGGTTGTGGCAAATGGCAGTTCAAGCCAGTCCCTTAGCTAATTACTAAGATAGTTCAAGCTCTTCGGGAATTGTTTGTGCATGAATCTAATTTTAATTTTATAACAGAGTACAGTAAATCTTATTTAAGGTTTGGTTAAATTATATTTATTTTAAAAATACCATTTAGCTCCCCTGACATTTGATTCATATTGCAAAAATCTCCCTTACTATTTTGATTTCTAACCGTTGAATTAACTTTTTGCACCCCATGAAATTGTGATTTTATTTTTATTGTAACATTACATACAACTATATGAATTTTGAACTTTAACATAAAACTTGATTTCACTCTTAATATAATAATAAATGCCGGTAAATAATTTTATTTTTGGAAGGAATTTATATTGTACTGGAAATTAATTTCATTGGCAGAAATTGTATTAGAGGGAAAGTATTTGTATTATATATTAAATGTTAAGAAAGTGGGATGACATTTTTAAAAGAAGAAGGATATCGGGTGTAATTTAGTCAAACTTCTAGGAAGACTAGTGTAATTTACGATAATTTTATCAAATTTAACTACAGATACATTTTTAGTTTATAAAAAACCTCTATCATACATCATAATTAGTGAAAAGAATCCATTTTTCGTCAATAATCTAGAGTTAGATATTCATATATACATTTATTTAAGCATTGATCATATATGTAGTTATTTATTACTTTGTTTTGCTGTTTTTCAATTAAAATATGATAAGTATTGAATCAACTAATAATAATATATAATTTAAGTTTAAAATAAAACAATTATCTGCATAATCATACACATGTTATAATATTATTAGACAATCAAACACTTATTATATTATAACTAAAAAATTAACATAGCAAAAATATAAAGAAATTCATATGAGTTTTTTTTCTTTTATTTAAACTTAATAACAGTCCAAACGCGAGGTTTAAGGACCTTGACGTTGGAAACATGTGGCATGAGCATGATTAAATTGACTCTGTGGAATGTGAATTGAGATCATGAATTTGATTGGTCCTTTTAGTTGCATGCCTCATTTACTGCATTTGAAAGTAAATTTGAAAAAATTTGGACCCTTAAATAAAAATTTAAAGGTCTAAATTTTTTAAAATTATTTAATATTTATTTAAATTTAAATTTTTAATAAAATTTTGATGACTTAATTTTTTAAAATATAAAAAATTTAAATTCTCACATGTTCAATGAATTCCAAAATCTTGGTTCGCTGCTACAATGTATTTTCAACGTGAATCTTGTTTGATAACTTTTTATTAATGTTTTCAAAACATCATAGTCACAACATGAGGCAGCCCATGTGTTATTTGTTTAATGAAGCATTAAAAGTACTTTCAAACATATTTTGGGCATTAACTAAAAGTGTATTTGAATAAAAGATTTTTTCAAATATTGTAGATATGAAATCATTATAATTCTATATTACATATACATAAACATCAAGAAATACAATTCTTTTATTCCTTACTTATAATAAAATTTTTATTTTAGTTCTTTACTCATTAAAATTTTTAAAATAGCCTCTTACTCATTGAAAAATTTCATAGTTGATTCCTTATTTTTTTAAAAAAAATACTAAATTTAATTTTTTTACCAAACTCTAAACCCTAAATTCATGAGAATAATTTTTTAAAAAAAAAAGAGATAAATGTGACTTTTTCAATAAATTAAAGATTATTTTAAACATTTTAATAAATGAATGACTAAAATGATAATTTTGTAATAATTGAAGGGCAAAAATGACATTTTACTCATCAAAAAATGATAGTAAGTATTGATGCTTGAATTTCACACTCGAAGGAGTGTCCATAGGTGATGTATAGAAGTGTTTGATAAAACGTTATCTTCTTATCAATTATAGTATCTTGTATGTTAATGAAGTAAAATATAAATATTTGATTGCACATATTAATCAATGTTATTTAATTCTTGAATTTTTTAAAAAATAAGAAATAAATTTAAACACATCTTATAAATTTATACTATTTTTACAATTTTTTTGAAAAATCATTTATAATTTACTCTCTCTGAGTTCATATGAAACACAAAGTACAACATAATTTTTAAAAACAATATATAATATTTATTATGTTTATAATTTTTTATAGAAAAACATATTAAATTAATTTCTCATTTTTATATTTGGTGACAATTTAATCCCTCACATTTAATTATAACAAATTAATTTTTTAAAAATTTTATTTCATATAAAATCAATCCTTTAGAAACTTTATTATATACAAAATTAATCTCTCATTAATTCAAACAGAATAATTGATCTTATAAAAATTTGATTTGTGATAATTGAATTGTTACGATTAATTTGTAAAGAATCAAATAATTACAAACTGCAAAAGTGTGAAGACTAATTTTGTATTTTTTAATTTTTTATGAATAAATGTTGTCGTAGAGTTAATTATTATTTTAAAACAAAAAACTATGTTGTGATGTAGAATGACTGTCAATAGATAAAACCATTTTAGCTATAATATGCCATAGTAACGTCTTCTCTCACTTCAAATGGCACATTATTATCATTCAAAAGCATAACCAAACATTATTAAATATTTCTCACATCCAAAATATTATAATATATGAGACAACGTAGTTAAGATTATAACATATAAACTGTCTCCTTATATAAACATTTTTGGCATCAATTTCTTCTATCTTCATTGTCCACGTCAAAAGTCGTTATACAATTAAACGGATCAATCTAATTTTGGGTTCAGCTCAGTGTTTGTCAACGAGTTTGACAGTTCAGTATAAGATTATGAAGAGATTTACCACCTGCCCAAAAGATATAAGATTTGATAGAATAAACTGAAAAGAAGAAAAATACTTTTTTGGTTCACATCTATTGTAAAATTATCACTTAGTCCTTTATTTTGTCTTAAAAAAATATTCACTCATAAAAAATTGTCATAATTCATTTTCTATTTTTCAAGAAGATGGAATTAAATTCCTTAGTTTTAAAATCTCTGTCTACATAAATTTTAATAGACTATAGGTAAAAGCATTGAATTTGTTTTAAAAAAAAACTAAATATGACATTTCTTTTTAATAATTGGATGATAAAGAGAGAGAAAACAAGTTAATTCAAGTTTCACTCTCACCCCTCACACCCTACCTATAATTTAATAATAAATATATTTTTCTTTATCATTTATTTTTCGCAATTCAAATAGCTTTAAAAGATAATTAAATCAAATGTAAATCATAAAAAGTATCTAAATTATAATTTCCCTTCAACGTTAAAATTAAATCTAAATCAAGGAAAATAAATAAATCAAAATTTTCTTCTCTTCCATTTTTCATTAATCAAAGATACTCAGTCAGCATGAAATTTCATTCTTTTCTGCTAAGAGTTGCATTAATATCTTTCCCAGCAGCACAAGCACTGTAATACTTATGAACAATAACACATCAAAGTTTTCTCAAGCCTCAACACTTCAGTTTGACATGATAGCATTCACATACTCCCCAAAATCCTTATAGAACTCCAAATTTAAACATAAAAGCAAAAAACAAGGATTCATTGAATAGGAAGGAGGACAAATTTAGGTAAGCAGAATTTGAATATTCATGTGAAGATCCTATCCCCTCAGAGTGCTATAATACTTTCTTCTTTTTTTAATTGTAGCTAAACCCTTGAAAGTGAAAATTCACTGGAGATTACTGTTAGGGTAGTAGGATCCTAACAAAACCTGATCATGCAATTAGGGGCAACAATTGATGCCATGAAAAAGATCACAATTTCATATTTTTGCCTACTGACTTGAAAATTTGTCTCACATATCAAGACTTGCCAAGTGTTGGAATTTTGTGTAAGCTTATAGTTGTTTAACTAGCATTATTCAATTTCAGTAGCCCTTGAGCCAACTGCCACTAATACCTGAGCTCACGAGGTCAGCACAAGAATGAACCTCACCTGGAAATCTGGCAACTATAGTAGCTATATCAAACCTTCATGAGTATTAAATAAATGTAGTGATACTATGTAACCACATGATACCATAATCATAAGAAGGACTTTCTTGGCTTCCGTGAATGAAATATTATTTGCACATCACAGGTTACATGCGAAACAGCTGATATGGTTGCAAAATACAGAGTCTAATTAGAGGCAAAGATAAATATACTGAAAAATGTAAGATTCTATTCAGCAACAGGGGGACAGAAAGAATCGAAGTTTAGAAATTTCAACAAAATTAAGAATTACGGCCAGAGACCAGAAACAGAACAGAAGCAACTCAATCATCAGTAAGCTAAGATAGAACTGCAAAGTTAATGCAGTAATAAAATCCTAAAACTCATCCAGAAAAGTGAAAATGTTATACTAGACCACATTAAGTATACAATGCATGAAGGATTTCAGTATTAATTTGTAAATAGCACTTTGCTGTCAAGCAATATTTTGTCAGCTAAGAAACCCAGAAAACTGAGAAAAATTATATATGACATCGGATTGAGAAGATATGACACCAACAATAGCAAGAACTACAAAAGTCCTCCAATATCCCTTATTTCTTTCCCTGCTATGAAAAAAATATATATATAGACAGAGTTCGCAGGGATTCATCAGCAAAAGGATACAACATGTTTTTTCATTTCATACAAAACTATTTCTCTTTTAAGTTCCCGTTGAAACAATCACAGCTTGAATCATAAACAATAAAATCAATCACTCAAAAAAAAAAGAGTAAAACTTTAATCTACTGTCAAATGTAACCCTTAAACTTCCTTAACTTCCTTAAGATATGCTTAAGACGGTAGTTTTGGAGACAGGATAGATGCTCATAGTTTCAACCATGGCATAAGCATAACTTAGAGCAACCTTAACAGCATTAGCTAAAAATAAAAATTATAAATTATGTAATCAGACCATCAATGTAGTTTTCTCTATGATATAACTGGTAATAGCTGCAGAGTCTGCTAACTGAACTGAGTAAAGAAAACAAACCAGTTTTTCAAGTCATCTTGCTTTTGAAGCAACAATTAGAGCCCTAGATCCGACATGCTATCTTGAAGCAATCCGGTACTAGATGCATATTTTCCAAAATGGTTTCATTAACCAACAAACATATTACTATTACTTTGAGGTTTGGAAGCCTACAGCTCTTTTCAGAAACAACAATGCAGTCAGTTTCAACATATTCGAGATGGAATGTTTTACTTCAGCTATCACTAGCAACTGCAAGAAAGCTAAGATAATGTCTCAAAGGAACTAGTCAGTGTAGATAAATCTTTGATAGATTCTGTTCAATGGGTTTTACTACAGGATAGGAGGAAGGAAAAACAACCACTGACATTTAGGTGCTTTACCTTAATAATAAAAGTATTATAACTAAGTAACAAAACCAATTGGCCTAATGACACATATGCAATGTTATTTGTGGTGTTCAAATCACACAAACTATATAATAAGGGAGAAACCAATGCCTAAAAAGTACAGTAAATTTTACACGATAAAATAACCAGTCCTTCAAAGAGACAGGAAGGGATAACCACCTCTGCTCCAATACAGCATTCACAAGCACATACTATAAATAATTGAAAAAAAAATGAGAATATTATCAATATTTGAAACCAAAAAATGTAAACTTCATGTTGTCAAGAGTACTTCCAATGAGGTGGCAGGGGTAGACTTATCTTGTTACATAGAAGAATTATTCAATAATAACCTAACACACGCAACTGGCTTAAGATAATCTTCTATGCCACACTCATTTGGATGACAAAAGAGAAAGTAGCTTTGCTTTTACAACAAAGGCCGGCTCCGCTCACTCACTGAATAACAATCATTAGTACTACCCTACCTATTAGCGTATCAATGCATGTCAACCTTGACCAATCAAACTACCTCCAATTTCTCACATTCTGAATTCGACTACTTATATTTCACGGTTATCCCAAGTTCACCTGCAATAATGACCGTGGTTGCCATGTCCAGGAACATTCCATGCTCCACAACGCCGGCAAGCTGCAGAATTGCATCGCTTGCTACCTTCAAATCACCAATACTCTTCTTAAAATACAAGTCTACAATATAATTTCCATTGTCAGTTACATATGGTTCATCTTTCTCCCCAGAAGTCCTCAGCTTAGCAACACAACCAGAATCCTCAAACAATTTTTGCAGCCTAGCAGCAGTGAACTTCCAACAAAAGGGTATAACCTCAACAGGCATAGCTAGCCCACTACCCCCCAAATGCTTCACCAACTTGGACTCATCCACAATAACAATGAACTTCTTGCAAGCACTCTCCACCATTTTCTCCCTCAAAAGCGACCCACCTCGCCCTTTCACTAAATTCAAATAAGGATCGACCTCATCTGCACCGTCAATCGCAAGATCGACGATTGGGTGCGAATCGAGATCTGACAATGGAATCCCCAACGAAACGGCTTGCTCGTGGGTCTTCTTCGACGTGGGTATTCCTATAATGTTCTTGAGTTTGCCTTGACGCAAAAGCTCGCCGATTCGGTCCACCGCGTGCTTCGCCGTGGACCCAGTTCCCAAACCCAGAACCATACCGGATTCGACAAACTCGACGGCTTTGTAGGCGGCGATTTTCTTCAATTCGTCCTGGGTTAGAATCACAGGAGGAGAAGACATAGGCGACAATGGTGACGAAGGCACCAAAACACCCGCCTCCATAGCTGCTTTCTCGGACGCGATGAAATGGGGATAAGGTATAGCCATCTTATTGGCCCTAATAATAATCAAACAAGATTACAAGAGACAAAATTTTGAAATCCCAGAAACAGAATCAGTCAATCGAGCTTGATATAGAATCAAATCAAGACAGCAACGTCTATGGCGAATATTAGAAGAAGAAAAAATCTAGGAAGAGAGTGAGGGAAACGAGGCAAAAAAAATGGTTAGATATATAGAATAAATGTGGTGGTGGAGAGTCAGTTAAAGAGATAAGGGAGAGCGGAAGAGGACGATAGGGCTAGGGAGGAGGGGTGGCGGATTGGTTTGGTCCAAGAGGAAGGGTTTGGGTTAGCTTTATATAGCCTTGTGGACTAGAAAAAGTAAAATTTGTTTGAATCGAATATTACATTCAAGGAAATTGGCGTATTTTCGAGCGGTGCAGAGGGCTGATTCGCCGAAGCCACAGAATCCGTGAGTCCTGGAGTTCAATGTGCACTAAAAAAAAAGTTATTATCATTTAAGTAAAATACTATTTTAATCTCTTATTTATAAGTTTAAATTTTATTTAGTCCCTCATTAAGTTTTATTCTTAATTTAATCCCTTACTTATTAATTTATTTTTATAATTTAATCCCCATATAAATGATACTATATATAGTTCAAGCTTTCTTAAAATTAAAAATAAATATATTAACTTTTATATCAATGAGATCAAATTGAAAAGAAAAATTTTAAAAATAAATTAAGACTAAACTCGTAAACAAAAAAATAAATTAAGAATCAAAGTTATGAGTAGATAATGAAAATGATATTTTACTCATTATTATTTTAGTATAGGGGTATTTATAACTTGAATCGACCATATCAACTTGATTTGATCTGATTATTTTAGTCTAGATCATACACACCTCTCAGATCAAGACTAGGATCAATATATGAAACCAAGTCTCGGGTCATGCCAATATATTGGCCTACCCAGTATATGTATATATATATATATATATTTCTTTGATTTTTATAATTTTTGAATAAAATTAATGATATTTTTAAAAAACAACTACTTGTTTTCATTTGTATTAAATATAAATAATTTTTATTAATATTGAATATCTCATTTATTAAATATAAGTCAAATTTTATTTTTTTTAGTTATAGTATAATTCTTTTTGCTGCACAAAAAGGAAAAAGAAAATCGAGTCTCTCTTTTGAACAGAAGTGAAATTATATTTTATTATACAAAAAAATACACATATTCAAAAACTTTAATCACAAAATTATCTCATATTATGACTCTCCGTCTCCTTTTTTTCTCAAATCAAACTTTTGCTAGAATTTTTTATGTTTAATTCTGATGCATCTTGAGATATTTATTTTATATATATATATATAATTATTTTATATATTCATTATGATTTTTTACATTTCAAATAAATGAAAGAGAAATTTTTTTACAATTAAATAAAATGGATATTTATAATAATTTATCCATTGTAAACAAATATTGATTACAAATTTATTTTTTCAATTTATCCTCTTTAATAAGTAAAGTAAAATGTACTTTTTTGAGAGAGGGGAAAAAATAATATTATAAATAATAAATATTTTTGCGAATTAATTCTACTAAATACCAACTTCATCTTTGCTCAAATGCATTTTTATAATTACATTTAAAAAGACAAATTTGAAATGATCGGAATCTAGGCAAGGCCAAACATGCCTTAGGCTTTTTTAAATAAAAATGTTATTGATAGAATCATAATTTTTATAATTATATTTAAAATTGTTTGATTCTATTTATGAATTTATCTATAGTTATGCATTTCTATTTTGAACAAAGTAGATTTACCTAATTTCTTATGGAATCACAAGATGTAAAATAAGGAGTTCATACTCAATGTTGTTCCCTACACATGTTAGATTGTTATATGAAATAATCATATATAAATTTATTTTTATTTAACGACTCAAAATATGAATAACGCGTATTGTAATAACACTGAATTTCAACTTATAAATTAATTGGAAGCACATGGTGACACATACAATTTGTTGGCAATATCCCTTCTTACGAGATGATTTAGATAAGATAATTACATGCTAATTGTGAATTATTTTTATAAAATCATAGATGCATATTTAAGAAAAAGTGCTAATCACCTTTTCCATTCCTTAATTATAAATATAAATTTATTCTCCGCAATAATTTTTTTAAAATATATTATTTAATTTCCCTTACATCATCAGAGTTTTCCTCTAGTATCTTGATGCTCCAGCCTTTTGATGCATGCCGAAAATCACACTACAAAGAAAAGAAATAAAGTTGTCGATTATGAGATTTCAAATTTCAATATTCCGGCAAAAAAATATTAAATATTGAATAATTAAGGTTAAACAAATATTTAACAAAAAAAATTGAGCTAAACTTATCCTATACTCAACGAATATAATCTAAGTTCAAAAGGATTGTTTTTAGTTAGTCTAATTGCCCCCGACAAGTTACGAATCATAATTTTTAAATAATAATTACTTTGTTATATAATAAAATAAATAATAAAATGCATATTCTCATTCTGCTTTATTCTTTCCTATCTTCAAATTTATCCACAAGTTTTGTAATTTGAAAAAAGAAAAAAAAGAATAAGCAGCAATAACAAGTTATGGTGACAATGGTGAAAAAATAACAGCAATAATAATCTTGGGTTGGCAAAGTCACAGATTTAGGACTTAATTTTGAAATAGACAAAAAAATTTGATTCTAAGATTTAAATTATGAGAGCAAATTATTATAATGTAAAAGGGATGACTTTTTATTAATTAAGATATCAAATAAAATATACAATATATATATATATATATATATATATATATATAATTTGAAAATTTAATAGTGAGAGAAAAATATAATTTTAGTCAATTGCTTTTGATTTTAAGACCAATTTAATTCTCTAAAAACAAAAAATATCAAAATAATCATCTAAAAACAATTGAACAAATTTGGTTCCTCCAAAGGACCATTTTGATATTTAACGTATATTATTTTTTGAATGATTTCATGTTTGGAGGGTCATTTTGATATTATTCATCTTTGGAGAATTAAATTAATTTTAAGCCTAAAAATAAAATATTAAAATTACATTTTTCTTGTAACAGTAATTTGCTATAAATGTAAACCATCTTGACAACTCAACTGAGAAAATCCATAATATGATATAAAAAAACATAAGGGAAACATGAATTTATAAGCCCTAAATGTCAAAATAGTCTCAAATTCAATATTTGGTAAAATTTTTTGTAGACACATAATTTTAAGTGTATCAATCTACCTAATTATAATAGAAGGATATAATTGTAATATTGTTATTTTTGGATGAGTATTATTACAATTATATCCTTACATTATAATTGAGTGTACTGATATATTTAAAATTATAAATACACAAAAAATGGTACCTAAATTTTTTTATCCAAAATACATATAAATTTGATAGAGTTTAAATCTTTGGATGAATTTAATTTTAATTGACTGTTAAAATTATTTAAATTTTTTAATATTTATTAAAATTTGAACTATTGAGTGAAAATTTATTAGTCTTAATTTTCTCAAATATAAAATCTATATGTAGAAAATCTAAATCCATAAAGTTTAAGGTGGAAAAATGGAACCAAATTAGATAATAAATGCTAAACAATAATATTTTAAGTCGTCTAAATAGAATATTAACTTGTAAAATCCTACTTTGTGACTTTTCCATCTAAAAGAATATGCTAAGATTTCAAATAAAATTTAATAGTTTGTCTTTAAATTGAGTTAAAAATCGTGACTTCTAAAAATCAAAATTGATAAAAATACAATTTTCAAATCAATAGTCAAGATTTACTAATATATACATCCAACAATTCATATAGTAGTAATTAAGAGATTCGAATTATTAAATAGAAAGCTCCCCGTGTATTAATATAACATTGATTAATAAACATATGTATATTTATGCACGAGAAAATTATAAAATTGGTCTCTAATTTTTATATTTTGTGACAATTTGATTATTTACAAATTAATCATAATAAATTAGTCCCTCATAAATTTAAATTTATATAAAATTAGTCTCTCACAAATTTAAATTTGTATAAAATTAATAGCTCTATTTATATTAATGATAAACTAATTTTGTATAAAATAAAAATTTTGAGAGACTAATTTGTTATAATTATTTTTAGATATCAAATTATTATAATATGTAAAAATAGAGGACCACGACCAAAAATTAGCTTTTTATTTAGAATCTTTGGAGTAAATAACTTTTGTTAAAATTCTCAGTGTTTAGGCATTTGAATGGACCATTAACATGGGAAATCACTGAGTCAGCACCAAAAGTGAGAATAAGGAATTCGGCAATTTGGGAGAAAGCGTGTGAGAGTTGGAGTTGCTTTTCCGTTCAAATTGACTAGATACGAAATCAATGCGAATCCTTCACTTTTCTTTAAAAAAAAAAAAGGCAAAATTCTAAGTGTGATTATCAAGTATTAACTAGGGGCATCCAAATAAGAGGTTGGAATATATTTTTTATCAACTTGAAGTTTGTTTTGGACTTGGCTTGCTAAGACTCCATTTATGATTAACTTAGGTTGAGTTAGACGAGTTAATCAGATTTTATATTAAAAAATTATTTTTTATATTTTTTAAAATTTGAATTTTTAATTGTGAAAAAAAATAATAAGTGTCATCTATATAATAAATGAAGCATTCTAACTTAATAAAAATTGTTCATATTCAATTTAAAAAACATAAAAATAATTTTTCAAAAACATAACATATATTAAACAAAAAATACAAAATTTGAAAAAATAAACAAAAAAACATTTAGCATTGAGCTTATACATTAACTCAGGACTCAGCTCGACCCAGTCTATTTTTCAAGCCTGGCATAATCTAGTTCGACAAGATCAAGTTAGATCAGGTTTTGAACACTCTTAGTATTTATTATTAAAATTGTAAAAAAAATCTCATTTAATTTTTAATTTATGATTAAATTATTTTTTATATTATTTTTAAGTTTATTATTGTATATAGTCTTTTAAACTAAATTCTATTAATTTACCTAAAAAGACCAAATAATAGTTTGGTAATAAATTAAGTATTAAAATATTATTTTTAAAATACTTATGGCGGTTCAATATTTTATAAATAAATATTGGGAAGAGGATTTTATTTTATGCTTTCTATATTTTATTAAAAAATTTAAAGATAAACAATTAAAAAATTATTTCTTTAATTTTGTAATTTGTCCTTTATAGATAATGCAGTGACAAAGACGGCGACTTGCGCGTGGAACACGCTTTTGTTACACGATTCTTCGCATATTCCTTGTTCAATGAATTCAACGCATTTGACGCCTAGCGTAGCCTCCACCACTCTTCCCAATTTGCTACATTCGATGACGACGACATTTTTTTCAATTGTTTTGTATTTTTCAAGGGCCTTGGTTTTTTTTTCCTTGGGTACATAACCGTGTTGACAACGACTGTTTCCATGTTTAAAAATAAATTTACTGCAAATAATTTATAATTAAGTTTTTATGATTTATAAATATTTTAATTTAGTTCTCATTTTATTAGACTTTGTTACTGTAAATAATTATACTTTATGCTAACCCGAAAGTATTAAGTGATTTTCTATTTTTACGATAGTTTCGTTCATTATAAGTATATCATAATAAATTAGTCACTTATTTTATAAAAAATTAATTTTTTACTAATATAAACTAATGGATTGATTTTGTATAAATTTAAATTTTTATAAACTAATTTTGTATAAATTAAAATTTATAAAAAAACTGATTTATCATGAATCATTGTAAAAATTAAATTACAATAAAATACCCAAAAAAAAAACGACCCATTTTATAACCATAGAAATAAAGACACCAGTAATGAAATAAGATTATCTCACCTATGGAGCAAAATATTGACAAAAAAAATATAATAATAGAGTCTAAATTATAAATCATTTAAATTATGAAAATTTAATTATAAATTTTTTAAGTATAAGGACCAAATAAAAAATGAGTAAAACTATAAGAACTAAAAATATAATTTTAAAAAAATTTTAATACAAATATATTTTTAAGAAGTAAAATTAGTAATAGTCTTAAAATTGAAAAAAATATATCTTTTTTATTATCCACTTATTAAAAAATTATTATTTTAACTTCTCATTTATTATAATATCAAAAAATGGTCCTTCATCTATTAAATATGTTACATTTAGTCTCTTATTTTTTAAATATTAAATTTAATATTCATACTAAACCTTAAATTTTATATTTAAATGATAAAATTTAATATTTTTTAAAAAATTAAAAGACCAAATATAATATTTTATAATAAATAAAGAATCATCATTCGCATCACAAACGAACATTACAATATTTATATATAATATTAATTTCAAAAAATAATTCTATTTAACATAGAATAATATTATCTTTTAGGATGAGTTATTCAACGTTCCCAAAAAATGTGGTGGAGCTAGTAGCCACTGCTAGCCACGAAGGGTTGGGCCATCCTTGTTTGTCACTTCGTGAGGTGCAGAATCCAGTATTGGGAAGTGCAATTGGATGTTGGAACTTTATGAACAGACTCAGATTGGCATCATCTGCTTTTTGTTGTTTTATTTTTAGGAATTTGTGCAATGGTTTAATTTGCCAATTTAATATAATAAAGGTAATTTTACAAAAATTATAAACTAGAATATTATTTTTTTTATACACATATTTCTTTTAAACGTTTTGTTAACTAATGCTCTTAAAATATTGATTATATATAATAAATTATTTTTAATTAATACTATAAAAACACTCGATAGTAGAACCATTTTTTTAAAGCTCCATCATGTTCTTTTTTAAGGTCTGCTAATGAGTACCTGAAAGATAGTTAAAGAATATTTATGACACCCGTTAATAATAATAATTAATTTTTTTATTACTTTTCATTGCATTTAATTAATATTTTTTTGATTTTATTTTTATAACAATACTACCCTTCATCTTTCTTAAAAAATATAATCAATTTCTTTTATTTTTAAAACTTTATAATTAATATCTAACAATTTTTATATCTCCGTACACTTAAATATTATCTTCACATTATTCTTAACTTTTAAAAAATAATTTTTTTTATTTTAAAACTAATATTTTCAAATGAATTTTCTTGAGTTATATATTACTTAAATGTATGAATATTTAAAAATTTTCATTAATAATTTATTATAATTTTTTAAAAATAAAAGGAATTGATTATACTATCTGAAAAAACAAATGAAAGGTAATATTGTCATAAAAAAGTAAAGAAATAATTAACTAAATGCGATAAAGAATAGTAAAAAATTATTAATTATCACTATTAATAGGTACAATAAATATACATTCCTTAACTCGTGTTCCTTAGCAAAACCGTTTTTTTTTTAATCATGATTTTAATTGACTATATAGAGATATGAGTACATACAATATTTGTCTTTTATGAGAATCTTGTGCAACGAAAATGATTAGCTTACTAGTCATAAATCTCTAGATAAAACGTTGTCATGTATGATAGATTTTAGAAAAATTTATATCATCCTCTAAGAAGTTCTTCAATCTTAGAAGGCCTAGTGATTATTATTGCCCAGAAAAGGACGGTTTTTGTTGTTATTGTTTAGATTGAAATGAGGCGTTTAACAAACTAGGTTGTTTGGATTTTAGAAACAAAAAATTAGCTTGTTTTATTATATATCAATGTATTATAAATTAACAATATTTATAAGTATCAGTAAAAAATTAAATTTAATAATATATTGTGATATAAAAAATATAATAATTTAGAGAAAGTTCATAAAATTAGTTATGTAATATTGATAAGAGAAAAGTAATTATAATAAATTCATTGAGATGATATCATCATAAATCATTTAAATATATATTATTTTTTCTTGTTTTAATTTTAAATCATGTCAAGTTATATTTATAAGAGATGGTTAATTAATTAATTCATTGTTTTTCTCATTGACTTTAAAAAAGTTTAAATTTCAAAGAATTAATGCAAATTAATTACTTCATTATTTTTTTTGATTGACTATAAAAAATTTATGCAATTTAAAGAATTCTTAATATATTTATAAGAAATGTGAAAACTCAACACATAATACGTTAAGGGTTAGGTCAATAGAGTATTCTTATTTGTTAACATAGCTCTCTTATAAAAGGAAGTTTACTTTATTTATATAATAAAAATTTTAAAATATAGGGCTTATTTTTCAAAGAAGTTTGTGAAAATATGATGTGTACAAAAATATGAGAATATGACACAAATCAAACTTAAAGGAAAAGTACAGTTTAAGATGAATATATCAAGCAAACAAAAAAAAAAATTAGCCCAGTTAACCACTTTAGTGCAGTACACAAAGAGCAGAGAGTTGAGAAATAACATTAAAACTTGTCTACTATTTCACTACACACCTCAGAAGAGCACACTCAATCAAGGGTTTCCCTCTCTTATAAAAGGTTTTAACCTAAACCTGACCCAATAATTTTCAATTTAAGTTATTTTCGGTTACTAGATATTCTCAGAGATAATAAAAATTAATTTTTTATTAATATTAAATTAAAATATATATTAAATAAAAATTAATTTTTTAATTATCTCCAATTTTGGAGATTTTCTAATAACTAAAGATGATATATTTTGAATAATTTCATATGGAGAAGATTCCTTTCAGTTATCTAAGAAGATCATTCTCTCCAATAATAGTGGGGCCATTGATCGAGATTTTACCAAAAAAAAACTTAAATATTTCTTAAAGACTAAATTCCTCCAGTTGTTGAAAGAAATCCTCTCTCCAATAAATAATTAGGGGTCATTGGATCAAGATGTTTTAGAAAAAATTAAATATTTTTAAAATAAAATATTACTAATATT
This sequence comes from Delonix regia, assembly GCA_037074485.1. Lineage (NCBI taxonomy): Eukaryota > Viridiplantae > Streptophyta > Magnoliopsida > Fabales > Fabaceae > Delonix > Delonix regia. The sequence continues at coordinate 30,259,830 of CM073457.1, forward strand.
TTATATCTTTTTATATATAATAATATTTTATTAGAAAAAAAAAAGATTGAACCGTGTTATAAGATGTGTAAAATAGATTTTAAGATATTAAAAATAGGTCAGTCTTTTTTTTTTTTAATAAAATATCATCTTGTATAATAAATATCTAAAATATTAATGTATCTTATTTTAGAAACTACTTAACTTTTATTTTAAAAAAATTTTTAAATTTAGAACCATTAAATCTAAATCTAACAACCCCAATTTTACAAGAGAGAGGAATCCTCTCCATCTAGTTCCTATCCTTGATATTTCAAACAAAAGAGTATTTCGATTAAAACTCTCTCATAGTGCATTTATAACTGAAAATGAACTAAGAGAGTAGAAGAAATTAGAACACAAGAAAAGTTAATCAAACCTAAAAGGCCTAAACAAGTTAACGAAAATAACCAATACAACTATTTAAAGAAGTTCTTAAAACCTAAAGACTATTGTTTGCCCAAAGAAAAAGTTTCTTTTTGTCACGGCATATCAGGTTAAATAATTTTCTCCTAGTTTTATCACAAAGTACATTATATTATTTTTTAAAGTTACATTCAATTTTCAATCTAATTTCTATAATTTGAAAATTGGGTTTTATATTTTAAACTCCTTTTACTTTATTGTTAAACTTTCATCAATATGCCATTACATTTTGCTGTCATGGCTAGTTATGTATTATTTTAATACTTTGAATATGTATTTTTTGCCAATAAAAAGCATAAAAATAAATAATAAAGTGAAATCAACTTACATGTATGACATATAATACAATCTATATTCGATAACTTAAATGATTTGGCTTATATTGTGTAGATTTAAAGCATTAAAATGGCATATGGTTTGCCATATCAATAAATTAAACGGCACATTAATAGAAGTTTGATGATAAAGGCTAAATTTAAAATTGTTAAAATTATAAGGATTTAGTTAAAAATTTTAAACGTATAAAGACAAAATTAAATGTTAAGTGAATATATAAAGATTACAAAAAAAATAATATATCCTAAGAAATATAATTTCTTTAAACTATAAATACTTATGAGTGTGTATTGCTTCGGTTGTGAATTCGAGAGATCAATAGTGCGAGCAAAATACTCACACATGAACACGTTGAAATTAAGTATCAATTATCAATATTATAATTTACTCTATTTTCCTATTCTTTAATATTTAATTTTTAAAATTACAAATACTTTAAAAAGTATATATGAAGAATTTTTTAACCAAATAATATAGAATGAAACACTGAAAAAAATGAATGTTAATACTTAAATATTTACATATATACACATTTTTTTCCATGTGAGACTTGAATCATCACATTTGTATAATTTTCATCATATTAACTCTAGACATATTATTAGTTTCATATTTCTTCTCCCATAAATAAATTGTAATTACTCATGTACAATGAAATTCAGCGTTTTGATCCAAAGCTTTTATTTTATTTTTTAAAATTTTTTTCCCATTTCATTGTTGAAATGGTTAGTGCAATGAATAAATGGCACATGTTTCTCAATTGTCTTGTGGCAATAGACCAAGCAGATTGAGATTGGTATGACTGAATATTGAGATAGAACAATTCTTTTAAGCGTTTGTTATAAAATTATTTAAAGTAAATTATGATACAAAATAACCCATAATAATATATTATTAAGTTGAAAATTGTTACTTGTTATATAATTATTGAAAATTTTAATAATAAATACTTATACTATATTAGCGTTAAGTTTAAGAGTTTGTAAGGAAATGAAATGTAAATATAGATATGAAATGAAAAGGTCGAGTGATATGGCATGTGCTATTTCAGTGTTTCCTAGTTTAATGAGTGAATGAAGCAGGTTAATAATAAAATAAAATGACATATAAATTATCTTTTTAGTATTACCATTATAATTAAAACAATATTTAGCAAGTTTTAGTAAAAGAGAATATAATTATAATTGTACCATGTGTTTTTATCCCAAACTTATGAATTTAGAGGAATCAAAAATTTAAATTTTAGATAGCATGCTTTTGAAATCACTCATTTGTCATTTTATTATATCTTAAGAAAAACTCTCAAACAACAATTTAACTTATATTAGTAATTTATTTTTTGTCATTTCATTTCTTACTGAATATAGTCTTTAAATTACATCTAAATCTTGTCCTTTAAATAGAAAAAAGATGAAATTAAACTTTTATGTTGTGTAAGTTATAAGGTTTTTTTTTTAGTCACTTAAGTTATAAGTTTTAAAAAGCAAACTTTTCGGAGATCCATACATGGTTTCAGACTTTACAATGATGCATTAAAGATGTTGTCCTCTGCAAATCTAAAACAATCCACACTTGTTGACATTAGAATGCATCTCAGCCATTTATTTTTAGATGAAAAATGAGGAAATAATCATTTTGGTTTGTCACTTTTTACCTTAGTATTAATTATTAATTTGGTTTTCCTTGAATTTATAATGTCAAGTCCTTTAAAAACACCCACTTAGATTGATGAATATGAATTGATCTAAAACCAAGACATTCAAGAAGTTAACACTAATTTAAAGCATGACATGACATAATATAGATAATGTAATACAATAAAATAGATAATTTCTATTGTAACCTGAAATATCAGATTGTGTATAATACAAATATTCAACTCACTAAGTACAATACAATTCTGTTTTTGAAATATTGGTACTTCACAAGTGAAAATGATCATCTTCAAATCCCATTACATTAGAAGAAAACAACGAATGAATCACAACCTCAGTCATCTCAAATAAAGGTCTAAAATTGAAGCTTAACAATTATGCTCTGTTACACATGCTGCCCTTACTTGTTGATTTCACAATTAAAAAAAGGAACTTTGCATATCACAATACTTCCTGATCCATCCTTCAGCAGGGATCAATTATATAACTCACTCATTTTAAAACAGAATATAACGTTTTATTTCTGACAAAGAAATTATTATATCAGAAATATACAATATCATACATACAAGGAGAAGTTTCACTCCAAAATTGGGTGACACTCTAACCAGGCACACAATTTCAATTTCTCAAGTGATAAATCTAAAAAATTGAGTGTGCACTCCTTATTACCAATAATTAATATATATTAACGTAGAAGAATTAGGAGAAGCTGAGAAGTAGGTATTTTTCATTTAGAAGAATGAAAGTTCAAAAAGGTATTGGATTACACACAAGTGCGACAAACTCCAAAATTTATATATTTTGGAAACACTAACACCCTAGACTAGATTAGGCTTCCGTTAGACACACTAAATGGGTCCATTGGGCCTGTGGCTAAACACACCAGAAAATAACCTAATCCTAATTTGATTCAAAGACTAATTAATAACCTAATCCTAATTTGATTCAAAGACTAATTAATAACCTAATCCTAATTTTATTCAAAGACTAATTAATTGCATCAAGAAAACAAAGAAAATAACATAAAAATAATAACAAATCTTAACGCATAACAACACTCCCCCTCAAGCTGGTGAGTGGATGTTGATCATTCCCAGCTTGCAAACTAGTTCTTCAAATTGCAATTTTGAAAGAGATTTGGTCAGGGTGTATGCAACTTGTTGCTTAGATGGAATATAGAGAAGTTTCAATGCATCTAAATCAAGTTTCTCCTTGATGAAGTGTATGTCTATCTCAACATGTTTAGTCCTATCATGATGGACTCAGTTCTTGACAATGTTGATAGTAGCCATATTGTCAAAAAACATCTATATAGGACCATCAATGCTTACCCTGAGTTCATCAAGTACTCATTTTAGCCATAAGCCTTCACAAATACCTTGTGACAATGCTTTATACTCTGCTTTTGCACTACTTCTTGCCACAATTCGTTCTTTCTTGCTTCTCCAAGTAACTAGGTTACCCTAGACATAAGTGCATTAGCCTGAGGTTAACCTTCTATCAATAATGTAACCAATCTAGTTTGCATCTATATAAATTTTGACACTTCTATCACTTCCTTTCTTAAAGAAAATTCCTCTACTAGAAGCCCCCTTTAAATATCTCAAAATCCTGTAAACCATCTCTATATGTTCTTTAGTGGGTTTTGTTATATATTGACAAGCCATGCTAACTAGAAACAAATGTCAAGCCTGGTGTAAGATAGATAAATAAGTTTCTCCACTAACCTCTGATATCTATTAGCATTAACTAAAGGACTTTCTTCTTTGAATTTGGTCTTGTAATTAGCTTCCATAGGTGTGTCGGCTAGTTTACAGCCTAACATCCTAGTTTCTTCCAACAAATCCAATGTGTACTTTCCTTGGGAGACAACTATGCTGTTTTTGGATCTTGCAACCTCTATTCCAAAAAATACTTTAGATTAACTTAGGATTTTAATATCAAAATCCTTTGCTATGACTGACTTCAACACTTTAATTTCTTCTTCATAATCTTTTGTGACAATAATATCATCAACATAAACAATTAGTGTAGATAATTTTCCATCATGAGAAAATTTTGTAAATAAGGTATGGCTAGCTTGTCCCTAACGGTAACTATAGCCCTTTAATACTGTAGTGAATCTATCAAACCAAGCCCTGGAAGATTGCTTCAAGCCCTATAGTGATTTTTTCAATTTGCAGACTTTCCCTTTCCTCCTTTTAACTTTAATTAGGATTAATAAGGCTAATAGGAAAAGGATTCACTAAGTTGTTCACTTTGGCTTGTTGTAGGAGGAAAACATGGATGTGTTTCATTAAGGGTAACATCCACGCTATGGTAGAACCGTTTTGTGTTAGGGCTATAACATTTGTACCCTTTCTGAGTGGATGAATACTTGACAAAGATGGTTTTAATGGATTGGGAATCCAATTTCCTGGTGTTGTAATTGTGTACATAGGTTGTACATCAAAAGACATGAAGAGGTAGGTTAGGAATCATGGAGACAAAAGTAGGGTAGGTTCTTTGAAGGGTGGCTAATGGAGCTCTATAGTGCAAAGTTTTAGAAGACATCTTGTTGATGAGGCAGGTGGCTATGAGGACAACTTCTCCCTAGTAGGATTTAGGAACATTGGAAGTGATTAGGAGGGTCCTAGTTACTTCTAACAGGTGCATACTTTTCCTTTTAAAAAACCCATTTTGTTGTAGTGTGTTTACACATGAGCTTTGGTGAATGATGCCATGATTTGTAAGGAATGTGTCTAGGGTTTGGTTAAAATATTCCCTCCCATTGTTAGATCTCAAAACTTTTATGGTGGTGTTAAACTGAGTGATATGAGGGCATGGAATTTTAATCATATGGGGAGCTTCAGATTTATCTTTTATGAGGTATGTCCATGTGAGTCTAGTGTGGTCATCAATGAATATAATGAACCATCTTGCCCCAGTAAGGGTTGGTGTTTTTGATGGACCCCAAACATCACTATGAATAAGGGAGAGAGACTCAGAGGTAACATGTGGATGCGATTTGTAAGATGTACGAATGTGTTTAGATTGTGAGCATACTAGACAATAAAAGGAAGAAGAATCTTTATTGATCAAATTGGGATACATCTTTTTCATATAGACTGAATTGGGATGACTCATCTGAAAATGTCATAACATAAAATTAGAAAAAACAATAGACAAAATAGACTTGTGGTTGTTGCCATAGAGAAAGTAAATACCAACACGTTCCTTAATACTACCAATCATCTTCCCCGATTCCAAATCTTAAAAGACACAACCACCAGAATATAATTTAGCAACACATTGAAGGTCTTTTAAAATTTTATTGACAGATGGTAGGTTATGCGATAATTATGGTACTAACAAAACATTAGTGAGAATGAAATTAGGAGTGACTCTCACTGTACCTAAGCCTAGAATCTTTGAAGGTGTCCCATAAGCCAATTTAACATGTAAATTTTCGGTACAAGGTATATAATGTTCAAGCGAGTCCCGATTACTCGTCATATGATCAGTGGCACTTGAATCAACTATCCATGTTTCATTATGTTCCATTTAGGAGTTTAATGCTAGAGGAGGTTTACCTGAGTGTGTTAGTAAGCTAGTACCTATTTCATGGCTAGAGTTTGACTAGATTTGAAGCTGTTTGTTTCCAAACAGCTTATGTAATAGCTTAAGTTGATCACTTATAAAGACGGTAGATTCTGATGCAACTTTTTCAGTGTTATTGGCAGTAGAGTTATGTTCTTACCTTTATTCTTCATGTGTGGTAGCTCGTTGTGGAGAACCTAATAGTTTTCTTTGGGGTGGCCAGGTTTATTACAATGATTGCACCATGGTTTGCCTTGTTTTTTATTTCTATACTCATGCGACTGAAGCCCCTTAAACACTAAGGCAATCAGCTCATATGGGGAATTAGATGGCAGGGATCTTAAAGTCTATCGTTTTTCTACTTTCTTCCTGTTTTATTTCTAAAAAGACTTCTCTTAGTGATGGTAGAGATTGAGTACACATTACTCAACTTCTAATTTCTTCAAATTGAGAATTTAGGCCTAAGAGGAACTTAAAGACACACTTTTCCTCCTTGACTTTCTTGTAATGATTGGCATCTACAACATAGTGCCATTAGTGAGAGTCATAGAGGTCAAGTTACTGCCAGTGACGTAGTATTATATTGTACTAGTGCATTACATATGGATCACCTTGTTAGAATTCTTGTAGGAAGCTTTCAATTTCAAATATTATGGTTGTTTTTAGCTGAAGAGTAAGTTTCCCTAGCTGCCTTCCAGACTTCATTGGCAGTTTGATATAACAGAAAATTCTCCCTGACGTCAGGTGTCATGGAATTAATTAACCAGGATTGAATCATGCCATTTTCTGTCCCTCACACTTTATATCTCGGATCATCTAGTTTAGGGGGGTTGGAAGCACCAATTAGATAATCAACTTTGCCCTTCCCCTTAATAAAGAGCATCACATAAGTGGACCATTATAGATAATTATGGCCATTAAGGCAATGAGCTATGATCATGATAGGGGAGGTTTCATTGCTGGCTATTTGGACAGGTATGGAGGGTGAGGAGTTGTGGCTAGGAGTAGGATCATGGCTAGAATCCAGCGTTGTATCTTGGTTCTCATGGCAATCAATATTGAGGCCAAGCTTTCCAAAATTGGATCATTGTTAGGAAAAGCTGAAAAGTAGATCTTTTTTATTTAGAAGAATGAACATTCAGAGAGGTATTAAATTACACCTTGTGCAGTAGCCTCAAAAATTTATATATTTTGGAAACCTAACACCCTAGACTAGGTTAGGCTACTGCTGGACACACTAAATGGGCCCATTGGGCCTATGGCTAAACACACCAGAAAATAACCTAATCCTAATTTGATTCAAAGACTAATTAATAATCTAATCCTAATTTAATTCAAAGACTAATTTTAATTAATTGTATCAATTAAACAAGGAAAATAACAGAAAAATAATAACAAATCTTAATGCATAACAACAATTAAAATTCTGTTAAATTCATCTTCCATGGATCCTACATGAATAACAAACTGATTGTTTATTCAAATTTGATGTAGGCTCTGCATTTGCCGAGTCAACAAGCCAACTCGAATCTCCGTAAAATTGTGTCAATAGTGCAGACCGCAGATAATATGCGATCTGAGATCCAGTGGTATGAGTATAATAGTAGTTAAATACGATGCTATTCATTGCTAGATAAAACTACATAAACAGAAGATTCAGGCACTTTTGTAACATGAAACTTGAAGCTGTGAATCAAAATTCCTGTCTTGAACACTTTGTCATCATGAAACAAAGAAATGAGGGAAGTTCTACTTTGGGTACTGTGTACGTTCAATTTTGTGAATTAGAAGGCTTTTAATGATGCCTTCCAACTGATCTCCATCCAGAATTCACAGCAAAGATAATAGATTACTATCTTGGAGTAAGTAATTTGGGGTGAGTTAATGATGTTAGATAAGTCATAAATGTTGATAATAATTTTTGGATGGAAATAGGATAGAAGCACATTATTGAAAGAATTTTAATGGTTGAGAGATTAAATTAAAAGAGATGATCTGTGGTGGGCGAAATTGAAAATGTAACTATTTGTAATGGACTAAAACAGTGTTTTTAGTCATGGCTGGGCCTAAGCCAAGATCTCTGTCATAGTGAAGACGAGGAGGCATTGATAGCCTCATATACCTGAAATAAGAATGTGTTGCTTTGTCTGAATCCTAAAGTGTTAAATTACTTAAGTTCTTAAAGATAGAGTAGAAAGAGTAAGTGGGTAAGAAGAGAGAAAGTGAATTCTAAACATATTTCACTCCTTGTGTCATTCTTTCTCTAATTTTCTAGGCATTTTATAGACTTCACACTTTAAAGGATCCAATTTCAATTAATTTATCAATTTAGGCCAATACGTAAAGCCAATTAATGATTCATGACGAGGATGCCAAGATAGAATCTTAGCCTGGACTACAATGATCTAAAGGACAAAATGAAGCACCTCAATATGTACAGGGACAGATAATAAAGCAGGATCAGTCCATATGATTCTCTAACCTCGGTTCTTCAATCTTCATTACTCTGTTAACATTTTCGTATTTCAAAAATGTTAAGGAACTCCTGAAAAGTGTTTATATTAGCAAAATCGTGTAGTAATGGTTGTGAGTTAATCAAATCAGGGCTGGATCATATAGTATTCACATACTAAAACAAACAAAATAACGAGAGAACTTAGGTCATAATTCCTTAGATGTTTTAACTAGGCTCTCTGAAAAAATTATGATATGTGCAGAATTTTGAAGGAGTCAAAAAAACAGTGTTGAGTTATAAATACTGCTACATGTTGTGATATGTTGAAAAATGACAGCAAACAACTTAGGCGTTGCATATAAGTTTTGTCCCGAAAGTAAAACAACATTATTCATATATAATAAGCTTTCATACACAATTAATTATGTAGAAAGTGCTAAACCCATCAAATTTTATCAGGAAACAAGACTGTTACTTTCAAGGAAAGGAGAATTTACATAATACAAGAACTTCTAAACATCCGTAATCATATTCAACAGTATTCTGGGGATTTAAAACATATGATATGTGATTCACATGGTTACTTAGAGCTTGAACATGTGGTCTTAATATGCAATCAAGGTCGAATGGTTAGTATTATGCATTCTCAATGCCTCTCAGTAAGAGACAACTTTTAAAATAATAAAAAATGAAATAAAAGCACCTAGGGTACATATTTTCTCAACTCAAACTGTTCCATTTCCTTTTTCTTCCTCTTATGCAGAAAGCATTAATCCATCAAAATAGAATCATTGTCAAGGTGAAGCATTTACTCAGTGGCTAACATAAGCCAAACTGTGAAAAAGGTACACACTTAAGAATGTTTTCAGTTTCCTTCAGAAAACTAGTGTCTTTCCATAATAATTTCCATGGTATGGATATGTAGTTTCTTTTACCTCTCATGTATCTGAAATTTTTTGTGACTAAAATCAAGATTTCAAACAAGGGAACTTCTTCTTCGGCCAAAATAAATAAATAAAACAAGGGAACTTCTTCCTAGTTTCCATATCTTAGATCCAACTATAGTCAATGTATCCCCCCCCCCCCCCCCCAATTGGGCTTAAAACAATGCAGTATGGATTGAATTAGGTCATGCTCACAGTACATGGAAAAAAAAAAAAAATTCTGCTATTCAGTGTTCAAACTTATTAGAGAGACAGCGAGAGGTACTTGAAGAAAGAGTATAAGAGGAAGAAAAGATAGCCTACAAGCACTTAATCTCAATATTTAGCATGTGCATCCCAGGGCAGAGAAAATTACTGAGAACAAGCTGGTATGTAACACACAGATTTTAATAATTAATGGAAGTACCCCTTTACACATGGTAGGTTTTCTTTGCATAAACCATAATAAAACATTTATTTTACACTTCTTGTTAAAGATGAAGAAATGGACATAGAAGAAGTTGATTGCTGAATCAACTGAAAAACACGAACACAATCACTAAATGGGGCTTAACATCTGAGTTAATTTGCTACTCTACAAACAGTAGAAACAACAACCAATTGTTTGACAAAGACTGACTTTCAGAAAGAATACATCATTGACCTCGAAAGCCGAACATCACAGGAGGAAGATCAGAACCATCCATAATACGCACCATTACAGCACAGAACAAGAGACAATGCCATCGTAATTATGCCTTATACTCCAAAAGTGCAATGCAATCGCGATAATCTGCTAACTGATCACTTCAGTCAAGAGGCAGTAAAATGTGCAGCAACTTCAAACATATGCAAGTATTTTAAAGTAGATGATAATGTACAAGGAAAGTGAGAAAAGGGCCAACACGTGTTGCCAGAAGAGAATTGCTGAAGCTTCACTAACTGCATAACCCCTCAAGCTGGCGATTGCTCCCAGTAAAATGGCACTTGGTGTGGTGTATTGTAACAAAAGGACAAATCTAAACATGGCGTCATTTGTGACCAGGAAATTCAGCTTATCAGATAGTGCCACAATCCCGATTCCCAGAATAGGAAGCACAAGAAGTCTTGACACGATAATACCAATTGTAGTTCTAAGTCCAAGTGTAGACTCATTTGGGCCTTCAGCAAGCATACCTCCCAGAATAAGCATCACAGAAGGAACCATAGCCCCACCTAAAATTTCCAAACTGTCTGTGACGAAAGATAGTGGAGCATCATATCCGAAGAAAAAAGCTTTTAGCTGAGGCACCGTGCCAATTATGATAGCTAATAGAGAGGCAATTGTTGGGGGTTGAAATATGTGCTGAATTGGAGTTTGTTCAGCAACAATTCTGATCCTCCTAACAACTCTAGGCTCCGCCAAACACCTAATGGACCGAGGACTGTTCCCACTGCTGTCTGGGGGAATTTCAAGGTCGGGAATGGTGGTCTGGGAAACTCCTGAAATGCTCTTAAAGATCCTGGCAATAAAGGGTGTCTTGGAATGTTCAGTCTCCTTATCCTCCATTCCCGGCCACTCAGCTTCCACAAGGAGTGGCCTACTGATATCGTTAAGTGGGCGTATTTCCTCAATTTCACCTCCTCCATCAACAATCTCATAGTATTCCATAGGTGGCTCCATCATGTGATAAACAAGACTGTAAACTAGAATGACAGCAACCCACTGAGCTAAAGAGGCGTAAGCCACCCCTCTTGTGTTGCAATGATCTCCAAATGGATTATTTTTAGTATGGCAGACAGAACCAATTATAGCAAGAGGGAGATTCCCCGTGTTTCCAAATCCCGTCATTATGATAGTAAACCGGTTAAACTGAGGGGGAGGGCGACATATGATCACCACGAAGAACCCAAGCAAGCAACCGAGGGCAGTACTCACTAGCACATTGACAGGAATAAACCACCAATCCAAGAAGTTTTTGTAAGTAACGCTTTCACCAAGTTCGGTAAAGATTAGGCACGGCAAGAACAGAGCAAATACAAGTTTACTGAGGAGCTTAAATGTCGCTCTGGGGATGATCTGCAGTTTTGGGTTTGCAAGGAGTAGTCCTATGACTGTTAGGGAGAGAAGTTTCAACAATGGCAATATAGCACTTCGATAATCGTCAATGCTAGTTTTTACATCATTTACACTTGAACCAACCAAGACTCCTCCTGACATTTTTACCTTAAGAACTTCAAGACGAAGAATAAGATCTCCTTCTGCAATAGTTCACATGGTAATACATGGATCAATTTCCAAGCCCTTAATAAGAAAATCCATTCAAATTACTCTCAAGACAAACTTAGGTTCCAATAGACCAACCGTCAGAAATATATAACCAAGATCAATGTCAAAGCAAATTGGGTTTTACTAAAATATACACGAGAATACCCGGGTTGTATAAATCACCAAAATTTGAACCAGAATAATTGAATAATAAGACAGGATTTGAAGACTGTGACCAGAATCTTAATATGAACCAAAGAGAAAAAGAGGGCTTATCGATTAATGACAAGTCGAGGCAGATTCAAAGTAAGGTGCTGAAAAGAAAGAGAAACTTACAATTTTAAAATCAGCAGATGAAGAAAATTCGAGACCCCTTTGAAGTAAGGAAAAATGATATTTTTCACGTTTATCTCGCCTCAGCTAGCGGAGAAAGGATTCACGATGTCGCTGATAGGCAAGGGAAGAAGATAATTTAAGATCTGAAACTGCAGCCAGAATCTTAATAAGATAAAATACCAAAATTTGAAGCAGATTCTAAGTATAGTACAGAAGAAATAGAGAACTTATAAGGTTAAAATCAACCTTTTCAAGCGAAAAAAGATGAATGAAATCTCACATATTTCTTGCTTCAGCCAGAAGATGAAACCGGTGTAGTGTAGTGCAGCACCGTACTGTGCGTGCATGAGCGATAGAAGAGAAAAAAAATCATCTAACAATTATCAATTTTAATAATATATATTTTGAAAATATTGATTAATACTAATATAATTATATAACAGGTCAAGTGAGATATTATGTCAATAAATCATAACAGAAAAAAGAATTATATAATTTAATTAAATTATTATAATTTTTTTCATAATTTAATTGGTCTAGTACAGTAATATTTTCTCAATGGGAACACGTAGAGAAGATTCATGAAATTATTGATAAGCTTGAGTCAAATATAATGTGAGCATAATCTAAGCCAAATGTCAGTATTTGAGACCGTTAAAATTTTTTGGTTCTTGAATTCATTTTAAAATTCAGATAAATTTCAAATATTTAAATTTTTTTTCCATAAGAATCTAATTTGAATTGTAATTAATATATTAAAAATATAATGTCAATTATATGCTTCTACTTTCTAGTGACACTATTCTAGAATTTTGTTAAGATTTCACATTATTTTAGTGTTAATTTCATTGTATTTAAAAATATAAGAGACACCATTTTGAACTACAATATTTAAAAAAATGGATGAGCCTATATCTAAAAAAATATCTAATAGTTTTTTTTTATTATTAATTTCACTTTGAATCAATTCAAATTCAGATCTTCGATCTTAGAGATGATTCCAGTATTATTAAGATGAAACTCATTGATTAATAAATTTATATCCTTAATAAAGTCATATATATATATATATATAAACAGCTAAAATTAATATTTCTTTACTTCAAAGTTTTTTCTCAAAAAAATTATTCTGTTGAGTTTTGTTTTGATTTTGTTCAACTTTAAGAAAAAACAAAACGAAAAACATACATATGTATTTTAAATTATTTTTGAAGGACAATCATAGAATTCTATGGCCAAAAAAAAAAAGGACAATAATAGAATTCAAATATGTATTAGCCTATGTCCTTTTCATGATTCAAAGCAAGAAAACAAAAAACAAATTATAAAAAAGAAGAAGAAAAGATGCAGTTGGGAAGCATGTCATTGTCCTAATTTGTGATAATTGACTTGTATCTGCAAGTGTGATGAGTTAGGGACCACTATGTGTAAATTTAAACAGCTAAGTGATGATTAATTATAGACACAATGACATATTTGTTTAATTAAAACTAAAATAATTAATTGTTCTTTCGTCCCAAAATGCAGCTACATGCCACTTGAATCTGGTTGGATTGGTTTAAATTAAGGTTACGAATTCAAATAGTGTTGATAATTCGGATTGATGGGAGATTATGAATTTATGGTAAAGCACATTTTTTTCGGGGCAAATACTCATGAAATAATAAATAATTTATATGTACGTATAAATGTGATTTTGCAAATTATAATTTTGGTCAAAAGTTAATATATATGATCATGTTTATAAACTTTTATTTAAGACGCGAATTTTGTTATCAATATATATATATATATATATATGAGCGTGCATGCACAAAAACAAATCTATTAATTTAGAGAATAAAAGTAATTTTGAAAATAAATGTAACACTAAATCAAATGAAATTATTTATAAAGCAAATTATGTTAAATAATGAAAACAATTGGAAAAAAAATTTATATGCAGTTGCACATATTTTATTATACTATTTTTCAATTAAATCATGATAATTATATATTTTTAATGACATCATGGCATGTGTATATTTATTACAGATAATTATGTTATTTTTAAAATAAATTAGATATTATTATTAATTAATCATACACTTGTTACATCTTAATTAAAAAATAAAATTACAAAGATATAAAGAATTATATATAAGTCTAATGTTTATATATTTCTCATCCATTATGTTACAAACTTAGAAAGTTAAGACCTTTATTTAAAAACCAAAAAAAAAAATTCCTCAATGTCACTATATCAGGAATTGAGATTTGGTGTGTGTTTCTTTAAGTAACATAAACAATGGCTCAAAATCAAACCTTTTAGTCTCAGCTAATTTGTTAATTAATATACCGAATTATACATATTTATAGAAATACACACACACACACATATATATATATATACACACACAGACTTGCCTTTTTTGTCAACATGTCATAAACTAAGAAAGCTAGATTGTTCCCTGTTGAGGTAGCTTACTATATTTTAAGAATTATTGGTAAGTACAATTGGATTAGATAATATATATATATATATATATATATATATATATATATATATATATATTTGAATAGTTTTAAATATTTGTTACACTAAAGTTTCACATAGGTTCCTATACTTTAGGAATTTATTTTATAAATATGATTAGTTTAGAATACCTTTTTTGAATAGTTTTAAACATTAGTTAGGATTTCATAATTCTTATATTCTCATTCTACACTATCATTTGAAATCAAAGATACATTTGTCAAGTACAAAACTTATATGCAATTTTTTATATACTTATATCAAAATTTTCAATTAGCTAATGACATTTAAATAATTTTTACACCTCATTTGCTATTTTTTTTAACACTATTGCCTCTCATATTTTAAAAAATTGTCCACAAATTATCTAATTTGGAAAATGCAACTTACACCAATTATCCATTGTTATCAATTGTCTAACCGCATGGATGGAACAAAACAACCACCAACAAAAAATGTTTTGAATCCAAACAGCCAAAGCAGATTCCTTTGGTTTCAGTATGATTAGCTTTTATTGAGTTGGATTTTATCTTCACTACCATAGAACTTTCCCTTATGTGTTAGGACTCAACACAATAAAGGAAGCTTGACATGTCCTAACAAGAGCTTTTGGATATGTTTTGAGTGGTAAGAAGGTCGAGTAACATAAAGAGATTTTCATTGCCAATGCATTTGTTTAATCTGTTAAATCCATGCTACCCAATGGACTGACACTGTGCCAAGGTCAGGCTAATTACATAAATGGAGTAATAAAGAAAATTTCATTTCCAATGGATAGAGAAAACCATATACATTGGTTCTGATCTTTAGAAAAACTAGCAATTTCTCTGCTTTGCCAAGTCAAGCAATACATCACACCAATATCTTGACGGTATAAGCAAATCTGTAATTTATGTATTAATCATTTAGTTTTCAAATTCTTTCTTCGGCCAAATCAAACAAGTGAATAATAAAGTTTTATGCTTGAGATTATGCGTAATTTAAAGTCTTGTAGCCATCCAACTTGATCAATATCAAGATGAAAAGAAGTAAATAAATTTCAGGCACAAATTAAAGTGGGGATTATTATTTTGGGCCTGAATTAGAATTGGGCCGGACTCATCTAATTTCAAATCCATCATAATGGAATGAATCCCTTGATTTGAAGTTTTTGTTCCATTTGTTATAGATCTTTTTCATTATATTCTCAATATATGCTTGAAAATTTGAAACGGAAAAAAAAACATATACAAAACGGAAAAAAGTGGCTATTTAAAGAAAAATTAATTTAGACAATCACTTTCCTCGTATAAATGAAATTAAAAAAATGGATTTCCTGGACATAAAAGTAAAACAGAAAGTTGGGGTGTTTAGTCTTGTAAAAGGGAAAGTACAAGTGCATTCTATAGATGAATATTCAATCAACAATTATAGTACAATACTTAGTGGAAGGTAAGCCGAATGTGTACATGTGTTGGTATTTCTGTATGTGTGTATTATTCTGCAGACCCAATTATTTAAATGGGGGAAAAGGCGAGGGCATTATACCAAGAAAAATTATAAGAATTAGTTTATGTTACAAGAATAAAAGATATCAATTTAGAGGTACGTATTTATAATTTTTCAGTTATAATGTAAAAATATAATTACAATAATACTAACTCAAAAAATAATAATATTACAATTTTATCCTTATTTAGATGCAATTGTGAGTGTACTAGAAATTTTACTAAATTTAAATAATTTTAATTTCTTATATTGATTAAATAAATTTTAAAAAAGAGAACATTATAATACGTATGAGACTTATTTGAATGAAAGTTTTTACTAAAAGCATTGCGTAAGTTAATTTCTTGAAAATTTGAAAGGATTGAAAAGAAAGTTGAAATCCAACAATCATAGAGATTTTTTTTTTGTCACTAATCATAGAGCTAATAGACTTATATATGCACAATAATAGAGTAGATTATTATGAGCACTGGTTTACAAACATATGATACTAATATAACAAGTGATGGATTTAGAATTGAATTTTAAGAGGACAAAAGTTTTTAATTTAAATATAATTTCAATTAAAAGAAGTAAATTTTTATAAATTAAATAATTAAATAAAAATATAATTTAAGATTGTTAACATTTTAAAATTTCTAAGAGCTTAAATACAACAAACAGAAGTTGCTAACTTGAAAAAGAGAATATCATTCTTTTTGGTAAATCATAATATTTTATTATATAATTTGCTTAATACGAACGGATCAAAATTTTAAATTATATGATTTTGGCTTTGCAATTTACCGATTTAGTAACAGTTTGATTTAAATGCATAGAATCTAAGTTTTGAAAGTTTCTTCTTAACATCAGAACTTGGTTAATCACTGTACAAGTCACAAATTAATTACTAGCTAATTAATCAAGATGAACCCTTTGGCAAAAAGAAAAAAAACTTAAAATACTTTCTTTCAATATATACACATAGATATCTTCCAAAGATCCAATTAATTACTAGCTAATAGAGATGAATTCCATTCAAAATCTGCTTACACAGCTCCACCCAATGGAACAGAAGAAAAGCAGACGAAGTAGGCACACTCAATGCAATCAAAGCGATCATCCCTAAGGCCAAGCTCGGCCTAGTCTCCATCAACTGCCTCTGCAACACTCCCATGGCTTCGCATATCAAGGAGTCATAGCTCGTGTAGTACCGCTTCTCCCAGTCCATCCAATCCGATGGAGGCTCGTAATTCTTCTCGATCATCTTCATCTCATGTATTCTCTTCCTCAGCACAATCATGTTCTCGTCCACCAATCTCCCGCCAAAATTCTGATCCACGCCTCTCCTCGACGCGAAGATGCTGGTGTTTCGGCGATTAGAGCTCGGCCTCCGATTCGGATTCGGATTCGGATTCGAAAGAAATGAGGGAGAATTTGGGGAAATTGATTGCATTTTCAGGGAATTTTGGGGATCGATGAATGAACTAGGGTTTGGGAAAAGGGAATTGTTCAAATTGGGGGATTTGTAGGGTTTTTAGGAGAAGGACGTAATGTGTTGCGTTGTGTGATGGACGAGGAATCCAATTTATAGGATTTGAGGTTGGAGAAAGGAAATTAGAGAGAAAAAAATTGGAAAATAAAAGAAATAAAGACATGTGATTAGAGGAAGCATCTTCGAGAAGCGAAGGAATGTGGCAAAAGCGTGTTTGTTATGCGTGACGTTAAAGAAGGTACTATTTGTCAAAGCATGAAAGTGACGCGTGGCTTCGAGAATAACGATTGGTGATTACCTGTGGTGAGGTTCATTGTAGGTAGGGCGAGCCTTCACTTTCATCTGAATCTTATCTTTGAATTTAGATTTTAAAAAAAAAAATTTCTTAGTGTTAATTTAGTTTTGTTTTAATTAATTTATAGTGACAATAATTTTTGAAAAATAAAAAATAATTCTTTCAAGTGGTTATGTGTCATTGATTGAGTGAAAGATTACTTTTAATTCTTATTAAATTTTTTAAAAATTATTTTAATATTAAAAATTTATAAATAATTAAATTAGCACAAGACTGAAATAATACCTATCTCATTTAGTTTCTTCTGTCTCCTTTATTCTCGTTTTTTTTTGGTCAATCTTTTATTCTCATGTTTTAGGTAGGCAACGCAGTGAGTTTTAATTATTGGGTCTATTTATTTTCAACGTGACATGAAAATATAGTAAAAATTTATTTTAATCCCTCATATATAAAATATTTTTTAGTTTAGTCCCTTATATAATTTTTTGTCCACTTTAGTCACTTACAAATAAAATATTTTTCATTTGATCTCTTATAAATATATTTATTCTTAATAATATCCTTCATTATTTTGAAATTAACATATATTTTAAGGATATTATGATAAAAATTTTATTTTAAAAAAATTATATTGATAAAATATTATTTAATTTAGTCCCTCTTATATGTATATATTTTAATTTAGTTTCTCATAAATAAAATGATTTTCAATAATGTCCTTTATTTTTTTTAAATTAACATATATTTTTAAGAATATTATTGATAAAAATTTTATTAATAAATAATAAAATTAAAAAATATCTATATGTAACAGAGGAAGACAACTTCATAAAAGCCAAATCCAAAAATAGAGAGAGGATGTTATGTCTTCACAAGTAGTGGGACAAAACTGAAATGGGATAGTTGTAAAATTACAGCACGATTCTGCGTAGCAGGGGATTATTATCCCGCATATAGTGACGGTCAGATGAAGGCAAGTGCTGCCGACAAGCGAGGCCTGACTTAACCAACAGGACGGCGCTAAGATAATAATTAGATTCTCTGCATCTTAACTGTAAAATAATATTAAATCAATTAATTTAAATTATTGATTCAGATATATATTTTTCAAATGTATTGATCTATTTATTTAAAGTGGCTACATAACGGTTTAGTTGGTTGCCTTAAATCTACTTCAATAAATATTTGAGATTTAATGAATTTGTATATTTAAATTAGGAATTATTTTCATATTATAATTATAAATGATATTTCTTGTAAAATTACAATGGGATATAAATATTCGTATAAATTAACCTAAACCTTGTATAAAAATAATTAGGTACGATGAACTATTACTATGGAGTTTTAATATATTAATTTTTGTTCATTTGAAATATACAATTTAAATTGAAGTTATAATTTTTAATTACATTAAAAATTTTGATCAAATAATAATACTTCATTCAATCGGGAAGTCATTTCAATAATTATGGGAATTTTAAATCCGATAACAAATGGTGGAACTAAGATACAAATAAAAAGGTTTTACTAATTGCTTGAATTATTGCCATCATCATTGGTGTGGTGATTATAGGAATAAGTACGAATTATATCTAAATATAATTAATTATGTATACTTATTTGTAATCTAAATTACTAAGCAAAATTATGAACCTTTTATCATCTGCTACATACGTGAGTATATATATTTAGTTATGAAAAAAATATAACACCAATATATACTATGATTTCATTGATATAAAAATTACATATATATTTTATTTGTGATTTTTGATAAAATGATATTGAGAAACAAATAAAATTTTTGTCTCATGAATAATCAAAATATTATGAGTTTAATTAGTTTACTATCTATATTTTTAAATTACTCTCATTTAACAATTTTAATATTTTGTATGTGATTGTAAGTTTAGTAAATGAGAATTTAATAAATCAAATTTGAGCACGAGCATAAAAGTGCAATTTTTTTATATATTAATATAAAATTTTATAAAAGTCAAAACATTGACTTTTTAATGATCATTATAGTTAATTTCTCAACAAATGAAAAATGCAAGTGCTTTTTATTTTTAATAATATAGTGCATAAGAAGAAGTTTTTGTTTGAAAACTGAGCATTAATTTTAGTATGGCATACATGCTAAGATCACACACTTCAACTTTATTTTATATTACTAATAAGAAATACAATTTAACAAGAATCTCATCACACAGCAAATCATTCTACTAATTTAATTAGGAAAAAAATTATATAAAGTTCTTTATATCTTTGTTATGTTGTTTTTTAATCATAATATGACAAGTATTTGGTTGTCCAATAATATTATGACACGTGTATGATTATTATAAATAATTATTTTATTTTTTTAATGTAATTATATATTATTATTAATTGATTCAGCACTTTTTATATTCTAATTAAATAATAATATAATAAAGATATAAGCAACTGTATATAAGTTTAATACTTTAATTAAATATATGGTTTTAACTAATTATGGAACCTACTTGTGCTTGAGCTTTTGCATGTTGAAGGACTTTAATATTTGTGAGAGAAATCAACATTGATCCGAAAAAACAAAATAATATGAATAAAGATTTTTTTAAGAGCAAAAAAATTATTTTGGTCATTCACTTATTAGTTTATTCTCAATTTGACATTTCAATGATTTTTATTCTTAACTTGGTTTCTTATTTATCAATAGATTCTTAATTTGACTATTCACTAATTTTCATTTTCAATTTAATTTCTTCCTTATCAATATATTTTCAATTTAATTTTCATTAATTTCAAAGTCAGCACACTTAGTACCTTAATCTTAACTAAATGAGAGGGACCAAATTAATAATTGAAATCAGTGAAGAATTAAATTAAGAATGAACTAATAAATAAAAAACTAAATTGAGAATAAAAATTAATAAATACCAAAATAAAAGTTAACTGGTAAGTAAGAGACTAGAATTTTGTTGTACTCTTATTTTAAACAAAATAATACAAATAACTTTGTAAAAAAAAAAAAACAACTTATCAATTCAGATGGTCGCATTTGAAATAAGCTAGAAGTAGGTTCATTTGAAATGGTAAAGGAAAATTAAAATCAAGACTTTTAAAGCGATAAAGGGTGGCTAATTTAGTCTTTTCACCTAAAAAAATTTACTTGTTTTTTTTGTCATGGGAGCCACCCAGATGGGAATAAAGATTTAAGGATTTCTTGACATGCTGCAAATTTGACAATATTTTGCTCATCCTGGTATTAAACATAAAATCAATTCTAAACATCACATTTTTTAGAGTGAAGAAGCCAATCACATACCAATCATTGCTTAATGTAAAGAATTCCTTAGTGTAAGATGCTAGAGATACAAATCTTTAGTTCTTTTTTTTCTGCTAAAAATAGTATTGTTGTCTTTTAACTTTTTAATTTACTTCAATTTCGTCTCTTAAATCTTTTTTATAATATCTAATTTAACTCTTAGCTTTTAATTTGTGTCACATTTGTCTTATTCTGTTTACCTCTATGAAGACACTTAACTAATACCTTCAATGATGCTTACATAACATTGGAGGTAGGGATGGATTGCACTTGGGACGTGTGGTCGGTCGCTTCTCTTGAATTTTATGATTTTATTTTTATAAATAATTTTATTTTATATTCTTAATTTAATTGTTTAGTTTATAAGATTTTACCTTTTTGAATTATAAGAATTTACCTCCCTTAATTCAAAAATTTAATTGGCCTTTGTTAAAATCAAGTCCTATATTCATTCGAAGGTGAAGAAATCATATTCTTAAAGTGCATATAACGACTTGTCTTGTCCCACAAATGTTGTGACCCAGTAACTATATACATATGAAAAATAAAACTTGAATTTTTTGAAATATACATTTTAGTCTAATTTTAAATTTTTGACTAAAATACTTTCTATGAAAAAATTAAGAAGATATGATAGCTAATGTGTTATACACACACACACGTATGTATATACATACATATATATATATAAAAGTTAGTAAATATTATTTTAATAAAAAATAAAATTTAACCAAAATATAAGATAAATTTGGTGAAATTTTTTATGCAACTTTGAAATTGTGGCACATTAAGAAGACAACATGTGGTAATATTATGTCAAATTATATTGACAGTATGTCAATTGAAAATAACTTGTTTTATTTTTTTAATATTTTGACCCCCAATATTTTTATATTTTATTTACAAATCCATTTTTTTTGAAAATTTCAATTTTCCCCCTTTATTTTTTTATTTTTTTAATAGTCCCATAAAACATTAGTTTATAAATTGAAAATAAAAATAAAATTAAGAATTTGGGAAGTTATTAAAAAATAAAAAAAAATATAAGAGTGAGTTAACAAATTTATAAATTAATATTTTTGTGAGAATTATTAGGAAATAAAAAGTGGAAGAAATAAATTGAAAAATTCAAAAATAATCTTGGGTTCCTAAATAAAATTAAAAAAAATATTAGGTTAAAATATATATATAATATATTACTTTAGACATACAATAAATATATTTTAACACGTCATTTATTTTTATTTATGTACTATATAATGAGTGCATCATATCATTACTTTTTTTGGTTGTACTAGCAAATTTATACCCATATACTTTTTATTTAAAACAAATATATATATATATATATATTTTTTTTTTTTTAAAGACAAAAAATTCGAATAACTTCAAATAAAATATGATATATACATATGAAGCCGCCCTCTAACTTTCGTAGAACTTGTACACGCCTACAAATCAAGCCCATTACCCTCGCTTTCACTTCCCGACGCGTCAAATCCCAAACAAACATATCCTTATAAACAATTAACATCTCTATAAAACCCCATATATCATATCCCAAAACCCCAAAACTCATCAACCCTATATTCTCACCACAAAGATCAATTCCCTTTCTTTTATATATCAGAGCTTAATCTTCAAGCTCAAGAATATATCTATATATATATATATATATACGTACATGGCATCATCCTCCTCCCTATCTTCTCTCACTCTTCTGCTTCCTTCACGTCCCAGAACTACACTACCATTCGTTCCAAACAAGGTCTTCTTCTCCACCAACAGGAGAAGAAGAAGCTTCAGTGTTTGTGCATCAAAGAAGGACTCTCATGGCGATGGGAAGCTGGTGGACGACAGCATGGTCGTTCTTCGCATGCGGATTCGAGAGATGGAGATGGAGGAAGAGTGGAAGAAGACAGAGGTGGAGAATGATGGAGATGGAGGAGGTGCATCTTCTGGTTTGAGGTGGATATTGGAGTGGGAGAGAAGGTACGTGAGAGATCAGAAGTATGGCTCGGATGTCTGTGAGGCTGTGGGGATGTTGCAGACTGTGTTGATGGAAACAAGGCCGTGTTTGGCAGTGGGGATTCTGGTTTTGGTTGTGATGAGCGTGTCTGTTTCAGTGTCCCTTGCTGGGTTTCATTTGGTGGGGTTGGCTGAGGGGATTATCACATCATGTCTAATTTGATAGATATATAATAATTAGTTATTATTTTCACATTAATATGATATTTACACTTTTGTACCTATTCCTCTAGCAAATGTATAAAAAGAAGATTACAACTTAATTAGGATTGTGATTTGTTGTATTTGGGAATTAAAATTTAAAATGCGTATAGATGTTTCGTTATTAATAATTAGATCCATGAATTTTATCTTAAATGCAACTTAATGTTGATAATTACTTTTTTGTCACCCTTCTTGGTCATTTGTCATTATTTTTGTTGAGTTTATTATTGAAAGTAATATAATCGTATAGTTTCAACTACGGTATCAAGCACGAATGTTTTTCTCTCAGGAAAAAAGGGGACAATATTATTTCTTATAGTAATTTTAATTCAATTTTATTTTGGAAGATATTTTGATTAAATTTTTAAAGGTACAAAATTACTGTGGAAAAATATGATTTTAAAATTTTTCGAAAAAGGAATAGCTGAAACAAAATCAGATAATATACCCTAATTGTAACAAACATGAGTATATTTTTTATATTTATTTACATTTGATGTATTTTGTGATTGAGATGGGATTTAACAGATGAGAATGAGTGATAATATTATAAAGCATATCTTAATGTTGACACTAATTTTTAAATTTTGAAGGATAATTTGATAACTTTATTAAATATTTCATGTTTCAGTAATTATATTAAATAGTTAATGACTCGATTGATTTAATTATTGTTTGATTAATTGAAATAATTATTTAGTGAATATCATACAATAAATAAAATGGAGAAAAGTGTTAAATTGTCTCTCACTTTTATACTTTGTGATAATTTAGTCCCTTTCAAATAAATTATGACAAATCAATTCTTCAAAAATTTTATTTTATGCAAAGTTAATATCTCATTAATCTAAATGGAGGGATTAATTTTGTATAAATTTGAATTTATTAGAGATTAGTTTTATACAAATTTAAATTTATAATAAGCTAATTTGTCACGGTCAATTTGTGAGGGGTTAAATTATTACACAGTATAAAAGTGAGGGACTAATTTTGTATTTTTCTCGTACAAAATGTAATTAGAGTTCATAATATAATTATCCGATAATTAAGAATATGCCATTGCCAGATGGGAAAGGCTCCCGAAAACAACATTATAATTAATTTCTTATATGGTTTGTATTAAGTTTTTAAATTAAATATGATAAATGCACATGATTTATCAATTAAATTAAAAATTTAACACATTATTGTTGAATAAATTTACTTTTGTCATATTGCGTTTAAAAAATTATGAAAAATTATATTTTTGGTCCTTATATGATTTCACTTAATTTTAATTTGATTATTATAGTTAAAAAATTTGTAATTAAGTCCTTAGAATTTAAATAAGTTATAATTTAGTCCCTGGCATTATATTTTTGCTAATATTTTTTTCATATATGTGAGCTAATTTTTTTTCTCATTATCTATTTTTATCTTTTGTATTAACATAAACTATACATATCTCGAATATTAAGAAAGCATATTAAACAAAATTTAATAGAATATTAAAAAAATTTTATACTTTAAGAACCATATTAAGGATTAAAGAAAACTATAAGGAATTAAAGTATAATTTTCCAAGAATTTAATTAAAAAATATTATGAATTACAACTAAATTTAATTTTAAAATATATTAAAATATTTTCAAGATCTAAAAGAATAGAGAAGAAAAAAAAAGAAGGAAAGAAGATTGAAATGTAAAATTATGCTTGGATTTAAAAAATGATTTAAAGAAATAATTTATTCAAGTTGTATAAAATGTTTAAATTAAGGAGTGGGAAGAGCTTAGAGTTTTCAACGAATATTATAATAACGGTTTGCAGGAATCCTGCAACCGACCACAACTTTGAAAACTAAAACGCCCCCATCTCTGTGGCGGTGCTCCCTATCCATTTTTTTATTAAAAAAATGAAGTCAATAATTATATATTAAAATTAAAAAATGATGTCGTTTAATCTTAATTTAATTTTTTATTAATATGAATACTAATATATTTAATTTAAATTTAATTGAAAATAAAAAATTAAGTGTTTTTATTTTATTAATATGAGATTAAATTAAAACTCATAAATGAAGGACTAACTTGAGATTCAATTCATGAATGAAGGAATAAAATGAAATAAAAAATTAGTGAGGTATTAAATAAAAAATTGATAAGTGAATGATTAAAATAATATTTTATTTTAGATATTAATTTATTTAATTAAATATTAATTAAATACAAGATGGTATGTACTGTGGAGTGATGACTCCTACAAAAGGCTATGATACTAAGTCAATAAGAAATTGAAGGCCACCAAACGTCCAAAGAGGATGAACCAGATGGAACAAGTCTTGGTGTTATGTATTGACGAAGTTAAATTATGATTTTATGGTTGATGATTGATCTTGGTGGCGTCACGTGTGGTTTCCCTTGAGGTAGTGGTCCATACTCAATTGCGGCTTGGATTTCACCCACTTGAGAGCCTGGTCATCCCAAGCCAATAGGTGAGGCGTAAAAATTTTGTTTGAGACAAAAAATTTAATTTTAATAATTAAATTTTTGTTTTAAAATTAATTTAATTTTCTTAATATAAAATATTTTAAAATAATTTTTCAAAGAAGAAATTGTAAAATAGTTTGATTTCTTCATGTGCAAAAGAATACTTTTATTTTATTTTTTGAATGATTTCACTTTTTAAAGTTTAACTATATTGATTTTAATACCATAAGTGAAAAATTAAAATTATAATTTTTATTAATTTTTTTTATTTGATTTTTTTAAATAAAAACATCATTTTAATTCTTTATTTATTAGTTAATTTTTAATTTAATCCCTTATTTTTATTCTTAACTTAACTCCTTACTTATCAATTAATTTTCAATTAAGTAATCAATTATTAATCTATTCTTAATTTAGTCATTCACTAATTAATTTAGGACAATAATAATGATATGGATAAATGAGGGTCGAAAATTGTATTACTAATATATATAAATATATAAAAGAAAGCATATTTACCTCATGCCCATTTCCATAAAATCTATCTTTATTACAAGTGACAATACACATAATTCTAACATGTATATTGTCATCACCAAGCTCAAACGTGTAATATCAAAATAAACAACTCATTCCCAAGCCCAAGGTCATTTATTAATCTTCATGCCCTAACTCAACGTGTTAGAAATTTTAGTACCTATCTATGACTAACAATAGTCATACTTGGATGAGTTCCCCCAAATTTACGAGGGTAGTAGACTATATTTTTGCGTTATAAACTTAACTGATAATGGCGCCCTTCGCAATCAAGAAAGTCCATCTTATGAATGGTTTCCCTACGTATAATGACCAAAAATAGGTACTATATTTTACTCCTAGAAAATTAGCTGCTATATTGAAACATGATATATCCCAAAAAGATTCACTATCAAATTATTATTACAAGTATTGCCTTAATGGCATTCTAAGCACATGATGGGTGTACCATAATCAGGTCATGAAAGTGACCCTGTTCTATAAGGAAAGAGGAGCTTAGTGGCTTTTGGAAGTCAGGACTCAGAAGGTCGTCCTTTGCAAAGATCTCTCTCTACTCAGCACCTGAATGAGATAATTCAAGAAATAGTTAATAGTCAAGTAGAACATCTCATAAGAATTTTATTCGTGCCCAACAGCCCAACTGATTACAAACCTTCAACCGGATCAACTTGATTTGAATCAACCTGACTGACTGGCAGAGGTTCAAGTCGCTGTTCATCTTGTTCAGGGTTAAACTCCTCAAGGGAATGCGATTTGTTGTGGTCAAAACGGGGTGGCTCAAGTTGCTGGTACTTTGGCTTGTTCTTCTCAAGGAGAAGGTAGGTGATGCAATACCAAAATAACAATATTTTGCTTTGTGCTGCCACCGTATCCTTAATTTTGCTTCCTCCGAAAGAAATGCGCTCCAGTGCCTGTGAAAGAGTGTGGAGAGGGAGTAAGGGAGAGAAAATTGGTCAGGAAAACAAGACAACAAAATAACATACTGTACTAAAAACGTGTGTTGAAACCAAATATCCTAAGAAGCATCTATAGGCACAACATAATATATATACTGTACAACAATGAGATATATGGTATTCAAAGTCAATCTGAAGTGTCGTATTATATCTATAACTTATCAAACATGATCCGCCTTTTGAATTATTGGCTTCATAGCAAATAACTAATTCCAATACT
The DNA here is from genome assembly GCA_037074485.1 of Delonix regia. Lineage (NCBI taxonomy): Eukaryota > Viridiplantae > Streptophyta > Magnoliopsida > Fabales > Fabaceae > Delonix > Delonix regia. The sequence goes on from CM073457.1 coordinate 30,287,307, forward strand.
CATTTATTGTAAATGTATATTCTTTCTTTAAGAAAGCCATCTATCAAAGTTACATTGATGAGAGCTTACGATATGATTTTAAAAAATACTTATCCTCAGATAGTTTAGACTTTTAAGCATACTATTAGCCGTAACAATGCACTTTTACTCTGTTGTATTGAATAAGCTAATAAGCCTTTCGTTGCAAATAAAAATAAAAAGATACATGGCTCTCCCTCACCTGTTCCCCAGTTTGAACATCAAATGAATTCTGGTGTTCGAATTGAAGACCACTAAACTCATTGATGCAGAGTCCCTGAAAGGCCCTGAAAGTCGGCACAAACCAATTTCATCAGTAACAAAGTAAAGGAAACCAATATTTAACTAGTAAACATTTTTAGCATGTTTCTAGTGCGATTTTTATATTTGAACTCTTTTCTTTTCTGACCAGATATATTTGAACTTTTTTAATTACTCAAAAAATAAGGATTCGGCATACCATCTAATGAGAGAAACATGAGGAATCCAGCGGAAGATGATTGGAGTATTTTCAGGATTGACATAGTAGCCTCCAAATACTATAAAAACAGTCATAAGAGAGGGGCCCACTGCCATGGCTGCTTCAGTAGTTGGAACCATAGCTCCAACGGTAAGACCCATCGCAGATGCAGCAAAAGATTCCACAGTGACTATACCACAGAATTTCCCAAATCTAGAATGTCAAACTTCTTAGTCAGTAATACTTGAGATTAAAAGAAATTCGCTCATGTAACCCTCTGCAAAGGGTAAACAGAGGGCTCTGTTTTCGCATGATATGGGGCGCAAAGAAGCTTGCAATCAACCACCAAAAAAGCCAAAGAAAGAAAAAGAAATTGCAATTGCTAATCATAGATATCAACTTAGGGAACTGACCTCAGCAAAGTAGGATGAAGACGTGCCATAGGGTACAAAACCACGCCAAACATCAATGGAAAGGCTGCTCCAATGGGAATCTCAGCCAGCAATTTTGATAAGAGATAAGGACCCAATGCATAGGAGCCCTTTGCACGTTCTCTATCTACTATTGCACGCTCCTTGGGAAACACTCCAACAGTCTTTGTAAGAGCAGCCATAGCCGTGTTTATTGCAGCAACCTGTGAGTGCCAACTAAACTAAGTAAGTAGTCCAGGAAGGTATCCAGAGGAACTTTCATTCTAGTTTAATTGATTATCCTCACAGTTGCCAGTCTCCAATTAGTTTACAAGAATCCTGCGAAAATTTTAAGAGGTGGACCTGATGGAAACATATGAACCAATAGGCAAATATGCATGGTAGACAACTAATGACTGCTCTTATTACTAGGGATGGCAATATTGGCCCCATCTGTCCTGCTCCATTTGGCTCAGATAATTCAACAGTTAACCAGGTTTTGGGGCAGGCTAGGAAAAATACCTGAACTTTAAAGTTCTAGTGACAATCAAAACTTAATCCAGACGAATCACCATTCTAGTGACCAACAAAACTATGGACAACAATTTGTGCCTACTCAATTCAATTTTTTGTCCTCATAGTTGCTGCAGTCTCAGGTTAGTTTACTAAAGTCCCATGAAAATTTTAAGACATAAACCTAATCCTAACATATAGACTTATAGGCAGATATGCATGGTAGAATATTAATGACTGTTCTTATAACTAGGGATGGCAATTTTGGCCAGATTTGTCCCACCCTGGTGGTCGGATAATGCAAGGGTTAACCAAGTATTGGGGTGGGTTATATATATATATATAATATTTGGTCAATTATTTAAGTTCATTTAAATTTTAACGTAATATTGTGTGTTCATCCACTTGGAAGCAAAACTGTCTATTCCATGATTTCCTTTGTCCATTCTGTATCTATAGTCGGATTTGGCTCCATGGCTCTATCTTGAACTTCATAAATATGGTATTCTAAAGTGATTTAGCTTCAATGGTTGAAATTTAATGAGTTTGCAACTTCATAGTGATTTGTTTGGAAATGAAGAGAGCTCCACCAGGACATGTAGAGTTGTAGAGATCCCCTTATTTATGAAATATTATGAAAATTAATTAAATTATATAATAAAGAAGTTAAATACCATAAATTTATAATAATAATAATAATCCTAAGTTCAAACTTAAAGAAGCATATTTCCAAGTACTCACCTTAATTGAATCGACGTATAAAACGGTCTTCACCAGTCTATATGGTAATATTTGGATAGATTTATACAACCAAGTATGATACATGTGTGATGCATAGCATAGGGTATTGTTCCACACATACAATTAAATCATGAAAATTTTTGTTAATTTATGTATTTGTCATTTTTCCCTTGAATTTTAAAATAATAAATATTATATAATGGGCTTTCTTATTGTTACTAATATGGGACGTGTGACAGACAAGTTTACACAACTAAATTGATTGTCAGAAAGAAGCCCTAGAGAATGCCCAAACCCACCCCACCTACTACCTGCGGGTTTGAATATGGGGCAAAATAAAAAATAATAATAAAAAAAAAGCTTGTGGTATATGGGGTGGGAACAAGGCAGGTTTTGGACCCCTCCCCATTCTGCCAATTGCCATCCCTACTTATGATCAAAAAATAATAAATGAATTATTATTTAAATTTAACTTTAGATCTTCTTTGCTTTTATTATAAAGTTATTAACTTTTCCTTTAGTGTCTTATTTCAACCAAAGTAGAAAAAGGTTCACAATCTATTAATTACTATTGTTTTCTAATTGTTATATTTTATCTAATTTCCACCACGAAATACTTCTTATGGCATTGTTTGTTTATATGCTTGTTGTTTGTTCATGTGTAAGTGCACACAAAACACATACACATACACACTTGCAGGAATTTGTTCAGACCAAGATCAATTTTCAATTAATAGCTTATCAAAAGTGGGAATAAGGATCAAAATATGTAAGACATACGTGTGGCAGAATTAAGAGAAACTAGAGTGTCATTTATTATGAGATTCAGTTTTATGTGAAACGAGAAAAAAAGAGTCAAAATGCTTAGTATCCAAATGGATGGCATCTGATAGTAGTTTAAAAGGGTAAATTACAGTTTACCTATTTATTTGGCCCAAAATTAATTTCTCCCTTGTGGTTTAAAGTGTCACTCAACTCATCCATGGTTTTTTATATTACCACTTAACTGCCCTATAGGATTTTTCATTGCAATTTTAATAACATTAATCACGTGAATGTTGAAACAATAAATAGTTTTGGCGTAAAAATTTGTTTCACTAGTAAAACATTAATCACGTGAATGTTGAAATAATTTGTGTGTGTGATACTACTGCTGAGATTAAGATTTACCTAATAACTTCAATTTTCAAATGTCATCCTAATTCGAAAAATGGTCTCAAAAGACTATGAAATTGCTTAGGGTATAAGTGAAACTTATGCTTGACACTAAAATTGTTCATTGTTTTAACATTCACATAATTATTTCTATTAAAATTAAAATTGAAAAATACTGCAGGGTGGTTAAGTGATATCTATACAAACTAGAAGGGTCGGATGGCACCATAAGGAACAAATATCCTCATAAGACTATAATAAGTATGCAGTGTGGAATCAACAGCAAACAACATACAAAACAAATTGACTTATAGCTGACTAAAACAATACATAACACACAAAGATTTCAGAGTTCCTCTAGAACCTATGCTAGCAGCAAATCAATAAAGAGAAATAGGAAGAAAAGAATGAAGAACATCACAAACCTGAAGCAATCCCATTCTGTCTTGTATTGAAGTCTGAGATCTTCCCATTCTCCAGAAAACCGAACCAAAGATAATTGCTGACGCAATTGACATTCTTGTTCTAACTTTGTTTGTCGGTCCATCACGAGAAGCCTAATCAACCATTATATTTATTAATCAAAGAAAATGAGAAACAAAAGTTCCACTACTGACACTGAGAAAGAACTGAATTAACTATATGCATATTCTTAATTTTGCTTCATGGCCAGGTTTAATAGTAATCAGGGAAGAATGAAGAAAATAACTGATGTTGAAAGTTAATGTGAGATGGGAGAAGTAGCAATTTATCATAGCATAGACAAGACGTGGAAAGGAGAACTGATATGCCGTCTTTCTAATTATGTCTTGCCTAATACATGAGCAAGCCTCATTAGTCTTGTCTCTCGAGACAAAAAGAACTGTATCCTGGGCCTATCATGCAATTAACCCAGAATGTCAATAGATGGACACACAAAGGATAAGGCAGACCTGCAACCATGCTCGCTTGAGGAGCAACCAGAATTGTTTCCACCAACCTCCTTTTTTCTTAGCTACAGTTATCATCCCAAATTTCTTTCCACTTTTGTGGACCACTTCTCTGGTAATTGGAGTTGCATATATTATTGTAGACAGTCTTTGAGAGAATGACTCAACTAGACCATCAATCCTCTTTTGAGAGGAATTGACACTTTCAGAAGAACTGTAGTCAATGGATATAAGATCAGCCAAAAATTCAGCAGGATTCACGTGGTCAGGGCAGTGGTACCTGTTCAACAATTATCAATGAACGGCTCAGAACTAACTAAGCAAAATGTATAGCTTATAATGTTAAGTTGAAAAAATTACCATGTAATGCATAATTTATTACCTCTATTCAAGATAAGAACCCAAAAAACAAATTGTATGAATAAAGGAAGCATGTTTCTTGGACGAAAACAACATTTCCAAATATATTTTGAGACAAATGGTTTCTATAACTTAAAAAGCAGACAATGGAAAACAAGTATTCATACTATTGCACATATATTTTTCTGAATTTGAAGCCGATGTAGAAACTTTTAACAATTGTACAAAAATTGAATAGGAGGCATGTATATAAATAAGACAAAGAAGGTTAGGATGGCAACCCAAATTTTGAGAAGTATGCCAATGGTTCATCACGAGCAGGACCAGCATAAACAAGTGAGCCCTCTGTTAGCAAGACAATGTCGTCGAATTTATTATATACAGAACCTCTTGGCTGATGAATAGAGCAAATTACTGTATGACCATCTTGGGCAAGTTGTTGGAGAGTTTCCACCACTTTTTCAGCCTGGAAGGCATCAAGTCCTGGAAGCACCACAAGCAATTTTGTGACAATTGAAATAAAAAGAAGTTATAATTTGAAGTATAATTGACAGATTTTGCCAGCAGTAATAGAAGGGAAAAGCCATATCACATCAATGTACAGAAAACATTAAAGCTTTAAAATATAAAATTAAAAATAAATTGAAGCAGCAAGAGTATACACTTTCTTAATGTGGAAGGCATCAAGTCCTAGAAGCACCACAGGTAACTTCGTGACAAATGAAATAACAAAAAGAAATTATAATTTGAAGTATAGTTGACAGATTTTGCCAGCAGCTATTATAATGGAAAAGGCATTCAGGCATTATCAATTCAATGTACACAAAATGCAAAAGTTTTATAATATAAATTGAAAAAAAATTGAAAGCAGCAAGGAACCAATACCTATGTAGATGATTTTACTATATACTTAATATTGAGCAAAGATGTCACTTAAGTTTCATTGAGGTTTTACTTTAGTCCAAAAAGCATCTTTTGTTCCATTTATGTTCTAAAGTTTTTCTAGTTCAAAGTATCCCCTCCCATTAACTCCATCCAAAGTCCAAACTTCTGTAATATCTTGTAAACATGGCACTGATTCAGAAGCTCACCCAATGGGGCAAGGCATTACACCTCACATCCCCTAACAGTATTTTCACCTTTCTTCCCCTTAAAAATCAATTCTAAGAATTTCTAAAATCAGACCAAGAATTAGGCAAAAGGGATGAATAAGATAAACCATTAATGAAGCTATCTACAAAACTAGAGATAAAGATGGTTTCTATGGTTGTGTGGGTTGGTGAACATAACATGATAGTGGGAGAACCCCCTGATTGACTTGTTGGAGTAGTTGGCAACCTCCACTTGTCAGTTATGTTAATCCCTAAGTACCTGCTTTTTACTTTACCTGGAAATAAATATTCCCATTTTTGTGAAAAGCCTCTGTTTCAGATGGTAACTAGGATAGGATGGGAAACAGGAAGAAGAAAAAGAAACATAAAAAGGGTCTCAGAATCTAATGCATTTCATTTGCCTTTCCAATCATTTCCATTTGCAAAAACTTTTATAATCTTCATGATGTAGGACACCAATGAGAGAAGGGGAAGAGTGGGGAAAGTAGTAGGAGAGGAAGAGTGGAGAGGGAGAAAATTAAGTTAACTTAATAATATTCAATCAAATAGTCTAATGATAGCAAGGTACCTAGGGCTATTTATAGAAAGCCTTGTAACAAAACAAGATAATATAAAATCCTAACAAAATATCTAGATTCGAAATAATTCAAATTCAAATTCCTAGATTATTCAATCCTAACGAAATATCTAAATTTGAAATAATTCAAATAGATAATCTTAAAATATCTAAATTCAAAATAATTCAAATTTCTAGATTATTCTAACTACCTTAATCTTAAAATATCTAAGCTTATCCTTAATAAAATCTAAGGTTTTCTACGCCTAACATATGTCTTCAAATTCTCATCATTTCCCCCCATCTTGGGAAGACTCTCCTTTGGGGAGGGCAACTGTTGGCACAACTCCAATAGGACTAGATACAGTTGCAAAAAGTCCTCTTCAATAATCCAGGTAGCATTAGAATCTGAATGACCTTTCCAATGAACAAGGTAGCGACAAAGAGGACCTATGGATGAAAGGATAGTTTGGTCATTTAAAATTGCTTCAATAGTCTCAACAGGTGGTTAGACTTCAGGAAGAGAAGGTATAGGAGGAGGGTGAACTTTGGTACTTGCAAAATCATTAGAAAGCAAAAAGAGAGGCTTGAACGTGCCTTGGTAAGGGAATAAATCCTTAACATTGAAAATTGGACTAATGGTCATATGAGGAGGTAACTCTAATATGTATGCATTAGATCCAAGTTTCTTGTCATATGTGGAGTACTTTTGCTATGCCTCATTGAACGTTTCATTGAAAAAGGCCACTGGATGGTTTTCCTGACAAAGAACACCACTTATCCCTACCCCAAAAGCATCACAAGCAACCTCAAAAGGTTTGACAAAGTTTGGTAAGGCTAGGATAAGGGCTTTAGAAAATTTCTTCTTAATGAACTCAAAGGCTTGCGAGGCTGCAAGGGTCCAATAAAATTTGTCCCTTTTTAAGTAGTCCTTTATAGGGGCCATGATGGTACTAAATTCCCTAATGAAACGCCTATAGAAGGAAGCTAAACCATGGAAATTGCGCACTTCGGGAATGGAATTAGGCTGAAGCCAATCCCTTATGGCCTTGACTTTCTCGAGATCAATAGCTAATCCTTGTTTGGAAATGATAAACCCAAGGAAGATGACCTAATTCCTAAGAAAAGAACACTTGAAGAGATTGACGTAAAATTATTCATATCGAAGGATGAGAAGGACCTAGCGAAGGTGGTCTAAGTGCTCTTCCCTAGATTTACTATATAACAATATGTCATCAACGTACACAACCAAGAATTTCCTAAGAAAGATCTAAAAATGTGGGTTATGACTCTCATAGAAGTGCTAGGAGCATTTGATAGGCCAAAGGGCATTACTAACCACTCATATAACCCATCCTGAGTTTTAAATGTGGTTTTCCATTCATCTCCATGTCTAATCCTAATTTAGTGGTAACCGCTACGAAGCTCAATTTTGGAGAACCAACTAGATTCAACTACGAGGTTCAACATGTCTTCAAGTCTAGGAATAAGGAACCAACTAGATTCAACTACAAATATGCAGGATATATCCCATTTTTAGTAATCCCTGGACTTGCCTATTTAACTCCTCCCTATCCTTTAGGTTCATTCTATAATGTGGGAGGTAAGGTAGTTGAGCCCCCAGGATTAGGTCAATAACATGTTGAATATCCTGTATAGGAAGGAGTTCTAAAGGGAGCTATCTTGGAATTCTCCTAAAAGTTAGGATATTTCACTAGGCATATCCTTACTAATAATCGAGGTAATTCTAATGAGAAACTCAGGAACTAGGGCAAATATCACATTGACCTCTTTACTTTCTTTCTCAAACTACTTATGGGTTAAGAGGTGAAGCTTTTGGCTCCTAATCCCTTGATTCTTAGGTTTTGTGGAGGTTATGGGCTCAGGCTTAGGTTTGGGAGGTTGTAACAAAATATTTTTTCCCTCATGATTAAACACATATGTGTTTGTCCTACCATAGTTAGTAATATTATGGTCATAAAGCCATAGTCTCCCAAGTAAAACATGGGCCACATCCATAGAAGGACATTGCAAAGAACTTCTTTGTAGTCACCAAGCATAAAAGGTAAACGACATTGGTGGGTAACGGGTAAGGAAGTCTGATCTAACCAAGATACATGAAAGGGTGTAGGGTGTGGCTTTGGTTTAAAACCAAGTCTATCTATCCCTATGGTGGAGACCACATTTTGTGCACTATCCCCATCGATGACTAATTTGCATGGCTTGCCTTTACACTTCACAAAAGTGTGAAAAATACTAGTTCTCTTCCATGAATCATTGGATACTGGGAAAGATACAAAGCAACTCATCACACTAACATGTCCCAATCCTTGGTTAGAGCTATTTACAAGAACATCACCCTTAATAGGGTTGACCACTATATCTACATCATCTAAGTCATTTGAATCATCAAGTTGATGCTCGAGAATCAAAGTGCGTCGTGGGCTCTTAGAGGCAATATGACCTTTAGAGTGGCAACGAAAACACTCAAGGGTGGGGCCATTATGACATGAGCTAGAGCCAATGGATTCACTACCCTTTGTGATATTACTTTTAGTAACTGGAGTGGAAGGAAACATTAGCTTTAGGATGAGGTATTCTTATTGAACGATCACCTCAGGTTGAGCTTCAAGTCTGTTGTGACCATGCTTTGGGAGGAGAAATGCCTAACTGGGGTATATGTAAAAAAGGATTCAACTTCTAGAGCCTTATGATAAGCTTCTTCAACAGACTCAGGGAAGTTCAATTGAACCTCTTTTTGGATGTTGAGTCGAAGCCTAGTGACAAACTTAGTGACCATCATCCATGGCTCTTCTTGTATGTCGCATGTCAAAATAAGTTCATCAAAACGGGTCATGTACTCAGAAACACTAGATGTTTGCTTAAGGTTAAGCAATTGGTTCAATAATTGACTTTAGTAGTGAGTAGGCAGATATTTTTCTTTTAGTTTCATTTTCATTTCAGCCCAAACTTCCTTTGGAGGTTGCCTTAATCGTTCTAGGTTTCTTTGAATAGTTTGCCAATACCTTTTAGTGGGTCCAATAAGTTTCATCTTAGCAAAGCGGACACACTGAGTATCAATCATGTCATACCAATCACAATAGTCCTCAATATTGACAAACCAGTTTAAATTGGCATTAAGGTCTAAGGTTCCATCATATTCAAGAGCCTTAACCTTAATCTTCCTAGTGATGTTGCGATGGTCATAGAGGTCACGGCTATACCCTTCTTGGAGATGCCCAAAAACCCTTTCATACCTCTTAGGTTGTTGCTCCATATGGTCTTGACCTTCCCAAAGGTTGTCTACAAACTCAGGTTGTCGGGTGGCATGCCTATGATTGGGTGTTCTAACATACCTAGTATTAGGGCTTATGAAAGGTTGATTCTCATTAGAGCCAATTATAGGAGTCCAAGGATGGGGATGGAATGACATACTCTCTTCCCTAAAGACCTCATTGTTATGGATGCATTTACTGGTAAGACTTATGCCAGGCGCAAGCCAGCCATCTAGGAGCCAAATCTAATGATTGGCTAGTGATTGGTTTGGAATAAGGAAACCTTCCCAAGAATAAAACCATTTAGCTGACTTTTTCTATTAGGAATGATTTCTCCTATGTTTGGAATAATTCTTTCTGCCTACTTGTAAACATTGCCTCTTCTATATAAAGAGGTGGAATCAATATAGAAAAACAAGTCAGAATTTTCAGAAATCATTGAGATTAGAACTCTAATCTTTCAAGTAGTTCTAGGTTGTAATTCTTCCTGAATTCAACCATTAAGTAGCCATAGGGAGACATAGGGATAGGAACAAAGGTAAAGACCCTCTGTACATAGGTGATTTCCCTATCCAGAGGTTGGTGACTCGGTCCAAAGCTAGAGAACCTAACACTCATCTACTTTATTCTGACCATGGATACTAGGGGTTCCAAGTAGGCCCTCTAAATTGTTACCAGTATGTTGCCTATTGGTTAAACTAAGGGCATCCATGACTTCCTCAACTTGTTCCTTAAGATTGTCCAGGCCCTTTAGCTAGTTTTGGATATTTCGTTCCATGGCAATTTGTGAGGGAGTGAGGTTTTGTTCTAAAGGAGTATCATTTCTAGGTAAATTCTTTGTAGTGGTCATGCAAAAAAAAGTTGATATGCTGATGTGACATAAAAGCAATAAACAAAATAAATGGACACTAATCAACACTTAGCAGACAAAATTAAAGAGAATGACTTCTTTTTTTGATACTAGGGTTTGTGGGTTTGGTAAGGGATAAGATGGACCTAAGTTGCCTCCAACAGAAAGTTAGAGACCCTACTTATTAAGCTTGTCCTTATGAGAGGGTAACTCAATATGGATCAAGCCTAATAAATATGTAACAAGTAGGGCGAAGTCTTCATTGTAACCTACTGAGAACGCTAGCTCTACACGGAAACCATTATAAACTTCTATGAACCAAGGTAACATTGGGTAATTAACGGGCAACAAGGACTAACAAAAGAAGATAAAAGAAATATGATTCACAATAAAAAAAGGGAGAAGGAACAAAGAAAAGGTCGCAACACAAAGAAATTAAAAGGAAAAGGCAATATACTTATTAAAAGAAACCTCTAATGTAACCACTAATCAAAATTTTCAAACAAAGGATAGCTTAATTTATTTTAAGCAACTTTAAGAGCCAAAAAGCAATATAAACTCCCCAAATACTTCCTCAATAGTTGCAAGAGGTGTGTAGGAATGAATTGGGTGAGAAATCAGGCGAAATAGAGGCCAAAATCGCTGAAATCCTTTGCTGACGTGTGCATTTTTGTGGTGTGCATGAAGCCCACAAGCAGCACCTCTCGCCAGCTCGTGTGGCGTTGCCAGAAATGGGGCTTTGGGGTCTGGCAAGATTCTTCCTTCTGCATCGACTGGTGGGGGTGGCTTGGTGAATGGGTGGTTGGAAAGTGATGTTATGGGTAGACAAAGGTGGATTGGTGTTTTCTGGCCAATTTCCGACAAGGCTCAAGCAAGGGTGCGTGGTTGGAACGAAGAAGGCTCAAGCTCAGATACCAATTGATGTAGGAAACCAGAGAGAGAAGGGGATGAATGGGGAAAGTAGTAGGAGAAGAAGAGAGGAGAGGAAGAGAATTAGGTTAACTTAATAATATTCAATCAAATAATCTGATGATGTACCTAGGGCTATTTATAGAGAGCCCTATAAAAAAATAAGATAATATAAAATCCTAACAAAATATCTAAATTCGAAATAATTCAAATAGATAATCCTAAAATAATTCAAATTCAAATTCTTTATTTAATCCTAACGAAATATCTAAATTCGAATTAATTCAAATAGATAATCCTAAAATATCTAAATTCAAAATAATTCAAATTCTTAGATTATTCTAACTACTCAAATCTTAAAATATCTAAACCTATCCTTAATAAAATCTAGGGTTTTTTGCGCCTGACATATGTCTTCATTTTCTCATCACATCAATTGCCTTCACAATGAACAAATATAGGAAGAGATTGAGATTGTGAACTTTTAAGGATGATTACTTGGTGGAGATGGGCATCATGCACACCAATCCCCAAAGAGAATCTAATGTTCGAACAGAGAAGCAACAACATTATAACTATACCAACCAACATAAAAAAAAAATAGTTACAAGTTCACAACTTTCTCTAACTCACCAACCCCACTCTAGCATTCTTAGAGAGTCTACACATCCTCAACCAGATTGCCTCAGCTCTGTAATCTATTTCTCACCCAGATTGCTTCAACAGTTCAGTTTGGTTTCAGAAAACCTAGAATATGTTTTTAAGGGAAAGAAAGGGGGAAACAATGTTGTCAGAAGGTGAGATGTAAAGTTTTGGCCACATTGGAGGGTTTCTATTAACTGACAGGCAAATTTTGTTACATATGTAAGATACAACAGAAGTTTGTACAGAACTAAGGAAAGGAAATCATTGGACTGGAAAATAAACATTTAGGACATTAAAGAAACAAAAAATACTTTTGGGACAAAAGAGAGACTTGGACCAAGTTTAATGGATTTTTGTCTACCCCAAGTATTTTATAGCAATTCTATAGTTTGAGTTTATGCTAAGAAGTATGGCTGCTAACTTGAAAACAAACATCATGACATGACAAAATCATAACTCACCCAAGATTATATCTTTAGGCTTTGGATATAATTCAAGCTTGTTAATTAAATATTTTAGACTTCTAAAAGATAGTCTTCCAATGTTATCAAGAAAAAAAAAAGGAAGCAAGTTCACAAGGACCTACACATCAAGGGTAAAATAGAATATCAACATGAGAACAACAATCATGTCCATTTCGTATAATCCTTTCCTTTTCACTTGTGCAATACATATGAGTGCAGGTTATTGCTACTCAGCTACTCCATTGAGATACCAGAAAAGGAATTCACATTTTCTATGCCTTATCTGTTATCTGGAGCATTTTGTATGACATTAAGGTTCCAGTTTAGAAATGCAACTGCACTTAGCCCATCAGACTTTTATCATGATAATTTTACTAAATTTGAAATCTTCAGATGAATTAGAGCCCAGAAAATCAGGTCAAACAATTATCAGATAAGTCTTATTTGAACAGGCTTAAAACGCTTAAAGGTGCCCTTGTTAAAGCTGAAGAAGCACCAAGTTACTGAACCAAACATTTGAATTAATTTTTTTGGCAGCAAAAAAAAAAAAATCTAAATTAATTTTAGAATTAAGTTGATAACTTCAGCAACTTTGAAATGGATAGACATATACAAAGTGGTAGCATTCCAGGTTTCCTAATACCACAAGTATAATACATGGTTTGAGTAAATCTTAAACTAAAGATGCAGGTTGTAATTTCATAGTTCTCTATTGTTAATTTAAAAAACACATACAAGAAAACTGCTTTGTTTATGGAAAGCTATTTTATATAATATTAACCATGTACTAAGCTTTTCTATATTCAGAACTCAGATCTGATGCAAAGCAAATTCCAGAAAGGCATGTTTACCGGTTGTAGGTTCGTCAGCAAATATAACAGATGGGCTTGCAAGTAGCTCACATGCCAAAGATAAGCGTTTCTTTTCACCACCACTAATTCCCCGAACTTTTGCATCGCCAATAATGGTATCAGCACAGCTGACCTTTTGAAGAAAGAGATTTATGTTGCAAAAGGGAGTGAATATGAGTAACATAGGATTAGTGCTGAAATCTTTAAATATGTGGTATGCATTTAACTTCTTATGGTAATTTTTGGAAAGCATGAGGCTAAAATTTGGAGAAAAGCTGAAATATATAGTCAAATTCATTCTTTAAGGAAACTTGACAAGTTGTTTAGCTTACATCCCATTGCAAGCATCCAAAACAATAATCAGTGATCATTTCACCTCTAACATAAATTAAAACATAAGCGGGCTTCTCACCAAGCCTAGTTTGAACAGCAGATTCTTCACATATTCATCTCTCTCTTCCACAGAAGATATGCCAGGAAGCTGGAGCTCTGTAGCAAGGGATAATGTTTCTCGCACAGTGAGCTGTGAGAAAAATAGATCCTCCTGTCTCACATAAGCAAACCTACAGCCATGAAAAAACATACTAACTCTCCAACTTAGTGGGTTAATTAGGAATCCCAAGAAAAGAACAGGAAACTAAAGTTGCTAACAAGCATACTTGTGAGTGTTCTTTGAACTAGGTTTGCCATTGAACTCCAATAGGCCTGACAAATGCAGTCGGGGAGATGCTGCCAGCTGACCTGCAAGAACATTGAGCAATGTAGTTTTTCCAGAACCTGATGGCCCCATTATAGCTAATAATCTTCCAGGCTTTGCTTCTCCGCTCACATTTTTTAGCAAAAATCTCACCTATTAATTTAAAATTGAAAATGCTATTATAACCAAAAGTAAATAATCATAGCAACTTCGTAAAGCAATTAATAAATTGACCAGAATGACGTACACATTATCCTCTAATTTACATGCAGTGTCATTTCTGCTGATTTAAAGAGGAACTGTGAGGAAAGGCATTATGAATATAGCTTCTTTTTCCCAATTTAACAATCAATCAATAATCAAAACCACAAATTTAGCTCTAAGCAAATCACACGCGACAATGTGATGGCTTTACAAAATATAACATAATATCCGAAGCCAATATCCCAATTTGCAAGCATATCAACCAACCAGAACTTGAGCATTCACGAAACGAAAAAGAATCAGAAGACGGCAGGCAACTCACAGACTTGGAGGATTTATCAGAAAGGGAGCACGTGATGTTGCTCCACCGGATAGTGACCGGAAAAACTTGGACGGATATCGGACCTTCACCTTCACCTTCGTCAACATCATGCATCTCCTCCCCATCGCCGTGGTCATCATTCTCGGTTTCCGGCAAAAGCACCGGACCGGGACCGGAGAAGAGCCGGACGAGGAGAGTCACCGCCACAGCGGCGAGGACATGGCCGAGACCGTTACCACCGAGGCCTGCGACCATTTGACGCACCTTTTTCCCGCCAAATTCCACCATTATCTTCCTCTCTTAACTGCTTGTCTTTTTCTTACCTCTTGCTATGGCTGGGTTCCGAGCAGAAGCTCGCCGTTGGTGCTAACTGAATAGCAGGTAACCAATAATATCCTGACAGCCCAAAACGACAGCGTCTTGCAGACGCCTTTTTCCTATTTTCACTTGGGTATCTAGCTAAGCTGCGACGAAGTGACGCGTGTCCATTTCCAGATAAGATATTATGATGGGTAAGATTGGAATTTGACTGTCGTAAAATGTATATTTTAATCATTTTTATGTTTATTTACATTTTAGTTAGTAATTTATTAGGATTAAAGTATTATTTTGATTCTTCATATATAAATTTTGTTATAATTTTTTTATTATTTTAGTTTTAATTTAATCATTTACGTATGAATTCAATCTTAATTAATATTTTACTAATATATAAGTTAACACATTTAATTTTTTAATTTCAACTAAATTTAAATTAAATTTGCTAACATTTATATTAATGAATATTAAATTAACATTGAACTCATAAATAAATAATTAAATTAAAATTAAAAATTAATGAGAAACTAAATTAAAATTAAAAATTAATAAGGGATCAAATTAAGATTGAATTAATAAATAAGAAATTATGGTATTTTACTCAATTTATATAAAATTATTTGGATTTATAAATATAATTTTTAAAAAGAAAAGGTTATCCATAATATTATTTTTTCTGACAATCACATCACTCTTATAATGAATTAAGTGAAAAAATTATATCATGATCAGATTTTTGGGTTTTAGTCGACGAAATAGATTTAAAATTTAAAATTACATCAATGAATTTTATAGATGAAAGTGATATCCCAACCTTTAATTTTAGAAGAAGATCGCTCTTTAATTATGCTTCACTTTCACCTTAAGTTTCAATCATGTGGATAAAATTATGTTACTGATATTTTTGTTAAGTCTATCTTTCTTCTATAGACAAAATTGTTATCTTTTCTAATCATTTTTCAATTTTCCTAAAAAAAATTGCCTGTAAATGTAGAATTATTTAACTTGTTATTTTTTTAAAACGATATATGACTTTAATTAACCACATTCTTCACTGCCACTATAAACCTTTTAAATCTTTAATTACTAAAGGTAAGTTTGGTCGAAGGAAAAGTTGAAAAAGCTGTGGTGTAATGGAAATGAGAAAGCCAAAAATTTTCTCTACCATGTTTGATAATAGGGCTACTCATTGGGCCACCTGACTCGGAGGAGCCGACTTGGCCTGACAGAGTGCGTGTCGGGTTGGAAAGAGGGTGGACGAGGATGACAGAAGGAGTTCCGGGTGAAGGGATCCAAGCTGGGCTAAGTCCGAGCGAGGTATTCTAGCCAATGTTCCTGGCCCGGCCTGGCTATTTTCAAATAATTATATATTTATATATTATAATTAATATAATAATTATATTATTTAATAGAAAGGTTAATATTTTTTGTTGGTTTTTATGTTCTCTCTGTTTGCGACTTCGCATTCAGTTCTTCTTCATCATCTCTGCCATGTCTTTGCTCTCTCCCTCTCAAATCTCGTCAACTTCATCTGACCATCTCTCCGTGCTCATTGTCATCGCCATTCGCCCTTCACCAGTTGATGTTGTCTTTTCCATCTGTCATGGGTGAGTGGCTCTATCAGTGTTGTAGTTTTCCTTGTTCACGAGTGTTGATGGCATGTGATTATGTCACTATGACTACAGGCCTCTTCAAGCTTCCTCTAGCGACTTCTTCTGCACAGAAATTTCTAGGTTCATCATTTAGGTTCTTCAATTTATTGATGATTCCAATTAGGGCTTGAAAATTTTCTGGTTATTTTGATTAGTATATCAGATATCACAAATTTATTTTAATCAACACTATGTGGCTTTACATTAGTCAACACTGTTAAAAGTGATTGTTTCGATTAGTATATTAAAAAAATTTTCTATTTGTGGCTTAATCAACACTAACCACATATGGTTAGTTTTGATTAGTATGTTAAAAAATTTTCTATCTGTCTCAGTTGGCATATCCATATGTGGCTTTGCATTAATCAACACTGTTAAAAGTGATTGTATGATGCATTATCCAATGGGTTGCATGATAATATTCTTGTATTGGGAAACAATGCATGTTGAAATTTTTGTATCTATAGAACTTTGTTTACTTTAACTTTAGTTTATACCAGCTGGTAGCTATGTTGTTCTATGCAGGATCTTTACTTTGAGTTGAAGGAATTAATTCCAGAGTATTAGGTTTGTTTGCCTTTTTAAGCTTCATAAGTATTGTTTTGTTGAATGAGTTTATGTATAACTAATGTTACTTGCTACTTTTTCATTTCTTATTTATTTTGTATATCCACTTCTCTTATGATGGTGATAAATTCTTTAGGGGAATTGGTCCACCTAAGATAGGTAAACCAAATTATACATAGTTAGACATGCAAGTATGATAAGCATACTATTTAGTGAGGCCTATATATAAAATAGCTACAATACTATTCATAATTGGTTTGAATAACCCATTGATCTTTGGTAGATCAAGTCTACCTTAGAATCCATCTATGATGATTACTTATATAAAAGAGTTAACTAAAATAATTTGTGTAAGTTATGATTTGTGTGTTTATTGTTTTATGGTTGGCTATCATCGTGTATTGACTGAAATAAGTTGTATAAATTATGATTAGTGTGCTTATTGCATTATGGTTGGCTATCATTTTATGTTAACTAAAATAAATTGTCCAAGTTATGGTTGGCGTTATAGTTAACTGAAATCAACTGTCTAAGTTAAAGGATTAGTTACTTATCTTCTACTTTAATATAATGTGTTCAAAACGATAATTAGATGGCAGAACCAAATCACTCAAACCCAAACCCAGCTTATGGAGAAGGTGCATCCCAAGGTAGTAATGTTCAAACCAACGTAGCATCCATCCCTTCTGATGTTGGTAATAGTGTCATTGGTAGTGGCATTGTTGCTGTTGCCTCTGCCACTAAACCTATTGTAGATTCTATGTTAGTGGGTGAGAAAAGGAAAATCTCCCCAAAGAAATCAGATGTGTAAGAACACTTTGTTAAACTTCCTATAGAAGAGATTGGCAAATGTTAGAGCTGCTTGTAAGTATTATGGTGCTTTATATGCGTGTGATTTGAACAAACACAACACAAATTTTCTAAGAAAACATCTGTTAGAGGTGAAAGATGCATCCAAATAGGGCTGAGGAGAAAACAAATAAAAATGTTACAATATATTAAGCCAAAGGTTAACTAAGATCATTGGTCTCCTATACTTAAAATTTGGAATTGTGTCGCAAAGCTTTGTCTAGGTATGTTAATAAGGATGAGATACCATTTTGAGCTGTTGAAAAGGAATAGTTTAGGGAATTTTGCAACTAGTTGAAGCCACAATTTCCTATTCTTTCCAAAATGATAGTTGCTAAGGATTGCTATAAGTTATATCTTGATAAGCTAAAGAAACTTAAAGATTATTTGAAGAAGTCTATTTCCGTGCTTGTCTCACTATAAATACTTGGACATTTATGCAAATCTTAATTACATGTGCCTCATTGCTCATTTTATTGATAAGCAATAGGGACTGCAGAAGCAAATTCTTAATTTTTGCCCTATTAGAAATCAAAGGGGTGATATGATAGGAAAGGAAATTGAGAAATGTTTATTAGAGTGGGCAATCGAAAGAGTATTCACACTAATTGTTGATAATGTAAGCTTCAATGACACAATTGTTGCGTATTTGAAAAAATGACTATGAAACTGGAATGAGTTAGTTTTACAATGGAAATTTTTTACACATGCGTTGTTGTGCACATATTTTAAATTTAATTGTGAATGATGGTTTGAAAGATTTAAATAGCTTTATCACCACTATTTGGAATACATTTAGGTATGTTCAATCTTCTCCTGCACGGTTGCAACGGTTCAAAAGTTTTGTTAAAAAAGAGAAAACAGAATCAAATAGTCTTCTCTGCTTGGATATTGCAACGAAGTGGAATTCTACCTACCTTATATTAGACAGTGTTATAGAGTTTCAAAAGGTGTTTGAACAGATGGAAGATGAGGATGATGAGTTTGTTGCACACTTTAATGAGGGCGATCGTCAGGTTAGGCCACCAAACACCTTGGATTAAAGTGTTGCAGCTATTTTTGTAAAGTTTTTGAAGGTGTTCTATGATATGACTGTGAGGTTATCTGGGTCCTTATATATGACCTTAAATACCTATTTTGATGAAATTATGGACTTTTAGGATACTTTGGAGTCAAACACTACACATGATGAGCCTGTTATAAGGGAGATAGGAAAGAATATGAAGGCTAAGTATGATAAGTATTGCAGGAGATTAGAAAATATAAATCCTTTGTTAGTGATAGGGTTGATATTTGATCCAAGATATAATATTGGCTATGTCGATGCTACTTTTGATGATCTATACTATGATCATGTTGTATGTGAAGCAATAAAGAACAAAATTAGAAAGGCATTGACTCGCCTGTATGATCACTACTCTAATGGAGTTGTTCAAGACTTGATTGAAACCAATTCAAAGAGTGGAATGTCTAATAATACAAGTCACCTATCAAATTGCAAGTATAAGTGGGAAGTGTTGATGAAGACAAAAATTTCTTCTGAGCATAAAATTGAGTTGGAAAGGTATATAGAACAAGAATTAGTTCAAGCATGTCCTTCCTTTGTTATCCTTTCATGGTGGAGGGACAACACCACAAAGTATAAAGTATTGTCTCAGATTGCACATGATGTCTTAGCAGTTCCTATGTCAATTATGGCATTTGAATATGCTTTTAGCACTAGTGGACATGTGTTGGATGTGTTTAGGGGTTCTTTGTCTCCCAAAATGATTTATGCCCTCTTTTGCACTCAAAATTGGCTATCGCCTTATGTGTTTAACTTCAATGATCGTGATTTTGACCAATTTGAAGACTACAAAAGTGTTGTATCTGGTAAAACCATTATTTTCACTTTATTTTATTTTTACTTATGTTTTTCTACCTTTTCTTACTTGTAGTACAATGTATAATGTATAATGTTTCATATGCTTCTAAAGATTCAGGTGTAATAGATACATAATGTGCTATGGCCATTGATTAACATATTTTATTCGGTAATACAAGTTCCCTCTAGGGATTATCTAATGAAATGAACTAATTATTTACAATGTTTCCATTTCTTTTTTATGCAGGGCCATAGGCTAAAGCTACATTTTGGAAATCATTTGGATGTTATTGTTATAGACTTGTAATATAGGATCTTGTAACGTAATTTAATTTAAATAACGTGGTATTATGAGAGTTATTGTTTGTCTATTAACGAACCTAACTCCTAGAATATGCAATGAGTATATCCTTCTTTTTCTTTTTCTTTTCCCCTCTACCATTGTCTTTTTAAAGATTTAACAGTAGACATATTTATCATGTGGTTGTGCTTTTGACAGAGGTAAAGAGATTTTCTTAAATATAATTCATCTAAAGCCTTGTGTGATTTTCTATATTTCCATTCAACTGTAAGATGTTGTAGTTTCCTTTCCCTTGTATATTGAAGCTCTTAGGTTTGCTCATAATAAGGAAAGGATGATTAAGACTGTTATAAGTGCATTAACTCTTAACATCTACAATGGTATACTTTTTTTTCTCGTTTAAAATCATGTTTTTGTGTAGTAGCTTTTAAAATATACACTAATACAAGATCGATTCTATAGTTATTAATGGCATGGTTTATCAATTTATAACAACTCCTCCAGTTTTAGAATACGTCTTTGACCTGGTTCACAAACTAAGAGATTTATGCTTCCATCTAGATTCTCTTCTTCAATTAAAAGGGTATGTTTATAGAATCTAGCGTAGAATTTTTTTAGATAATTATTATTACTTCTATGTATCCTCAAGTGAATCTTATGATGATTGTTCTGCATCAAAGTAGTCATTCAAGCAACCTATTTTGTGCTTTAGGTCTCAGATCTATTAGCAATCGCATCTCTATATATTGTGTGACAAATTCTTTAGGTTGTTGGTGGAAGATGCATTATCAATAATGTGGTTGGTGTCATCCTCTATCCTAATTTGACCTTAAATGTGAGATATCTAAATAAAAGCAATGCATTTGATGAACAAACTGATGCTTATCCTTTAATTTCATCATTGCTTTTGGCTTACTGATATATTTATTTTGAGTGAATTCTATTATTGTGCTAAAAAAGTTTGTTCCTTTCTCTCTCTCTTTCCACTACTTCGTTGTTCTTTGTGTGTGTGTGTGTGTATGACTGTGTGTATAAGAGAAGAATTCATTGAGATTGGAAGGGTTGCAGATTAGTGACTTATCTCTTGGTTTTTAATGTTCATTGATATATATATATATATATATATATATATATATATATATAGTTTTGCATGGTTGGCTGTATTTTTTAATTCATGATCATGTATCCATTATGGGCTCTTTAAATTTATATTAATGTTCTCCTCTCCCCCTTTCTTAATTATTTCAGTGATCTTTTACATAATGAGCTTTAAATTTTATTATACTTACCTTTAAAGCAGACTCGACCTTGCTTGAAGATGTTTTACTCGGCCCGGTAATGTCTCAGGTCCACCAAGCTGGGGACAAAAGTTCTGCTTGGTGTAAACCCCAGGCTAGGTCCTGGGGGTGGACAACGACATGGCCTGACCTAGGGTTTGTGCACCCCTATTTGATAGTGCCAACTTTGCATCAAATTTTATTTCTAAGGGTTGAAAGTTACCTCAAATATAGAAATGTCGTTTCCATTAGTATAGTTAAAAAATTAGCCTCATCCTTAAAAATGTGAAATTTGTGTCCAAAATGCTCTCTCTACAAGACAAAAAACCCCTACCCATTGACACATCATATCAGAGCTTGGACAATCCCTTCCCACCGAGCCTCGTATCACTAGAGAAGTGCTACTTATCTTGCCGATGTTAGGTGACCAAAATCATTGTAGGTTGACAACATTAGGTGAGTTTAGAACTTCCATAAACGTCAATTTCTCTGTTCACTCCATTAATGGTATGTAGTTATCATTGGTACTGTTCATCCTTAAACATACCCAAATGATCTTTCCTACTTGTGTTGCTACTGAAAGGGTTAAATGCTTATATGAAACCATTACTATTTATGTTCTTGTTGAATTAACATATGTATCGTGGGCATATTTTTTATTTTTCTGATTTGCACCCATCTTGTATGAACCCACAAAATATAGACATGTATTTCATATATATATATATATATATATATCACTTATTGTAAAAATATCATTTTGGCCCCTCACTTAATGAAATGCTTAGAATAATCTTACACTCATTGAAAAATGTCATACTTGGTCTCTCACTTTTAAAAAAAATATCAAATTTAATCCTTTAAATTTAGGGTGTGATATTTTTCAATGAGTGGGGGACTATTTTTACATTTCAATAAATAAGGGACTAAAAGTGTATTTATATATATATATATATATATATATATGTATATATATATATATATGTATATATATAATACACTTTTGATCCCTCACCTTTTGTTATTAGATCAATTTGATTCTAGAAAAATAGAAAGTATTAAATTCATCCCTCAAATATTGCACTGTGATCATATTTGGTCTTTCTGTCATGAGGTTGTTAAAATTAATTTGAGCTAAACCCTTTTTTGCTTAGGTAGATTAGTATTTTTCCATCATTGAATAATTTAGTCCCTTGTCTTACGTCACTAGATCGATTTATTCCTTTATCTTTCACAATTAGATCAATTTGGTTTTTCATCTTTTGACATTAGATTCATTTGGTCACTTGCCTATCATCATTAGATCAATTTGGTCTCTCATTTTTTGGCACTAAAACAATTTGGTCCTTCAAAGATTTTTACATGATCAAAGTTAGTCCTTAGTGATAAAAAAATAAATATGATGCCACTTTTGAAAGATTTTTAATGTTTGCTAAGATAAGAATACAAATAGAATTGAATAGTTATATTAACACAAATACATACAAACACATAATATTTAACTTAAACTTGTTCTAGAATCAAAGAACACATATATTTGGCATTAATACCCAAATTGACAGGTCATTTACTAGTTTTTTTTTTCTTTAACCAACACAATATAATTCTTTTCAATTATTTATTAATATTTTACTTCTTTTATTAATTTTTATAATTATTTTCAATTAAGTGAATTAGATATATTATTCCCCATTATTTAGCTATTTGTTGAATTCATGTAACTTAAACTCCAAAAATATTGGTCAGTTTTATTTTAGTACAAACATAATTGTAAGGCAAACAATTTGAACACTTCTATTAAAATTGCATTTCACTTATAAGCTCATACTATAATTACAATAAAATTTAAAAGCATATAATATTATCAAATATAAATACTTTTAGATAATTCTATGTGATTAATTAACTCTATGCGTTATATAAATAAGATCTATGTAAATGTCTATATTTATAAAATTATACCATATAAAAATCATTGAATTTATTGAAGATTTCAAAATGAGTTTCTTATGTTTAAAAGTTAAAAAGATTATTACTGATTTGAAAGAAATTATGTTATGCTTCAAAGTTTATTAAAGAAATAAAAATATTTGAATAATAATTATGTAAATCATAAGTAGAAGGAAGTTATATTAGTTTTTTAAAAATAGATGCCTATATAAATTAAAAAAAATTATATTTTATAAAATTTAATAAAAGAAGTAAAATATTAATAAATAATTGAAAATAATTATATTGTGTTGGTTAAGGTGAAAAACATCAATGAATGACCTATCAATTTGGATACTAATGAGTTATGTGTGTTTTGTGGTTGTAGAACAAATATAAGTTGAATGTTATGTGTGTGTATTTGCGTTGATGTAACAGATAATTTATTATGCATTGTTGTTAAATCATATTTGTATTTTTATTTTATTTTAGCTAACATAAAATATTGTTTGAAAGTGGCACCATAATTATTTCATTTTTATCGCTAAGGACTAACTTTGATCATGCTGAAATCTTTGAGAGACCAAATTGTTGTGTTGACAAAAGATGAGGGACCAAATTGATTTAATGTCGAAGTTTGAAGGACTAAATTAATCTATTTGTGAAAGATAATAGACTAAACTGATCTAGTGGAGAAAGACGAGAGACCAAATGATTTAATGATGGGGTAAACTACTAATCCACCTCATAAAGTGTTGTATCAGCAAAAAAGGGTCCAGATCAAATTAATTTTATTGGCTTCATGATAGAAGGACCAAATGTGATCATAGTGCCATCTTTGAGGGACCAATTTAATACTTTCTATCTTTCAAAGATGAAATTGATATAATGTCAAAACGTGAGGGACCAAAAATGCATTTTTCTCTATTAATATATAAAGATGTTTTTAATATCAAGTGTTTACTTTAGGACTAGATGCATTTTTGTCATTTGGTAACATTATCATTCCATTTCCAGGTTTTTTTTTTTTCTGTTTCATGTCAAACCAAACATGATCGGAAATTTTATGCTTTTGCAGTAGCGTTGTGATCGGAAACAACAATTCCATTGTCCCTTTGTCATTTCTCCCACTCATTCCTTCTTTCCTTTATTCACTAATAATTGAACCATTTTTCCATGGCTTGTTTCATCCTTAAATCACATAATCTCATTCTTCATTTGATTCTAAGGAGCAAAAGATGGAAGGTGTGCATGAACCAGAAGAATCAAATGAAGAGGACAAAACCCTTTTTTAATATGTTAACAAGATAAAGAGGACATACTTGGATCAAATATGTACCTTTCTCTCTCTCCAACAATGTCTGGTCATCTTCCTCTTTGTTTCTTCAAGTCAAGTTTCCGTTTCTCTTTGCTTTTATGATTATGTTTCCTCTAATCTCAATTTCTGTCATTTTCAAATTTTTGTGACCCTTATGTTTGAATGTGAAGTTGAACGTTATGAGAAATGAGATATAAATTTTTTTTCCTTTCTGGCTCCGTTTGGTTACAGAGAAAAAACATGAGGAATATGCAATGTACGAATGGTAATAATGAGGTTTGCCGTTTTGCACATAACATGGTTAAGGTAAATGAGTAAAGTGTGGGAAAATAAAAGAATTAAACTGAATAAGGAGAAGAAAAGGCAAAATGTGTGCTCAGCTTGAAAAAGTTTGCTTCAACTATATAATAAGCATACAATATGTACTATGTAGAAAAGCCAAAAATTGCTTCTGTTTATTCTTATTTTCATTTCGAAATCCATATATATATATATATATATATATATATGTATATATATATTGTTGAATTAAATTTAAAAATTTGTGTAGTGAAATAATAAAAGCAATTAAGACAAAGTAATAAAATTTCTATACTTTTTTATAATTATTAATCAAAAGTGATTTTGATAAATACTGTCCAAACAATATCAATTCTTTTAAAATTAATTTTAAATAAAAAATTTTTAAATATAAATCATAGTCATATCAAAACACATTAAACTAAAATTGACTTTTAAAAAATCCAAAAGCACTTTTACTCAGCTTTAATCCAAACACACACTCATGCCTTTGAGTAATACTTCCTTCATCTTATTGAAATTAAATATAGAAAGTAACGCGAATGAAGCTTAAAGTATTTTTTTTCATTTTTTTAAAAGGAAAGAGTAAGACAAAATAGTGAGTGTATATGAAACTTATTATATATCTTTTTATTCATTTCTTTTTTTTTTTTCCTTCTTTACTGAAAAGTTATTTTTACTGAAAAGTTATAAAAAATTCACAATATAAACGTTAGAATTTACAATAATGGAAAATATAATAAAAAATTATATTTAAGTTAATTGCATGTAATTATAATATTATATAGAACTAAGTTTTACAAGTCACTAGATAATTGCTAAATCTATTACATACTATTGTTCTTAATTGGAAATGGTCATAGAATAATCTACCACACGAGGTCACTGTCCACTTGGTTAACAAGTACCTAAAGTGTAATACAAGATATGGGTAGAAATGTATGAAAATCATATCCACAAATATTGTTCACCTTGTAAGATTGAACTACAATGAGTACATTGTAAATGTTACTGATTAAGCTTGGAATACAAGAAGAAGTTCAGAGGCACTTAACCATTAACATTTTGAAGAAAGAAAGTCATCATTGTATCAACATTCTTATTCTATTTATACATTCGTAATTTTGAGTCAATGACCTGATTTCGTAACTCCCTATAAAGAGTGGATGAGCCCATCCTGCTATAAGAACGAAAAGGACATCCAAACATTTTGGAAAGAGCCAATCTCAAACCTTAAACATGACTCGAATATTTTTTACTTCCTCAAGTAAAGGACAAGGAATCATTAGTTGATATTTCTTCTTAAGTGGACAATACATTATATTCACGTGTAGAAATATTTTCTTCTATTAATCCTCCTATTGTAGTAGCAGCAAAATTGCAAGTGTTTTCAGCTTGACTTATTTACATGAAGTGCTTGAATGGGAGGCATAGAATAAATAATCAAATGAGGAGTTTAAGCTCATATTCCTTCTCTAGAAATGACTTTACTATCAATTTTTTTTTTTTATGAATTTTAAATTCAAGTCACTCCCACATATTAGATTTGTATACCATTCATTTTTTGTCTGCTATATCTGTTAACTAAGGTAACAAAAGTGACGATGTACAAAGTTAAAATGGATAGAGATTTCTAACAATAGATTACATATTTTATCAATGCTGCTTTGGGACTCGCTTTTCACACTGCCTTCCATCCTGACATCTTATTCTTCTCCTTCAATTCAACCTACTTCAAATTCCACACTTTTGTTCTGCTATTTATGCATTAGAAAAAGGAAAGGACTAGAACGATATCTTACAAGTTAAAAGAGTTTGGAAACAAACAATTTAACCGAATAATTTCAATTTTTGATCCAATGCAAGGGGTGAAAATTCAGATTTTGCTGAACTTTAGATAAATTTAAAAGGGAACCTCTATCTCTTTTGTCCTCTATAATAAACAACATTTACAAAGTTTGAACTTGAGCATCAAAATGTGATAAATGCACTTTCTTGAAATTTAAATTAAGATGAAGACGATAATCTTGTATATATTTATCTTGTCCCTTTTCTCACCTTCAACTATCAAGATATTGTATCTCTTATATAATGTGAAAAATTATATATGTAATTAAATAATAGTTTAAGAAAACAAAAAGTAATTTTCCTCAAGGTTTGAGAAACAAAGAGTGTTTTTTCCTTCAAATTATATTGAATAAATTATACTTATTTTGCTTAAAATTTGATTAAATTATATTTAATATCTCTCTATTTTAAAAGTAATATCCACCTTTATATTTGAGTTATAAAAGATTGTCTTCCTATTATTTTTCGTCAAAATTAACTTCTTGCATAAGATGTGTTCATTACTTTTTATTTCATTTTATGCATAATATACATGGAAAAATAGATTAGGAACAAAGTTCAATATAGCTAAATTTATCAAGATAGACTTTATGGGAAATATCAAGGCTCCAATATAAAATTGTGATTTTATTTTATTTTTTTAAAGGAATGCATTCTGTGCAGAAAATTAATTTATTGGCAAAGATAAGTTGTAGAAAAAGTTGTTTGCAATATTATCAAATATTAGGAGTAAAATGCTAATTTTGACTCAATAGAGTTATTTAATATAAATTAGTTAAATCTTAGGAGATATTAGGGTAGCTTACTTGTTTATATTAAAAATAAAATAAAATAATAATTTAGGGTTTGAAATTTAATATTTAAAATTAATTATTTCTATCAATTTGGTTTTACCAAATATAAAGTTTTTCAATTCAATATTGTAAAAATGTTATACTCCCTCAAAATCGTGTATCTTTAGGCTATATATATATATATATATATATATATATATATATATAAGTCCCTTGCTTCTGTAAGTTGGGACAATTTAGTCCCCCACAAATTAAATGTGCCAAAGCAGTCCCCTACAAATCATATTTTAAACAAAATTCATCTTTCAATTAACCTACCATTAACTTGCTGCTGATGTGGAGGAATATTTTTCTGAGATGGAAAATATATGCATAGGTGGAATTGTTTGATGAGAAAATTATACACCAATAAGCAATTAGGGCTTACAAGCTCAACCTATAGCCTTTTGTAATATGAGATGTCACTGCCCTATTGTGCAAAACTCTAGCAACGAACTAAACACGAAAGTTGATAAAGGGAGTGAAAGAAGACGAAAGTGTGAACTGAAGTAGTAGGATTTGCAATGCATTGTTTGAAAACCATGGTAAGCCTTTGATTTGGTTTAGCAGTGATATGAAATAATGGAAGATGAAAAAATAGGGTGGGGACATGAGGTTAATATGGCTTTTACCTTATTGAAAAAGGAGAAGAGGAAGGAATTTATAAAAAATTATAATGTTTTAGACTTATAGGATATGAGAGTGGGGACACCAATTGAATAAAGAATAAAAAGGGTGGGGTTGCACATGTTTTGGACTATTTGTACATACGGGTTTTAGACTTTTGACTACCTTTTCATAGGATAAAATGTATCTACACATGCTCTATCTTGTAATTTCTAGAAAATAGTCTTTAACCAGATCATACACCTTGCCTAAATTTTTTATTATATATGACTATATGACAATTATACATTTATGGTAGCCTTCATGAGTTTGTCTTTTTCATGATGTGGTTGTGAATGTAATAATTTACATGCATTTAGAAGCTAGTTAAATGAAACAGCTAGACATGGTTCTGATAAACTTATTTCTACAATATCTGCACTTTTAATGACATAATTTCTGTTACACTAGGACTTACTAAGTTAATAGTGTTGAGCAAGGCTAGAACCCAAGAGAGGGTGAATTGAGTTTTATAAAAATGTAAACAGAAAGACTTCTTTTAAAGAACAATAATAGAATAAAAAAAAATTATGCAAAATGTAAAGGACTAGGGAGAGAAGTATTGGTACAAAGATTTATCCTGGTTTGGCTATTACCTAAGCTTATGTCCAGTCCCCAAGCAACATTTTGGGATTTTTCACTATCTCAAAGTATCAATACAAACTTTAGGAAAACCTCTCCCTAATTCCCAAGCCTCACAGCTCGACACCTTCAAGGAATCTCCTTGAATTCTAACTCTCAAGGATATATTCCCCCTGAACCCAAGCTCTCTCTTAGTTTGATTTTCTCAAGGAACCTCCTTGAGACTCTCTCTTAGAAGAAAGAAAATTTTATAATCAAATAACTCTCTGAAACAGAGTAAATGTTACAATGAAGCACAAATATAATAATGAGTAGAAGAGAATATGAAAACAACTAATATAAGCACTCTTGAATGTTTTTGTTAAATTTTTAGGGGTCTTAGGTCAATTTTATATAGATTGAGGTCCAATAAATCCGTTGAGAGTGAGTGAGAAATCAAATAATTCAAAATATAGCCTTTATAGATCCATTATAGCTTGTTTGTCACTTACCAGTAGATTGTTTGCCACTGACCAGTCAAGACATATGAGATGGTGTATGCACCATATATGCTTTCGGTTAATGTTCCAAATCTATGGTCCAAGGTTGATGGTAAGAAAATTCAACCGCTTCCGATGAGGAAAAAGATGGGTAAACCCAAAAAAACAAAGGAAGAAGGACGCTATTGAAAGTGAACAAGCCAATAATGCATCAAAAGTAAAGAAATGTCATGCAATCACGTGCAAGAAGTGTAATAAAAAAGACACAATAGTATAAATGTGCTTGGATTATATATGGTGAAGTAATTAATTTGATGGTTATATCTAATCATGTAAGGTCCAGGTAATGACACTGGACCATGTACACAAGTTCGTGATAGGAGGACGATTAGCTAGGAGACAATGGCGTTTGTAAGTAGTATTAATCGTACACAGTTTGTAGCATAAGGGACTAGGACCTAAGAATCATCAACCACAGTGTAATGAAGTTCATGGATATTAGATATTTAAATACTATGTAATGTTTATTTTGGAAGATATAAGATATTTGAATCCTTTTCATGTTCCATTTTTGTTGGTAAGTGCTGGATATTAGATTGTTTATTTTGATATTGGAATCCATCCTATGTAATTTTTGTTCTTGTACCAAATATAACTTGATTGCAAATTCTGTAGTTAGAAATACATACTGTTGCATCAAATTTATCTGATATCCATATATATACTTCTTATATGGAGGGGCTTCATATATTTTATACATGTCATGCTTCTTTCAAATGGGTATCACATTTTTTAGTGTCAATTCACTTTTTTTGTTATGTTATTCGGCATAATTATGG
The DNA here is from genome assembly GCA_037074485.1 of Delonix regia. Taxonomy (NCBI): domain Eukaryota; kingdom Viridiplantae; phylum Streptophyta; class Magnoliopsida; order Fabales; family Fabaceae; genus Delonix; species Delonix regia. The sequence continues at coordinate 30,317,400 of CM073457.1, forward strand.
ACTATACAGATTGTTTTAATATCACAGAAAGTATTATCTTTTTATACTAAATATATATATATATATATATATATATAATTTTATTTGCATGATTAAACCAAGACAGAACATATATATGCTTTCCAATAATACTTGTATTTAATATTTTTCAAAATCAGTTGCATAATTTTTTACACAAATTTGTATAAAAGTATAAGGTATTTATTAGTAGGAGAAATAAAATTGTGCACCTCAATTTAGATAAATCCATTGTCCTTGAATAAATGTCATGTGTATAAATTTTATATATACTTTTTATATGGAAGGGCTTTATATATTTTATGATATGGAGGGGCTTTATCAATAATCAATGAGTTGATGTTTGTAAGGTCTATTCTAGATGGCTTCAACTTATTAAAGGCAATCATTGGAAGAAATGTAAAGATAGTTCATACACTCAATCTAATCTTAACCTACAACGACTTTTTAACAACAATACAACATTACAATAGTGTTAGAGAACCTAATACAACATTACAATAGATTGTATTGCAAATTAACAATAACCTAATACAATGTTGAACCTTAAAGGACTACATAATATAGCTACATTAACACTTAACAATAGACTACAAATCACAACTACTGATCGTACCAGTGACATTAACACTGTACAATGTTATTTCATTACTTTAGCCTTTGCACAATTATAATGGAACATAAGGCTGGCTTTATATTTGACACATTTTTCATCTAACCACTTGAAGAAATCACAAGCGGGTCCTTTTTTTGTACATGGGACAGCCCATGAACTTTCTTCCTGGGTTCTTTTTTGTGGTTTAACTTTTAATCACGATACTTAATCCATAATAACCTTATGTGAGATATTCTTTGATAATGATAAAGTTGACGATAGCTTATCTCATGCAGACCCTTTGTCACCTCTCATTTCTTTCAAACAGCTTGCCTTTTTCTTCCCAATTTAATATAGATTTCTAGGAATGAATAAAATGTTAGCCCATGAGTCTAAAATCTTCTTTGTCTTACTAATTTATTACTATTGTAACAAAAACTATGATGTCCAAACTAAAATTTAGAAATATCCCTACTTTGATTACTAAACATCTAAAATGTAAAGCATTTATGTATAAACAATAGTTATCTTTGAATCAGTAGGTAGATTTAAAACAAAGAAAGTTTAGTTATTTAGTCAATTTTTATTGGTTCTAGCTAGCTAGTTCACTTTTATTAAAACAAAGAAAGTTTAAATGCATTTCACAAAATAGGCATTATTTAGGCATTATGTTGCAAAAGTGAGGACTAAAAAGGTACTTTAGTATATATATATGCAAAAGTTCACATGACCATTAACTAATCATTTAAACTTATTTAAGTGTTTTTTTGTTTTTAGCAAAATGACAATTTTTTGAACAAGTCCATATTGCTCCTAATAAAGTCAAAGTATCAATTTTGGGAAAATAACAATAAAGTTTAAATCATCAATTACCCGTTTATTTCCAATAACTTAATTTGTTAAATGATCGTGATTTGCCTTACAAAAAAAAAATTTATATATAGCTATTTATATATTTGATATCAAAATTTTTAATTAAATTATGACAATTATAAAGTTATTTAAACAAAATAATTAGATATATGATTATCTCATTAAATTATAATATTATTAAAAAATTACACTTGTTTAAGCACAATAGGAGTAACTCTATGGTAAGAATACTCATGCTCATGTGAGTGATCTCTGACTTGAATCTCGATAAAAATAGAGGTAATGAATCATTATGTAATAATGAGTAAAAAAATTATACATATTTTAATTTAATATTTTTAAAATAAAAATGTAAAGAATTATACATAAAATTTTGTTTTATTACTTTCAAAGGATGGAGAAGGTTATATATATTTCTCGAGAATGACCAAATACCCCATCGCCGCTCTTGCCAGTCACCTTCTCGGCAGTGTGGTCGTGTGAAGGGCTTCTCTGTGCTTCGGCGAAGGAAGTGCTACCAGCGACGTGCCGTTATTGCTGATTTCTGCTTCAGCGTTGCAGGTTAGCTCCGTTCATTCTCTTTCTCCCTCATCTTTTCAATTTTTGGTTCATTCGTTCCGTGTGAAGTACCAAACCGTTTCTCATCGGCCGGTGCCAGCCCTAGGGTTCCGGTCCCAAGAATCTTTTTAGCGAGAGAATGTAAACTCTCTCTCGCTGTATACACACACATACATATATTTTTGTGTTCTCTCTTTATTCGGGTATAAGGTATGACGTATTATTGGCTTCAACTTTCACACTGGAATGTTTTGTTGGTGACGAGATTGTGATGCTGACGTCCCTGTCATGAAACGGCTTTATGATTTACATTCAACAATAATCACGTTCCTTATTTTGGACTAGGTGAAGTACATTGATTCTGTTCCTCCTGTATATAACACCACAATCGATTATTGTCCATGTTGTAATAATTGACCTTTTGGGCTTGGCGTTTTCCATTGAGTGTTGATGGCTTAACTCCGTTATATTGCTCAAATTCCCAATCCTTGGGTGTTCAATGCCGCTGGTGTGACTGACTACATATGAAGTACTGTTCCAAAGACAAGTTTGGATTCCCTGCTGTAGAAGAAATTTTGCAGCATGTGCTGTTCTCTTTTGAATCAAGTTTTTCAATCATTTTTAGCCGTCAGACTATAACATATTAATTATGGCAGGGGATATGAGCTCTCTGAATACACGGTTCTTCTACATTTGCTGCATTCCACTGCTTCTGCTCTGAATGCTTCTCATATGAAGAAATAAAGTAAATAGTTGAGGCTTTCTTTGATTTTAACATGCTGCATGATACATATCCAACATTGGTGAATAGTTTTAGGTTCAGAGTCCTCTTAATTTTGGTGTCTGTTTAATTTCTTTCACAATCTAAAGATTTTTGCAGTCTACTTGAAAATGAAATGTTTGATCACATCCCAGCATCAATCATTTGAGAATGTTTTTCTTGTCATGAATATCTGAATTTTCTATGCAGTCCTCTTGTCTATGCTTGTAATGTATCCAAAACAGAAGACAACTGTAAACTTGTCCAATTATTGCGAAGATCAATCATTGGTTGATTTGTAACCTCAATTGTGTATGATTCTTGTTGCTATATTACTTTTTTCTGGTCCGCTATTCCCCCCATTACTAAAATTCCCACCCCTGCGCCCCACAAATTCCCCAGGAAAGTTAGGTGTGATACTTTTTTACTTGTAATTTTAATGGAACAATGCTATTCTTATTGAAAATGTATTTTGGAATTTTGCAGTTTGAGCTATATTTTGATTTTTCTTTTCTTCTGATTTCGAATGTGGAAGATTCTTGGAAATTAGAAAAAAATATGTCTCCATCACCACTTTTTTTAACTTATCATTATGCCATCAATAATCTGATTTTCGTTATTCTTTTCCATTTGGATCTAAGTATTGGTATTTAGGGTATGTCAAATTGTACTTGATGCTTTTTAGAGCTACATTTAAATAATTGTGGTTGCATAATTGTCTTTAAATGTATTGTGAAGGAAAAGAAGGAAGCATGGATGGCTTCTATATGAGAATGGTCACTTCTGGTGGTTTGATAAGTCAAAGTAATCTGGTCTCTGCATTTTTTTTTCACCTGTAGGAGCATTAATTTGCAAGATCGTAGCATAGCTTGAACTTCATAGCTAGTGTTTGTCTGCAACTCCTCTCAAATGGGCCTCATTCATCTAGCACAAGCATCCAAAAGATTTACCCTTCCCATCTTCCTCTACTCTCCAAATCTTTTTCCAGTGTCAAATTCTCAATCTGGTTCTATTAAATCACTTTCTGGTTCACTAGTTACTTTGGGACGTTCAATTTTTTATCACTATTTGATACCTCTCAGCCAAAACTCATGTTGGTCTCTAAGAAATCATCCTTCTTTGGGCTTCCACACATCTCTTAATAATGGCTCAGTGCAAGTAGAAGCATTTTCTGAAGTCAATGACATGAACCAAGATGTTAATGGTCTCACAGCTGAAAGCATCTGTAAAATTATAGTGAACAGTCCTAATTCTTGTGTTGAGGCGTCTTTGAGTGATGTTTCAGTGAAGGTATCTCCAGAACTGGTGGTTGAGGTCTTAAAGAAGCTAAGCAATGCAGGTATTCTTGCACTTTCGTTCTTTCGTTGGGCTGAGAAGCAAAAGGGGTTCAAATATAGTACAGAGAGCTACAATGCTTTGATTGAGGCTCTGGGTAAGATTAAACAGTTCAAGATGGTATGGAATTTGATTGATGACATGAAGCATAAAAAGTTGCTGACTAAAGACACTTTTGCATTGGTTGCACGGAGATATGCAAGAGTTAGAAAGGTCAAAGAAGCAGTGGAGGCATTTGAGAAGATGGAGCAGTTTGGGATGAAGCTGGAAGTTTCAGACTATAATAGGTTGATAGACCTTTTGAGCAAGTCAAGGTGTATTGAGAAGGCACAAGATTTGTTTGAAAAAATGAAGAACAAAAGGTTTATACCTGATGTCAAGTCCTACACAATATTGCTAGAAGGTTGGGGTCAGCAACAAAATTTGCTGAGGCTCAATGAGGTCTATTGGGAGATGAAGGATGAAGGTTATGAGCCAGATGTTGTTACCTATGGAATTATCATCAATGCACATTGTAAGGCCAGGAAATATGATGCAGCTGTTGGGTTCTATCATGAGATGAAAGGAAAAAATTTGAGGCCAACTCCCCATATATTTTGTACTTTGATTAATGGATTGGGTTCTGAGAAGAGACTGGATGAAGCTCTTGAATTCTTTGAAAAATACAAGGCTAGTGGTTTTGCCTTAGAAGCTCAAACTTACAATGCTGTTGTTGGGGCTTACTGCTGGTCCATGCAGATGTATGATGCATACAGGATGGTTGATGAAATGAAAAGATGTGGGGTTGGTCCAAATTCTCGAACATTTGACATAATACTATATCACCTGATAAAGGCTCAAAGAAGGAAAGAAGCTTATTCAGTTTTCCAGAGAATGAGTAGTGAGTTTGGGTGTGAGCCAACTGTGAGCACTTATGAGATCGTAGTGAGAATGTTTTGTAATGAAGAGCGAGTTGATATGGCAATCATAGTTTGGGATCAGATGAAGGCTAAGGGAATTCTTCCTGGAATGCATATGTTCTCCACTTTAATCACCACCTTGTGCCATGAAAATAAATTAGATGATGCTTGTAAATACTTTCAAGAGATGTTGGATATGGGCATTCGGCCTCCTGGCCCAATGTTTAGCAACTTGAAACAAGCTCTTCTTGATGAAGGGAAGGAGAATGCAGCTAAAATGTTGGCTCTGAAGATTGATAAAATGAGGAAAGCTCCTATAATTTAGATAGAGGAATATATCACAAAGTCTATCTCAAGGGTAGAGGGGTCAAAGCAGGCCACCCCAGCCCACTCACGGTTTGTGATTATAAGAACTATTCTGGATTGAAAATGGGGATGGTGATAGTTTTTAAATGTAAGTGGTTCTTCTGACCCAGTTTTGCAGTCTATGCATTACTTGAGCCAGATTGCTTCTTTTCTGGGTTTTCTTTTTCCCTAAGTTGTCCTGTGGTTCAGGTCATAAAAACTTTCCTTTGATCTTGCAATCTATAAATTTAGGCAATTTAGCTGTAGATTAGATTGTAAAATCAGTGTGTGTTTTTTTATGATTCTGGAGAAATCTAAAGCTTTGTAATTGTTTCTGTTAGTAATATGATGAATGTGAAGGTTTGCAAATGCTGACAATGGCAGCACCTTCCTATCTTTGATATAGTGTAATTATGATGCTTGGAATTGAGTGATTAACCACAAAGTAAACTCCTAAAATATTGATGAGATAACTTAAATATAAGAATGCTAGACATTAATAAATGGCAAGACTCCCAGATAACAATAAACTTCTAATCCTTTAAACTCCCACTTAGCTTGTAAAACTTATCTTTGACCTACCAGTAGGTATCAAAACACCCCCCCTAAGTTAGAGATTGTACAAGGTTTAGCTTGTTACCAATAAAACCCAATTGAAAACAAAAGCAAATCCTGATTTACACATTGCAACTTGCAAGGTTGTTTTCTCATACATTAAAAACACAGCTAAAGAACTAAAAAAATCAATTCAAGTACTTCTAAGACTAGCACTTACTTTGACAAGGTCCTAACAGCTCTAAGAGTTCTTTGAACTACTTCCCATGAATGATCCCCTTGCCATTCTCCTAGTTGTTCTCTTTGGCCTCATCGTCTCACACATTGACACAGCTCCCAAAAGTCTTCAATTTATTTCCAATGAGTAGTCCCTTCAACCTTTTAAAACTGATTTCCACAACTTGGGTTTCTTATTAGGGTGTTTAATAGCACATAACACCCCTACTAATGCCAAAGTCTTTATCTCATGACACTTGAAATAATAAACCAATTTTAAACCATTGTCAACATTACATAAAACCACTTATCATGCAAGCTGCCATCTCAATGTCAATTGTGACTTCCCAACAAAGTCATGTATCAAGAGAAACAATTGACCATGTAGGGGTGGAAATTTAGGGTTGGGATTCAAGGTGGGTGATACTTAGGCTTTGATACCATTTTGAAGCATTGAAATAGATATACAATGAATGATTAGGTTTGCACATATACACACACAATATGGCAACCCCCTCCTTAGTTTTATTTTTAATACTTTGAAAACTGAGGTCAACTTCAAGATAAGCTCTTAGAGATAAGTTTAAGACTTCTACACTAATAAACTCCTAATCCTGAATACTCCCACTTAATTTGTTAGAGACTTAACTTGGTATAATTAATAGGTTTCTCAACATTTTCTTTCTTAATTTATACAATTTATGATATTATCTAGTAATTAGAAGCGTTAGAGTCTTACTTTTCCTTCTTTTGTTCCTGTGGAAGTCAGACTTGCAATAGTTTGTCCTTATATGCTTTTCACTTGTAGAACATGGTTCTCAAAAATGGATTGCAACAGTTGGTTTAACAGAAATAAGTGAACTGACTCAATTATCATTCCAGTCATGCCCTTTAAACTGGTGGTGTAGTGGCGGTCAAAATCAATTTAAATTGGGTGGGTACTTAAAGGGTGTGGAACATTCTTCCCCATTGCAAGCTAGTTTTCAAGGATGGATTTCTCACACTCCCTTGGGTCCTATCAGATGGTATTAGAGTTGGTGGTTCATGTCAAAGAGAGCTACATGTGAAGGGTCCTAAACGACAAGAAAGTTGAGTGAAGTGTCATAGGGTGCAATCGCCATGATGTCAGCTCTTTAAAGTCGGTTCTATGATAGGGACATTAGGTAGTATGAGATGACTAAGTCCCAAGTTGAGTAGTTTCAAGGATAGGTTCCGCAGACTCCCTTGGGTCTTATCAATAAATAACCAAAAGGATCATTGAATTATAAAAGGAGTGGCTCGCAATTCATTAATCTAGCGTTGGTTAAATCTGAGTTGGATAAATTACTACCGATCCAATCATGGCCAGTCTGGGAAACCATGAATCACTTCTTTTTCTTGTTCAATTACTGGTCCATTTTGTAAAACATTAACTAATGGTCATTATTAGCAAACAGAGTAACATATGATTGACATATTTGGGGATGAGATTTGGCAGCTTGCTAGTCAGGTTGCCATCTTATAAAATCAAACATTTTATTTTATACTTATGTGGGAACTAGCATTACTTACCTCGACCCCACTCTACTATCTTGTCTCAATTCAGAAATATTCTTAATTTTGTCTGAATTCACCTTAAACTTTTAAGCATCCAACTCTTGTTTAAACTGTTTGTTTTTTAATGTTGTTATTGGTTTTAAAAATGACACTGAAAGTCCTGACCCATCACCATGCCCACCCACCATTTTGATTTCTATTTCTTCTTAAATGTCAATATTTCCAGTAACTTTTGGATATACTCTCATCTTTGATAAATAGAACCAGAAGAATGTGCCTCTTCATTTTACCATTCCGCTGGCTTTTTCTTTTTGACATAAAATTTTGTTTTATTTGTACATACCTGTATACATGTACATATAATCAGTGCATGTTCTTTTGCAGTTAAATTTTACTTGGCACAAAACTGCAAGTGGTCCTAGTAATGGATATAATCTCTCAATTACAAGAACAAGTTAATTTAATTGCACATCTTGCTTTTAATACCATTGGGACATTGCAAAGGGATGCTCCTCCTAATCGGCTGTCACCAAATTATCCAGAACCACCTGCACATCCTACAGAGGATGCAGCAAATTTTGCAGAACAGCCCAAGCTTATGAGTGCTGCATTGGTCAAGGCTGCTAAGCAGGTAAGTCTATTTTTAGCCTGATGGTAAAAGAATAAAGGCTGGTATAGAATACTAAGTTGTTCGTCATTGACAGAGGGAATGGAAATTTTAGAGTATGAACTATGAAGCACATGGAACGCAACACAAGGTGACATGGACAGTGATGTATAGTAGAATCCAAAGCATATTGACATGTAATGGAATACACTTATATATATATCTAAAAAAAAAAAAAAAAAGTAGATACATGATTATTGATAGATATAATTATGGTAACATCAACAACAAATATATGGGAACATTTCAAATACATGTTTCATATGTGTTGAAATATGTAGCATTGAAGAAGTGTCAATTATTTAAATTGTATTTCTTTTCGGTATAAAGAATACTATTCAGATTGTACGAAAGGAAAAGAAAAAAAATGGAATACTGTTCAGACTTTGGAGTTGTCACGGTGTACTTGTTGGACAAGGACATGGCTCCACTCTTGAAGTGTTAGTGCTTCATGGTTACAGGAACATTGGAGTGAAAATATGTCTCGCCTATTGGTCATTCTACTAAATAGACGATTGATCTTTTATTAAGGTTCACAAGGCCGCATGAGATGGCTTCTTTTCTTTTAGAAACATTTTTTTTTTTTTAATTTTGGTATACATGGAGGATTGAACTCGCTACCCTTTATCTTAAAATCCCATTTATCCTACCACTTGAGCTAGCCTCAAGTGGTTGGCAAAACATTAATTTTACTACTAAGGAATAGAAAACGTGGTTGCCCTTTCAAAACAGTTGGATATATATTTGGTTCATGCATTGCAGCACTCAAACCCCAGCAGATTTAATTTGTATCCCTTGTTCCTTATTGTGTCCCTACATCTGTGTCTAGTATAAACATCAAAATAATTTTGTTCAGATGTCTTGGAGAGGACTAAATTTATTTCATGACTTCCTGGTGGTCCTCTGATGTATGTTTTTTGTTTCCTGTGCAGTTTGATGCATTGGTTGCTGCACTTCCTATATCTGAGGGTGGCGAAGAAGCGCAGTTAAAAAGGATTGCAGAATTACAGGTATGGAGCTCAGTTCATATATTATTCTTCATGTGATTTATTGTTTGTCTGGCTTAAGAGGGTAACCTCATGTGGGAATTTGTCGTTAAAAAACTAGTGGGTAATTTATTGATACAATGAAGTTTACATGTGCAGTAACATTGTGATACCGTGATGCTGCTAATTAATGTTCTGACATTGTGTACTTTACCTTCCCAGGCTGAAAATGATGTAATAGGCCAAGAACTTCAGAAGCAATTGGAGGCTGCAGGTCTCTTTCCAGTCTTCCTTTAAGTCTTCAGAACATCTTCCTTAATTTAGAACATGATAATGTGAATTAATTTTAAATAGCAAAATGACGATTTGCTGAATCCTTCTATAAGTAAATTAATCTAAGAAAGATGTCCTGGGGAATAATTTAAATATGCATCAAACAACAATTTCAAGGAGTCAGTGCAAGAGAATTAAACAAATAGAAGATTGTCTTGTATAAAAGATCTTCTAGGTGGGTTATTGCAGCGGTGATATCTGACATGCATCTGTAGTTGGTATTGTATGTGTTTCTCATTTGAAGTAGGATTTTTCTTAGTATTAGAATGTTGTGTAATGTGATTCACTCATATTAATTCATATTGGACTTGCATTGGCAGTGTAACTTGATAGTGAGAATGTGATCTGTAACTGCCTAACTAACATTCTTGGTGGGTTTTTGATGTCAGAGAAGGAATTGAATCAGGTCCAGGAGTTGTTTAGGCAAGCATCAAATAACTGCTTGAACTTGAAGAAACCAGATTAAAGAAAGGGTCCATTAAGTACTCGTGTTATCGGCAGAAGGTTAGGGAGATAAGAACTTTGAACTCGCATGTCCGAACTATATCTCTTTTCTTGACATGAAACAGCAGGACTGTCCAGAAAACACCGTGACTTTCTTTCTCTTATGTAAATTTTACATGTTATACAGATGTTGTTTGCTCTAGAAACTGTAGCGGTGTCAATATATGTTGATTATTTCTACCTCTACATCTTTTTCCGTGAAGAAAATGGCTTATAATTGTTTCTTTCTAGTAGTGTTCTACAATATCTTTCATTATGTCCTAGATGGGTTTTTCTATCATCCAACTGGACAAGTGATTAGAGAAGCGATATCTCTATTTTACATATAGGCCAAGTAAACCAACTCTTTCTCCATGGGTGATTATGTGGAGTGATTGAGTCAAAGAGTTTCTGCATAGATTCTGAGATTTTAACTTGACTTTTTAATCTATAATTCAGCCAATGAATTGTTAAGGTTAGAACTAAGTGTATTTTGCATTGAAATGTTTGCCCTTGGACAAATCAAGCTCTATAATATCACTTCTTCTTTTTTTAAAATGGAATAAGCTTTTTAGCTGAAAAGTTTATGTGCCAGTGTTCCTATGCAATTTTAATTTCTTCATACACCTAGTTTAAAGCTTCAATTGATTTAATTAGCACTGAAACTGAGAAATTAACAATTGTCTTGAGTATACCAAAATTGCTCAAATGGTACAGAATAAGAACAAAATTGCAAATTTTAGAGCAAATTTTAACAAAAACTTGCTTTTATGCACTTACACCATGAAACCATAAATTAAGAGAGGAAATATCCTATGGCAATTCTAAATGCAGACGTATAAACCTCAAAGGAGTGGCTTAAATGGTGATGTAGCATTGATGGGGTGGGCAACACAAATTCCGAACAAGATTAATTTTATATCCAAAAAATATGGGGATACTCATTGAAAACCATTTGAAGAAAACACACAACAAAGCAGAAGTACAACAAATCATCATCATGCAAAACAAATAATTAGTTTTGCTGGCAAATCCTTCTACAAATATTAGATAGATCAGATACTGGGGTTGAAAATTAAGAAGGAAAGTAAAAATGGAACTGTAATAATTTTTCATAGTTGAAGTATAAGCATATATAAAAAATAATATTTAACGGATAATAGAGTTGAATTAATATCATTTAAAGGAAATTAAGTTCCAAAACCAGAATTGTTGTTCTAAATGTTTGCCTGTTGTTGTTTTTTGTTGTTTTAGGAGAAAGGATAAAAGCTTGACGATTGAATGCTTAATAATGCCCTTATAACCAAATCAAACCAATTAACGAAGCTACTTTGGCCGAAAGTCTTTTAATTAATAAAGTAATCAAAAGGATCAAACCATAAGAATAGGACCTCAGCTTGTGTATATTTTGTCTGCACCTAGTCTTGTAAGAGCTAAAATAGCTCTTTACATAAATTTAAATGGATCAATTGATCAAATTTCTTTTATTCATTTTTAATCGTCAGATTAAATTTTTAAAACTTACTGATTTTCATATTTCAAAATTATTGATTTCGATTTTTTAAATTTTATATCTAATTTGTTGGATGATAATTACCAATAAGTTACCGAATTTGGAGAGCTTTTGGTTTAATTTTCAGTGTGGCAATTTTTTTGCCATTGATCTATTTCTAATGTAGAGGAGTAAGATTTTCTTCAAAAACATAGTCATGTTTTACCCTCACATGTTTAACATAATGCATATGATAATAAGGAGCTCTTCGGTCCATAGAACATTTAGTTTCTTAAATGTATAAAAATTTATTTATGAAATGTTTTATGTTTGGATATTATTCAAAATAAAAATTTTTATAATTAAATTTCTAAGTATTTACCCACATTCCAAACTCCATGTAAGAGTATCATGCCTGCACCTGATATGTCTCTAGAGAATTATAAGTATCTGTCATACTAATAATTATGCATAAGGAATAAATAATTATATTATTTGGTCTTTACACTTAAATTTGTTTATCGTTGAATAAAAAATCTTTACCGCTTGAATATAAAACCTAAACCACATCCTCACCCATCTCAACACCATGGTAAACTCATATTTCTCTTTCAAATACATTATTACTTCTTCAAATTTTGAATTTTTATTCTTTTAGAGAATATTTAAAAATAAAAAAATAAATTTACACACTGGACTGATTACGAAAGAATATGTCCATAATTAAAAGATATTGCAGAAGTCGAAAATAACTGGACTGGAATAAATAAAAAAGATGCTTGCCCATAATTAATAAATATTGCATTTAAATATGATGACGACAGCGTAATACGTCACAAAATGGACTTGTAATTTTATATTTTACATGTCACATTTTGAAATTTTGATTTTAAATGATGTTCAATGTCCACTAACTGTAAATTATTAAAAAAATGTTTAAAGATCCCAAAATTTGGGACATGTACTTTTTGATCGAATAAGAACTTGCAAGCATACGATGGAGGTTCGTCTTGACCAAAAGTTCTTTCTTTCCCCAAACAAAGTTCATTTTCCCTCAAGCATTTTGCTTTGAGGAGATCAAATACATACATACATATATATATATATATATATATATATACATATATAAATGGGGATTCTTGACCATCTGAATGCTTCACTTGTTCCTTACCAAAGAAGAAACACTTGCCCACGCAAGTTTTCACCCATTTAAAGACAACGATAGATTTAAGATTTAATTTTAAAGTGATAAAAATTCGTAAATTTAAATTTTGAACTAAGAAAGTGAAATTTTACAAAATAAGAAGGTAAAATCTTATTAATCATATGACCAAATAAAACATATAAAATAAAATTATATATAAAAATTAAAATTAAAAAAATTAAGGGTCAAACGCTCTCCTTAAATCTATTCTTAGCTAAGATCACTTAGATGAAACCCATTTAAATCCTATCCCTATCCTTTTATTGCTTTCCTACAAAACCTTGTGCAATATATATACTAGATTTACTTTCATCCCTCTCTACTGAAAATATTGCTAGTTATAGTAATTTCTTTTCGTAAAGTTATGTGCCTTTATTTTTAAAAGAATTTACAAAAAATTTATGAAAAAAAATATGCAGAACAATTTGATTGAGTTTTTACACATTATTCCTAGATATGTGCCAAAAGAATGTTGCATATCTATTCATGGGGTTTTCTGTATGTAGTATCTCCTCTAACTAATTAAACTCCTTTGTCTTTCTTGATGATTCATGGCAATATATTTGTCAAGGATTTGTTTGATGTCCAATATAATAAACACCTTCAAGGCATGGCAATAACGCATGCCATATGTTTTAAACTTGCAATAGCTGCAAGTGATATTTTGTTGAATATAATCATATGACACTTTCCAATCTTCTTGCCTATTATTTATAGTCACAATATATTCAAACAAAGAGTTGGACTCATTCCTTTGCTTTATGGTGATAGCATAGAACATATCGAATTCTTTTCGGAAAAGGTCACACATGGTAAAGGTATAAACCTGTGATGCTTGCAATAGTATTGATGAATGATAGGACATAAACCGCGGTAGCTTATGTCGAGCCTCATACTCACATTTTTACTTATTATACCGCTTCTTATCGATAACTTTTTTGAATATCCTAAAAAATTTTACATTGTCCACATCTAGCTTCATGCTCGCCTTGAAGTTTGAATTCAATCTCTCACTAAGTTGTGTGTTCCTCATACCTAGTATGAAATGATTGCTTTATGTAGCTTGTTGCCTATTTTTCCTTTATTGCATATGCTTACTACAATCATGATTTTTTGTGTACATCGTAGTCAGTGAGCAACTTATCATAAGTTGCCTCAAACATAGATCCATTTTCATATTCATACATACACTTCTTTAACTTAGTCAATATATGTGATCCATCTTTTACTAGGTTTCCAAGATGCCTGATACCATTTTGCATTCAATGCCAAGCATAAAGACCATGCCTACTTTTTGGCATCACCTCACATGTAAGGATGGAACAATAAGAGCAATACAAACACATTAATACAAGTAAGTGCAACACATGGAGAAGGCATCCCTCACCTAATGCCTTGCCCATTGCCTGGTCCTGATATGTGAAAACAATCATTGGCTTCTTTTGGCCATATACCTCTAAAAAAGTCTTAAATAACCACCTATGGATTCAACAATTTCATTATACTTCAAGATAGCTCCAAAAATTACTACTTGCCTATAATGATTAAACCTGAAAACAAGGTAAGCGGTCGATGTGGACAACTGGTACAATATGTTGTATCTAAAGAGACCACATCACCAAAAAATTGTAAACAAGAAGCATATGTACATCGGCCCAAAAAACATTTGTTATCTGCTCATCAGCATCCATTTGATATACATGAAACAATGATGGGTTCTCCAATAGTTGTTGTTGGAAATACTGTAACACACAACCAACTTCTCCATACTATATGCTTCATTGTCTTTCTTATTGAAGATAATTCTTTGCATCTAACCTAGTAAATTCAAGTTGGTTCTACCCCTGATATGTGTGCTCATAAGATGAAATGATGTTTTTTGCTGCAAACCTAAGTCTTCAACCATTTCAATCTCATGTGCCTACACTTAAGATATCTTTCATTAGGAGGCCAACATATGTAATGTCTCTGTAAGATGAAGAGGGTGATTGTAGGCCTCCAAAAGTTCATGAATTACAAATTTTTCATTTCTTAAAGCGAAGGCATTTTTTGCCATGCAATATGTTCTAGTTTCTAACCCGTGCTTGAAGACTAAAGAGTCTCCCTCCTTACAATAAACAAATATGCAAAAAGTATAAGAGTCATCATTTTTGTTTTTGTTTAAGTAATCTTTCCTAACTCTGAACCCAATCTTGCCACTATAGTTAGTCCAAAACTGGTAGGTGGCCTCTACACTTTAAATTACATACCCACTTTAGGCTTCCATGAATCCTCCATGTTAATCTCTTTGGTCAATAGAATAATATAGCTACCAAATCCCTTATAATTCATTAATAAAAGTATGGTTTAACATAATAATATAACAGACAAAATATTAGCAACATTGGCACATGAGATAAGACTTTAGATATGGGTGTCATCATTAAAAATTGAGAAATTTCTTTCTCATAGATCTATATAAGAAGATTATGAGAAAGTTACATGGCCATATGACAAACACATAGATGGAACAACAAAAATTATTTAAAAACCATATACTATATGCATTCAACCCGTAGTCCCCAACAATATGTGGTGCTCTAACATACACTTAAAACTTCATATTCAAATACTAAATTATCTAGCAAATGTGATAAAGTAGTGTAAACATCTGCTAGAGGAAGTTTTATGATAAAAAATTATTGTTAAAAAAAAGAAGGTTCCTTTACTTGAAAACTATAATATAAATGCACAAGACATCCTATAAAATAAATCATTATAGAACACAAAAGTGACTAGCAAAATACAACAAATTTCAGCCAACAAAAGCAAGAGAACTCATTTTAATAATGACTTAAACAAAATATAGATGATAGCCTGATACATGGTGTCTACTACAGTCACCAACATATACATTAGATTTGCACTACTAATATGTTAAGCTTATTTACATATGCAACAAAGATATTTTTTTTTCAGTTGCAACAGCAAAAATATCTTTCCAACAAAAATGCTGATTGTTCCTAACCACAATGTGCACAAGAAGCTCCAGTTCTTTATTTTCGTCTCCTCTATTTTTCTGACCTTCAATTGAACAACAATGGTGGAATAAGATCAATATTTAAGGCAAAGTGTCAGGTAGAATGGAGGACGAAATTTGCTTGCCCACTGATGCTTTTTGAACTGCAAAGCCCACCGATGGCTTTTCCTCTTCTTCTTCCTCTTCCTACACTCCTCTTTCTCCTTTTGTTGGTTTGCAGAGCCTCCATGCACTTTTGTTTCTTTGTTCACCTAACCATTGCATCCCATATTTGGGGAGGAAATCGCATGCCAAAACAGAGGTACTTCACTGAATAAGCATTGTTGGCTAATAGGGACTTCAAAACAGAGGTTGTTTGTAGAAGAGAAGAAGCACATCATCTGCTCCAAATGAAGCTGACGCTCAAGATAACGAAACAGCAGGCCTGCTGTGTCTTCTACACATCAATGGATTGCTGTTCAAATCCAATTGAAAGGCCAATTACATTGACAAGAAGGTGCTGTAATTAAAGGATCTAATTTTTTCAGTTTAAGGGTTAAATTAAAAACTTCAATTTGTGAAAGAAAAATGAGAGTTAGTACCCATAAAAATGAATTCTATTACTAAGAAACATTCTGTTCCATTACCAAAATGTATTTAGGTCTTCTGAATCTTTTGTTTATACTTTATACCAATTCTAGTTTTCCCCTCAATAATTTTGAATATGCAATCCCAGGCTGGTATAAAATTCTTATTCCTTATTTAGTCAAAAAACAAAAAAAACAAAAGTTCACTTTTTTGTCCAACTTAATTTCTATTCCAAAATCATTAAAATGTGATACTTAAAAAATTAGTAAGAACACTTTTGTAAAATTATTTACAATTTTCTTAACTTCCTCTCTTCTCTTTGTTTTTCCTTAAAACCTATTCAACAACAAAGAAACTCTTACTAAAATCCTCCCTTCCCTTTCTTCATTTGAATTATGGAGAGAGCTATTTTACCTCTTATTTATACCAATGATTAGAACACAAGAGGAGTTCCATATTTATACACAAGCTGAGGTCGGAAATTGACATGTTGCTATTTCGCCGTTTGATTACTTTATTATTTAGAAGACTTTCAGCCAAATCAGTTTTGTTAATTAGTTTGATTTGGTAATAAGGGCATTATTAAGCATTCAATCGTCAAGCTTTTATCCTTTCGCCCAAAAAAAAAAAGCAAAAAAAACAGGCAAACATTTAGAAGTTAGAACAACAGTTCTGGTTCTGGAATTTAATTACCTTTAAATGATATTAATTCAACCCAATTATTCATTATATACTATTTTTTATATATGCTTACTTCAACTAGGAAAAATTACTACAGTTCCATTTTTTATTTCATAAAATGTTTGGATATAGAAAATTAAAAGAATATTCAAAAAAAGATTTATAAATAAATTTCGCATTAAAAAAAAGAAAAAAAACGCTTACCGAACTCCATGTAAGAGTATCATGCATGCACCAGATGTCTGGAGTTATAAACATCTATCATACTAACAATTATGTATAAGGAATAAATAATTATATTATTTGGTCTTTACGCATAAATTTTATTATCTTTGAATATAAAACCTAAACCACATCCTCACCCATCTCAAAACCATGGTAAACTCATTACTCTTTCAAATACATTATTACTTCTTCAAATTTTGAATTTTGATTCTTTTAGAGAATATTTTAAAATAAAAAAATAAATCTTTACAATGGACTGATTATGAAAGAATACGTCTGTAATCAAAAAATATTGCAGAAGTTGAAAATATCTGAACTGGAATAAATTAAAAAAAAATGCTTGCCCATAAATAATAATTATTGCATGTAAAAATGATGACGACAGCGTAATACGTCATAAAACGGACTTGTAATTATTATATTTTATATGTCACATTTTCAAACTTTGATTTTAAATGATATTCAATGTCCACTAACTGTAAATTAAAAGAAAAAAATTAAAGATCCCAGAAATTTGGTACATGTACTTTTGCTCTATAAAAGAACTTGCAAGCATATGATGGAGGTTCGTCTTGACCAAAAGTTCTTTCTTTCCCCAAACAAAGTTCATTTTCCCACAAGCATTTTGCTTTGAGGAGATCAAATATATATATAAATGGGGATTCTTGACCATCTTCCTGAATGCTTCACTTGTTCCTTACCAAAGCAGAAACGCATGCCCATGCAGGTTTTCACCCATCTATCATCTTTAATTTTTATTTTTCTTCTTTTGGTAATATTTATACCATCTCTATTTCTTTTGATTATGAATTTATGGTGTTACAAGGGTTTTGTATGAAAAGACAGTGACGGATTTAAGATTTGATTCTAAGAAATAAAAGTCCTTAAATTTAAAATTTGAATTAAGGAGGTGAAATTTTACAAAATAAGAAAATAAAATCTTATTAATCAAATGACCAAAAAGAAATATAAAAAATTATATATATATATTAAAATTTTAAGAAATTAGGGGTCAAACGCTCTCTTTAAATCTATCCATAGCTAAGGTCACTTAGATGAATCTCATCCGAATCCTATCCCTATCCTTTTATTGCTTTCCAACAAAGCCTTGTGCAATTTATATACAAGACTTACTTTCATCTCTCTCTATTGAAAATATTGCTAGTTATAGTACTTTTAACGTTTTATTTGTTATGATAAACAAACTAAAACTGTCAGATTATTGTAAAACTTTTAACAAACGGGCAGTGTTGATTTGTTTTAAAGAATCTGAATCCTCTAAAGATTTAGGCGTAATTTCTTTTTCTAAAGTTTTGTGCCACTATTTTAAAAAAAAATTTACAGAAAATTTATGAAGAAAAATATGCAAATCCATTTGAGTGAGTTTTTACACATTATTCCTAGATATGTGCCAGAAGAATGTTGCATATCTATTCATGAGGTTTTCAGTATGTAGTATCTCTTCTAACTAATTAATTTTATTTGTCTTTCCTGATGATTCATGACAATATACATTCATACATATATATTAGACTGTAAACCTCAGGGTGAAAATGGACTGCGAAGGTTGTGTGAGGAAAGTAAAGAATGCTGTGGAAAGCTTGGAAGGTTCAAACATAAATCTCTCTTGAATCTCTTTCATCTACAAATTTGTTTGGTTACCAGAGTTTCTATGTTCGTACATGCATGTGCGCGCACACAAACACGTGCATTTATTTATAGCCAAAAATGTGAAAGAGTGAAAAATGTACTATTTACAAATTTGCCATATAGACCTTTGAAACTTTCCTTCAATTTCAATGTTAATTTTACTGTTCAATGAAGCCTGATATTTTATGTAAGCAAAATACAAGTAGCAGTTTTATTTTATTTGAAAATATTATATTATTATATACGTATAGAAGTCAAGCTCTACAGTAAAATATATATGCATCTGCGTTCAGCATGAACATGATAGACATACACACACACACACACACACACACACATATATATATATATATATATATATATTAACAACTTTGCAAAATTATAAAATTATAACATGACATGGCTCTATTTGAGTTTACTAAGAATAATAATAATAATAATAATAAGGTATTCTGTATGCTAGTATAATATCATTTGGTTTTTGTTAAAAACATGATTGGAAACTATATTAATAGGGTATCAAAGATAATATTCCTTTTTAGGTGTATGCACTTATTACCATATATAGTATTTACTTCCTAAAATTCTTGAACAAAATCCATTTAGACAAGGGCAAAATCACTTATGTTGAGATGCAAATTACTAAAATATTTTGTTTAAATAATTTATATACCAACATTATTGCTGAAATCTCATGCAATATGGCGGCATCTTAGTTAGATATTCAAGATACCTAATTGTATAAATATGCAAAATATTATGAAGCTATCATTTCATCTTATAATATTAAATTTCAACATGTAAGCAGACGTAGTGCTATGAGTTATCCAAACATATTAATAAAGAATTAGAAGTAAACCACCATTTTTTATAATCAGCATGGTCTCTTAATTTTTTTTTTGTTTTTAACATAGTTCCTTAATTATCAGTCTATACTCAAACAAATTTTTTATTAATTTTTATTATCAATTTGGTATCTCATTTATTATATTAATAAAAGATCAAATTAAAAATAAATCGATAAGTGATTATTAAAATAATAATAAAAATTAGTGAGGGATTGAATTGAGAGTTAACTAATAAGTGAAAGATCAAACTAATATTTTATTTTATGAATTAATATTAATAAAGTGATTTTTTTAAATGATATTATTTTTGAAACTAATAAAAAATTCTACATATTTCAAGGGGTGGAGTTGGTGGATATAAACCAAAAGCAACAAAAGGTGACAGTGAGAGGCTATGTGGATCCAGAGGAAGTGTTGGAGGAAGTGAAGAGCACAGGGAAGAGAGCTGAGCCATGGCCTTTTGTTCCTCACAACTTAGTCACTTTTCCTTATGAAAGTGGAGCTTATGACATAAAGGCACCAAATGGGTTTGTGAGGAATGTGCCACAATCAATAGGGGACCCTAAGTCTCCAGAGATGAAGCTCACGGTGCTCTTCAATGATGACAACCCTAATGCATGCTCAATCATGTAAATCTATAATCTTTCAGGTGATGAGATATCCTTTGAGAGAAAATCACTTTGTATGTCACATGAGGAGAAAGATTGATATATAAGAGCGGAGATAAGTACAAGATCGGTTTCTATTTTTGTATTTTGTGATAATTTGATTTTTTATAAATTTAAATTTATACAAATTTTGTCTATTTATTTAGATTAATAAAAAATTAATTTTGTATAAAATAAAATTTTTTAAATAATTAATTTGTCACATATATTTATAAAAAATTAAATTATTATAAAATAAAAAAGAGATCAATTTAATATTTTTATCAGTAAGAGTGAGTGAAACTTCTACTGCTTATGAGATCCACTGTTAAGTACATCTCACACATTTATTTCCGAGGTTCAAATCAACCTCGGAAATATTATGTTTTAGCAGTGGTTCGTTTTAACTGCCGTTAAAAACAGTAAATTGGATGTCAGATTTAAGTTAATTTTAAAGCCGTAATTAATAAACTGCTGCTATATGTTAGTCAATGGTAGTAGTTAGAATCGTAAATAATATGTGATATATATATATATATATATATATATATATATATATATAGACACACACATTCTCACCAATAAACACATAGTTATTATATATAATATGGTCTTAAACATCACAATGTCTGAATCAAACAGTTTTACAAAGTCCTACATGAAATTATTATAGTGCATAGATAAGTGGAAAGGAACTAAACAATCCACAAAATACTAGGAATTAATGAAGACTGCTTAAACATAATTTATGCAGATCACTGAAGTAATATTGTGTGATAAAAATATGTTAAGTTTATTCTATTGAGAATTTCAACGGGGAAAAAGTGGATTTAAAAATTTTTTAAAAGTGGATTATTTTTGGGAAATTAAATCACTTGGTAGGAATTTAATTAGTTTGAGAGATTTTACAATATATTATTGTGCACTGGGGATATCATAATTTTTGGGTGAGGTGTAATATAAATTAAACATTAATTACATTTTGTATAGTTTATTGTGATTATTGTGCTTTTTTTAAATATATGTTTCTTATTTTCTATAATATTTCCATTTTTTTAATAAAAATTTGAGATCAAATAATGGGGATGAGACAAAGAGTTGATGTTGCGAAGTATTGAAGTACTTCTCGCCCCCATTGCAGATATCATATATGATCACTAAATTAATACTTTTCAAGAAGAAAGTTATCCTATAGATGTTGTATATATTCATGACTATTCAAAATGTAAATAATAATATTTATTGTTATGTGAATGAGAATAAAAAATAAGAGATTTTATTTTTCTTGAAATATTGACAACTGAAAATTTAACTCCTTCGAAGCCTCCAAGAATGTGATTGATTGATTTATTCATTTTTTATATGTTTACGAATACTTAAATTTGGAAGACAATCAACGCAAGGTTACTTTATCTTTTTTTACTTTATTTTATTCATTCTTTATATAATTAGACCTAATCAAAATTTGATTACCGATATAGTGATAAGCCTAATTAAATTAATTTGACTAGAATTGTCCATATTAGTTACTAAAATAAAGTTTGCATTAAACAATAAAAATAAATTATATTATATAATCCAAGGAGCCTAATATATAAAATATCTTATACGTAACCACGTTGAAGTTTTGAAGTTAGACAACAAACATTCAAATATGGATATTTTTGTCTTTTCACTATTTTATGAAAGTAAATTAATTTATATACACAAATGTTAACTCAAATACCACTTTACGATGATCCCCTCCCCAAGAAAACAAAAACCATTAAAATTATTTGCAATTGCTTCATGTAGCATATTTGTTCATATGTAAATTCTCGTCGTTCTAATAGGATAGACATAGGATTTTATTCTCAAGGAGGTAAAAGTCTTTGAATTAAAATTTTAAATTAAGGAAGACAAAATTTTATAATTTAAAAATGATGAACTCCTATAAATTAAACTATTAAATTAATAATATAATTTACAACTACGTATAAAAATTAAAATTTTAGAACATTAAAGGAGCAACAACTCCTTGCACTCCCTTGATTCTATCTCTACGAGACCTATCATTAAATATTGTAGAAGGATCCACACTGTCTTACATATAAGATCAAGACAAAGTTTAAATATAATTACAAAAGAGAAAAATCAACATCTTAATGGAACTGGCATAATTAATTCGAAGGCAAGTTCATGGAATTGGCATGATAATTTTTTCCTTGACTTTTTTTGCAGATTCCGTTTAAAAGTTTCTTGATAAATATTTCACGTATAATCATTAGATGTTGGATAACATATTTTATTTATAGAGGCATCAAAATGGGTTTGACCCACCGGGTCGAGCTCGTATAACTCACCTAAAAGGTGGGTTGGATTAAGGGATTTTTTTGAGAACTCGTTTAATATACTTCTATCAACTCGGCATGTTTAACCCGCAAGTTAAACGAGTCAATTTGCAGGTTAAATGAGTTACCTGTTTTCTTTAAACAAAATTTTCCACTCATTCAGTTTAGCGTCCCAACCCACTGTACTTTCCTATTTAAAAAAAGTAACCCTAATATATGTATTGTGTTATCTCTATTATTTTGTAATTTGTCAAATTTGAATATTCTACTCATAATCATATTTTTATTATTAATGAATCATTGAATTATTGGATTACTTTACTTATTTTAACCCGTTGAAATTTGCTTGTTATTTAGTTATTTTTTTAGTTTATTTATACTAATATAGAAATTAATTAATTAAACAAGACATGTATTTAAAAAAAGTCACATTTGAATTTTTATAATTTTTTATTTTATTTTTATTTTTTTTTAATTTTTTTGATGGGTTAAACGGGTCAGTTCGTTTAATCCATCAGATGGGGTGAGTTGAGATTTTCAATCCACTACCTTATAGTAGGTTAACCGGGCTAACTTATTTAACCCATCAACTTGGGTAAGTTAGGTCAAGTGGGTCGGGTTGGTCTACTTTGACATATCCATTTATTTGAAGAGATAACAATATATTTATAAATTAACTTTCCTTTTATTAATGTCTTGAAGGTGGGAACAAGAGAATGTTTATTTTATTGATCCTTGCATTTAGTCATTTTCTTTAAGAAAAAAATCCATTTGACTCTAACTATACTGAGTCGAAAATCAAAACAGCATCTATAAATTGATTGCTGAAGAAGTAATTATATTTGCCTGCCTAATCATTGTAGGTGTAATTTCCTATCAATTTCTTCTCTTGATATGCATATTTTTGAGTTTGAACTTGAAACTAAATTGAATCAAATTAATATATAAAGTATAGAAAGTAAACGGTCTTGGCTTAATGATACTATTATAGTCTTTGAAACTTATTAAAAAAATATATGACTTCAAGTTTTAATTATCCAAATTAACGACCAAAAAAGTTAAACATCAAAGAGAAAAGTAATGTGCTGAAATGTGTTGCTATTTTCCCCAAAAATCCAGTTACAGATTTTTAAAATCTTGAACCAAAACCTAGTGCTATTATACATCTTGAAGAGAAGAAAACTTCAAAACATAAAGTAAGGACTAGACCTGATCATAATTTAAAAAATATGTCCAAACTGATGAGTTCGGCTTTAAAAAAAAAAGTTCGAATAAAAAAAGCCCGATTAACAAAACAAATCAAGTTCAGACTTTTTCTAAAGCATGACCTGAATCCAAAAAGGCCTATGAATATTTTTTAATAAGTAAAAAATTATTATTTAAAGAAAAACTTAGTATAATGTAACATTTTGATAAAAAAAATAAAAACTAATATATCTTATTTAAATTATTTATACCAATACATCAACTCATTTGTATTTACAATTTCTCTATATATAATCTTACATGTAATAATAATAATTATCTGTGTTATTTGTCTCAAATTTTAAGTAACAAATTGATTTGACTATTTTTTGAAAAGTCCAATAGGCCCAATAAGCTTGACCCATAAAATATATATAAATGTCTAATTAAAAAAGACCAATTAAAATATAGGCTCATGATTTTTCTTAAACCCGAATTCAAATATGATTTTTAAAACCTAACCCGATGATCAGGTCTAGTAAGGACGTTACAATGGCAAAGGTTGAAAGATAAAGCAAGAAACGGAACTCAAATCATGGCCCATTTATTTGATGGCCTTTGGAAAGGTTTGTAATTCTAAGCCTACAAGATACTTTTCTTATTCCAAGTTTCTTCTCATTGACAAATATTTCTAACAATCCAATAAGCAATTTTGGTAAGAAGAATTTGCTCCTATGGCGTAAAAGTGGGAATCTCATACGCTTATTGTGTTTGATTGGCAAATTAGAGGCTCATTCATTGGATATAGGGGTCCCAACCTATACCTCACTTTTGATCAATGATTATCTTGTTGAATTTTTTTATTAAGAGCTGATAAATAGAGATTATATTCATTCAACTAAGCTAATTAGAGAGAACTTGTTTTATTAAAATAAAACCCTTATTATTATTATTAAAGTTACTATATAAGGGAGACTTATATGGAAACTTTCTCCTTTTGGCAAACGTTTTCTCTCCTTTTATCTCTTCATTTCTTTAGTTCTTTTGCTCTTTGGACACTGGTCACTGTGAGTTGTTTGTCTTTACCAATTCGTTAAGCCATAATTAGTGCATCATCAACTCCAGGTTAGTATTTATCTTTATATGATCTCTCGTTTTAAACATTATTATGTATAATGTTATTACAACAACTCATTATTGAAAATCATTTGCCAAAATATTAAAATGCCCTTGTTAAAAAGATCAAAAGAATAATGAGAAAATAATTTTTAATAAAATTAAAAAAATAATAAATAATAATTTTTATAATGCCTTTTAAATTTCCATATTAATAATTAATTTTTAATATAAAAAATTATTATTTTCATACAATAATAATTTTCAATAAAGAATAATAATTTTTTTTATAAAAATTTTATAGTCATTTTCTTAATTTTCTTTTTTATTTTTATTTTTTTCAATTCTATACCAAACACAATATACAAGTTTTAGAATTCTTTCCATCAAAATTTATTCCAAGCCCACC
The DNA here is from genome assembly GCA_037074485.1 of Delonix regia. NCBI lineage: Eukaryota > Viridiplantae > Streptophyta > Magnoliopsida > Fabales > Fabaceae > Delonix > Delonix regia. The sequence continues at coordinate 30,342,932 of CM073457.1, forward strand.
ATTCTAGTGTTTTGTCTATCTCATTTCGTTTATACTTTTGTTTATGTTATATATTTATTGCTTGTGAATTTAACATTTGAACTATTCTTATTTCTCTGGGTCGATTGGACTTTTGGGGTGTGAATTCAATTAGGGGGGTATTTAGGGCTCACGATATGGATTGAGTGGAAATTAAACCTTAAGTCTCACTATTTGGTTTTGCCTATTCATTTATTTTGGGTCCCCTCTTTATTTAATTTGTCTCTTTTTCGTTTTTGTTTATCTCATTTTGCTAACTTATAATTATTTTATTATTATTTCATGTATATTTTGCTTCCTTAGAATTGGAAACTATTTATTTTAATTATTTTTAGAAAAAGTTACTCCATATGTACCTACAAGAAATATTTTACAAAGTTCTAGAACTTACAAGTGAATAATGCATAAGGACCAAATTATAAATTTGGTGAAACTAGAGGGAGCAAGAGTTCATTTTAATCTTTACTTTTACAAAAAAAAATATTAGAGATACTAGAATTTTTAAAGAAAAATTAATCTCTTGGTTCTATTCTTTATAGTAATTTTCAACTCAGTCCCTATTGTCTATTTTTTTTTTCAATTAACTCCATTTATTTTGCAAATATAGGCTAAAATGGCAGATGAAGCACACTTGGTAATTCTAAACACACGTAGACATTTCAAGTGTATTTCATATGCCATTTTAGCATATATTTGATAGTATCATAATTGTGAACAACTATAGGGAACAAATTTCATTGGATTGCAAATCATTGGGAGTCAATTAGGAAAAAAATTAATCTATAGGGACTGATTGAAAATTATTATAATTTCTGTGGAACAAAAGATGAATTTTCCCCTTTTTAAAACATAGTTTCCCTTTCTTATTAATGGATTTGGACTTGTTGGGCCATGGTAGGAAACCAAGCCCTGTTTTGTTTTGAGCTTAAAAAATACATTCGTCAGCTAGTAGGTTATCTTTTGGGCCATTCCTCCTCATGACAAAAACTGAAAAAAGAAACATTTATCTGGAGAAGAAATCAGCGCTCTCAATGTTTTCTTTCCCTCCCCCCTCAAAAATATGTTTTATTGGTAAAGGGAATTAAAGCTTAAAGACAGGGAAAAAATTAAAAAATGAAGAAGCTAATAGGTGATCTTTTGGGTAACAAAGTCCAACACTATTAATGAATCATATAACCTAATAATAAAATAAGTTTGGATCAGCAACGAACGGCTGCTACATACACAAAATTTATTTTTTTTAATTTTTAATTGTTAACTTTTTTTTTTAACTAATCTACCACTGTTGTACAACGATGGATCTGCTCTCGTAGTAAAACATGTATATCCCTCCAAACTAATTTCGAACCATTGAGAATCCCTCAAATCTCTGTATTGATTGCATGGAAAATTTGCCAAAAGTACTTACAAACCCAATATAATCCAGTTTCTATATGCACCTTTGATCAACACACCACACAAGTTTGATATGTACAAAAAAAATGAGCATGATAAAGCTCTTTTTCATGGGAATAGAACCAATTAAAAAAAGCCAATTTGACCCGCCCAGACAGTGGTGAAGCCTGTGGAGGGGGCAATATACCGGCCTTCACTTTTTTGAATTGACATAGTGTAAGTTGTGATGTTACACCCTCTCATTTTTTAAAATTTTAAACTTGTAAATAATAGAACATTATAATAATTATGTTTTCTCTCTCATTCCTTTCTCTTGTTTTTTTTTTTTCTATTTTCTCCTTACATTTCTTCTTCTTTTCTCGCCCACTTCCTTTCGTGTTCTGTCCACTTTTCCCTTTTTTCCTTTGTAATTGGGATTCAAAATTGCAACTTTTCTCATCTCTTAAATATATGGTTGTGGGTGAGTTCAAAATTAAGGTTTTAGCATATGAACTTCTAAAGTGTAACACTCACATTTCCTATCTTCAAATTTTTATGTTCTTCAAATAATATCTTTCTTCAATTTAAAATTTAGATTTTAATTAGTCAATTTTGTAAGAATATTAAGTTGCTAACCAAAATATTGATGGTGTTACAAATTATATTTATCTATCATTGATATATAAGTAAAGATGTGAATTTGAAATTTGAAATTTAGTATTTTATTTAAACAATATAGTACAATTTATTTTGAAATTAGGATTTGAACAATTTTTTAAAGAGAAAATTAACATAAATGCAACAATCTTTATTTAAAGCACATCTAATCTCTAACATAAAAAACTAAGATTAATTTAAAATATTTACTATCAAATATAAATTTTTCCTACCACTCTTATGGTCAAAATAAGAATAAAAAAAACTATGTCAATTTTGCTCCCACTGGTCAGTGTCTGGCTCCACCACTGCACATGAATCGACCCACACAGATTGGTGGGTTAAGATGTTAAACCTAATCAGGTGACTTGTATAACTGATAGGCTAAAAGCATAACAAAACTAACAATACCAGACGTAACAACTACTGTTATTGAGAAAAGACCCTAATACCCTTGCTAACAGAAGTAAAAAGACTAAAAACTCCCTAAATCATTTTACCTACGTATCAATATCCCCCTCATAAGATTAACCTTATCCTCAAGGGTGCAGGGAACGAGTAAACTGAGGAAAATTCCTCTGCAAATTAAACCATAACTCCCAAGTGGCCTCTTCTTCAAGCTTTCCTCTCTACTTAATTAACACTTTTTTTACTGCATGGTTCCTATGCTTCACCATTCACCTATCCAAAATGGCTTCAGGTTCCCTTCTCGAATTAGCATTAGCCTATTTATCATGTAGGGAACTGACAACAATAGATTCAGCAGGGCATTTTTTTTTTAATAATGAAACATGGAATTTTAGATGAATACGTGATGTAGAACGAAATTGAAGGGTGTACACAACAGAGCCAACTTTCACCAAAATATTATAAGGACCAAAATAATGTGGAGCCAATTTTTCTGCAATCCTTTGCTCCACTGATTTCTGTCTAAATTGCTTAAGCTTATGAGATAACTAACCTCCACTTGAAACACATGATCAGTCCTCCTTTTATTTGCCTGCTACTTCATGCGATTAATTGCTGCAGCTAAATTAGTCTTCAACTTGGATAACATCTTCTCCCTAGTTTCAAAACTTCAGTCAAGCACATCCATATTACTCTGCTGTGGAATGTAAGGTATATGAATAAGAGGTGGTTGTCGGAGTAGTCCCAATAGAAGAATGGAATGTGGTATTATACCACCATTTAGCTAATGGGAACCAATTACTCCACTCATGAGGTGCCTACCAAGCTAAAGCTCTCAAGTAATTCTCCAAACAATAATTTAAAACTTCACTTTGTCCATCAGTTTGAGGGTGATAGGCAGAGGATAAGCACTGAGTGACCCATAACAGTTTTAAAAACTCCCGCCAAAACATACTAGTAAACAAGGGATCTCAATCATTGACTATGCTTGATGGAGCACCATGCAAATGATATATATCATTTAGAAAGAGCTATGTCAACAAAGCAGCCGAATAAGGGTGAAATAATGCCACAAAGTGAGCATATTTACTCAAGCAATCAACAATAACCCATATTGTATCCTTCCCTCGAGATTTAGGTAATTTTCTATAAAATCCATTGCTATGCTCTACTAAACACCTGGAGGAACAGGTAATGGTTGCAGGAATCTAAGAGAAGCAAAGTCTCATTTTTATAACGTAGACAAGTATCACAACAAGTAATGAAATCTTTAATATCAATATGCATCTTTTTCCAATAAAACGCAGACTTCACTCTCTTTTCAGTAGCTCGAACACCAAAATGAACACCTTGAGGAGAAGAACGGAACCATAACAAAATAGAATTTCAAAGATTTAGGTCATTACCAATCACAATTCTTTTTTTTTTTTTTTTTTTAAACAACACTGTACCATCCCATCGAAATTTTGAATAAACTGAAGCATCCACCTTTAGCTGTTGAATGATATCCTACAAAATTGAATCAGTGGAATAACTTTACAAAACAACATCACACAATTTAGTCGAAATAGAAGAAACAGTCAACTGTAACAATTCACCATAAGTTGCTCCTAACAGTGCATTTGCTGGAAGATTATCCTTACATTTTTGTAACAGATACTATATCGCAACCCCATCAATTTAGTAACCCATGCATATTGAGCAGGAGTAGATAAATACTACTTTAACAAAAGCTTCAACTCTGTTGGTCTATTAAAATGGTAAAAGGCTGCAAGGAAACATACTAATGCCATTTATCAACAGCATACATTAAAGCAAGTAATTCTTTGTCATACACAGACATCAAGCAATTTCAAGGTGACAAAACCTAACTAATAAAGGCAATAGGATGACGATCTTGCATTAAAATAGCACCTCTAGCCACATTTAATGCATCAGTCTCAACAATGAAAGGCTTTCCTATATCAGGTAAAGCTAATACCGGTGCTTGAGTCGGAGCTGATTTGAGTTGCTAAAAAGCTTCTTGTGCATTAGAACTCAGCTGAAAGTTATCTTTCTTAAATAAATCAGAAAGGCTGAGCTATAATCCCATAATTTCAAATGAATCTTCTATAATAACCAGTTAAATCAAGAAAACTATGCAATTGTTAAATTGAAGTATGTGTTCACTAATCCACAACAACTTGAACCTTTTTTAGATAAGTAGAAACACCATCAATAGAAATAAAATGCCCTAAGTACTCAATCTTCTTAACATCAAAAGCACACATGCTTTTACGAACAAAGAATTTATGAGCCCTTAAAATAGACAACACCTTTTTTCAAGTGCAATAGATGATTTGTTTTAGTTTTACTATAAATCAATATATCATTAAAAAAAAACACACACAAGAACAAATTTGCGCAACATCTTCTGAAAATAGCATTCATCTCCCCTTGATATGTGGAAGGGGCATTGGTTAAACCAAAAGGCATAACCACAAACTCATTGTCTTGAATAAGTTTGAAATGTTGTTTTTTGGAATGTTATCTTTCTTCATACGAATATGATGATAGCTTGAACACAAATCCAATTTAGAAAACTTTGTTGCTCTCCCAAGTTCACCAGGCAGATTATCTACAAGAGAAATAGGAAATCTACTAGGGATAGTATACTTATTGAGAGCACGATAATCAACACACATTCACCAACCGCCATCCTTTTTCTTTACCAAAACCACTAGAGAAGCAAATAGAGATGAGTTGGGTTGTATCACTCCAAAATTAAGTATTTTTGCCACCATGTTTTCTATAACATCCTTTTAAGAAGCAAGGTATCTTTAGGGCCTTATATTAACAGGATTTGTGCCCTTTTTAAGAATGATCTAATAATCATATTGATCCCTATATGGAGGCAATGCTTTAGGTTCATCAAACACATCTTTAAACTCAATTAGTAACTGCTCCAAAGCTTGTGAAATAATCTCGTCTTTTTAGTGTGAATAGAACAACAAACAATATCAGAAAAACAAGGCAGTAACTGCAAACCAAATGAATTAGGTTCCATTACCAACAATTTATGTAACTTTGCTTCACTAACCACTTTGCTTTGATGATCAGAAAACGTTGTCAACCTAACCCGTTGTCAACCTATCCTTCTAATCGTTCATAGTAAATTCCATTGTCAAATTCAAGCAGTCCCATTTAATCACACCTAATGTTCCCAACCATTGCATGCCCAACACCATATCATGACCGGCTAAAGGAATAAGAATAACATTAGTTTGAAAGACAACCCATTGAGTTTCCCATTTCAATGCTTCACACATTTTAGTAGCCTCTATACTATTACCATATGCTACAATATTTCTCACTGGAGATATATATCTTAATCCACTTTGTACTTCTCTACAAACTTTCGTATCAACAAAATTACATATACTCCTAATATATATCAAAATATGAATTCTACGCTTACCAATCCATCGAGCAATTCTCATAATTGGATAATAGCATTACCCAACAGAGCGTTGAAAGATAAGACAGGTGTTTTAGATTATGATTCATCTGAAATGATCTCAACTTCTTGTTTTGAACTAGATGCAAAACCTTCTTCATCTTCAAACTCATTCAATGTCTCCATGTCTCCATTAAAAAAATCTGCATTTCCTTCTTGAGAGGACATTCATAACCCATATAATACTTTTCATAGCAAAAATGACATAATCCTTTAAACCTATGTTCTTCTACTTCCCCTAGTGTTAGCTTCTACTGAAAACGAAAAAGAAGGTTTGCCTAAAATACTCTTCTGCTTATCATTAGATATGTCATTGGTCGAGCTTGCTTCTTTACTTCTGAATTGTGATTGGCATCAGAAATTTATATAATTGCTTTTAACTACAGAAGATGATCCCTTAAAACTACCAACATAAAGCCAAGCTGATCCCTTCTTGAATGCTAATTCAACATTAAACTCCTATAATTTTGCTAACTTTGTTGCATCCATTAAAGTCTTATGATGAAACAATTTAACTCCCACTGTGATTTCTGGTTTCAAAACAGCTATGTAACACTAACGTTCTGCAATTCAGTAAGCTCCACTCGATAAACCAGATTATCAAATGCTTCTTGAAATTCAGTCAATTTCCCTAATTGCTCAAGCTACATCAATTACTCCATAGGATTATCAAACATATGACCAAACCATATCCAAATTGCCTAAACGAACTAACCCTAACGAATACCATTATGATTACCCTTTTTGAAACTTTGAAACCATTTATAAGTAGCCTCGTCTAAAGCCAAACTAGCAAGAATTACTTTTGAATTTTCTGCTGCTCCGTCAAGCAAAAAAAATCCTTCACACTTCAAAATCCATCCATTAATACCATCCTTCATAAATCGTAGAAAATCGACTTTGGAAACCAAGTAGGAACATTGTAATCTCCTTGATTATGCTTACCATCATTTGGATTATGATTTCTATTCATAACTTCAATAAATTGAAATGATAATCCACGAACTAATTCCTACAAAGCTGTCAATTGTTGTACGACAACCAAAATAGGATGATCTACCTCTGCGCGTAGCCTCTCTTTAACATCACGTAAATTGGCCTGAGATCAAGTACCCTTCACCAGGGGCAGAGATCAGCTCTGATACCAATAATAGGCTAAAGCATAACAAGAAGGGTAGAAGAAAGAAATGAAGAAAAAGAATAAAGAAATAAGGAAATACTATTCTCAGCTTGCCTTCATTCCCTGGCCTATGTCATTTAAACTTCATAACAACTAACATTTCAGAACAAACAATACCAGACATAACAACTACCATTACTGAGAAAAGACCTTTACACCCTTGCTAACAAAAGTAAAAAGACTAGATACTCCTTGAATCATTTTAGTTACATATCAATAACCCTAAAAAAATTATAAAAAAATTTTATGTAAAAAATCTAGAATAAAATATCCTATCATTAAGTCAAATATTTAATTTTAATGTCAATAATTCATTCATGCTGTCCATAATCAAATATTGAATATATAAAGACAAATCAAAAATAAAAGTTACCTAAGATTGAGTATTAAACCTCTAAAAAAAACTCTACAAAACCACTTAAGTAGCCCTACGGACCAAATTAGTCATTTAACTCGTAAGTTAAATAGACTATGTGAATATAACTCAATTATATTAAATGATCTAAAAATTTTAACCCACCTCATCAAAATTATAAATTAAATAACCCAACCTCATGGATCAAATCTTTGACAACTCCACGATGGGAATGAGAATGTTACACCACTGCATGGAGGAATGAAATTCTAGTATTGGGAACGAAAAAGTGACTACCATCTTCTCTTCAACATTTCAAATTTTCAATATATGCCCTTTTAATATTATATAATATATAAATTAATATATCATATATAATAAAAGATATATAACAAATAAATTTAAGAAAATAAAAAAGATAACTTATGTGATAAATAATAATAAATAATATAATATAATTAAGATACTAAATAATAATGAAATTTAAAAAGATATTAAAATTTCATATCCACTTTTATTTTATAATATACTGCATAATTTTTGGAAAGGACAGCGGATCCAATCCAGACTTTTGATAGTCCAAAATTTTGAAATAGTTCCTCTTAGTTGTCCCAAATTTTCCGAAGAATTCCAGATTTTTCTAAGAATAAATACATAATTAAATTCTTAATAAATGTATCTCTTTATATTTTATTTTTTGATTTTATTTATTAATAAAAATTAAATCTCAAAATTTTTAACTCACTATATGCTTATGTTGAATTAATATTTTAAAATACAATATATATATATATATATATTTACATTTATATATAGCCGATTTGTTTCAACAAGAGAATTAGTATGTAACTAATTACAAATTATCTTATGAAATAAAATGACAGCCTAAGTACCTCTACCGAGAAAATTGTATATTTAGTATGTTTAAGTATTATACATTATTATAATTTTTTTCATGTTTATACTTCAAAAAGGCCACATCTTTCTGTAGAATTACTGCATTATAACATGCTATACCTTTAAGCCTAATTTCCCAGTGTCTAAACTTTAAATTTTAATAAAGTGTATGTTTAGATAATTTTGAATTAACTTAACTTATAAAATTAATTTTGATAAAATTAATGTTCAAAATTGAATTTACATTAATTTAAATTTTTATTTAAAAATTAATTTTTACTAGCTAAACCAAACAAAATATTATCCTTTTTTCTTCCTCACATATTAGATTTTTTTCCATATTATATTCCAAAAATGCCACATCTTTCTCAAAAATTACTAAAACATAAAGAACTGTTAAGCCTAATCCTGTTTTTCCATATTATACATTTCCTACCTTAAATATTATAATACTATATCATTTTATATGTCAAAAAGGCCCCATCTTTCTCGAGAATTACCAAAAAAACCTCATCCCCTCTCTCGCTGAAACTGCTTCAATGTCGTAGGTGATTTCCTTCGTTTTTTTTTTTTTTTTCACAGAACTCTTTCATATATACCCTCTATCTCTCTGTGTGTTTTTCTTTCTACTTCTCATTATTTTAGTATCTTTAAGGTACTGTAATTGTGACGATTACGTACCTGTCAATGTCATGAATTGGCTGCACAACCTGACCATCCATGTGCGAAAGATTCTCCGAGTGCTACATAGAAATTTCAGATCAGCAAACCAGCAACAACCACGAAACGGAAAATCCAGCGAAGAAGACCGAATGAAGATGGAAATTAGAGATCTAATGAAAAAGGATTTCAAGTTGTTGCTGATTACGACAACCTTTGATCCACTACTTCTCTTTAATCAAGGAAACACAGTAGAGAGAGAGAGGGAGAGAGAGAGATTTGCGATGGATCTCAGTTCTCGACTGTGATTTCCTTGATTAAGAAGATGAGAATGGATCAGACTTGGAAATTGGGCAGAGAAAATGCAGTTACAGAAGAAGGATCGATCAGTGACAATTGAAAGGTGAATTCTGAGAGACGAAGTGACGCATTTACAGGCAAGTACGGGTGGTAGAAATCTGAAAAACCCTAATCGGCTAAATAATCCAACGCTTCACATCTTGTTTGGGCTTAAAACGGAAAAATCTCGCCTGATTTTATTTTGTACTTTTCAGAAACCAGAACGGGAAAAAAAAACACAAGTGTTTTTTAATGTTAAACTTCAAAGGGTGTGTAGACCATTAAGCCAAAAAATAAAAGTCAGTTAACTGAATAATGATATAATATGAAATTAATCATGATAAATTATTTTACATAAATATAAAACACAAAAACATAATAAAAAATTATTAAAATTAATGTAAATTGTTTGAGTAATTTAATTATTAATAATGATTGATATTTATATTTTGACAACAAACCCTATTATACAATTTTTTTTAATCTCTTTTTTTCTTAGTTGTTTTTTTTTTTTGCATCAAAATTTTAAAATAAACATGAACAAAACATCCATAATAATTATGTGACAAAAATAATATATAAGAAGGAACTTGAAATATATTATTTTAATATTAAAGTGAAGTTGAAATTGATTGAACAATAATCTAACCAAATTTTTTTTTATTTCAATTTGATTTGTTTTATATTCTTATTAAGTGCATGAATATTGAAGGGCATAGGTTCTCCAAAATATTTTTTTTTTTTTGTTAACTGAGTGATATTGCTTGGTGTTCAATATAAGGAAAAAAAAAATCATTTACTTGTTAGTCATGACATTAAAATAAACGAAACTTTTGAAATTTACTTAAATTATAAAATTTGTCATCTTTAAAATATATTTTATTCTAATTTTAATCTTGTAACTAAACTAGCATCTACTAAAATATATATATATTGGGTGATTTTTAGGTTACTTGAAAATATTTTAGTAAAAAAAAATTAAAATTAAACTATAGTGTAACATAATTTTTTGTTTCAAAAAGGTTTGTGTATATATTTTTAAAGGAAAACGGTGGGTCTGTGTAATTTATTTTGAAATAGATGTAAAGAATAATATCAAAATATATTCAATGTAACTTTTTGTTCGATACCTTTTTTTATTTTCTAAATATATAAAGGTTCCAAAATCAAACAGAATAACAATTATGGTTGTGAATTTACACTTTCAATATCATTATGTTTCCTGCCAATACCAACTCAAATAACAAAATAAAAAATTTTGAGAAACCAACTTTAGTTTTATTTGAGTTACTTAAAAAATTCAATCAACTTGTTTTAAAATATATTTGCTACATTATTATTTAAACAAAATCTTTTGTGTACTCTTTAGTTATAATGCAGAGGTATAATTGCAATATTATTATGTTTTAAGTTAAGATTGATACTTTAATTTTGAACAAAATGATTTTTTTTTTCTAAAATATCTCAGATTTTGGATAAAAGACTAATACTTTTAGGTAAATGCAACAGATAGAGCCATTAAATATATTTCTCCTCTAAATTGGTGTATCTAAAAATTGAATCATGACCATTTACTGGAGTTAAAAAAAATATTATTTTAAAAATATTAATCAAATATGGAAAAAAATACAGTCATCTTCCCCATATTATCCTTTATATAATTATATAACTAAAAAAAGTATTATCCATAAAGTTATTTCAAAATGTCCAATAAATTAAAGACAAAAGGTGGACGACTTTGCATGTATGTATGTTATATATATATATATATATATATATATATATATATATATATATATATATATGTAAAAGGTTCTCACGCAATACCAATAAACAAAATCAAATGAAATAGTAAATGTTTGTTTTGATTAGTTAAGGAGAAATTCTGAATAAGGGTAGCTACAAAACTCTTAAAACACCATGACGTACCAAGAAAAATGGGCAAACTGAAAGCCTGAGCACCCTCTAAATCTAAATTAAGTACTAGACGAACAAGTAAAGGGGGAAAAAACAAAAGAAAAAAAGTGTGTATAATTTAAAGTGGAACAAAATTTTGATACGTCGAATTGAAATTAAGGGATGAGAATAAAATTTTAAATAAAATTAAAGAAAAAAATATATTATGTAAAAATTATTGACATGGTGCATTTCTCCTCTTAGTGGGTCCCATCAAATTTTTTACTTTTCCTGTTTTTCACTCTCTGCTCCACTTTTCAAAATTAAAAATTGAGTGACTCAGTCTTGCATTCAAATTTTTTAATAAATGTTCATTTGACATCAAGAATTGAATCCTGGGATATAAAATTAAAATTAAAAATAATAATTTTAAAATTTTTTTTAGGTGATATTTTAGAATTACATTTTCAATTTCATAAAATTAAAATATAACTAGTAAAAATTATTTTTAATTTTTATCCCCAACCTCAAAAATTATAATTCTAAATATTAAAATTGAGGTGGAACTTTTTTACTTTTAACTAACACTTTATGTTTTTAAAAATCATTGCTAACGTTTAACTTCAAATGTTATATTTTTAAATTTTAACATTAAATAATTATAAAATAATTGAATTTTTTATTTTTAATATTTTTTAATTAATAAAGTACACATACATATACACAAATAACACACATAATATACATGCACATTCACACACATACATATATATTGAACATCTAGCACACATGGTGCACATACAAACACACAAAAAATGCAATATAAGTGCACGCGCGCGCACACACACATATATATATATATATATATATATACATACACGTTCACACACCTCAATATACAAATACAAATACATATAGAAATGAATATGTTACATACATACATATGCACATGTAGGCAAACACGCGTATGCACCCACACATATATATGGAATATGTAACACATATGCACACGTACATGCATGTGTACATCCTCCTACATGTATAAATATAAAATACATATATAATAAATTTCTTACATACACACACATACACATTTATGCACATGTGCACATATGCACATATATATCAAACATGTAAAACTTGTACACTCACACAAATACATATAACGAATATATAATATAAATGTGTACATACACACACAGATATAAAAACATTAGATATACTCTCTTCACAAAATAATATATTGTACATGTATATGCTTATACATATAAGTACAATTTAATCTTACAACACAATACTATAATATGCATATGATATAATACAACATTGCATATGCATATACTTACAAATCCATAATAGAACATTTATCGCACACATGACATATCAAATAATTTTTTTTAAAAACATTGTTTTACATGTTAAATATAATGTCATATTACAATCACTAAAAAAGAGTATCTTATATCATCTAATTTAAATAAGAAAAAGAAAATATTGTTAAAAAAATAAATCATAAATTATTTTTAATATATTATTCATGTCTATCATTTTAAAAAATATTTATTTTTTATCTAAATAATAAAATTAGAATTTAATTTAAAATTACAATTCTATATTTTAATTCTTTACAGACCCAAACATAAATTTTAAAATTCTAAATCAATTCCAATTCTAGTGGAATTGAAATTATAATTCTACATTCTAATTCTAATTCTTAATACCAAATAGAGCTTAATAGATTATCTAATTTGAACTCAATCTCTCCAATATCAACCATAATAACATGTTTAATACTTTTTGTTGCAAGGGATTTAAAAAAATTATTCTTTTAATATATGGCTCAAAAAGCCTCGAAAATATATTTTTCATTTTTGTCAACTTCGGCCTTTATCAACCTATAATGTTAAACCTCCAAAACTATTAGCACATTAGAACTTTATCATCTTCCTTGCTTCTTGCGCATTCATACTTGCCTATCTGTTATTTCCATAGGAGGCAAAGGAGTTTAGGAACCAAAAATAGAGTTAATGTGGGCAAAAATTGTACCTGTTAACATTTTGGTAGTCATACGTTTGTATATAATATATATTTTTACATATGTTGGTTTCATCGTGGCCAATAGATATACATTGAAAAGTATTCATAAGAATGAATTAATTATAATTTGCGAATTTTTAATATTTTATACAAAAGATAATTTTAACAAAAAGAATAAAATGCTTTTTGAGGAAAAAAAAATTACGTCAGAGTGAATCATTACATGCTAGTGATTATTAGCGCCGCATGCCAGATTAGTGTCTAAACTACATTTAAAAAACATGTTAAAAAATATAATACTTTCAAACACATAAGATCAAGAAAAGAACAAAAGGAACATAATAGCTAGAGTCATTTTTACATGCAAGTATACTCTATAAATAACTACTAGTCACAACTAGAACAAGAAACACCCGAGGATAGGAACAATCAGCCTTCATGGAGCTGTTTTGTCCAGTCAAACGGCTCCCACTCTTTTGAAAAGCTCATAACTGCTTGCTTCTGTACCTCCACCACCTCGTATCGCCGGCGTCGATACATGTCTTCCTCTGCCAGATGCAGCATTCCTCTTATAACATTAAGACCAAGGTTACTGTTAAACTGCTTCTCATCATCAATAACATGCACAAAACCCCTGTTTAGTCCAAATTCAACGTGGAAGTAAGGGAAATGCTTGGGAATAGAATTCCGCAATCCCTTTTGACTTGTATCAATGAGCTTCTTGGCGTTGTGCTGGCTCCACTCATCTTCAGCTTCATCAATTGCCTTTGAGGACATCAATTTAGAAAGTGGCAATCAATACAAAGACAGATCTAAGAAGCATAGATCAAGACAAATACAATATGGACATTGTGATAAAAACAAACTATTTAAGTACAATATGAAGGTGCATGCTTGATATAATTGTTAAATATGATGCAACTATGCTTTTGGAGTAATGGTACTTGAAAGAGATAGATGTATGTTTTTAATGGAATAACAAAAAGAATGCGATGTCAATACCAGCAACAAAATAAAAGGTACACAAAGATACAACAGAGACATTCTGCTGAAAGAAATAAAATAATAATCTCAAGTATATTCCAACTCAGGCTAACAACATAAATATATCACAGCACTGGAAACACAATCAGATTCTACCAGTATTAGAGGCCTTTTGACCATGAATACAATCATCAGCCCCTCTTCCCCCAAAAAATATCATAAAGAATAATGACACTCATCAATCGCATAGCACTTTTTTACTCTCAATGTAAATGGCCAAAATAGTTTTGCATAACTCATCAATACTGGTGATGGCGTAAGCCGTGGTGTCAACAAGCATATATGCAGTACACAAGGAAGATGATATTTGATATCTGACCTTCTTAAAGTATAAAGGAGCTTCTTTGGCTATATCTTGGGGTAAAGGAATGCATTCAATCATACAATGCCGTCGCTGTTGTGCCAATCCCATCACAGTTTCAAGAAAAACCACCTCCTTCTCTTGCTTTGCAAACATCATAATGAGGCATTTCTTGAAGTTTCGAATTTCAGTCCACACATTGTCATCCACAGTTCTTGTAGCTGATTCATGCTGTAAATTAGAAGGTAGTAGATAAATACAGAATTTTAGACTTTAAAATCAAAATAATAATAACAATAACAATAATTCAAATAATAATATACTGGTGTCTTAGTGCACAGATCCACAAGCTCAAAACTCAGTTGACCATATTTCAATTAACATCACGTTTATACAACTTGATGGTGCTTTCGAAAGACAAGTCTCAACAGACGCAAGCAGCAACCAAATACATTCTAGTCCTTGTGACTATGATCTAATTTAAAACTTCCCTCCATCCCCACTGTCTCTATGGGGATAGTTCTAATCATACAGGATGATCTTTTTGCTTCAGATGCTTTTTCCATTGTTAAATAACATTTTCATCATACACAGAACATTGTGTTGTGTCATTAATCAACCATAGAGTAAGCTGCAAAAGTCATTGTTAAAGGTATTACGTATTAACACATTTGACCATATTTCAGGCAGTTGTATCCAATAAGAAGCCCATGCTCCTTTAGGTTGGTTCAACAGTAAAATGCATGCTGACATTAGAAATTAAGCTCACCTGAATGGGTAAAATGCAGCAATGGCCAGGCACCACAGGCTGCCACTTTGGCAACATCAGATATGTGTAATTTGCAATTGAGACAACAAGATGCATAGGACGATTTGGATTCTCTAAACAAAAGAGGCAGCGCTCTTGCTGAGTCAAAATCCGCTTTGCGTGAGTATTATTCTTCTGGGTGATCTTATGATCTTCACCGTGTCCCTTCTTTCTAGTCTTTCTGCTTTCACCATCTTCAAAGTCATACTCATCATCTGCCTGGCTAGAAATTTTAAATTGCTTGTTCTGCATGATCTTGTGAGCAAGATGCATATCAGCATCATCCTCTCCTTTTTTCTGCTGAAAAGATATGCTCTGTTTGGCATATCTTAGATAACAGAAAGCGTCACTACAGCAATCTTAAGAATTAATGATTATTTACAAGTATACAAACAACTATACAGAGACAATGACAATGAACAAAAATGTTGAATAAATTTTAGGAACCTAAATAGAAGAAAGAATCGAAAACAAGATATCAGACAAAAAATTAGTGTATGTTCTTGACGTAGCCTTTGTCACACCGTGTTGTTAGATTATAAACAACACATAGCCCCCTCAATTCAGAAGTGCTTCTGTAAATAAGGAAGACCAATTACGGAGTGGTCCCAGACCAGGATATGAAAAGTAAATAGAAAGTAAACACCTCTAGCATTCAAGAGGCTAGAGACTCTCCACAAATACCAAATTCCTCCTTCCCTCATTCCCACACCCTCCCTCCCTTTAGTACTCCTAACGATCTCTCTCTCTCTCTCTCTCTCTTCTAGCAGATCTAGTTTTTTACAAGGAAAAATGCTAAATTCAGCCCCCAGGGACACCTCACCACCCAAGCCCACATTCTCTGCCTTTTCCCCATCCCCCATGGACCTCTTCCTCCTCCTTTCATAAACTACTTATATTTGGGTCCCATAGGCCTATCAGTTCTACAATTATGTAAGAAATTGCAACTTGGCCAAAAGCACATCAGAAGTGATTAAATCAAACATATACAAAATTAAGGGAAATAGAAGATAGAGATAAGAGATCCAAAAATAGGGAAATACCTGCTTGAACCTCCCTCATTTCTTGGTCTGATTATGTTATCTTGATTGCCCTGCTTTGTGCTCATACTCTTTGCCTCTTGCTGCCCACAAAAAATAAGACAAAAGAACCAGAAATTGGAGTCAAAGTACTCACTAAACCTAAAGGATATGTTTCTGATCACATCATGACAACATATATCCAAGAAGCTTCTAGAAACAACATAAATCTTCCCATCCTCTCAAAACCCCTCCTCAAGAAGATAACAGAAATTGTAAAAGAAAATGGTCCCTAAAATAAATATATAAATATCATGATATGTAGTACAAAAAGACTGACAAAGACATCGTACCAAAAGAAAAAGGCTAACTGTTGAGAAAAACTAGAATAAGTCTTACAGAGTGGGAGTCCTATAGGATTAGCAGTCACAGAGTTTCATATTGTCTAGGAGTCTTTTAACTTTCCCTTATCATTTATAGGATTTGTCTTTTAATTAAACTATTTTTAGAACAACTTTGATAAAGGAAGTTGCAAGGCAGATGTGCATGAGATTTTCTTCAGTCCCTAAGTTCTGGCAACCACAGTTTTGCTCTTACCTAATTTTCATCAACAAAGACAACTTTTCAACCAAGCAGTGAAAATTGATTAAATGCAAATTTGATTGTCTTCCAAGACCTTATGGGCCATGGGTTTAAATTTTACCAATTTTTTAAGGGCACAAATCTAACAATTTTTTATGTAAAATAAAACCCAAGACCTGCCTAACAATCAAGCCTAGTTCTAGCCCAGATAAAAAAAAAAATCAAGGAGATCAGAATTCTAGAAAATTCAAAGCTTAGGCCATAGTGTGTTCACATTCTCAGAGGAAGAAGGAGTAAGGAAAATTCAGCAGAGCATCCAGAAATTATATTCTCTATATAGCAGAAACCATTCATCCCAACAGACATTGGATGATTGGAATATTAGCTGAAAAAATTGTTGATGATGACCATCTCTATACTAGTTGATATGCTTAAAAGACATGAACTAACTCTTATTAAAGCCAATACTGAATGTATGCATTCTACAAACAAAACTGAAAGGGCGCACCTAAGAATAAACAAAGCATCATGCTTAAACTGAAATATCAAGATCAGGGTATATTTTCTCATCTTACCAATAATTTTTCAGCTTCTTCATGCTTTCCTTTCAAACGTAGCTGCATAGCCTTAGCTGCCAAGTGGTTTGCACTCATCTCATCCTTTCATTACGCATAAAAGAAGAAATCTTTATATTGGGGAACAGAAAGAAAGGTAACAAAAAAGAGGAGATATCCTCCTCAGCAAAGACACAAAGAAGAGACAGTAACAAGTAACAACTGACAAGCCAAGCCAAGAGAATAAAAAAGATATTGCTACTCCTCCCCTTTGAAAATCAATTAAAAGTACATCCTAGGATATAACGAAGGCTGAACACTAAAGCAAGGTCATAAATGTGATCCTGTCCCAATTTAGATCTAAGGACCTGATAAGAATCTAGAAATAAAATATTTGCCCTTCCTCCCTACGCCTTCACAAGAATCTTATCTCCAGAAAAGTCACTCAGTTATCAAAATGTTGAGAGAAAATTTTATTAAAAGAAAATAAAGAAAAGAAAAATATCAATACCTAACAAACATGTGAGGAGAAAACTTCCAACATTTACAGCAATTGGCATACAACAATAGGGACATCATTCATGCAAGGGGATATGATATCAAAGGTTTTGACTTCCATGGTTGGACGTTTAATTCTTCCATCACAATCACGTACCATTACATTCATAAGCATTTATCAATAAAATACCAAACAGTTAGGGATGAGAGAGTTGTATTGGGGAAAGATGAGGCCTCTAAAGAATGTTATTATTTATTGTATTACCCTGAGGCTTGGAATATGTCCATCTTGCTCTTTAATATTTGCACATATCTCAACAGGTTTGTCAGCATCTGATGATAACTTTTCCACCTCAACATCTTGAACAGAACCGTCAAAATCATTTTTCTTCTTGTGAAGAAATTCATCCATAAAGCTCCCATCATTTGTAAACTTATTTAGGCTAGATGCTGCAGCAGAAATAATCCCAGCATCCTCAGCTGCAACAACTTGACTTTTTCGCTTTCCCCAAGATAAAGAATCTTGAATTTTAGGTGCCCTCATTTCACGGTGTCGGAGAGATACATCCTTTAAGTAGTCCTGCCAGAATATCAGAGACTGAATTCAGTAATCTCTTAAGAAATTTATTTCTGAATTGCATTAAAAAAAATAATGAGGTCAACTCAATATGTAATTGAAAATTGAATCCATTCAAAGAGAAAGAAAGATCACAGCAGTAGGTTTCTCTCAATAAGATACAACTTACCCTCTTAGAATCCTTCTTGCCATGATTATCTGAATCCAGTGAATGTTCTTCAGGTATCCCTCTCATTCTACCTTTTATAGCACGCAAATGAGCACGAGATGGGGCTGCAGCATGAGATGCTAAAGAAGCAGTTAGATCACCAAGCGAACCCCACCTTTCTTCCACAACCTATATTTATCCACATGCATAAAAATAATGAGCAGCAAAATATTTGAAAGATGGACTAACAGAACAAATCAGAGAGGCAGCGCAGAAGACCTCATGCAGCCTTCGTCCGTCTCTAGCTGCTTGCTCTTGTGCCCGCTTCAATGCTTTAAGTCTCCAGCTGGCCCCACCATCTCCAACAAGGGAAGAAGATAAAAGTTGGTCTGCACCAACTTTAACCCCATCACTTTCTTCTGGGTAACCACTTCCATTATCTCTCAAATATGGGTTCAATTCCTTGGGATTCACAATCTCCTTCTGAGGGAAAAAATATTTATACATAGTCAGAAACGGAATCTATTATGTAAGAGATTAGAAGATGAAGACAAACTGCAGAAGAAAAGAAAAGTGCTTATTTTAGACAGGCGGAATTTGAACATGAATTTTACCTGGAGCATCAACTAGTGAAAGTAAAGCATGACTTACTCCTACATCACTTGGATCAACAACAAATGGCAAGAACTATACCATGGGGATTGTAGATAAGCAGAATAATGATTAATATACAATAGGATATCAATTGTCCAAAACTCTCCTTATATGAACAATTTCAACAGGCAATAAAAACTTATTCTAAAGCAAAATCAGGTCAAAGGCCCTTGGTGTATGTCTAAGAGTTAATAGTTCACAATTCACCAAAGTCAACTATCAGAGAATTTCTTTCGCCTACTTTATTTTCTTCCTTGGTTCCTATGCATTTTTTTCTTTTCCTTTTCCTTCATGAACTAACAATATATAAATTGAAACAACGGAAAGGATAAGAGATACCTATGGAACCTGATTGGATGAATCAGTGTTTAAACAACTGAGAACAGAATTTAAAACTTTTGCAAAGACATACCTCCTCAACTGAAGGCTCCTCTGGCAATTTCTCTATTGTTTCTGCGGGCCTCTTATTTTCAGACCGAAGCATCCACTCTAATCCCATTTCTTTTCTTGCAATTTCAATGTTTGCACCTTCCCCTTTTCTCTTGTTCATTTTACTACTATCTTTTCTCCTGGTCTTTTTAGGCCTTGCTCGTCCATCCAAAAAACTATCACTACCATCAGAAGCTGATGAAGAACCTTCATCAGATGTATATTCTTTTTTACCACTCCTTGATCTTGATCTTCTTTTTGATCTTTCTCCAGAGTCATCCAACGAAGTATCATCACTTTTCTTTTGTGCCCTCTTCTTACGCTTCTTTTTATCTTGCGAACTTTCACTTTCTGTTGTGTACGATGAAGAATTTTCATCGGATGAATACCACTTTTTCTTTCTAGAACCCTTTTTAATCTTTTCAAGACTTTCATCATCTGAAGAACCGTACCTATAGCTCTTCCCTTTACTCTTACTCTTCTTCTTCCTAGTATCAGATTTTTTCCTCTCTTTCAAATCAGAATCCAAGTCCTCATCCTGTCCTAGTACGCATACAGTAATGTTACTTCTCATCATATAATACACATAAATATAGAAAAATAAGCGCATATTGTACAATGGCAGAAGTATGCTTACCTTACTGATCTGATCACGGGGAATGAATTTCACCCCAGAAAACATTCTCGAATTGGCTAAGTACACCAACGCCTGAACATTAAAACGTTCTTGTCTTTAATAAAACACCACCATGAAGTGAAAGCACAACATTCCAACCAAGATTAACACTAATAACCATGCAAAAGAAAGGCAAAAAGATGCATATATCAACTGTGAAATTGTAAATCAACACAGGTAATGTAGACTATAGAAACAAAAGCAAGCTAGAATATAAACAAAACATAACAATTCGAACTTCCTAGCGGACACAGATACTCCAGACCATCCCCATATATTGCTTTGGGAAAATTGAGAACGAAATTTCACTTAATCAGAAACTAATCCTAGAAATGAATTCATGAAATCAATAACAAACTTACCAGAAACAAAATTGAACTCCTCCGGCGTTGGCTCTCGCGAATTCGAAAGATTTCAGGATGCTAGGGCCAAGAGTTCGAAATGGATATCGATGGCAGAAAGCAAAGAGGGAGAAACAGAGAAGACGGAGAAGAAGCTTTTAAGGCAAAGGCAACACCGCCGTCGACGGAAGAGATGAGGGTGTGAGCTGTGAGCACTACGAGATCGAAGATGGAGCAGCCGGAATGCGAGGCTTCATTGCTTCAACGCCATAGTGAGGCGGTGGCGACGAGAGACCATCTGCAAATTCGTCGAATTATAATTTGATTAAGTTCTGATTAACACTAAAATATATATAAAATATATATAAAAATAATTTAAATTATGCTTTCAAAATAAAATAAAATAAACATAAAAATAAAAATAAAAGATAAATTAAAAATATATTCATTATTTGATTAACACTATTATTCGTTTATCTTTTATTTATTTTTTATGAATAATTAAATAATATAGAATAACTCAATCTATTTTGAATTATTATCATAGTAATAATTGTAAAACTAAGAAAAATAAAAGAAATATAATAAGAGTTAAAGAAAATTTGAAAGATATAGAAGAACATTATTCTTATTATTCTCCTTGATACATAACCCAGACTTTTAACTTATAATGATATAAATAAAATTTAATTTACATAATCATAAAATATAACTTCATTGGGAGTTATAATATATATATATATATATATATATATCATTAAATATGGAAAAGATCTTAAGGAGTCATTTCATTCAACATAAGAAACCATATATAAAGTCATGTTTTTGGATCATACACATCCATGTAACTATGACATTTATAATAATAATTTCATCTTCATTTATCTTAATATTAGCCGTTTGGCAATTTACACTATTGTCCTCCCTTTTTATTTATTTTCTTATAAAAATTATAATTTATAATAAATCAATTTTCTTTATTTATCCTTTACTTATTTGTTCCTTATTAAATTTTTAAAAAGGTGATAATCCTTTTTATTTATTTAATTTTCAACAAAAAATAAAAAAATGATTATTTTTGTTCATATAATTATTTCTATGAATCAAATAATGTGTTTATGTTCTGATTTATAATTAAATAGTTTAAAATATGACATCGATAATATTATCATTTATTTGTGTTAATAATTATGTAATTGATTTATATCAATATTACAAAAATCTAATGGTGTTATATATGATGTTGAGAAAGCTCATGCACAAGCCAAGCAAAATTAATCATTCAAAATTTTCTTAACAGTAGATATCTCCAAATGTAATATAAAAATAACAACAACAAAAAAATACAAATATTTAACATGAAAAAAACCTCTCAATGTGAGAGGTAACAACCAGGTGACCTAGTGTAAAACAATTTTCACTATCAACAAATCAAAAAGTACAACAAAGAGTCTTCAACAATTACTAATAACTCAACAAAGCCCCAACTCACTATTAACCAAGTGAAAATCATCACAAAGCCAACACACAAAGTTAAATGATAATAGAAGAATCATTTGATTACATAGATAAACTACTCATTGAGGAATCTCCCCCACTCCATCTCTCCCTCTCTCTTTGTATGTGACACTACTAGAAAACCATTTATTTAATATAATTTAAGACTCCAACTATTAATAAAATTGGAATCCTTTGCTAATGAAATTAGAAGTCCTACTATTAATAAAATTGTTCTTTCTTTTAAACTCAACAAAATTTCTTGATGTATCCCTTTTGTTTCCAATAATGATACTCACAATTTTTATACTTGGTCCTTAATTTGCTTCGGCTCTTATTTATGTCACTTTCTCCCTCATCCCTTTCCTTGCTTCTCCCATGGTGAATACAATATCTCTTGTTGTTTTCATCTCACTTCCTCATATAAGACGACACTCTTCACAAAATTCATATATACAATACTACCAAGAGCAAAGTTTGTTAATGACACACAAAGATTATCCCAAGAATATGGTAAATTGTTGAGCAATCAAAGTGGTAAAATTTCATCTTCATATTTGACCTTCATACCTTTTGGTTAAAGTACCCTTGAAATTCACTTAAGTGATAACTATCCTCCTTGTACTTAAAATTCATAGCATGTTTGAGAAAGAATTATTTATTTTTTCAGATTTTAATGCATACTAGGATTCAAGTTTTTCCACAAAGTTCTGGCATGTGTATCGGTTTAGATATGATTCAAAAATTATCATCTACCATTTAAGTAATGAAGCCACAAAATGTTTCATGCTCAAAGACCCATTCTTCCTCAAATTTGGACTCAAAGTTTCGAGTAGCAAGCATAGGTAAATGTAGTTTTTTCATAAAGAAAATGAAGCTTTTTCATAAACAATCGATCTCTCATCTTTTGTCTCCATTTATGGTAATTAGTGTCATTCAAATTTATCATTCTACTATAGTTAGGCTTCATTTTTCGATCAAGAAATACTCACAAGTAAACAATCAAATCAAGCTCTGATATTACTTGTTGAAAAAAGTCATACATAAGTGGAATAAAATTAATCCTTTCTATGCTTAAAATAACCTTTAAGAAGCTAATATCTAAAAATGTACAACATAAGTAAGTGTAGAAGAACACAAAGTTTTAGGCCATGTTTGCTTCTGGGAATGGGACACAGGGAATGGTAATATCATTCCCAATCCATTGTTTGGTTTGCAATTTCATAGGCTTTCCCTATCCATTGGGAAAGCCTATTCCCAAACTAATGGGAATCTACAATCCCATTGTCAACCCAGGGAATGGCACCTCTCTCCCAGGAATGAAAGGCAAAAGTCCAAATTGCCCCTCTCTGACCATGTGCCACTACCAGTTCCATGCTCTCGACAGCACCATTCATTCGGTTCTCCGTTCGCCAGTGAAGACAGAATAAGTCGCCGGTTGGTCAGTCATTCTTGAGCGAGAGAGAGAGAGAGAGAGAAGAGAGGGATGAGAGAGACGGTCGTTCTTGAGGGAGAGAGAGAGAGATTCTGGCGACTTTGAAATCGATCGAATCAATTGCAGATAAGAGAAGAAAGGGAGCCATCGCCGTTAACGACTTGCCATGAACAACCTGACAAGAACGAAGACCTGCGCTTGCTGGGAACAAAACTTTGCACTTGTCGATCTGCCATTTGCTTCGCCAATGCTATGTTTTACCGGAGATTTGAGCACTGGAGAAGGAAGAGAGGACAGAGACGATCATCTGACCATATGAACGACGACGAAAGATGAATCGGGGATGGGAAGGAAGGAGAAGATCAACTGTTGCAGAGAATGTGAACGACGAAGGAAAAAATAAATTTTTTATAAAATTTAAAAAATAATAATAATAATAATAAATTCTACTATTCGCAAAAATTTAAAATTCATTATTATTAAATGTTAATCATTAATAATTTTTTAACAATACTATATTTTTTGTAAATGATGGATTATGATCATTTACTATATCTTTTCTCGTGTTCCTATTCCTTTTTTACAATATCATACCATAGTTCATGGCTTAATATTCCATTTCATCAAAATTCATTTTCATTTTCAAATTTATTCCCATTCCCGATCAATCCAACAACGAAAGGAAGCTTTAATCTGGGAAACTCTCGCAATATGATAGGTAAAAACAACAGGACCTAGTCCCAAAAAATCTCTACTATCAACAGACTAATGAATACAGCAAAGAGTCTTCAACAATTACTAAAAACTCAATCCAGTCCCTACTCACTGTCAACAAAGTGAAAATCATTAAAAGCTAACATACAAACCCAAGGAATAGACTTAATAGCCTAACCAAAAGAG
Organism: Delonix regia; assembly: GCA_037074485.1. Taxonomy (NCBI): domain Eukaryota; kingdom Viridiplantae; phylum Streptophyta; class Magnoliopsida; order Fabales; family Fabaceae; genus Delonix; species Delonix regia. The sequence goes on from CM073457.1 coordinate 30,367,712, forward strand.
AACAGAAGATCAACTGATTTCACAGATAAAATGCGCACCAAGGAAAATCCCCTCTCTTTTGTATGTGGTGCTACTCTGAATTGTGCATGGTAAAGGGAAGGCACCCCTCATTTCTATAGGCATGTTTCCCAGTAGGAAACCATTTATTTAATGCAATTTAAGCCTCCAACTAATTGGAATTCTATTTGTCACACAACAAATGTGACCTAAAAGGTTGATGTGAAGAGAAATTTTGATTTCCGCTTTAGAAACGAAAATCAAAATTTAGGAGAGTTCCTACCAAAATGTTTAAAAAAAAAATTGGAAAACAAACTTGAAAAAAAAGGTGGTATGTAAACTAGGGATCAAATACTAGAATTAGTTGTATGTGAGTAAGGTGTTAAGCATCTTATTGTAATCATTTATAAGAATGATTATCCAAAATTGTTTATGCAAAACTTGTATAGCCTTAATTTAAATTTTGATTATTCTTATTAGTCACTTATAAAAAGAAAATAATTAGGGGTGAACAGTTATATCAGGTCAAGTTTGGTTGAGTCAAAATTAAAAAAAAATTACAAACTTTACTAGGTTAGGTCTTGAATTTACACAAGATCCGACTTGGGTATTATCTTTTTAGCTTTTTTTAAGTATTTTATTTTATTTATAAGAACTTTTATTTATAGTATTAATTTTTTTTAATTTTTAATCACCTTTCATTCTAACTCTTAATTTTATTTTTCATTTCATTTTTATTCATTTCAAATCTTAATTTTTTCTACTTTTTATTAAAAATTTTGTTTTTACTAATAAAAAATTATTTTCATAAAATAAAAATATAAAAAAAATTGACTCAGCTGGACTTGGTCACTTACTAGGTTAAACCCAGGTCAAGTAAGGTCTTGGGTATTAAAAAAGAGACCCAACCTTAAATCAGGTCAGATTCAAGTCATGCAAAAATACAACCTACGTTAGTATGTGTGCATACCTAAAATTAATAAAAAAAATTAAAAAAAAATATTTATAAGGGCAAACATGATAATCAAAGCTTAAGGCCCACATAAGATTAAACTCTATGTAGTTAAAAAAAAAAAAGACATGTTAATTTGTTGGTAAATTTTATTTTTGTAAAAAACACCAGATAGTTAAAATCAAGTAAATTTCATTAGCAAAACGAATTTGAAAATTGGTTTGTGTTTTAATATACAAAGATAGTGTAATCACACTCTTTTACTTTCTTCAATTTTTATTTTTTTTAATTTTGTGATATCTTGAATGTGTAATTTATTTGTATTTTTATTCTTGAAATTGAACGAAATTTTCAAAAAAGAAAAATAGAACTATTTTTGGTTTTTTATTATTTTAAAGAAGGTGATTCTTGAAAGTTGGAAAAGAAACTTTGAACCAAGATTTTTGTTTATCTTTTTGTAATTTTAGTGTGGCTAAAGATATATTCCAAAAGAAAAATAGTTTTTGAAGCTTAAGTAGTTTGATATTTTTTTTTCTTGATTTTGTCAAAGGGCTAGTTTAAGAGCATAATAAGATATGAAAGAAAATGGTAAGAGCAAAAAGAAAAGGTAAAAATAAAATTTTTTGAATAAAAGGAAAAAAATTCATTTCAAACTATTTTTATCCACTTTTTGGGATTTGTAAAAAAGAAAGAATTTCAACGAAATGAGAATTTTAAAAATTAAAAGTGTTTATTTACTTTATATATATATATATATATATATATGTATATTATTTAAAATAATTAATTAAAAACAAGCAATGTATTAAATCAAACTTAAGATGATACAAGGCCTGTTCCACCAATTGATTCCTTAAGAGTTAAACAAATAAAATATCAACTCATTATACAAAATAAAATTAACAATTTTCTTCCAGCTTCCATTTGACCTCATTGGAACACAAACACAAAATTAATTTGTTAGAGACATTTATTCAATAAAATCTGAATCAAAATGAACACCATGCTACTTGGAATTTCACAAAAAACCAGACTTCATTTGGACTTCAATATTTAAATAAGGAAAAGTCCAACACCAAACCATATTCACCACAATTCATATATCTATGTGAGGAGCGCCATACCACCTCATGGAAGAAGACCACAAGTTGCTCACGTGATTTCAGTCTGAACTCACAGAATATGCTTATTTTTACAGTAATCCTCATTCACTTTTGAACGAAAAACATCTTGTTTTTAAGGTTAAAACAAACACATTAATCTTATATAGTAAAATTCACTAAAACCACTAATCAAACTGCCTATCAAGATTTGTCCTTGTAGAAAAATTAAATTTTTTAATAAAAAATTTTTAAATTATTGAATCAAAATTTAATAATCCCAAAAATTATTATAAGAATCTCCTATAGCAGGAAATACTTGCCCGTCTTATGTGGGCAAAGTACCCTGCAGTAACCTTTTAGATTCTTAAATTTTGATTTAATGACTCAGAAATTATTTATTATTAAAATTTAGTTTTCTCAATAACAAATCTAGACTAAAATAAGAGTATAAGAAATTCAAGGAAAACTTCTACATCATTCACACAACTCAAATCCTATTACAGAGAACATTAAAGGAATTAATCTGTTAAATAAGAGAGGCAGCAAACAAGAATACAACCCAGTTGGCTCATCTGTTCTCATGAATGAAAACCATAATTGAAGAACCTCTACCTATTTCATTCTTCGTCCTCTTTTGTCTTGTTTTTCTAGCATTCTTTTCTATTTCTACTCGATTTAGAATTTAGGATTTAAAGTCATTTCATACTAAAAAAAAAAAAATCTCTTTCAATGTTTGGCCACTTGACTTTTATTACATTTTGATTGATTAGGTTACTTTGATCATTGGATTTTCATTTTGGTTATTTTGCTTTAACTTTTGTTATCTTGATATTTTTAAATTTTTATTTATTTTAAATTATTCAAACAAATTATGATGTTTACAGTTATTAATAATATTAAGAGTCTTCGTATTAATAAAATTAAAAAATCAATTATCCTGCAAATTTCATTAATTTAATCTAGTAGGTTGTACATGAGGATGACTCACAACATATGACATGTTTGAAAAATATAGAATAATAAAGTTGGTAAACTATATTCAATTAATCATTTAAAATATCCTAATTAGATTTAACTAAATTTCTTGCAGGTAATCAAGCGCTTAAGCACTAAAGAACAACTCAAAACATAATGTAAACTTGAGTCAATACATAAATTGAGCCTGAGTCCTCACTTAAAACTCGAAACTTTTGAGTCTAGTGATTAATTTTTTCAATCACTCATATAGATCGTTTAAGCTTAGAAAACAGTTTATCACAATCTATTTTAATTAGAATTTAATGTGTTTTTGTCATTATAGCATGAAATTCAAGGAGCTATTTAGGTATTAAAAATTATATACAATTGTCATTCTTTTATATGTATTTATATTTTTTGTTATATTATTTTTTAATTAAAACACATCAAGTGTATAATTTTTTAATAATATTACGACTTGTATGTTTGTCCCATATATCTATATAATTTTTTAATTAAATTAAATACTTATTATGTTATTATAATTTAACCGTACATTTTTCTTTCACAAAAAAATTATATAATTATTATATGTTAATTAAGAAACATAACAAAAATATAAAGAATTATCTTAAGTGCAATCATATTTTATATATATGTATATACACACACACTAGCATATGATTTGTCTGTAAGCAGAACTAGATTTAGCGGAATCAAAACATGTAATTCAACAAAATATAATTTGGGAGAATAAATCAACAGTCTAACCTGATGGAGACGACATCGTTACTCAGAATATTGGTTGACTCCAATGAGTTCAACCCACAATACCCAAGAGTGTTCCTCAGAGCGTCTTGACAGCAGAGAGAGAGAGTTATAAAAAAATTTTTGTGTATTTGAAACTAGGGCTTCATTCATTTATTTATAGAATTTTATTAACTAATATAATTAATCAATATTATTCAGTAAAATCCTCCAGGATCTTTAAAACAAATTTAAATTTAAATTAAGCCCATAAAATCTCTCTCTGGATAACAATCTTGGATTAGTAATCTGACGAGATGATTACTAATACTCTCAGGTTGTGGGTTGGGGGTTGGGTTTTCCCGCCCAGCGGGCTTGTGGATAATCGAACCCATCACCGATTATCCATATATATTAAAATAAATAAATAAAAACCAGTCCATTCTCAGTTTATAAATTGTAACATCAATTGTCTAATTAGGTACTAATCAAATAAAATAATTAATGCTAATCCATAAATAATTAAAAATTATTCCAATAATCTCCCACTTGGATAGCATTAATTAAATTATTGGATCAATAGATGAATCATTAATCAGGCACAATAATGTTCACATAGACACATGGATGTGTGTATATTTATAAACCATACAAGATTCAGTGGAGAAACCATACACAAAATCACTGAAACCGATAGGGATTCAAGTGATGTTAACATTTCCATAAATAAGTTTCATCAACTGAATTGAATGGAACACAAAATGATATTCAAAATTGTCAAATAACAATTCAAAATCCCTTAAGAATGTTAATCCAGACTCCCACTAAACCAAGGCTACATCAAAAATTTTAACAACGCCCATGTGAGTCACATGATTCTTAAAGACTCCTACGAGCAAGCCTTTGGTCAACGGATCTGCCAACATGTGTTCACCAGGAATGTGAACCAAACGAGTCTGAGATTCAGCAATCTTTTATCTGACGAATAGGAACTTAACATCAAAGTGTTTAGTATGACTGGAGTTCCTATGATTATGAGAAAAGCTGACAGCAGACGAACTATCGCAGTATATGGTTAGAGGTCGTGATATAGAATCAACTAGATGCATGCCAGATATCAGTTTCCTCAACCATATGGCCTAGTGGGTGGCCTCATAACAAGCGATATACTCTGCTTCCATAGTCGAGGTAGCTGTGACTGATTGCTTGCAACTCTTCCACGATACAGCTCCTCCAGACATCATAAAGATGTATCCAGAAGTGGATTTGCAGTCATCCACACAAGATGCATAATCCGAATCTGAATAACCCATAATTTCAAGTGGCTCAGATCTTCTAAAAGTAAGCATGTGATGCTTTGTACCTTGTAAGTACCTCATGACTTTCTTTGCAACCCTCCAATAATCAGGACCAGGATTACTCAAGTATCTGCCAAGCACACTGACAGCGAAAGCAATGTCAGGTCGTGTGCACACCTGAGCATACATAAGGTTGCCAACAGCGAATGCATACGGAATCTTATTCATCTCAATTTTCAAATTGTCATCATTGGGACAAGATGATCTAGATAGTTTTTCACCTTTCTGTACAGGTGCTGCACAAGGAGCACAAATATGCATGTTAAATTTCTTCAGTACTCGTTTTATATAGGTTGTTTGAGATAAACCAAGAGTGCCACAAGATTTATCACAGTGAATCTAAATTCCCAGGATGAAAGAGGCTTCACCAAGATTTTTCATTTCAAAGTGGCATGACAAAATGTGTTTAACCTCATTCAACATGGCTACTGAGTTGCTAGCCAGAAGTATGTAGTCAACATACAGAACGAGTATCATGAAATTATCTTTATCAAATTTTTGATAGATACATTGATCAGTAATGTTCTCTGTAAAACCAAGTGTGGTGATTATCTGATCAAATTTCAAATACCACTGTCTTGAGGCCTGTTTAAGTCCATAAATAGATCTTTTCAGCTTGCACACTAAGTGTTCTTTTCCTGCCTCAGTGAATCCATCAGGTTGTGTCATATAAATATCCTCAAGTAAATCACCATTTAAGAATGCAGTTTTGACATCCATTTGGTGAAGTTCAAGATTCAACTGTGCAACAAGAGCCATTACAACTCTAAAGGCATCTTTAGTAGATACGGATGAGAACGTTTCCGTATAATCGATCCCTTCCTTCTGATTATAGCCTTTAGCTACAAGCCTGGCTTTGAATCTTTCAACTTCACCATTGGCCCCTCTCTTGGTTTTAAAGACCCATTTGCAACAAATGGGTTTACAACCATCTGGCAACTCAGTTAATTCCCATACATGATTGCGAGACATAGAGGACATCTCATCATTCATAGCCTCCAACCATTCAGATGAATGAGATCCTATTACAGCCTCGCCATAAGTAATTGGATTTATGCCATCAATAGTGTCTGATTCGAACTCCTGCAAATACACTATATAGTCATCTGAAATTGCAAGTCTACAAATCCTTTGTGATCGCTTCAAATTAAGAGCTGGCTCTTCTATATCAGTTACAGGAGCTTCTACAATGGGATTAATCGGATTCTCAACAAGGATGTCATCTCCAATATCATGTTCTACTGGTTGAGATGACGATGATGACATGGGCAAGATGTTATCCACACAATGCAGGTTAATTACTCTAGGGACGCCACTCCCACTATCCAAATCATCCTCAAAATAGAAGGCCCTGTCAAATTCAATGACCTTGGTAGTGTGACTGGAATAATAAAATATGCATCCTCTGGATCCTGAACAATACCCAATAAAAAATCCGCTAACAATTCTAGAATCAAGTTTCTTGAGCTGCGGATTATAGGGTCTCACTTCTACTTTACAACCCCACACACGAAAGTGCCTCAGACTAGGCTTCTTACCGGTGAAAAGCTCATACGATGTCTTTTTAACATATTTACTTGGAACTTGATTCAGGACATAGGCTGCTGTCTTAAGGGCATCACCCCACAGAAATTCTGGTAACAAAGAGTGACTGATCATGCTTCTGACCATGTCCATCAAGGTGCGATTACGCCTCTCAGCAACTCCATTTTGTTATAGAGTGCCAGACATAGTATATTGAGCTTCAATCCCTTACTCCTGTAAGAATAGAGCAAACGGTCCAGGGTTTCTCCCGGTTTCAGTATATCTGCCATAATATTCTCCACCTCTATCTGATCTTACACTCTTGATTACTTTTCCAGACTTTAATTCAACGGTAGCCTTAAATGCTCTAAAGGCATCTAGCGAGTCAGATTTTTCATGCAACAGATCAACCCAGCCAAATCTGGAATAGTCGTCTATGAAGGTTATGAAATATTTGTAATTGCCCATAGCACATGGAGTAATTGGTCCACTAATGTCTGTGTGGATCAATTCCAAAATAGCTTCAGACCTATTAGCCCCTTTCTTCCTAACTCTAACGGGAAGTTTTCCCTTAATGCAGTCAATACAAGATTCAAAATCAGAAAAATTTAAGTCATGCAATATGCCTTGTCTAACCATTCTCTCCAATCTCTCTTTTGAGATATGGCCCAAACGCCGATGCCATAACATGGAAGAGTTCTCATCAATTCTTCGACGTTTATGTCTTATAACAGTATTAATTGATGCCATAGGAGTGGAATCTGAACAAACATTCGCATTTAAGCAATATAAGTCATTCAGTAATCTAGCAGTTCCAACAATGATTGAATTAAAATAAACGTCAATTCTGCCATTTCCTTGCCAAAATGAATATCTATCTTTGTCTAACACAGAACTTGAAACTAGATTCCTTCTTGAAGAAGGTACACAGACAACATTATTTAAAGTTAAAGTATGTCCAGAGTACAAGTTCAAAACTACAGTTCCTACGCAATCCACTGCAGCTGAACTTCCTTCCACTCCCAGAATGGTCTTTTCTCTCTCATTTGGGCTCTTCCTGTCTTTGAGCCCCTACAAGGAATTAGTTACGTAAACAGTCGCTCCAGAATCCAACCACCAAGTATCCATAAAGGTTTCAAAGTTATTGGATTCAAGACAAACTAGAGCTAAGGGGGCAGTTTCAAGAAAGATACCTTCATTCTCACGCTTGTACTTCAGTTTAAGGCAATATGAGATTTTATGGTCAGACTTCTTACAGTAATTACAATTACCCTTAAATCTGTTCTTCTGACCCTTGTTCTTTTTATTGTTTTTCTTGATCTCAAAGAACCTTTTACCACTGGGCTTGCCCTCAGATTTCTTTCCTTTAAGTTTCTCATTTCCAGTCTTACTTGATGAGGCATGGGAGACGTAGTTCACTGAATGACCACGTGAATTTGAGTTCCTTAATGACTCCTCCTCTTGAGTCACAATAGACATCATCTGATCGATGGTCCACTCAGTTTCCTGTGAGTTATATGTGGTTCTGAGAACCTTATATTCTGCTGGAAGAGACTGTAGGACTTTGTAGACAAGGTAACTCTCGCCCAGGTCCACATTTAAAGATTTCAGCTTGTTGAAATAATTCACCAGCTTCATCATGTGCTCGCGTACACCAGACACTCCATCATAATGAGTGTTATCTAGTAATGAAAGATAATACGCCTTTTGCATCTTATCGAACTTTTTGAACTTTTCACCCACAACTTTAAGGTATTCCACAGCGGTGTCCTTCTCACGAATGCTCTGTCTGATAGTCTTCTCTATAGTGTATTTTATGACCGTTAAACAGATCCTGTTGGAATCATACCACTGCTTGTGATAAGCTCTATCAGCAGCACTAGACCCACAGTGAGATCTGCTGGTTTTGGATCTCTTATGGCCAAATCCTCCTTGGAGATGATCAGGTGCATATTAAGGGACTCATACCAGTCGTCATAGTTCGTCCCGTTCAGAGTTTTCACCACAGACAGTTGCTGAAACACAGAAGTTGATAAAGCAAAATAAGGAAATATTAATTATGTCCCGGAAACATAATCATAAAACAAGATTTCCTTTACAAAATTCAACTTATGCAACTGTATTATCTAGATGTGGTTTATAATCCTATTTAAAGTCTCGGATTATAACAGATTATGAAAGAAAACTCATATGCCCTATTGATTTGGCCATAAAAGGAAATAACAAAATGCACCTATCGTTTCCACATCGATAGGACATAAGAAACAATAAAGACATTAGATTGGGATGCTGCCAATGATTCGTAAATGTATTTATTTCTCATGATTATATTGATAACGTCACACCGATAAGGTATATCCATCATCAATATAACATATATTAATGTATATATGTATATACATATACTTTCTTATGGGCTTATTGCAATTTTCAGATTTTTCCCTAATGAGGCAAACTAAACTATCCAAAATTATAGGAAATTGAGTAACAAATGTGATAAAAATTTATTCATAATCAGACATATCACCATGATTGGGCTCACGATAGGCGAACACGCAATCATTAGGTGTATGCAATCCAAAGTTAGGACAGATTTCTCCAATGGTTTATTCACATTCAAAGCACAACTTAAAATAGGAATAAAACATAATAATTAACACAAAATATTAATTATGATTTATTTATACATAATCAGAGAGAGTGAGTTTAACACATGGTCTCGTATTGTATCTAGTCTAGGTACAAATTTTCTCGGATCAAAATACCTTATTTAAATATTATTTTTAAGCCCTTTAATTTTGCAAAAATTCAAAACTCCTATTTACAGGGCTCCAAAAATTCTAAAAAACCACTATAATTTAGATCGGGGTGAGTAGAAGCAGATTCCAAAATTTAAAATTCATCTGACTCAATACAGGTCCTCACGCGCCTGCACGCGCTGAAGGTGCGCGTGGGTTCCCTTTCTTCAACCTCTGACGAGTCGATTTGACCCGCCAGAGACCCGACGGGTACCCACCAGTGACCTGTCGGTTTTTGAAGCTTTAGACCGCAATTTTTGTCTCCTTTTGATCGTCTTTTCACGATCTACGGTTTCTCGGTGGTGTTTTCGAGTGATTCTGTCCCATTGAAGCAAGAAACCACTCAAAATTTTCGGATTTCCATCGTTAGGCTCTCGTTGATCTGAACACGGCTCACCGGCAATGAGACTCAGCCACCGTGTTGTTCTTGGTTCAGATAATCGGTGATTTTTTTGTAAAGTGGCAAGCCGAATGTTATGCAGTTAAGTTTTCTTTGTTTCGCCAAAAAGGAAAAAAGGTTTCTTTTCATCCTTTTCAGATGAACATGGTGGCTTTCATAAAAAAAATTGAACATAAACTCGGTAATCCAGTACATCAGTCAGATACAATTTTCCAAAAAGAAAATTTTGATTAGAAAGCCATAAGCTCTGATACCATTTGTAAGCAGAACTGGATTTAGCGGAATCAAAACATGTAATTCAACAAAATATAATTTGGGAGAATAAATCAACAGTTTGACCTGATGGAGACGACATCGTTACTCCGAATATTGGTTGAGTCCAATGAGTTCAACCCACAATACCCAAGAGTGTTTCTCAGAGCGTCTTGACGGCAGAGAAAGAGAGTTATAAAAATTTTTTTGTGTATTTGAAACTAGGGCTTCATTCATTTATTTATAGGATTTTATTAACTAATATAATTAATCAATATTATTCAGTAAAATCCTCCAGGATCTTTAAAACAAATTTAAATTTAAATTAAGCCTATAAAATTTCTCTCTGGATAACAATCTTGGATTAGTAATATGACGGGATAATTACTAATACTCTCGGGCTGTAGGTTGGGTTTTCCCGCCCAGCGGACTTGTGGATAATCGAACCAATCACCGATTATCCACACATATTAAAATAAATAAAAAAAACTCAGTCCATTCTCAGTTTATAAATTGTAACATCAATTGCCTAATTAGGTACTAATCAAATAAAATAATTAATGTTAATCCATAAATAATTAAAAATTATTCCAACATTGTCCATATAGTGCAAATTAATACATATCTTTTTTAGGCTTTTTGAGCCATACATAACAAATATAAATAAATAAAACATTAAGAGTTAGGGATAAAGTAAAGGCAAATTTTACCACTCAAAGCTTAGATTTAATATCTTTGGTAGGGGCCATTAGAAATGTGATGTTGAATATAGTAGCAAGTTGAAACTTGACTCCTTCATTTTCATTATAGGTGTTTTGTCATCTTAAACCAAAGTACATTTAAATTTGCTCTACCCAAAATCTATTTATAGAATTGATAATAGCGGAGGTAAAACTAGAGAGTCTCATTAGAAAGCTTTGGTTGGTAAGTGATATGTTTGAGGATTTGAGTGAAGGAAAGGTGAAAGGAATGGATGGATTATCAACTCTCTTTAAACAATACTAAAGGACACTCATAAAAGTGTAGCCCTCTCCAATTGAGTGGTGAATTTTAAAAACTAAAGTCGTAATTGGGTATTTTATCATTTGAGCTTCTCATTAAAGTTAAGAATGTGGTAGGTTCCATTGTTAGTTTGCTAAATAGTCACCAAAGCATTTGGCTTAGGAATCCTTAGACATGCCCTGAGAAAATACAGCCGTGATGATGTGATTCTTGATCTTCACTTCAATGTTCCCATCTTTTCACTCCTTTCTTGTCACTAACCTATTGTCAAGCATCAAGCATACTTATATAGATGAATTATACATACCAGGTGTTGTGAAATTAGCTCGTATAAAGATATTTAAATGTAAGTATGCATGAAAGACTTGGTTGATTGACTTAAAATAAGGAATGTGAGTCCGAAAAATAAAGTCCAAATTGAAAAAAACAAACCAATTAGAAATAGAAGTGTTAAGGTGAACCATAGTTAAACAAGTTGAAAATCTCAATTTGATCCACCAAGATCCAATAACAAAATAAAAAATTAGAAAAAGGAAAAGAAAAATAGTAATAATTACAATAAAAAAAATATCATTCAAAATATAAACAATTATCTTAGGTAATTAAACCTAAATTTTAAATGCTCAAAATATGTTAAGTTTCAATAAAAAAATTTGAAAATAACTATTTGAGTTGCTCAAATCCCACCAAACAACCCAAACAAGATATTATAAGTATTGAAAATTTTTTAATTTCATCATTAAAGTGTTTAGATCTTGTTTTTCTAGGACTAGTTATTGTAGCATAAGTTTAAATATTATCTCAATTTCTTAAATTTTTTAGGATTTGTAACAAACAAAAGAAAAGCTAAGTAAGATAGGTTGGCTTACTTAACTCGTGAATTAAATAAAGAGTTAAAAGCAACTTATTAAATGAGTTTACATATAAATATGTAAACACAATCCACTAAAATAGTGGGTTAAACATGTGATTTGATGGACTCAACTCATTTTAACAATTATATAGGATTGTTATGGACCCAATATGGCAGACAAACTTAGTCTGACCTAGTCATATCAGGCCAAGTTGGGTCAAGTCAAAATAAGAAATTTGTTTTTGTTGAGCAAGCCTGGGTCACATAACTAAGTTGGGGTAAATCCTAAGCACAAGACTCAAGCTAGCCTGATCTAGTAATATATTTTTATTTTTTTCAAAATTTATTTTATTTTTATTTATAATAACTTTTTTAAACAAAACTTTTAAAATATTAATTCTTTCCAAATTTTAATATCTTTTTTTTTAAATCTTCATTTTTCTTTTCATTCCATTTTCATATATTTTAAATCTTAAATTTTTTATTTTTCCTTAAAAAATAGTTTTTATTAATAAATTTTTTTAAAAAAATAAAAATATAAAAAAAATAATATATAGATCTGGTCCAAACTCAATCACTTACTAGAAAAAACTGGGTTAGGTCCGGTCATAGGTTTTTAAAATGTGACCCGATCTAAAACCAAGTTAAGTTTTGAGTCTTATAAAAATTTAGTCCGACCCAACCTATGTTCATCCTTATAGCTATAATTAGAAAAACACATTTTGTAAAAACATATTAGAATCAAGATTTTTTCTAAAGCTTGAATCTTTATTTATTAAAAAGTAAAATGATTATTATTTAGATAAAATTTTAATATAATCATAAAAAATAAAGTCACTTAAGAATTACGATATTGAAAATAGATAATCTTAATTTTGAATATGTAAAATATAAATTTATTAATGAGATTAACTCAATTTTAATTCGATCATTAAAATTATTGGTTAATGTAAAATGATATTTTGGTAAAGAAATAATAACTAATACTTTTTCACTAAAAAAATTATATTAGTATAATAATTAATTAATTTTTATAATTTTCTTATATACAATCACACAACTAATAATAACCCTTAACTATATTATTCATATAACAAATAAATTTTATTATGGCTCGAATGATAGGCTTGGCCACGTAAGCCAACCAACCCATGTTTTTGGCTTTTTATTCTCACTCTTGATTTAATAATAATAATGATTCATACCTTTTGTCGTCAAAATTAATATCATATATTTTATATTTGGATCGCATGAAACATTTTTACAAAAATTAAATTAAAAAAATTGACTCACTTGACTTGATCGTGTAGACAATCTCCACTCAATTCAATAAAGATATATATAATTTTTTTAAAAAATATTCTGTTGGGTTTTGAAAGAAAAAGTTATTTTTGAATAATAATAATAATATTTTTTTTTTTATTAATAAACTGATTCATTTAATAAAAGTACTTTATAAGTATTTATATTAATATTTTAACAGAAATTATCTGCATTTTAAAAAATTATATTATATCAATATTCAAAAAGTAAATTTTTAATAAAAATAAACCCTTCCAAAATTTGATTTATAAGTATGCCCAGTTCACTTTCTAAGAACGAGAAGAAAAAGTTTTAGCTTCCATATTTACATACATATTGATATTACGGTTTTGTTAGGCCACATGCCATTAAATAAATATTTTAATTATAAATTCTATTGACATAAAATATTGCGATTTTAAAGCATTAAATGTACCCAAGATTTTGGCAGACTCGAAAACAATGGGTTTCATTGATTTTATTTTTTTATTTTTATGTTTTTAAAAACAATTTTATACAAATGATTCATATTGTTTTTCAGATCATGTTTTGAAAATGAAAACTCAAAAAAATTATTTGAATAATTTGCTTTTAGACAAAAGTAATTTAGAAACGAGCTTTGAATCTTTTTTTTTTAAAAAAGAACACTGATGCAACATTTTATAATCGTGTATAATAAACAATTTTTAATTATGTAAATATATGATGAACAGTGGCACGAACTTTATTAGTTGAATTTCATTCTTCAAACTTTATTTTTTAATTTTCATTGACTTAAACTTTTGTAATCATATATAATGAATAGTAATTCAATTCAATAGATAATTAATGAACAATGATACAATAATATATTGGGTTAGATTAAAATAAAAAACTTACATTTTAATTGAGTCAGTCGAAATCTCATGTTTATTTAAAACCCAACTAGGTAATATTTTTATTTTATTTTTAATAAATTTATAAAATATTAATTATTTTTATTTCAAATTGTAATCCATTCCATTTATTTCATTTCAGATCTTAAGTTTTCTTTTTAAAATTATTTTTCTTAATAAAGAGTTTTTTTTTGTTGAAAATTTCAATTTCTTTTAAAATAAGGTAACCTCATTCCATCTAGATACTAATTGGACTAGGTTGGTACTGAGATTTTGTTCAAACTCAGCTTAAAACTTTGCCTAAATCTCTCTTTTGCAAATTTCAATCTTACCATTAATAAAAATAATTTTGAACATAAAGAAAAACTTCTAAAAGTTGTTCTAATATTTTGACTCTTAAAAACAATTTTCTACATTTTGATAAAAACATTTTTTTTTAAGTTAAGAACTGTTTTTGAAAACACCAATTAAACAAGTTCAATGTTTTCGAGTTATCCACTTTTTAATTTTTTTATTTTTATAAATAATTAAAAATTAAACAGTCAGAGTTTCTTTTAAATAATTGCCTTTCACGGATATATTAAATTTAACTTTTTAAAAGTTATAGCATCTACATTATTCTTTTCATACTTTATGATTTGATCATTAATATATTTTTTTCATAGTAAATTCTTCCATGCAATGTATAATTTGATTGTATGGAAATAATCCAAGTGGATCAATAGAAGATAGCCAAATGAATGGCACATGGAAGAAGTTGCTAACATGAGAATTAAAAGAAAAGACAATGAGTTTGACAAAATCACATTTTGAGCCATAACTAATTGCTAAAAAGACCTAAAATAAAATATACAAGGTAACTCATAAATTTGAATATTTACAAATAGTAATTTAGAAATTAAATAATCATTATAAAAAACTATAAAATTAATATCATTATAATTTGACCCATTTAAATTAAAAGGTATCTGAACATGCATAAATCACTTGAACATGTTGAAACTTTATTAGAATTATATGAATAACTTTGAACAATTTTATATGTCCTCAAGTTTATAATACGGATAATGTTCTCAAGAAACTATCAAATTCAAAGACATTTCTATTGGGAAAAGCATTATTTTTGGTCATTTACTTTTTATTTTAGTACCAATTTAATCATTTACAAATTTGTAGTGTAAAAATAGTTCTTTAGAATTTCAATAGTAATAAAAGTAGTCTTTTATTAAATCAATGGTAAGTCATTTATAATCACTTTGAGTGAATTATAAATTTGTAGAAGATTAAATTGATATTGAGACAAAAAATGAGGGGTCAAAATGGTTATTTTCTCTATTTTTATTCAAGTCCCAAGCATCTTTTATCTTCCATCCCATTCCCTTGAAAATAACCTACAAAGACATTTTTATTTATAACTATACATTATTTATTGTTGTTGGTACCTTAGATGATTATCTCTTTAGAGAGAGTCTTAATAAAAATAAAATTTTAAAATATGAACAGTTAATTGTTTATCATGACTATTAACTACTTATTATGAATGATTGACTATTTATTATGACGGTTGATTGATCATTATAAATAATTAATTCCTTAACATGAATGATTGATTACTCATCACAAATGTTAAAGTGATCATTATTTATGATTGATTGTTCATAATGAGATAGTGATACATAAGATAAAATATGTATAAATGCTAAGGGATTTGTTTGGCTTTGTTTGCCTTGTTATAGTTGTTCGATAAAATTTGTTATAATTATGGATTTTAGACGAATATAGCATTTTTATGTTCCCAGTGTAATTTTAATACTTGTTTGATTCTCTATGACATTTTTAATACTAACAATATTACAAACTCTTGGCAAATCATCACATTCTTTTTATTGATTGGTTCTCTTTTAGATTGTACTAACACAACCCCATTTTGGGTTGTACGGAAGGATGATCCTTTTTTATATTGTACGAGGCCTAAAAAGCCTATTGTTTCTTGACCCATTTTAAATGCAAACTGACCCAACTCGGCTTGTTGAACAAGTAGTCATGGGCCAACCCTGTCTTATTCAAAAGTTAACGGTGCTATCTTCAGTCTAGCAGTTAGAGTTTGGGTTTTATGTTCCCATAATCATTTAGATGCTGGTCTATTATGTGTAACGAAACTTGTATTACAGAAATTAGGACCAATAATATGAATGTTTAAAATATTGCTTTCTAATGTGAATTTTGGATTAACTATTTTTGTAAGAAATAATCACATGTGATTACATAATGTTATTAATTAAGATAGACCCCGTGCACAAATGCTTAGGGATTTATTATACCCATCCTTTTAAGAGTAAGAAAAACGAGAGAAAAAATGCAATGCACACAACTCCGAAAATTATTACATTTAATTTAAATTTAGTTAAAATTGATGGACTAAATGAATTAATTTTTACAAAAAAATCATGTTAGTCCCTCCCTTATGACAAGATTGTCATTTTGGTCCCTCTTATTGAAATGCCTAAAAATATTTTTCACTAATTAGAATATGTCCTACTTAGTCCGTACTTTTTAGAAAATTACTAAATGTAGTTTCTCTACCAAATATTAAACTCTAAATTTAAAAAACAAAATTTAGTTTTTTTTTTAAAAAAAAGTGAGAGATTAAATGTAATATTTTTCGATAAATGAGAGATTATTTTAAATATTTCAATCAATGAGGGATCAAAATAACAATTTTGTTATAAGTAAGGAACTAAAAAAGTATTTTACTCTTAACTTTTATATCAGTTAGGAACTAAATTGATAATGGTTATAATGAGTGAGGGACCAAATTGAAAATAAAAAGTAGTGAGAAACAATATAAATATATAGATACTAAACAAATAAGTGAGAGATGAAATTAAAAATTAATTGATAAACAAAAGATCAAAATATTTTTATTTTTCATAAGACAAAATAGTGTCTTCACCATAGTCTAACCATGATGGTCTGGAGCCACAAAACATTTTATACTAACTTGTGTTACTTTATGCGTTGTGTGTCAAATGCATGTGTGGAAGGAAACTAGACCACTCGTAGCAATTTGACTACTACACACACAGATTGGAGAGAATGAAATGTTTAATCACAATTCACGTAAAAATTTGAATTTTTTGTATTTATTAAAGAAATATATCAATATAATGATTGATATTAAATAAAATGTGCAATCTAATAATTCAAATTAAATTTAGAGACCACGTGTCATAAAAAATTTTAAAATTTGACCGTACGTAATTTAAAATTTTTTATATAACAATACATATCTAAAGAATTGCGTAATCCAATAGCTAATAATTCTTTTTTAAGAACGGCTAGAAATCCAACTCAATCTAGGTACGTATTACTTGTTATTTGATCTCATCTTACAAGATACCACTTTTTCTCTTTCTGGCTTTCAAGCTAAGCTAATTCATGTTGTGGTTCAAGTTTTCTCTATGTAGAAAACCACACATCATGGTGCTAAAGATGTAAGGTAAGCAAAAGCACCAATTATTATCAATTTCTTGTGTCATTTTATAGAGTGACCTAATTATAAGGACGTTTAACAAAACTCAATCTAACTGCTCCCTCCTTCTTTCATCATCATGCTTCTTAGTACTACATTATGGCCTTTCAATTTTGCTTCCATGGCCCATTGTTTTTGTGTTCAAATTTTGACACAAAAGCTGTATTCTACTAATTAACCATTTTCCACATGTCAAAGTACAAACATTTTGGGTTTTGCAGCTTCTGTAATATATTTTGAAGTGCTTGTGTAAACTTATTCTTGTATAAGGTTGAATTTGTTTCAAGTCAAACGAGTGGGAGGACATGATTTTTTTTTAAATTTAGTCATTTGGATATAAAATAATTATTAATTTGGTCTCTCTTAAAATTGTTTTGTTGGTCCCTCACGTATAAATATTTTTTAATTTGATCTATTACAAATAAATATGTTAAGAATTATAATAACAATTTTTAAGATATGATTAAAAAAATTTTGTTTGTAAGAGATTAAATTAAAAAATATTTGTACGTAAAAGACCAAATTGAAAAATATCTTAAAGAAAAAACTTATATGAAATTCTTTATATATTTGACATAATGCTTTCCAATTAAAACATGAAAATAATATGATTTTCTAATTATATCAAGACACATTGTATGATTATTATAGATAACTATATAATATTAAAATTAAATCACATGCTTGTCATGTATTAAATGAAAAATCTAATTGCAAAGATATAAGCAATTGTATCTAAATATAATTTACTATTTTATTTGTAAATGACTTAACTAAAAAAAGTAAAATTATAAGGGACTAAATTTAAAAAATTCAGATCAAAATGAGATTAACACGTGGCACAATCTTAAGGGATGGAAATTTGACAGCAAAGAGCTCAGATTTAACGAGTAAGGTCACCATAATACAATGAGTCAAGTTGTTTGAATAACGAGTTAATGAGATTATGAAATGTCATAAGAGTCTTTAATTAACATAAAAACAAGAAAAGATCAAATGAAAGAAGAAATAGGAGGCTGACGATACCCTACATCAAAATAACGATTCAACTAGCTAGGCAATATTTAAGCTTGTCTGTAATAGTATATGGATCAACGGGGCCTACTTAAGTTTTTAAAATTTTAATTTATATATCTAATTTTATTTTAAATTTTTAATTAATAAAAACTCACTTTATTTGAATTATAAAAATTTGTCTCTCTTAATTTAAATCTTCAATCCAAATAATTTCAATTCCCTCTAAATCAAATTCTTAATCTGTCTCTTAGTCACACAAAGATTACAATAAAGCAATAAATTTCCATGAATTCAGGCCACAAGGAAGTGAAGATGGATATGTGTATATAAATTCGAATAAAAATTGGACCCATTAATTAATATTTGACAAGAATATGTCGTAGGCTAAAATTTAATCTTCCATATTGTGCTACAATTCTCTTTAATGATTATTAACATCTATTTTTGTTATGTACTTAGAATCGTACTGCTTTACAAACACCTATATATGCTTAATTTATTAAAATAATATACTCCAAAGGTACTGGTTTTGAAGCTCAACCTAGAATTTTGCATAAAAAATTACATGTTTAAAACAAGTTGTAAATATGAAGTCCCCTATTGGAAAGAAAAGTCATTGTTTGAAGACTTATAAATAAAGACTAGCAATTTGCTGAGTCATCATTGAGAAAATGAAGTTTGTGGCTCAAAGCATTTCTCAGTTGATTTACACAAGGGAGATAAATTTGAAATGAAATATTATTTTAGTTTTTTACTAATTTTTATTTTTAATTTCATCTATTACTTGTTAGTATATTTTTAATTTTGTCTCTCACTCATTATAATCACTCTCAATATAATTTCTTACAAATTAAAAAATTAGCCTATTTAATCATTTAATCTTAACTAATATTGGAATAAATGTACTAATATTCATATTAGAAAGATATTAAATTAAAAATCAAATAATATGTAGAGGACCAAAATAAAATTTTACTTGATAATTACAACTTTAGGATTCAAATTCATTACAATTTAGGATGAGAATTATGTTGATTTTAAACCGCCTAATCGTATAATATACAAAATTTGAACCGTTAGACCAACCTTTTTTTATTGCACACAATCAAAAAGTTATTAAAACTTATTATGAATCATTAAATTCATGCATTTTGTTCAATAATGTTTATTAAATTTGCGCATTTTGCCCTCCAATAGAACAAATCTTTTTCCATAATCTAGGATTAACTTCACTTTTTCGCAAATGCAAATATTAGTTTTATTATTTTTATAATCAACTCATATATATATATATATATATATATATATAATGATTGAAATATTTAATTGTAGTATGAATGACCTACGTATGAAGAAAGAAATTAATTGAAATGCAATTAATCAGATGGAGACTTCCTAACCACTATTACATAAACATAACTAACACGACGTGTTGAAGCGGATTTTGTATCCCCTCCAATAATATCAGAGGGATCTTTCTCCCGTAAAAGTTTGCAATGGCCCTAAAATTTTTATAAATAAATATATATTAATATTTTTTTTTTATAGAGAATAAAAAATTGAACAATTTTTAATATTTTGCAATTTATTCTATATATCTTAGAATCTATTATTTTTTAACTAGATATTATTATATATGAAAAAATAATCTAAAATATTAATATATTTTTATTCATAAAAATAATTTTTTTATGTTTTTAAAATATATTTTTATAAAAAATTTAAGATCATTAGATTTAAATTTAATGACTCAAACTTTTATAGGAAAAAGATCCCCTCCAAGAATATTAGAAGAAATCCAAACTCATTAAACCGACGCGTAAAATCAACAAATTATAATAGAAACTATATATATATATATATATATATATATATATATATAATTATAATTTAATGAGAATACTATAAATTATAATTTAATAATGAATAAAAATGATATTGATGTGGTTGAACTGTTTGACATATGAAACCCACTATACAGCAAATTAAATATGCATTTTAAAAGTCTTTCAAGCAAACATAGCCACAAAAATTTAATTATAATTAATTGTTAAATTTACGTGATTTTCATAGTTTCCCTTCTTTCAGGTTCATGATTGACATTTCAATATCGCTTATCACGATTATGTGGTTGCACTAAGATGCTTGGAATAGTGTGAAATTAATGATTACGAAAGTAAGGATAGGGAGATACAAGTTTTAATTTTGATTCGTTGATCATCTTGGGTAAATTTTATTATATAAAGTGATAATAAGATTAATTTAATTTATATAATATTATCCTTTAGTGCGTCAATAATAAAATATATATTTGAGATTCAAAATCAAAATTTTGCCTGTTGTCACTTGTCGCCGCTTGAGCTCACATCGTAATTAAGTTACGGAGATATAAATAGTAAATTATTATTTTGGTATCTTATTTAATAGTTTATTTTAAGTTTAATTTTTTTTATTAATTTTCATTCTCAATATACATTACTTATCAAAACATTATTACTTTTTTTTCTCAAATTTAAATTTAGTGTTTTACTTTAAACAGTATAAAAGTTATTACAATTTAGTAAATAAAATTTGAATTTGTGAATTCAATTTTTTTTTATTTCTATTACTTGTAAAAAAGGAAAAAACAATCACACACTTCTTGGCTGCCAAAGTAAAGTCGCAGGTTGCATGAATGACTAATTAATTAATTAATTTTTTAATAATTAGGACAGAATAATATTTGTTGATATGATGACGATTAGATGATGGTATCAATACTGTTATTTTATAAAAAAAATAAAGTACATATTTTATTTAGTAATATTTACAACATAAACAGTATCTTAAGGAACTATTTTATAACTTAATTTAGCATAAATCACATCCTTTGTAGTCAAATCCATGCAGTATTAGATGTTCAAAACAAATTGTAGACCGTTAAGCACTAATTTTGAAATAAAAGAAAGAAGCAAAACCAACTTCACAATGGTTACCCTTTCTTGGGCTAAAAGAAAAAGAAAACAACTAGACTGTTGCTTTCAATTATTGTTCTAAATTGACATTATAATTGTATGACTCTAGTAATATTAAGAAAACTGACAAATATTATTTTTGTCCCATGTGATTCTTAATTTGGTTTCTTATTAATTTCTATGTTTAATTTAATCACTTATTTATCAATTCATTCTTGATTTTGTCCTTCATAAATTTACATTTTTAATTTGGTTTTTTACTTACGAATCTATTTTTTATTTGACTTATTACTATTATGAATATTAACATATTTAATCTAAATTTATTTAAAATTGAGAAACTAAATATGCTAACTTTATATTATTGAATGATTAAATTAAGATTTAAACTTAGTGAAAAACTAAATTGATAATTGACTATAAGTAAGGGATGAAATTGATAATAAAATTTAATAAGAGATTAAATTAAAAATTAATTGAAAAGTGAGGAACCAAAGTAATTTTTTACTCTTGAGAAAAATACTAAAACTTTTTTCTCTTAATTGATAATAAATGTAATTGAAGAATGGACAAAACTTATATGCCTTAGGAGGATTACTTTAGTTAATAAGAAGAAAGAATATATATATATATATATATATATATATATATATATTAATAATTTGACTTTGATTTCTCTTAGAAGCACTTTTAAAATAAAATAATAAATATAAATATGTGAGTTTTTTTTAACTCAATTCTAAATTGCACAAATCTCTCCTAAATTATAAATATATACACAAATCTCTTTAAAGTTAAAAGACAACAACATTACTCTGAGAACAATATTAATTTTTTTACTGAAAATATATCTCATTATAAAAATACATGTTTTCAAATCTTATTTCAACTTATTTATTCCATGTTAAAAATTATAGATTTAATTTATTCTAAATTTTTAAAGATGATTACTCTAAATTGGTCATATGCATATTTAATATATTAGTAATAAATATGAAAACATTTTAATCAACATAAAGATACTTATAATTTACATATTATTAAAGGAGAAGTCAATCTATTACACTTTTAATTTAAATAATATATTTTTGCTTAAAAAAATATAGTGTAGCCCATGTCATGTAAATAGACAGTCAGATTCAATGATTTCTGAAAGTATGCAGTTAGAACCCTGAAGCAATCATCTAGTTGTCCTTATACAGATCAGAGGACCAAACTGAACATCCAAGCATATTTCACTTTAATGTCCAGCACAATTTGTTCCCACACCTTTTTTCCTTTATATAAAGTGGACCGCTTCCTTTATGCAATGCATATTTTCATTCATGGCATCAAAATCTCACTCATAAAACTTCATTCCTCTCTGCTTCTTCCTCCTCTGCCTCTTCCTCTGTTAACTACTCTGTTTTCCTCACCCCTTTAAGCACTCTCTGCTTTATCTTTTGCTCCCAAAAAAACAGAAAAGAGAAAATGGGTGTACTTGATTTTCTTTCGGATTACTTCACAGCTCATACCAGAAAAAAGAGACGCAAACCAATGCAGGTTTTCAATAGCCCCTGTTGTTCCATTTTCTTCCTCTGTTTTCTCTGTTTTTTCTGTTTTTGTTGTGTTTTTTGTGTTAATGGGTTGGCATGTGAAGGTGTAGCCATGTCTGAACCTTCTTTTTTTGTCTTTTGTTCTTTTTTGTTTTGTGTCGTTTTATAGACTGTTGAGATCAAGGTGAAAATGGACTGTGATGGCTGTGAAAGAAGAGTCAGAAATTCAGTCACACGCATGAAAGGTTCTTTTCTTTTCTCTTTCTTCTTCACATTTTGTCAGTCTCCATGAGCATCTTTTTCATGTAATACATCCCAAAGCCTCAAGTTTGCAAGCCAACAAATAGAAGAAAATACAATAAAATATATAATGCTTGAGCACAATTTAATTAGAAAATATTGATTTAGGAGAGAGACTTAATATAATATGGATCCTTAAAAGTATGAGAAACATCATAGAGATTAAGAAAGTAGACAAGTTATGGCATTCTTTGCAGGGGAAAATGCAAAGGATAGAAACTATTGTGCATGACTCTGTTTTCCCCTATTTTCATTCATAAAAAAAATTATTTCAATTTTTTTTTTTTGTGTGTGGTAAGACTAATATAAATCATTGCTTGAGCAAAAATATAAGTAAATTCCAATGCTCCTAGAAAGCAGATCTCTTTCAAGCCCTCAAGCTGATAAGATACAATACTTCTTGATGTCGCATAATTTTATGCTTAACTAGCATTTTTGCACTGCTCTTAGTTATACTCTATAAAATAATAATTAATTGACACGTGAAAATAATATAAGAAAGTCTTACTAAAACTCTTATTAATCTATTATCATAATTTTATTATTCTACAAATATTTTCTGGACCAGACTTAGAATTTCTCTTATTTCTATGTTACATTGCAACTTATTATTTTTTGTTTTTGGCAAATAAATTTGCCGTATGATTCAAGTCCTAACGAGGGCTTCATTGAAGTCTGAAACTTCATTTAGTTTATATTTAGCATGAGAATATAGAGAAAAATAATATAAA
This sequence comes from Delonix regia, assembly GCA_037074485.1. Taxonomy (NCBI): domain Eukaryota; kingdom Viridiplantae; phylum Streptophyta; class Magnoliopsida; order Fabales; family Fabaceae; genus Delonix; species Delonix regia. The sequence continues at coordinate 30,391,901 of CM073457.1, forward strand.
ATTTTCGATTTTACATTTTCATATTAAATTTAAATCAACACTTTTTCCTTCCCTTTTCATCAATTTTCCTAAGTTCAAACATACTATAATTATATTACATTTAAATTTAAATTATAAAAATATTGAAATTAAAATTCACTTTTCTCCCCTTTCCTTCCATTCTCCTCAATCCAAACATGCCCTTAAGTAAACTTTTTTATTTTCCTTCTCATATATTTTCCCAACTCAAACATATTTGAAGAAGAATAAAAGTGTTAGATTCAAATCTCAATAAAAGACAATATCAAAATTAAAACTTTCCTTCCCTTTCTTTTTCCTTATGTTCGTTTCAATCCAAACATATCCCAATTGACTTGAGAATCCACTAATGTAGGTGTGAAGCAAGTGGAGGTGATCAGAAAGCAAAGCAGGGTAATAGTGACTGGATATGTAGATGCAAACAAGGTGCTAAAGAGGGTGAAGAGCACAGGGAAGAGGGCAGAGTTTTGGCCCTATGTTCCCTACAACTTGGTGGCTTATCCTTATGTGGCTCAGGCCTATGACAAGAAGGCTCCTGCTGGCTTTGTGAAAAATGCTGCCCAAGCCCTCCCTGCCTCAAATGCTCCTGATGAGAAGTTCACCTCCCTCTTTAGTGATGAAAACCCTAATGCATGCTCCATCATGTGAACATCATTCCTCGCAAAATAAAATATATTTATGGTCTCTCACTTATTATAAAATTATTATTTCGATCTCTCATTTATTATATTATCCAAAATGTTACATTAATCATTGAAAAATATTACATTCGATTTTCTGCATTTTAAGAAAAATATTAAATTTAATCTATTACGTTTAAGATTTTGGATTTAGTAAATGAATTAAATTTGATATTTTTTTAAAAGTGAAAGACCAAGTGTAACATTTTTTAATAAATAAAATATTAGTTTGGATAGTACAATAAATAAGAGACCAAAATAATAATTTTATAATTAATAAGAAACCAAAAAGATATATTTTTCATTCCTAGTGTGGAACACTGCTAGCTAGGGCTTCCTAGTTTGGAACTAGATTTTCTTATATAACATGACGGTCAAGCGAAAAAGAGACAGATACAATATGAGTACAATAGTTCTTGGATCAAAGTCGCGGAATTTCATGTTATTCTGGACTTGTTTTAAATAATAAAGAACAAAATTTCGGTTGAAATTGCCAATAAAGTTAGCTTGATTGACAATTTGAAACTATAACAACTGTGTTGGCTAAATTGTCTTTGGTTTAAATATTGTTAAGCATTCACTTTTCACAGTGCATTTTATTTTAGAATCAAAACACACCTCTCTATTTCTTTAATTTTCTTAATTATTTAGTAAGAATGTATTAAAGTGAGTTAAGCAAAACATACATTTTAGTTTTAGTCTTGCCTACTTTACAACCATTTATTGTCATATTGTGGCAAACTTAATTTTTATCAATTTCTTAAAAATTTTATTTCATGCAAAATCATTAACACAAATAGAGGAATTGATTTCTACGAATTTAAATTTGTGAATGACTAATTAGTCATAGTTAATTTGTAAGGAAGCAAATTGTTACAAAACACAAAAATAAATGACCAATTTTGTCTCTTTCTTTAATAATATATACAGATTCTAAATTTCACCTAACAAACAAGTTTGGTTATATATCGCTCAATGACTTTAATTTAGAGATGTTAAAATTAAGTTAATTTTTTGTTTTACTAAATATATTATGTGTCTAGCTTGTGTTCAGTGTATGTATCTAATGTAGCCAAAATCTTGAGAAATTTGAACAGGAATTGAGATTTGAGATTTATATGTCTAGTTTGATTAGTACATCTACCCTAACCAAAACATTAGAGAACCCCCTAGAAGAAATATTTTCTTCTTTTGAAAAAATGAAATACTACAATGAACAAGATCATAACATTTATATTATAGATTACTAATACTATGTTTCAATACATTGCATTCACGTTTTCATCCCTCTCACGTAATCTTAATTATCCTATGCTGTATTTGAATGAGATAATTTAAGGGGGAAAAACATATAATTTTTTTAAAGCATTTTAATTGTTTTATTTGAAAATTCCCCTTGTCTGAATTCTAAGCGAAGAATGACCAAAATTTCAAGGTTTTGAGATAATTCAAAATAAATTTACGGGAATTTAAAACTTCATCGAAATAGTTGGAATTTTAAAATTTCTTCTTCCCATATTTTTTGTAGTCCTCTTTTAAGATTAATACTCATAATATACAATGTGCAAATCTATTTGCACCCAAATGTGTGTGTGTGTGTGTATATATATATATATATAAACACATGTAGTATATATTCGGTTTTGTTACAAGTCTTAAATTTTCTTACCTAATAGATTATTTTTTATTATGGAGTTTGTTATTAAATTTATACTCATTGTGTTTTTATTAAAAAGGGTAAAAAAATAAAAAAGATAACTTAGAAGTATAGTCGTATCGGAATTCTCTTGGACATCTGATCATGATAATGATCTTTATAGTCTATTTAAAGTGTAATAAGATCCAATGATATTACAGCATAATGGTCTAATCAAAATCATGTATAACTTTTTGATCATCAGTCTGTTCACTTCGTTACTACTGTTCCCTCCCACCTTCAATGAAGGTAATCCTGGATTCCCACAAAATGTTAAAGATTAATTACACCATTAATCTCAAGTTTTTAAATATATATTTTCTTACTTTATGATGTGAAAGCTACACAAGAATTTCTTTTTCTATTTACCAAAGGAACCTGATCTTCTAGGACACTCCACTTAGCTTCTTACCATACTAGCTAGTTCAAAGGTGCTACTATGACTATGACACTTAAATGAGGGTTGTTGAAACTATAACTCGTCTAATTAGGTTAATTGTCTTGATAAAAATAAGATAATCATAACTTTTTAGAGTATAACTATTTTGGTCTCTAACTTATGATTTCAATTTTAAATTGATTCTTCACTAATATAAAAGTTAACATATTTAGTTCATTAGTTTTAATTACAAATTTGGATTAATTATACTAACACTGATATTGATGGAGCACTAAATTATTGAGATTGGATTCATGAACGAGTGACTAAAATGCTTATTGGAATAAGTAAACAAAAGGAGATTGGATTTTGAGGTAGGAAAAAATCTTAGCATCTTAATATGAATTTGGAAAGATATAAAGTATTAATGTATTATTAATATATCAAAGTTTACTTAATCATCAAGTTAATTTAAGTTTCACTTTGCTTTTCATTGAGCATTGAGTGGGTTCCTAAAATTACTTTAATGTGGGAGAATAACAAATAAAGGACATGTATGATATGCTAATTAGATATATTATTTTCCCTTAAACACTTTTAGTGGCCTTTGAATTTTGTGACTTTTTAAAAGATAATGAGTGATCATAGATATACTGGAAGAACAATCTTAAGGTAATATTTCTGAAGATGGAGATTACCCAAAAATCCGCATTCAAAGTCATGGACCAAGATTTCATCCAACTAGATAGATTTGATGGATTCAATATTATCAAATAATGCTTGGGTATTGGTAGACTTACCTCCAAGATCAAATCTATAAGTTGTAAATGGGTAGTTAGACAAAAATTTCATACAGATAGTTCAATACAAGCTTTTAAAGCAAGGTGGTGACTAAGGGTTTTAGACAAAGGAAAGGATTCACTATTTTGATAGTTATGCTCCAGTTGCAAGGATAACTTTCATAAGGATTTTATTAGCATTAGCCTCACTTAATAATTTATTTGTGCGTCAAATAGATGTTAAGACAATCTTCCTAAATGGTGAATTAAAAGAAGAAGTTTACATGGAACAACCTGAAAGCTTCGTATTGCCTGGAAATGAAAAGAAAGTTTGTAAGTTGGTTAGGTCATTGCATAGATTGAAACAGACACTAAAACGGTGGCAAGAAAAATTTGATTCAGTCATATTATCTCATGGTTTTAGGCATAACAATGTTGATAGGTGTGTTTATTCATAATTCACAAATGAGTATAGTGTTACCATTTGCTTATATGTAGATGACATGCTTATCTTTGGGACAAATATGGTTGTTGTGCATGATACTAAGAAGTATCTGTCCTCAAATTTTAAAATGAAAGATCTTAGAGAGGTAGATACAATCTTAGAGGTAAAAATAACATGACATAGTTAGAGTTTTGCCTTGAATCAATCTCATTATATTGAGAAAATGTTAACTAAATTTCAACACTTAAACATAAAGGAGGCAAGCACACCACATGATCATTCACAGAACTTAAAAGAAAATACTAACAAATTAGTTGCACAAGTTTAGTATGTTTGTGCCATTGGGAGTTTAATGTCCTATATGCATTGTACAAGACCAGATATTTCTTTCGCTAATTGCAAACTTTCTAGGTATACAAGCAATCCTAATTCAGAACATTAGAAAGAAAAGGTCAAAGTTCTAGGATATTTAAAGAAAACATCAAATCAAGGACTATTTTATAATAATTTCCAGTTGCATTAGAGAGATACACGGATGCTAATTAGGTAACTAGTGCAAGTGACAATAAATCAACTCCAAGTTGGATTTTACTCTTGTAGGAGGAGCCATTTCATGGGCTTCCAAGAAACAAACATGTACAACTCATTCCATAATGGAATCAAAGTTTGTTACCTTAGCAACAACCTGTAAAGAGGGAGAATGGTTGAGAAACTTATTATTAAAAATAAAGTTATGGCCTTAGTTAATGTCAGCAATCTCTTTACATTGTGATAGTGAAGCAATTATGTCTAAAGCATTTAACAAAGTGTATAATGGTAAATCTAGACAAATAAGTCTAAGACATGATTATGTTAGACAACTAATTTGTAATGGAATAGTCACAATTCAATATGTGAAGATAAGTAACAACTTGGTAGATCCTTTTACTAACAGACTTATGAAAGATGTTGTAGAGAAAACATCTAGAGGAATAGGATTAAAACTCCTTAAATAGAGACACCAGTAATGGAAACCTAGCTTTTAACTAGATTAAATCTAGTTTAAAGGTTCAATGGGTAAGACAAGTTACTGATACGTGACTAGGTGCACTAAAAAATACAATAGCCATTCCAGGTCAAGTGCACAATATAGGAATTAAAGTGTTCAGAGTGTGTACAACTCTTAATGGATCCAGGAAAGCCTGAAGGACTAAAAGCTTAAGGGAATCCACCTATGTGAACATAAGAAGTGGTGCTGCTCTTAGCAAGAATTTGGGGTTGAGTCTTGGAAATGTTCATGAAAAGGAAGCACATGGCCATATAAGTGCTACGAACATTATAAAAACTTTTGGAGTTAAAAAAATAAGACTACGTATTTGGTGTTTCTAATGTAAACGTAAGAATTGTGGTTCAATGCTTTATGCAACCATCAATTTGTTAATACTTTGAAATACTTACATTAACAATAGGTTCAAGTTGAAAGATACCTATCATTAACCATAACCTTATGGAAAAGAAAGGATAAAAGAGAGGATACTTAGTTTTCCAAAGTAAGTGGGGGATTGTTGGAAATAGTTGTTTGGAAAACTAAGTTAAAGAGTATGTGGTTGTAATAGGCTTCCAAGTCCCATATTGGATAAATCTAGTGTTTAAAGCCAATATATATGGTTATCCACATTACATATCAAATTAGAAAATTAGAAGGAAATTAAATGCTATTAAATAATTTATATTTAAAAAGCATTTAGCACTTAGAAGTGGTGCATGTGTGTGCGTTAGATTAAGAAAGATCCAATAGTCCTAAATTTCTAATATGTTTCGTATTTTTATTATTATTACTTATTTATTTATTTATACAAATAAATATTTTGTTTATTTAATTCTGTTCAATTTAAATATTTATTTTCCAATGGTCATATTTTCATTTAAATTTTGAATGGATATAATTTTCAGAGGAATACAACTTTTCATAAAAACTTGCATTCGTATAGATTCTAGTTATATATTCGAATTTGGATAGATTGAAATATATAGAAAAAGATTATAAATCCTTTTCTTCTCTCAGACATTCTACTATGTTTTATTCCAAATTTTTCCACCGAGAGACTTCTAGGGGTGGTTTGCAATAAACCCTACAACAAACACAATGGAGACAAATATCACCTTAAGGACACTATGATAAACGCACATTTCTAGGCTTTATTTTCATCTTTTATATATGTTCTGGTTAGACGTTTTTCTTCTACATATATTATGTCTTGATAATTAATGAAAGTATGCCATTGAACCAAATCAAGCATACCCATGAACGTAGGCAGCTAAAGAGAATCTTAACACTTGCATTAAGTGTAAAGGCTAATTAAAATGTACCAATTGATATAATGACTTCAAATGTCTTTTTTTAAAAAAATAAGTCAAATTAATTACTAATCAATAAACACACAAATTTTTTTAAAATGCTCACATATTTATTCATGATCATTAATTTAATTTAAGTATCTATATTTCATAGAACAAAATATTTAGTTATTTTAACTTTTATATATATATATATATAACCAAACGTAAGTGAGGTTTCAAATATGTAGCCACAGTACGCTCCTTGTTGTCTATCATGACATCTTTGAGTGAGGTTCGTCCAAGTGTGAGACGACTTCATAATATTAACTTTATATTGGGTATGCCACTCATTTTTATTAATTATTTATTAACAAACTAAACATGAAAAGGTGAAATACTCTTCAGTTGACTAGAATTGATTAGATATTCAACTTGAAACTAATATATCTGTCTAGGATGAGAAAGGAAATAACTAAAGCTAATTATTAAAATCTTTTTCCTTAACAATTCTTACAATTAAAATATGCCTGCCAAAGGAGCGATCTTTAGGGTTTAGGTGAGAGGATAGTAATTATCTACCTATAGATTTATAAATTAATTACCAAGATTAATGAAAAATTAAGAAAGACATTTATTTAATCCTCTCACTTCTCACATCAGTCAAATTCAATATATAACCATAGGTGAGAATTTGAAATTGTATGAGAACTTTTAAATGTATAAATAGCATATTTCAAAAGAAAATGGGGGTCCATCTTTGATATTCTATGATGAACAAAAAAGTAATATTTGGCACAGGACAGGATGACCCACTAGGGAATAGGAAGCAAAAGTAAAGCATTCTTGTTCCTTTGGCATTGCATGAGTTCATTTCTCTCAGCGAGGAAGGCAAAAAGAAGAACAAGAAGGAGGATATGTTATACTTGTTTAGTGCTTTTCCTTTCTTCTTTTTCGCTTGCCCATACTGATCTTTTGGAGTTGAAGTTGGAAGATGGGCAGTACTTTTTTGTTGTTACGTGTGCTTTATCATGCAAATAACTATGCAATAAACAAGCAAATATGCAAGTAAGGTGGGCTGATTTATTTAATTTTATTCTTTTTTCTTTTACTAATCCTTATTACATTAAGAATTGAGATTATTTTTAAACTTTGTTTCAATTATTAATCTTTTAAGAAAAAATTCAAATTTTCATGACGAAGAAATTCGAAGAATTTCATTACTTATTTTAACTTGTTTTAATTGTTTGACAAGACATGAGCTATTTGAATAGTTATCTTGGTTTGATTGTTAAAGTTTAAAGGGTAATTGAAGTGTTTAAACTTTGAATTTAATAGTTTTTTTAATTTTTGAAAGATATTTATTATTGTAATTAATGTACTTTGCTTTTCTTCTTTAATTTCAATTTTGTGTTGGGCCAAATGCATTGGCACATTTAACCACATGGTAGACCGTGTTAAAATTTTTAACCTGTTAAAATAGGGTGAGCTAAATGAGAAGACTAGTTTAACCCACTACCAGTGGTCATGTAGCCCGAATTGGCCCAATCTAACATCTCTACTCACAAAGCTATTTAGGTTGGTTCATGTAACACCCATATTATAGAATTTATTATAAATTTCAATTGAAAATATTATAAAGTGAGAATTATGAAAAATACATTAAAATGTCTAAAACATAATAATATAATTACATATAATGGAAGTTCATACATCTGAATAGGTAATTTAACAAAATTGGAAGAAAGGATATTAAGCCTATCTAAATTAGGCCTAATATTAAGAATTGACTCAAGACTTGAAAAACTAGTAAAATTTATGCCTTTTTGTGATACAAATATAAGTGGTATGGCACGTAAAGCCATATTACATCTTACAACAATGATCTTAATAATAAGTGCTTCCCAATTGATGGGATAAATACTTATTTTGCATAGACTTTAAGAGAAATTTGGTTATTTGCCATCTAAAAACATCATTAATAGAATGGTGAGAATAGTTTTTCAATAACATGAAAAAGCATATATGATATCAAAATATTCATAGAATAAATTATGACTATAAATTATATTTTTTATGAAATATTTATATATGTCAAATATCATAACATACAAATATAAATTAGCAAACATATGAAAAATAGAGGTAGACAATGTCCTCAACCATTAGGCATTAGGAAGTCATATATGGGTTATTCGAGTCTCACAAAGCCCAATATATAACTATCATACCCAAACGATTAAGTCTTACAAATCATAGTGTATGACACCTGACTGGCAAGCGCAACCCCACCTTTAGCTTAGGTGTACCCCAACGAGTATTCAAGACAAAGTCAGGCAATATAATATTTATCTTAATATGTCATCCAAGCCAACACATGGTTAAGCTAAGATTAGTTTAAGAGAGAACTATTAAGATTTCTTTTAAACATTGATGTTCTTATGATAGTCAGGAATCCCATTGGTGCAAATTTAATTCAAGATATTTCCAATAAGGATACATTCTTATCCTCTCTTGATTTTTTAGGACCCTTTAGGCGACACAACCTGCTATTGATCTCATAATTCAAGTTATGAGCCAAGAAGTGTAGTAACACCATTTTTGTCCTGTTATCATTTAGGCAGTATAACCTGCCATAAATTACATGATTAATAGGATATAATGCCTTGTTAAGGAACTTATAGGGTTCACAACACATATTAAGGCGGCATAGCCAACTATTACTAATGGTTCACAATATATATTAAGGTAGCATAACTAGCCATTATCAAATATTACAATATATATTAAGGTAGTATAGCCAGTCATTATTAAAGGTTCACAATATATATTAAGGTGGCATAGCCAATTATTATCAAATGAGATTCCAAACTACCAATAAGTACAATGTACATGAATAATTTATTCTAACAAAAAGTAGTTCTCTTTTTAAAGAATCATATTGTCACCTCATCACACAAAGTTGAAATGCACAATAACATAGGCAATTATAGTGTATGAATTACAAAATATTTATGCAAGGATACATAGTATATAAGAAAATTCACACATCCAAATTCTTATCCTAAAGTTGTTATAACTTATATAATATTTCCCTATATGTTTTAAAATATTTATCTAGCTTCAATCTTATCTAATTCAACCTTTCTTAGACCTTGAATGGGCTCATGGAAGGACAAGAAGACAAAATTTTAAGATAAATAATCATAGGCCAAAAGGGATTGGTTATACAGTATTATAGTGTGTTCTAAACTCAACTACATTTCTACACCATAGCTAACCCTTTTTACCTTTACGTTACCATGAAGACTATTTAAGAAGAAGAAGAAAGAAAAGGAAAAGAGAATAAGAGAACCTACAATATTCAAAATCATATTACCTGGATACGTTTTCATTTCTTGTAATTCTCCTAAAACTATTTCTTTTCTTCTTTCTTGACCTAAGTGTGGAGTGGAGAGATGAAAGTGAGTGAAATGGGTATGAGGAGGAATGAAGGGAATGATGTGAAGAAGAGGAGTAGAGTGTGGGGTATTTAAAAAAAATTTGATGGCTAAGATTTAACCACATATTTTTAATCCAAAAGTTGTGATTTAATCATAAATCATATATATCTAAGATATAATTATTGTGTGGGCTCCACAAATATATAATATTTTATTATGATGTAGGCCCTACATGTGTGGAACCCACATGTTAAGATAATGCCATGTGTCCCTCTTTTTGAATTTACCATTTTGCCCTTAGCATTTTTTAAAAATGACCATTTTGTCCCTATCCCTTAAAACTAAGTTTTAAATAGTTTTCTTTAAATAATTTAAGGAGGCATATTTATTCTTATTTAATTCTTTTTAATTTCTTCTAAATAATTTAGTTTATATTAAAATTACTAATTTAGAGACGTTAGACTTAATGTGCTAAATTGGTGATAGTTGTAAGAGTCGCTCTAACGAAAAGCAATATTACTTCTATTAGATAGTTGGCCAATTAAGCAGTTGTGAACTTGTTTTCTATTGAATTTAGATATTCTACCGTTGAGACAAATTGCACATATCCAATGGCTTATATTAAAAGAACTGCACATATCAAATGGTCCGCATTAGAAATTGAATTAGTAACTTTTAAAAACCAAACCAGTAAAGTATAAAGATTTAATTCAAAGGTCTGCATGAAACAAATTGTTTGATCGGACAGTGTACACTCATGATATTAGCCTCAATACACTGCAAATATGTGCACTATCATTTATATGTGTGCACATACATACATAGAGATACATGTAAGCATGTAAAATGCACGCGCATGTGGCATGTATTCAGTTTTGTTGAGTTGAAAAGCTTTTTTAAAGGCTTGTATATTTAAAAGGCTTTTTTAATTTAATAGACTAAGTTTTTAATATAAAGTTTTTTTAAAAAAATTAATACTTTTATTGTGAAGGGTCAAGATAAAGAAAATAACTTAAAGTTAAAATAAGAAGCAATGAGAGACCGTACTTATAAATACAAATAAATTCTCTCAATTAATTAATTTTTAAAAATAAACTCTTTCTTTAAACACGTACACTCGTATAGTCGTATCAGGAATTTTCTTGGACATCTGATCATGATAATGATCTTTATAGTCTATTTAAAGTGTAATAAGAACCAATGATATTATAGCATAATGGTCTAATCAACATCATGTATAGCTTTTTGATCATCAGTCTTTTCACTTCGTTACTACTGTCCCCTCCCACCTTCAATGAAGGTAATCCTGGATTCCCACAAAATGTTAGAGATTAATTACACCATTAATCTCAAGTTTTTAAATATATATATTTTCTTACTTTATCATGTGAAAGCTACACAAGAATTTCTTTTCCTATTTACCAAAGGAACCTGATCTTCTAGGACACTCCACTTAGCTTCTCACCGTACTAGCTAGTTCAAATGTGTTACTATGACTATGATACTTAATGAGGGTTGTTTAAACTATAACTCGTATGATTAGGTTAATTGTCTTGATAAAAAAAAGATAATTATAAACTTTTATAGTAAAAACTATATTGGTCCATAATGTATAAATTTAGTCTCAATTTAGTCCCTTAATTATGAGTTTGGTCTTATTTGATCCCTCATTTATGATTTGAGTTTCAATATAATCCCTTACTAATATGAAAGTTAACACATTTAGTCTCATAGTCTCAACTAAGTTTAGACTAAATATGTTGACATTCATATTAATAAAAGATTAAATTAATATTAGACTCATAAGTGAAAGGTCAAATTGATAATAAAAATTAGTGATGGATCAAATTCAAACTGTACCCATAAATGTAGGATAAAATAGTGTTTTACTCTATCTTTCTACTCCTTTAATTTTAGAATTTCAGAACAAAAGGACATTGGATTTTGAGGTAGGGAAAAATATTAGCATCTAAATATGAATTTGGAAAGATATAATACATTAATATATTATTATTAATGGATTAAAGTTTACTTAATCATCAAGTTAATATAAGTATTTGTCTCCTTTTCATTGAGCACTAAGGCTTAAGGTTGTGGCTAGAATTACTTTAATGTGGGAGAATAACAAATAAAAGACATGTAAGATAAGTTAATTAGATATATTCTTTCCCTTTAAACACTTCTAGTGGCCTTTGAATTTTGTGACTTTTTAAAAGATAATATGTGATAGATATACTGAAAGAACAATAGGTTTTTATTGTAAAATAAAAGCATTAAATCTTTTTATTTTATAAAAATATGATGATAAAATCGTGAATTGCATATTCAATATAAAAAGTTTGAAAATTTACTGTAAAATATTTAAAATTTAAGAGTGAGAATCACCTCAGCATGAGTTTGATACCGCTAAAAAAGCATCTGGTTGGGTGAATTACAACTCCGAAAAGCCCATAAAGTTTTTTATTGTTAATTATAGATAATTCATTTAAATTCAATTGACCGATTTAACTTTGGACATATTTATTAGTAATAATCAATTATTTAAATTAATTAGTTTATATCTATCTATGATCAAAACTTATCTTTTAAAATTATAAATATTATATGGCATGTAAAGGCACGCTATACTCATTTTGCGATATCACTAAAATAAAAAAAATTGAACTAGCAAGCCTGGCTAGTAATTAAGTTCCCACATAGTATGTCCTTATTTGTACCACTGTTAAAAATTTGTAGTTAAATATCTTTATTTTTTGGAGGAAGATTCAAACTAATTTTTTGAGAGGTAGAAAGTAAGAGAATGCTGTCAGATATGAACCAAATTTAAATAATTTTAAAAAGAAATTGGAAAATTAATTAAAGAAGACTAAACATAAAATAAAGCAACATTATATTTGAGTTTGAGGTTGGCACAAGTGACTAGCCTTTACCCCATGCTTCCTAAGAAATCTAAGTTCAAACCTCCCATGTGCTGATAAGGAAAATTTTCATTTTTTTAAGATTTTGGCACATATCCTCTACCTAAAAAATACTAAAACACCCATATTACTAATAATGTCCTCTACATGGTGCTTGCTAATAAGAAAAAAGATGTGGTGATCAAAATAGACATAAGAAAAGCCTATGATAGAATTAATTAGAATTACTAGAGGCAATTGTAAAGACCATAGGCTTTGAAAGCATATGGTGAAGTGGATTATGATGTATGTCAGAAGTGTGTTAGGTACTTTATAATGCTTAATGGAGAATAAATTGGTCCAATTACTCACTGTAAGGGTCTCCATCAAGGTGATCCTTTATACCCTTAACTATTTATCCTATATGTAGAAGGTATATTTGCTTTATTAAGAAGTGAAAAATGAACAAGTTGGATTCATGGGAGCAAACCAAGTATGAGGGGTCCTAGTGTATCCCACCTCTTATTTGCTGATGACTCCTTATTCTTTTGTAGAGCTAAGGAGAGGGAGTGTTACCATCTGAAATAGATCTCACATAGTATGTGGCAGCATTGGTGTAATGTGTGAATTGGCAAAAAACTAGGATTTTCTTTAGTGTCAATGTCTCAATGGAGCAAGGCAAATGTTAAGCAATATCCTATGTTAAGCTAATGTCTATCAACCAAGGTAGATATTTGAGGTTACCTTCTCTAATTAGAAGAAATAAGAAGGCCATCTTTAATTTCCTGAAAGATAAAGTTTGGAATAAGCTTCAAATTTGGAAAAATGAATTCCTTCCTAGGATAGTCAAGGAGGTGTTGATTAAGTTAGTGGTTCAGGCATTAACTACTTTAAGTATGAATGTCTTTCAAATCCTTGCCTTAGTTGGAAAGGAAATACAAAGGATGATGAATTCATTCTGGTGGAGGTAATCAAGAAGCTCATGGTATAGGCATCAGATGGTTAACATGGGAGAATATGTGCACTAGCAAAAGTGATTGAGGTTTGGGCTTTTAGCACCTATATTATTTTAACTTAGCGATGTTGGGGAAACAATGATGGCACCTTGGGATATCCCCTAATGCTCTGTCTTATTAGGTCCTAAAAGTTGAATACTTACTAGAAGGGGATTTTTGTTTGCTCAATTGGGCTTCAATCTGAGCTTTACATGGAAGAGTATATATTCCTCTTAAAGGTTGTTTATATAAAGTGCTCATTGGCGCATTGGGAATGGTACTACAATTAGGATTTGGAAGGATCCCTAAATACCAAAAGATTACAATTTAGTGGTTGTAGATTCTAAGGATTTAGTGATGAAGTCTCCCTAGTAAGGATTTATTGATCAAGAAAATGAGAACCTTGTTCACAAAGCAAGATAGAGAGCAGATTGTGAAGATCCCAATAAGTGTATAAGGTAGAAATGACAAGTTAATTTGGCATTTAGATAAGAGAGGGGTGTATATGATGAAGACAGGGTACCACATTGCTGATACACTCTATATACAAAAAGATAGGGCTTGAAATGAATGTGAGATGGAACAAAATTTAGAAGTTAAGAATCCTTCCAAAGATCCAAAATTTTATATAGAAAGTGTGCAGAAAAGTCCTTCCAATTGGGAACAACTTGGTGAGAAGGGACTGAGCATTAATTCTTTTTGCCTAAGGCATGGGAAGCCTGAAGACACTAATCACACCCTGTTGCACTGATTATTGGACTATGTGGCGACATGGAGACCCTGATGACCATTAATCTTTAGTTGACTACTTTGACTCCCTTATTGTTAGTTTTCATTACATACACTAGAAGAATTTCATGTTATAGCTTGATATTTGTAGGGGAATCAAAATAATTATGTTCAAAGAAATATCATGTGCTTACTAGGTTGGATCCTTAGAGAAAGTAAGAAATACCTGACAAAACGGAGACTTGTAAGCTCAAATGCTTCATAATAAAGTTTACAAGCTTCCTCCTTTAATTAAGAATCTGTGGTGGTTAAGAGGCTCAAAGATGGCTAGGAATGTAAGTCAAATGCAATAAGTGTTGAAGCAGAGAATAAACAAGTTTTAGTTGTGTCTTCAATTGCAGTGGATCCTTGTTTATAAAAGCTTTATCTAGTTATGTTGCTAAGATGGGTGAAACCTTAACTATGCGAAACACATTAAAATGGGGGAAGCAAATCTCCTTAAAGGCATGACTATTTTAACTTATGCACAATAGGCGTACAAAGCACTATTATTTTAGGAAATAGATGATTTTGGGTGGGGTCTTGTTATACAACAATATAAAAACGTCTTAAGTTTTTGTAGAGACATTCATGTTAACAGGATTAGGAGATAAAACAATAAGGAAGCCCACTTGTTGGAAAGAGCATCCATATCCCACACTACGTGTAAAATGTGGGATGACCTTTTTATACTCTATGCTTTGATTTAATAAGATTTGCATACTTTATTCTAAAAAAAAAAAATTCCTTTACCTAGGAAATTACAAAAACACCCATAACCCTTTTTTTCCTTTTTCTCTTTTTTTTTTTTTTCCTTTCTCTCTTTTTCTCTATTCCTTTCACGATTCCACAATCGATGTTATTCTTCTCTCTAACATGGCAGCCACTTTCATCTCCTTTCTTGCCCATGATTTAAGTTTTCTAGTGAGAGCCTATCACCCTAGCATCATCTCCGGCATCCTTAGTCAAAATCCGATGTCAGTTGGATAAAAGAAAAGTTAGGGTTTCGATAAGTGTTCTTCACGTTTTCAGTAGCTTTACGCGAGATTTGGTAAGTGTTTCCTAAAATTGCTTTGGGGCTTTGCTTCTTTTTGAAGATTCTAATATTTCCCTTCTAACTTCTACACTTAATTTCAAGATTTGGCTTTAAATTGGAAAACCCTCTTATGGTCACACCCCTTCTTAGATTTCCAGTGCAATTGTGCATGTTTTATGAGTGTTTCTTGAAATTTATTTAGGGCTTTATTTACTTACAAAGATTCTAATGTTTCCTTCTAATTTCTGTGTTTAATCTCATGGTTTGGCTTCATATTTTGTAACCCCTCTTTGTCTTTGCAAGTAACTTATATTGGTTGGAAGATTTTTGAATTCTTTCCCCCCTCAACATCAATTAGTGTGGAAGAAGAATTTAGGTTATTGGAAGTTCTTGTTTGGAGGGTTAAGTTGAATTGGTGATCTTTCCCATTTATTTTTGACTTTCCATTGTTGCGAAGGGACAAAAAATAAATGAAATCTTATTGGGAATGACTAAATGGTATTGGGTAATTATTTTAATTCTAATTACAAAATTCTGAATTAAAAAGGCATAATCTTTCAAGAATTTAGATGATGTTGGGCAACTCATGGTCATGGAAAAGCAATAACTTATATATATATATATATATATATATATATATATATATATATATAAAGATTTGTGAGAAAGAGTGAAACTACTAACCAATATTGAAAGTTGAAGATGTGAGACTTTACTATTGAAATTGATAATCACAAAGATAAGAACATTGGTAAAAAGATAAAAATAATATTGGACAGCACAATATAGAAATTTAAAAGATGTTACCTTAACATAGAGAGTTCATTCTAGACATAACTATGTATTGTGAGATTAAACAAATGTTAGGTTAGGCATCGAAAAATTTATTTCAATTAAGGATAACTTTTGACAAATGAAGTTAAATACGCATTACTTTTAATTCTAGGGCCATAAAGATCGGTTTTGTGATCCAATGAGATAAGGAAAGAGACATTAGGAATAAGATTTTTGTGTGTGCTCCCTCCAGACAAGTAAATGTTACTAATCATGCTTATTTTCTATATTTTACACCATTCATTTATGAAAAAATTTCTTTGTAATTTTTTTGGCATCTAAATAATCATTTTAAAAAATTCAAATACTAAATTATGTTCAAAGAACTTTATAAATAATTTTGTTACCATATGAATTTATGGAAATTCAAAATTTTGCTATTTGGATATAGTTTTAATTATTTATACCATTATGGAAAAATATTTTTTTTTCTGGACAATCCATCCAACACTGAACTCTATAGCTAATGATAGTAGACCCTAATGCACCATGATCTACTTAGCTATACTAAGGTGTTATGCCATATATCTGAAACCCAACTAGTACAGGTGTTGCTAACCCAATGTGGTGGCTGCTGCACGTGGATCTATTTTGATTGTTTGTAAACCATATTACTTGACTTTGACTACTATGTGTATTGTGATCACTATCCTAGAACTAAGGCTTATGAATTATTCTATACAATTTATGATCTTTCTATTTACAATAATTTTAGAATACAAAATTTGATGTATTTTGAATTGGAAAGCAATAAGGTTACAAAATAATCCAATGATCTTGCATGTTTCCTTCTGGTGTGGTTAGTAATGTTTGTTTAGTGAGTGTTATCAGTCACCCTTGCTCTCCTTTTTTTTTTTTTTCTCTTTTTTCAAAATGTAGTGTTGATTTCAAAATCCTTTTTTGGTCTAAGAAATTGAGAGACTTACTAGTGAGTTTTATATTATTGTTTACAAGGACCAAAAATTATTTTTATTTAGTTATTAAACATTGAGAGATATTTTTTTTTTTTTGGTATTCTGGAAGCTCTTTTTATCATAAGCAAGCTTTTAGTTTTTATTATATTTTATGATATCGGAGAATTAGACTCAATGTTGTTCACATATTTCATTATATCAAGTATTTGAACAATTACATTATCCAATTTACACGGCTTACGAAAACAAAATTTACTTCATTCTCCGTCCTCCTCCACTTTGGGGCCTGACATTATTATATAAAGCTAATTAAACTATTCAATGACATAAGCTTCCAAGATAATTTATTGACTAGTTCACTTTCATTTTTCTAATATGGATTATGCCAAATATGGCTCGTATTCCGATTGTGACAATACGATATAAATAAGAATATTCTATGCCGCTATAATTAATGAAAGTTTGCCATTGAACCGAATCAAGTATTTGCATGAATGAAGGTGGCTAAAGAGATTCTTAATAGAGTACTTGCTTTTCACTTAAGTGTAAAAAAGCTAATTCAAATGTACCAATTGATATAACAGGCACCAATTTTTTTGTAAATAGATAAGTCAAATTAATCATGAATCAATATATACGCCATCTATTTCAATATATACTCACATCTTTATTTATGATCATTAATTTACTTTAAGTATCTATATTTTTATAGATCAATTTTTTACTTATTTAACTTTTATTTGTGTGTCCATATATATATATATATATATAGATAGATAGATAGATATATATATATATATATATCTCTCTCTCAATAGCACTCTCTTTCTAATACTCACGTATTTATTTATTAATTTAATTCAAATATCTAAATTTTTATGAAGATTAATATAAATGCACATGTATTTTCTAATATAGTTGAAAATTTAACGTTTTGTATTTAAAATTGAGTTTACAAAATCTGAGAAACTGAAATTGATAAAAAAAACAAATTATTAATTTGAAAATTAAGAGTCATTAATAAATGCATCAAACAACCTTTTATTTATTACTATAGAATCTGCATTAATACAACTTAATGTAAGTGATCTGTTCGGCATATTTATAGGTTCACTAAAATAATTATTCCTTGCTTGAGTTATTAAATAAGTAACAGACTTGAACCCAAAAGTGAGTGAAGTTCCAAATATAATACGATCTGAGCCAATAGGACATGATTAGCACAGAGAACGAAGTATCTATCATCCTCATAAGCACATCAAATATCACAAAACAACATAACTTTAACAAATACTTGGACTTACATTCGATAACATCAAGGCTAAAGCCTTTGCATATAATCATTAAAAGAATCAGTTTAATCTGTGTAGAAATTTCCGTAGAGTCTCCCTTGAATTATGGACCTCCCAAATTTTTCATAACAGAGCTATCTAACATACAATAGATTGGATAGCTCCACTCTCCCACATATATTTACAATACAACCCACAACCATAAAAATACATTGAAACATTCAGCCTGTATATAAGGAATAACTAAGCCTAATTACAAAATGTACCATAAGAAAACCGTTGCTCTGGCAACAAATAGGCTCATCAAAAGAATAAAAACACCACAGCTCCTACTCCGTAGGTGGGTGTTCATGATCAATGATGGAATTTGAAAAATGTTAAATAATAGGGTGAGTGAAAACTCAATGAGTAGATTATACTAATAATGCAAGAAAAGGAACAAACTCACTTTGGTAAGATTTTTCGTTGTTTAAAACTAGATAACTTACAACAATAAATCAATATACCAAAAGTGGAGAAAAACCATTAATAGAATACATTAAGAATCTCCTATAGAACCAATCAATGTTCAAAATATAGAACTAGCCCAAGGCTAGTGAAAACATATCCAAGCAATTACCCATTATCGGTCTTAAGCTTTGAATAATTATAATAATGATCTTAGGCCTCAAACAGAATATAGAGGTAAGGCATCATATCCAACCATATCATAATGCTAATTGCAGTGCATTACGGCTAACATCTACTGCCATTAGCTATAGGGTTTTGTTTTGGATACATTCCCAAAAGTTCGAAAATATATAAACATCCATATTCAAAAATTAAAATTTTAGAGTTAGACTACTTAGAGATTTCAATAATTCAAATAATTCAAAATGCAAAATCATAAAGTTCATAAACTAAAAAATTTCCTGGTTTCAAAATACAGAATAAAATTTATAAATTTGGAAGTCTGCCCAAGATACTAGAGATAACAAACATTTATATTGAGAATAGATAATTTGAAACAAGCTCTTGCATAACTAGGATTATCTACTTACCTAATTGAAATACACATAATTCTACTTCCCTTACTACGACATAAAGTGCAACTGTTATGACCCTAAATACAAATCATATACCTTTAATATCTTATTCTAAGAAACATCTAAACATAAATAAATTCTAACAACTTTCCACAATGAGTTGGCATCCAATATCTATTGCGGTACTTTATGCTTTTCTATAAGGTTAGCCATTATTTCTCATGACGATCTCAATGACCATAATTAAAACATAATTTTGCATATACAACACAATTACTTTGCCCAACCAAATAGCCCATAAATTTACCATTTCAACCTTTCTAGCAGCCAATTCAATTAATTTACACTAAAATATTCCAATGTCTTTAAAATTGTTCATATGCCAAAAATTCACTTAATTCTCATAAACTTCACCTCCCATTTCTAACGTTATACCCAATACAAGACCTTGATGCTTCTAAATATGAAAATAACATTAAACACACTTGCCAATAATAATTATCTTAATTGTAAATTCCAATACCATAATAATTCCCAAATAGCTCCATCATTGTCTTTTTTAACTCTTAAATTATCCAATATTACCCATTGGGTCAACATTTATTTCAACAATAACCAAGTAATTTATTCAGTAACCTATAGTCACTTCCAATGTGCTTTCATTCATTAGGTTTACTCTAATCAACAATTACATATAAATAATTTGAAGAAATTTTCCAAGTCACTTACTACTCCAACAATAATTTCTAACAACTACACTTGTTCTCCTTATGGACCAATGACACTAAGAAATCAAGAAATCTCTATATATCATCGCTTGGCACACTTTAACCCTACCAAGAAAAGAGGGGTTTTTAATTAAGCAATTCAATCATCAAATTGATACATGGAATTGTTAGAACCTCCCTTAGAATCAAAACCCCTAAAGAATATCCCCAAAACAACTTAAATCATGCCGCAATTTCAAATTTTTAAGCTCTGACACTATTCATGTTCTTCATCAAAAAATTAGAGATTTCCAAATTCAAGCATAATTGCATGAAATTAGGAGCTCAAATGGGCAAAGAATAATACAAAAATCACTTCAAACAAAAGCCCTCCTACTACATAACAAAATTTCACCTTATTTTGGTCAGAGTTATTGTTCATACATGTTAGCCAACAGGGAAGAAGCTCAGATTCGGATCAATTTTGATGAAATTAAAGGTTGAAATCCATGGAGAATAGGTTGAAATACTATTTATCATGAAAACCCAAAGAAAAAAAAAAGGATCATTCTCACCTGATTCAAGAATCCAAGCTCAAAGAATTTGCTCACCGTCGTTGCACCCTTCACCGGTCTTCTAAGAGTGTTCTGGCCACCTTAAGCGACCCCGATTGCTGGTGAAAAGGAAAAAATGGGCTATAAGAAAATGTCTTAAAGGCAATTTGGTAATTTCACTGTTGGGGACACATGGCAGCCCAGCAAAAATCGTACTCTGATGCAAGAGAGGGGGTTTAAACTTAGGTCCAAATGCAAGTTTAGGTCAAACTTAGTCACTTGAGTCAATCTTAAATTCATGAAACTTGTTACTTAGATTTAATATATTAGCTCTCTTAACTCTCCCATATCTACAATTAATTTTATTGTTGTATTTATTTATTTCTTTATGTATCTACTTATTATTTTCTCTCTTTTTCCTATGTCAATGTTCAAAAAAATTATCTATTAAGGTAAAAATTTTTAATGTCAAATTTTGGAATATAACAGAATATATGGCCAAGATAATATGCTCCTTGGTGTGATCTAACATGACATTTTTCGATGGGTTCCAAGTATGTGGCCGCCAAATAATATTAACTTTATATTAGATATATCACTCATTTTGACTGATTATTTTGTAACATACTTAACATAAAGATAATATGGAAGGAGAAATAATACTTAGTTGACTAGAATTAATTAGATGTTCAACTTGAAACTAATATATATATATATATATATATATATATATATATATATGTATAGGGTTTGCTTTTAATATGTCTTATGACTTTTCTTTCTATTTTTGGGAAGAGGATGAATAGGAAATAACTAAAGCTAATTATCAAAATCTTTTCCTTAAATAACATATCTCAAAAGAAAATGGGGGTCCATCTTTGATATTCTATGATCATAAAAAAAGTAACTATGCTAATATTTGGCACAGGACAGGATGCCCCACTAGGAAACAGGAAGCAAAAGTATAGCATTCTAGTTCCTTTGGCTTTGCATCAGTTCATTTATCTTAGCAAGGAAGGAAAAACCAATATATATATATATATATATATATATATATATATATGTTATAGTTGTTTAATGCTTTTCCTTTCTTCTTTTTTGCCTATCCATGCTGATCTTTTGGAGTTAGAAAATGGAAGATTGTGGGCAGTACTTTTTGCTGGTATATGTGCTTTGTCATGCAAAGAATTATGCAATGATTGCATATATATATATATATATATGTAAGACCGTCAGTTGGTGAGTCTAATAAATTGACCAGTTAAAATAGGTTAAACTTGTCGAATCATCTTGTTTAATTAACTATTATGGTGGGTTAGGTTTGCTTGCTTACATGCTAACTTATTTAGTAGATCATTTCAACTTTATCTATTTCACCTGTGAATTATACATACAAACTCGCAAGTTAAGTGATTTTAATTTTGTACTTGTTGTTTTCACTTATATTTATAATCTTAAGAATTGGGATTATATTTAAACTTTTATTACAACTATTAATTTTTCAAGAGAAAATTCAAATGTTCATGATGAAAAGATTTGAAAATTTCATTTACTTATTTTACCTTGTTTTAGTTGTTTGATTTCAAAACTTCAGTTATCATGTTTGGTTGTTAAAGCTTGAAGGAGTGAGTGTTTATCCATTGGATTTAATTATTTGAGATAGCTGTTTGAATGTTGGAAGAGACTTATTATTGTAATTAATGCTATTTGCATTGCTTTTTTTTTTTTTAAAGAATTATGCAAATCAGATAGGCCACATTTGAATTTTAGAAACCAAAATCAGTAATATATAAAAAATTGATTTAATAATCCCTATTAAACGAAATATTTTAACCAACAATGTGCAGTTCTTTTGATAAACTGCAAAAAATCTAAATATGTCCTCTATTCTATTATGCTACATAATAAGACTGGAGAAATGCACATACAATGTGCCATCTAAATGAACCAAATTGGCCTAAAATATGCATAATCAACATACATACTTAATGTGGATATCACTCATGTTAGGTAATTTTATCCTTCAACATTTGGTAAAAAAAAATATAAATGTTTAATACACGTACTTGCTTTCAAAGCTTGAAATTTTATTATAATATAATTTATTTTTGTTACAGTAATGCGATTAATTTACTTTATAAAAAATGATATAGACAATCCATATATTTATCTTCATCTTTTTCCCGCCTTCAACCCTCTTCTTTCTAGTTTCTTCTAGGACAATTCTCTCTATCAAAAGAGCACCAGAATATGTAAAAGGGATAACAAAGCAATGAAAATGAAAGTTATTCAGAAGAATTTTGTATCACAGATCTGGTTTCGTGGCATTTCCACATCGTTTTCTCCTTTAGCAAATTGAAAAGCAATCTAGATGCTTTGGTTCTTCTTGTTGAAACTTTATGATTGGTAAGTGAAATAATAGGTTGTTCTAAAAGTAAAGAAGAAGAAGAAGAAGAAAAGAGAGTGGCTTTTGTAAATTCTTACTTTCTTTGGTACGTATTAATAATGGATTGGTCAACAGGAATTGGAGTTATGGTATTAGAAAAGTTTATGTATATATATACTCAATATTCAATGCCAAAAAGGAAAAGGCAAGTGGGGCTTACCTACTACATGATCCTATATTCCAATGGGAAGGAAAACTTTTTTATTTTATTTTTATAATATCTATATGATTAAGGGTCCAGATTTAATTGAGTAGAATTTTATTCTGATCTTTATATTTATTAGTAATTCTTAATTTAGTCTCTAACTAATATTTATTCTTAATTTGATACCTCACTTATTAAGCTATTCTCAAATTGGTTCGTCAATAATTTTTATTTTGCATTTTGCAATTTGATCCCCCTCTTATCGCTTCATTCTTAATTTAGTCACTCACTAATAGACTTAATTATCAAATTGAATTTCTAGAAATTAAGTTGGAATTTGGGCTAAAAAAAAGTTCAAATCCTTTATTTAGTAAGGCTTTTATCCATAATTTTTAGGTTAAGTCTATCGAGTCAAGCAGGTTTTTAAGAATCAAGAGCAAGATTATTTCCTACTTATGATTTGCGATTAATAATATAGTTAATTGTTATTGTTACTTGTAAGATTATATTTAGGGAAGTTATAAATACAAATAAGTTGTTGTATTAATATAATCTTTTAAATAAGGGGTATTAATTTTAATTTTTTAACCAAGATGCCACATTACCTTAAATTTTTTTAAAATAATAAGTTTTTTCTTATTTAGAAAACATTAATTTGAGTTTTTTAAATTCAAGTCAAACTTTAAAAATATCCCAAGTTTGACATGTTTTATAAAATGAACTTTATAATCAGTCTTTTTCTTTTTTGGTTCGAGTTTTATTTGTTTAAGCCGAATAAACTTTTTAAATTATGATGAGATTTAGTTATTAATATGAAATTTAAAAATTCTAATAATTTAATTTTAACTAAATAAAAAGAATCAAATTGATATTAAAAGTTAATAAAAAATTAAACTAAAAATTAAAATTGACGTAAATTAAAAATTAATTAATAAATAAAAGACAAACTAGATTTAATCTCAGCAAATGAAGTTACCGTTTTGATTTGATATGAATTCAAATTATACAACACTATATTGTATCTAAATAATGCTTAGTACGAAATTTGCTTTTTAATATGCCAATCATTGCGCATCGATGCCATGCCTTTTTTCTATCATATTCCTTTTAAAAGTGTGCTGTCATAATTTGCCCATACTTGACCAATTTATTATAAATTATTATTAAATTTTAGTGAAATTTATTGAAGAAAATAAAAATTTCTGTAAAAACCCATAAATGAAAGACTAATTTAATTATGACTCGTTCAATATTTTAAAATTTGACTTTAGGTCACATTTTGTATCAAGTTTGTTGGATCTTTTTTCTGTGTTTACTGGATAAATAATTTGATAGTGTGACACAAATTGAAAACTTGTAGAAGAGTAGAATCAACTGAATACTACAATATTTAGTGGTAAATTATTGCCTTAATAGGTGTCCAAATTAAACAATTTTTTTACTTTAAAAATTACGCCTCTTCCCCATCTTTTACAACAAATATTGAAAAAAAAATATATATATACATTCAGTCTCTCATTTTTTGTTATTAGATCAATTTTGCCCCTGAAAGATGGAAAATATTAAATTAGTCACTCAAAGATTTGCTTGTGATCAAAGTTGGTCCTTCCATCATTAGGGCATTAAAAATAATTTTGGGTTGACCGTTTTCTTCTAACTAAGATCGTTATTTGCTAATTCAGATTAATAGTAAGCCTTGTCATAGGACATATCATTACATTAGTTTGGTCCTTTAAAGATTTTACTTTAAACAAAGGTAGTCTTTAGTGATAAAAATAAAATAAGATTCTCAATAGTGCTACCTTCCAAAAATTTTTAATATTGGCTAAAATAAAATAAGAATACAGATAAAATTTAGCAACAACGCATAATAAATTATGTTCTACATCAGTTGCATTGGAACATTTAAATTGCATTATATAGTATTAGAAGTACTTATGTATATGTGTTTTGCCATTTATGTCTAGTGCAGAGGTACGTGTGTTCTATGGTTCTAGGACAAGTATAAGTTGGTTACTATGTGTGTATTTGTATTAATGTAGCCAATAATTTATTATACATTACTGTTAGATCATATCATAACTTAAAAAGTCTGCTCGACCAAAAAGAATAAAGTCTGAACCAAAAAAACTCAATTAGAAAAACCCATTTTGTAAAACAAGTCAGACTCATGATATTTTTAAAATTCGACCCAAACTTGAAAAGTCTGAATCAATATTTTTTTAATAATAAAAAACTTATTATTTAAAGAAAAACTTAATGTAATATAACATTTTGGTAAATAATTAAAAACTAATACTCCTTATTCAAAGGATTTATACTAATACAAAATCTTATTTGTATTAACAACTTCCCTATGTATAATCTTACAAGTAATAATAATAATTAACTATATTATTTATCTCAAGTCCAAAGTAGCAAATAGATTTGATCATGATTTGAAAAAATCTACTTGGCCTGATAGGTTTGACCTGAAAATATGAATAGAACTCCAATTAAAAAATAGGCTCATCCTTTTTTTTGTCCGAATTCCAACCTAATTTTTAACAGGTCGACTCAATGAGTAGTTTTGACTTTTGCTAAATCTTATATGCATTCTTATTTTATTTTAGCCAATATTAAAAATCTTTGGAAGGTGGTACCATTAAGAATCTTATTTTATTTTTATAACTAACTTTGTTCATAGTGAAATTTTTTTCAGGACCAAATTCTAATACTAAAAGTTTAGGGACCAAAGTGATATAATAATGGGTTTCATAACAAGGCATGCTACTAATCCAAATTTACTAATATCTGTCCTAACCAGAATAAGGCAATACATCTCAAATTACTTTAACTCCTTCGTGACAAAATGACCAATTATGATCACGGGTAATATTTGAATGACTAATTTGGTGCTTTTCATCTTTTAAATACTAAATTGAACTAATGGCAAAAGGTAAGGGACCAATTATGTATTTTCCTCAAAAATTAAGTTACAATTACATATATTTTGATCCAAATACTTTTTATTGATTGATATAAAATAATTTTTTAAAATAAATTTAATTTTTATTTTCAATACAAAATAAATAACATTGAAATAAGAATTTAAAAAAGAAAAATTTTAATAGTTTATAAATTTAATTTAAATAATAATATTATCTTTGAGAATATTTTAACATTATTATTTTTCAATTCAATTTGTATATATTTTCATAATAGAAGATATAGTTATATAATTTGAGCATGCTACATGTCATTGAGCTGATTCACATGACACGGGCATGAGTTTTCAAAATTGAAGTGAGCTTGATCTTAAACATTTAGTTCTTAAAAGAAAAAAATTAAACTATATACTTTTTTTTTATTAATTTATTTTCTAAGAGCTGAGTTTCTCTTTTATTGGCATTGATGGTTGAAAGAAAACATATGTTTTGTGGGAATCGGAGCCCGTTTTCTTTGGGCCATGTGTTTGTTTTAAGTCAAATTTTGGGCTTCTGTTGTCTTCGCTTTCTTTTTTTCGCACGCTTCGTTACGCTGTACGAAATTATTATATGAGAAAATTATATTTAGA
Source organism: Delonix regia (assembly GCA_037074485.1). NCBI lineage: Eukaryota > Viridiplantae > Streptophyta > Magnoliopsida > Fabales > Fabaceae > Delonix > Delonix regia. The sequence goes on from CM073457.1 coordinate 30,418,826, forward strand.
AATTAAGTTGGTCTTTATACTTTAGAAATTTATTATTAGGTCCTTAAAATTTAAGTAATTTACAATTTATTCCTTGCTACTATAGTTTTATTAATATTTTTCCTTATATATATATGAATTAATTTTGTTTCAATATCTATTTTTACTTCCATATTGTCAATTAATTATATATATTTAAAGTATTAAGATAATACATAATGAAATTAAAAAAATACTAACATAATTTTAACTGTAGGACTAGATAAAAATATTTTAAAATATATAATAAATTAGTTATAAATTATGTGAATGAAATAGTGTGCATGCGTAGATAATAAAAACCAATTTTCTTTTAGACAAAAAAATACAAAAGATGAACAATACATTCAATGGACCCAAACATATGAAGTAGAGACAACTAGACAGGGTGTTTTAATTTGACAATTGACACAATAAAACACAGTAATATAAGGCAACATCAGTCAACAAGATTATCAGAAACCATTTATAAATTAATGCAAAATACAATTTCAGATGTATGCTTTGACTAAATATCCCAAAGTTACCATTTATAGCTTTTTTTTTGTGTCGTTATTAATGATCTGGATGTCCTCTTCTTCCCCAAGCGTATCAGGGTAGTCCAAATTTTTTATAGTTTTTTAAGAAATTAAATAATATTGGATCACACAGTATTTTTATCTAAATCGTTAAATTAAATTTTGAAAAATTAAGATTAATTTGAACTATCAATTACGCATTTCATCAAATACAAGGGCTGTCCCATTTGTTTTTTATTTAGGAAATATTTCCTCTTTCGTATTTCTATGTTGCAGCACAATAGAAATTCCAGTATCCCCTGCTATAATCATTTTGCAAAAGAAGTCAAACATCATAAACTTTTGATTTTCAGGTACTACATGTCATCACCTAATAATGGTTTGTATCTTGATGATTTATTCTTTCTTTTTTTTTTTTAAATTAGCTACACTGAAATACTTTCGTTTTCTTCATTGATTTTTGTTTTACTTTTCATTTATTAATCAATCACCATACATATGCCTTCTATTTATCCTCTAGCTAGATCTGGGATGCTTTCTACTACAAGCAACTACTTGATTTTGTTACAAAAATTTGGAGGATTGCAATAAACACAAATTAGTATGATAATCATAGTTGCAAAAAATTTGAATGTAGCCATAATCAACGAAGAAATAGTATGACAAAGATTATAACCTGCAATATCCAATTTTATGGCGATCAAGAAAAAGATAACGCAAAATAGGTATTATTATTTGCTCAATAATATTATTTTATGTTGTACTAGGTTTAATTTTGAAGATTTAAATCCTTTAAAAGATAAAAATTACGTAAGAATTTTCAATAGTTAAAGATATTAATTACAGTTGCGGTTAATAATTCTCATACACTAGATCACATTTTTAAAATATTTATAATGGTTAGATCAAATTTTTAAAAGATTATCGATTTTAGTTTCTAAAGGAATTATCAAAATTAATAATTATTTAATTATAGATTATTGGATTTGCATAATTATTTAATATGAACCGTCAAATCTATGTCACTATAAAAATTACAAAATGACTCTAAAATTATAAAAAGAATAAAAATATCGCACAAATTTATACTTCTCGCATTATTTTTCTTTTTGTAATTTTAGAGAAACTATGCAAGTGTATTTCAATTATTTTATTTATTTGTGGCTTATTATAGGCTTTGGTGTGAAACAATAATGGGATTCTGTTTTGCCATGAAAAAGGCGTCGGAGGTACTGCGAGGCATCAGACATAACACAAAATATGACAGTGGGGACACAAATTTGTGTGTCCCAACTATTCCCATTTGTGACTTTCCAATCCCATGCCACAAAATATTCCCTTATCTTCGTAAAGGACAAATTTGTGCGTAAATTGTATCATCAAAATAGATACATTAAAATAATACTAAATATATTAATATGTTTTTTGTAAAACATGCATGTTTGTTTATATATAAAATTAAACTACATTCATGTGTCATAAAATTTAATTAAATTATATTTATTACTTTGTTCTTTCTAAACTTCACTTATCAATATGAAATTAACGTAGTCATTTATTTATGAGTATATTTTTAATCTGATCACTTATTAATATATATATATATATATTAATATATTAATATATTTAATCTATATTTTGTGAAGAGTGAAAGATTAAATGTATTATTTTTTATATTAGTTAAAACTTAAATTAAAATTAGATTTATATGTATAAAACTAAATTAAAATTAACAATTAATGAGTGATCAGTCGAGACTGAACTTATAAGAACCAAATGCAAAGAAAATAAAGTTTATCATTCAAGTGGGAGTCATATATATTTAAGCGAAGTCTACTGTTTAAATAAATCACACTTATTATGTGTATCCAAAAACAGAGGGAATAGATTTAACGTCTTCCAACAGGAGCTATCACTTAATCAGTCTTGCTCATTTTGTATTTGTCTTTATAATTAACAAAAAATTGATAGAAAATAAATTAAAAGAATCCAAATTATTTCTCTATAACTTTATCTTCTACTATACATGTTGTGGTATAACACAAAATTTATTAACATAAAAAATTAATAAAATCAGGGTTTTGCTAACAATTGTTTTAAAGACACTATTGGAAAAAATTTATTGCACTAATTAATAATATAATTAATAGAATATGTTTCACTAATATTTTACTGCATCCAACTAATAATATTTTTATTTTTGTTTGTACGACAATATTACCCATCATTTTTTAAGAAGCATTATTATTCTTTTTCAAAAAAATAATTTATAATCTATCTCTAATAATTTTTATATTTTCATATAATAAAATTCATTAACATAAAAGAAAAATTAATAAAATTATATGATATTGCATGACAAGGCAATGCATTAGGGAGGGGGTAGGGAGTGAGTGACAGTTAAAGCCAACTGGGGCAGAGCAAAAGCCAGAGACTTGAGGAAGAAGCAAAAGCGACACACAAAACAATATAACATTTATTTAAAATTAAAAAATAAAATAAAATAATATTTATTAAAAAAAATGCAAAAGGGAGATAAAAGGGGCTTTTGGGAGAGACAGCATGCTGAGAGGAAGCAAGTAAGGTAATGATGCACCTAACAAGCCCTACTCCTTAGCTTTTAAACCATTTCTCTCACTTTTTGTGTGATTGCGTGAACACTCTCTGCTCATCACAACAAACAAACAAACTCTGTAATTATTACTCTTGGTATCATAAGAAGTCATTTTTTTTAAAAGAGAAAAAAGAATTTACTTTAACGTACTTATTTATTTTTATATGTTGTTAATTAAGTATGTTTATCTTTTTTAGGGCATGGTGAGATAAGGAAATTAATTTAAAAGCCTTGAATAAACTATATAAATCTTCTTTACATGAGATTTTTCATTTTTTTGGTACAATTTTTTAAATAAAAATTTACTTTATTTTTATATATTTTTAATTTTTTAGTTAAAATTTTCTATTAATTTAAATATATATTTTTAAAATTAAATTAAAATATATATTTCAAAATAATAAGGCCTATATAATTTTTTTTTCTAATTTTTCTTAATTAGTTACCCCTCTTTTGATCGGAAACATTACTGATTTTTTTTTAATTAACTTAGTTTACGGCCTGGTGTCTTATGACACAAGCTCCACGAAAATCTTTTTTTCTTTTTTTTTTGTGAACTATAATGTTTTTTAATTAACTTAGTTTCAAATAAAATTGTAAGGATTTTATTAATGAGTGTTTTAAAACTATTAGTTAAATATTACTTATTGTGCATATTAACAATAATAAATATTTATTCACTAATTTTATCACATCTCATTAATATCTTCTTTGTTAAAAGGTATAATTAATTATCTTTAAGTAATAAAATCACTCAATAAATATTTATTTCTTTAATGAGTACACTAAATAATTCTTAAAGCAACATTAGTTACTAAAACCTAAATTCTAATTCAAATCATTTACATTGTATTTAAATGAATGACTAAGAATAGAATGACTTGAAGTATAGTGATTAATTTAATATATTATTATATTTAAAAAATTTTTTAAGGTAAAATGGACTAATTTCGATACCCAACGTTACCATCCAAAGTTTTCTATTTTTTTGTTGCTCTAAATTTACAGTCAATTATAGAAAGAAATGGCTAAATAATATGATTAGAATGATACCTATTAATGATCATTTCCTCTCCCTTTATTAAATTTTTAAACAAAAGAGTAAAACATATCTTGTCATTCTATCCTCTTTCATTAATAGTGATTCATAGTTGTTAAATTTACGAGTTTATTATTCGAGTTTACAATTATATATAAAGAAAGCAAGTTAACTTATTGTAAAATTAGACTTAGTATAAACTCGAGTAACCTCATGAGTTAACTTATCGAGTCCACTGACTTTATGATTTTAATGTGTCAACTAGTTTGTAAAGTCAGCAACATAATAATTTAAACTCAAAATTAAATAAGATATAGACAAACTTCTTTTCCATAAAGTTTTTATAATTTATTTTATTACAAGTTTGAATATATATAAAAAATAATAAAATTACATTTAATATATTTTATTAAATAAAATAAATATTTTTTAATTATTTATATTAAATGATTATTTATATATGAACATTTTAAAATATTCATATTAAGTATTACAAATTATGAAATATAAATAATTTTTGTTTGATTTAGTATAATTTAAATTACAATTAAATAATTTTTAATAATATAATATTTAAAATATAAAATTACATATTTTAATAATTATTTATTAATTAAAGTAAACTTTTATAAATTTACTTAATATCACGAGTTTAACAACATTTTTACTCTCTCTTCAACCAGAGCTTTAGACTTCGGTATTTTGTGTAACTCGATTCTAATTAAGGTAAGAATTTCGAAAACATCCCATTTATTAAATGTACATATGTAAAAGTTCAGTTATCTTTTTTGGTAAAAAAATGAGTAATGTATATATATATATATATATATATATATATATATAATAACATTACAATTTTATCTAAAAATGGTGTGAAAAAGAAAATGGAGGGTTGGAAATAAGGAAGAGAAAAGGGTGAAAAAGTGAAAAAGAAAATGGAGGGGTTGGAGGTTGGGATGTGTGTTGGCTTGGTTCCACAATCCCCAAAGGAATATTATGTCTTTTCCGTTGGGAAGCATGGTTGGTGCCTCCACTGCACACGCACACACACAATCTCTCTCTCTCTCTCTTGTTACGTTGAAAAGGGAGTTACTTTTGCTCAGCCACGTGAAACTGTCCCTCTTTGAATTTTGCAACCTCACAACATTCCTCCTCTTCCTGGCTACCTCCTCTAGTACTTGACGGGAGACGAGGCATCGTTGAATAAGGATTTGAATTGATTTAGATATTCTAGTTGTTTAACAAAAATAGTTATAAATAAATTTGATTATAGATCGCACATATAAAAATTGCCAAAAGTTTGTGTTTATATTTTGATTGAAACTTTTTGTTAAGCTTTTATTTTTATTTTCCAAGTTAAATTTATATGAGAGTTTGTTTAAGTCATGATCAAATATATATATTATTTATAATTTGATATAAATAACATAAGTAATAATTATTATTAATTGTAAAATTATATATAAAAAAATTATAAATATGAATAAAGTTAAAACATATAGTGCACTTAAAATTTTAAGTACATTAATACATTTAGTTATAATTTGAAGATATAATTGTAATATTATTATAATTATATTCTTACATTGTAATTAAGTGTACTAATACACTCAAATTTGTAAATATACTGAAGATAACACTATAAATAAATTGTTATATTAACATAAATTAATAATATTATTATTTTTATCAAGATGCCACATTATATTAAATTTTTTAAAATAATAAATTTTTTTATTAAAAATATTACTTAAAGCTTTTCATACTTATAGCATATAAACTTTTTAAGTTAATATTAAGCCTGCGTACAAAGTGGTTGGGATTTATTCAAGTTGGGGGGGGGGGGTTTATTTAAAGAGATTGATATATTTCCCTCACCCTAGCTTTATACTTGGATCATTTATATTTTTGTCCATTAATTTTTTTAAATTTAAGAAAAAAATAAATACAGAATAAGTGAAGTCCATCACTTAAGTAAATTTTATGACATTTTTTAGTCCCACTCACTTTTACTTATCTCTTTTTGAAATTAACATAAAATTGACACAGAAAAAGGGAGAAAATCCACATTGCATCTATATCTATTTCTCTAATATAACAATAATATGAGAGATACAATCTCGGCTTGAATATCATGATTTTATGTTTTCTTATGATTGTGTTATATTAAAAAGTGATAGATACACAATAAATGAATTTTATTTGAATAACAGTTTTACTTGAAGATGTGAAATGTCCTGAAATAATAAATTACAATCAATTAATCTATTAATTAAGTGTCTTTGGCTCTCTAATACTATATAAACACAATGAAGGAAGACAATGGGAGTCATCCTCCTTAACTTTTCAATCATTATATATCTTTTTTTTTTTTGCCAACCTATATATATATATATATTGAAATTTGCATACTATATTCTTTTAATAACATGTAGATTCCAAAATGGTTATCAAAGAAAATAATTGAATAACTTTTAATGTGAACAAAATGTTAAACTCCATACTTTATATACTCTACGCTCTTAATTAGGATATCCTATTCATGTATGAATATTGTATTAGATTATATATTAAAATATTACGACATATGTTTAATATTCATGAAATAATACTAATATTTTACAACACGATGAGAAATATAATGTGAGGCATGAAGTTTAATAGCTTCACATGTTAAAAGCTATTTATTATTTACTTATTTAATTTTAACAAGTTGAAAAAATAATTAGAATATTAAAATTATTTTTATATAACATGATTTGTTTTTATATAAAATATAAATATAGTGAGTGCAGTCCTTGAAATGGAGAGAATCCATTTCTATCTTATAAAATGTTGATTCTTGTGAAACAATTGTATCAGCATGACACTAACAAAACTCATGAAAATAATTAGGAATAACTTCTTGATAATTATCTCCTAAATGCGAAATTTATAGAAGAAACACCATTTAAGGACCAAAATGGTAACTTACTAATAAATATACTAAATTTCAATTATAATTTGTAAAAGACTAATAAATATTGTATATATGACAATCACATGATAGTCAAATACAGACGAACTAAAAGTATAAATAAATAATAGATAATTGAATTTATTTAATGTTTCAACTTTAAATAATTATAGTTGTAATTAATTATAATGCAAATAACTATTTGTATGGAAAATATAAATAATTAGAAGCATTGAAAGTACCAATATGACTTATAAGACCGAAGTATGAAAAATACGAAATTGAAGAATAATTATGAAATCATGACAAATGAAACACATGTAATAATACAAAGTTGTTATAAATGATTTGCTTGCAATAATAGCATATATATATATATATATATATATATATATATTGAGAGAGAGTGAGAGAGAGAGAGAGAGAATTTACTATTTATGTTTGTTTCAGGACTTCCAAGAATAATTATAATCTCAAATCAGGGAAGTCCATCATTAAATCTTCTGGTTACTATGATTTTTCCATTATTTGGATATATATATAACCTTGACTTGCAATTAAATTTATTAAATATTTTTTATTAGGTTAAATAATAATTATATTTTTAGTATTGGGTATCTATTCCTTAATGTTATTTCATTTATTTTTTATAATTAATTATTATTTTTTATTTGTCTCTTCTTTCTTTACTATGTTGTACTACTGTGATGGCTAAAGAGCAATAATTAGACCTACTTTCTCTTATTAGATTATATTTTTTCTTTTCATTTATGTACATTATAAATTTTTTTTTATCATATTCTATCCATGGATATAGTTTACTAGTTATTTCTTTAATATAGTCTAATAACTCTATCTTTGCTAATAGCTTAGATTTTTCTCAGTGAATTAGTGGGTTTTCATCATAATTATCTATTAATTTTTGTTCAATTGTTTTTTCTTCCATATGCGTTATCATTTTTTTTTAATCTTTGTTGCTCTAAGAGTTTTTGGTTGGGTACAAACTGTACTTTATTTTTATGTTTTTTTCTCCTAAATTTAGTATCTATTCTATTAAAGGATTAAATATTCTAATTGCTCATGCTTCATGTTTACAAGGTGTTGTTAACACTAGGGCTTTATTGGCAAAATGTAATGACATATATTGTTTTAAGAAATTCATTCATAATATGATATCAGGTGCGGATTCATTATATTGGTATAATATAGGTATTTTTAATTCATATTCACCTATTTGTATTAGCACAATTTTTGTTGATAAATCTATCATATGTATTTCTTTCCCTGCACTACTCATCCTAATGGGTTTATCCTTTTTCCATAATTTTGATGAGATTATATTACATTTTGCTAATGTCATATTGACTTTTGTATCTACCATTGCATGATATTTTTTGGATTGATATTTGTCATAATTGAATTTAACAATATGTAGTAAAATTTCATTTAAATTAGTTTTATTCTTTCTAATATTACCACTTGTTGGTCTATATTGATTAAAATCCTCTATTCTTAGATTCTATAGGGTTTTACTTGTTCTCAAAAGTCATTTGCTAATATTAGTTTATGAGTTTGGTTATTATTTACTTTAGTGTCTACATATAATTTGAGTCTAATTATGTCTCTAGTGTTAAATCTTAAGGTTGTTAGGGCTGTTGTCTCTTCTTCTTCAATTTCTATATTATTAGTTGTATATTCTAATTGTATTGTGTTTTTTCTATAGCTAGGTTCTATGAGGGCTATAATTTCTATCCATAATCCTTCTTTCTTTATTTCTACTAGTATATAATTGTTATTTGTATCTGTTAAATCTATTTATGTTATTCTTCTAGGTATGTTTGCTAGGTTGGAAGTCTAATCGATTTCCTTCATAATTTCATTGGCTTTGGAATCTTAAAAATCTATATTCATGTTCTGGTCTATATTCATTTATACTTCTTATAGGGGCTATAATAATATTGACTTTTGTCAGTGTGTTAATCCTATACTTTGGCTTCCTAAGCAGTTACTATATTCTAATCTTGTGAGATTTTCATATTGGTTTATGTCTCTTGTGTTATCTAATTTTAACTATAATTATCTTGGGATGGTTATTCTTGCCAGATCTAATCTTAGTTTTTCTAATACAGGCATAAAATTTTTATCTATTGTGATGTTTTCTTGGTTTCTTTTGTATATTTTATGTTCATTAGAAAATACTAGACCTACCATTTCTGTTATACTAATTATTCTACTTCTTGGTGGCATTTTTATTCCTTTTAGTTTGTAATATATTATTAGGGTTTTATTCATATTCATTTCAGCTCTAGATATAGCAAAATTGGTCTTTATAGTGAATTTTAATTTTTGGTGCATTAGATTTCCATTTAATGCTCCTAAGATACTATTTGGCATGCAATCTATTATTTTGTTGTTTGTTATTAGTAATTCTATAGGCGTATCTATTCCTATTTTAAATTAGACTTTTATTAGAAGTTGGACTAATGACATATAAATTTCTGCTATTTAATCTTTTATGCTTAATTTTTCAATTCCTTAATCAATTAAAGTTTTATTGATCAATGGAATTCTTAGAATTTATTCTGTTTGTGTTGCTTCTATTGGGTGCTTTTTTTGTAATACTATACATGTATATTTTTCTTTTTCCTTTGATTTAATTATTTTCCCTATTCTGGTTATTATTCCTTGTTGCCATAAATCTTGGGATGTTAAATCAAATTCTTAATTCCTAATCTTATCGTATTATTTTTGGCTAAATTGCATCCTTCTTTCTGTTATTCCTTCTTCAAAGTTTCTAATTTATTCATATTGTTCATATTCTTTTTATTCTTGCAGTTGGTTACTAGATTCACCTTGCATCATGTTTATTTCATTTTCTTCTATTATATACTCATAATCACTATCATCTTAACTGTCTAAACTACTAGAGGTTTCTTCTTTAGTCATTTTGTAGATTTTTAAATTTGATTGATACATTTCATCTTTTAGATATTCATTATATTCTATTGGTTCTAATCCATATTCTTCATCTACTTCCATTATATTCATGGCTTTTTTATTTTTTGGTTTAGTACATTCAATGGAGATATGACCTATTTGTCTGCAATTATAACATTGACATACTGTAGGAGTTTTCTTATAATTTGTTCTTCTTCCTTTCTTAAAATATTTTCTTAGTATAATCTTAAGTCAGGGAAGTTCATCATCAAATCTTCTAGTTACTAAGATTTTTCCATTATTTGGATGTATATATATATATATATATATATATATATATAAAGTGTTAGAGATTGATGAAATTCTGTAACATGTTATCTAATCAATTTTGAAAAAAGAGGCAATAACATAATAAGAATTTGAAGAAGCAAAATCAAATACTCATATCAATATATAGTTTTTCCTTGGGTCATACAATATAAGGTTACATGTGCAAATTATTTGAAGAGAAAAAAAAATTGAGTAAAATTTTTTTTTGATCCACACATGTAGGATGTTTATTAATTTAGTCCATAATAAAATTTTCTTTTTTTATTTTGATTCCTCACAAATAAGGTCTTTCTCAATAAAACCCCTCACAAATAAAAGCATTCATTGAAATCAACATATTTTTAATGATAATGTTGATAACAACATTATTTTGTAGGGATCAAATGGACAAATATCTATATATGAGGAAGTAAATTGAGAAGAAAATTAAATTGAGGACCAAATTGAAAAATATCATATTTATGAAGAACTAAATTAAAAAAAATATGAGAAACTAAATTACAAATGCTTTATATACAAGGGACTGAAAGAAGGTTTTACTTGAAATTATAAATTATAATAGTCTACCCTTGTTTACCAAAAATAAAAGATTAAGATAAAAAACATGTTGTCTTTTAACTTTGTTCCTTAATATTGCTTTATTTTAATGAGATATATTAATTTCCAAAAACTAAGTAAAAGTTTACATATCCTAAATACTTAACCCAAAAAAATCCTAGCTTGTGTATGATATAGACCTAATCATTGGGTCAGACTTTTAAAAATCGAAACTTGAATTTAGGCTAAAAAAAACCCAAGCTTATATTTTAATCAGACATTTTTATCCATACTTTTTGAGTTAAACTTATTGGGCTTTTTAAAAAAAATATTAAATCAATTTATTACTTAATATTTGACATAAATAAAATAAATAATTGTTACTATGACATGTAAGATTATATATAGAGAAGTTGTAAATACAAATGAGTTATTATATTAACATAAATCCTTTAAATAAAATGTATTAGTTTTTATTTCTTTATCAAAATGTCACATTACATTAAGTTTGTTTTATATAATAAGTTCTTACTAATTAAAAAATATTTATTTAAACTTTTCAGGCTCGGATTGGGTTTTTAAAAAGGCTCGAGTCTTGTCCAATTTATAAATCGAGGTTTTCTATTCAGGTTTTTTCATTTAGACTTTATTTTTTTGGATTTGACTAATCGGGTTAGGTGGACATTTTAAGTCCTGATAAGATTTAATCTAATATAACTAAATTTCAAACCAAATCACAAGCCATATGAGTTATTTTTTTGACAAAGAAAAAATGGAACCTTTTATTGACCATTTAACATACTATTTAGGTGAGTTTAATAAAAATTTTAGCTTATTTAATATCAATGAGTTTAATTATAAAATCTTCAAAAAATAAAAAGAATTCACATCTAAAACTAATATTGTCAAAAAATGGTTTTCGTATTTCTATAAAACTAGTACATGATAATTTACAAGGTGACAAGTTTATTTTAATGTTTAAAATATATATTTAATCTTTTATGTTAATCTTAAAAATGTTTCCTATTTTATATAAATTTACAATTTTCTATTCATATGTGACACTAATTTTGTCAATTAAACATCCTCTTCCTATCTCTTTCTTTTCTTTTTGTTTCTTGGCGGAACAAGAACAATGAAGAACAAATCAAATTGCGAGGAATGTGCCTATGAATTCGAAATAGGGTGGTGGGAAACCCATACTCCAGAAATAGCGAATAAAATAAAAAAATTGGAGTCTAGGTTTTAGGTTTCACTAATAATATTCAATTATTAGTGGGTTGATTAGAGATGGGCAAATCTTCGGCTAGGTCAAATTTGACTTTAGGTCGTGACTCAACCCTGAATATATATCAAGTCAATAAATGTCGTCTGATCATGAATCATTGGACCCAATATATATGCAAGGTAGGCCAAGTGATTCAGGTTTTTATTATGTATTTTAAACTTAAATTTAAATTTTTTTAAAAAAGAAATATTAATTTATATTTAATAAATAAGATATTTTATATTAATAAAATTTATTTTTATATAACACAAATAAAAAAGAACTATTTTCTTTTAAAATACCATTAATTTTATTAAATATATATATATATATATATATAGTTAATATTGTTTACCTCGCGAGTTTAAATAAACTCGTAAGAGTTTGTTTCGATTAATAAATAGTTATCAAAATATGTAATTTTATTCTTTAAATATTGTATACATTAAAAAATTATTCTAATATAAGAAATTGTCAGTATCTATTTAGTTTTAAATTTAAATTATTATATTATTAATTTTATAAGTTAATTGACACGTTAAAATTATAAATTTAATAGATTCGATTAGTCAATTCATAATTTTATTTAAATTTATATTAAATCTAAATTTACAATAAATTAACTCATTTTTTTTATATACAATTATAAACTCATAAACTTAAATAATAAACTTATGATTTTGTCAACAATTCCAGCTTCAGATTAAATTTCATATATTAACCCGGTCACAGTTCAAAGCACCAAAGTGATCGAATCTAAGTGATGCACACCATCTAAAATGGATATATTATTAAAATTAGTATAAAATATAAAAGATATAATTCGAAAATTAAAATAAAAAATTTTGACGTAAGTGAAAATTTTCACGGGAAATACGAGGGTACGTTGAGATGTGACAAAGAGTACAGAGTAAAAATTCAGCCTGTCAAGTCGCTGTTCTTCTTTTGTTGTTTTGTGTCAGATTTTAACGTTAAATCACATCATTTCAGAATTCAGAGCAATTTCATTTCTCTCTCTTGGACTTTTCAATTTTTAAGAATATCAACATTGTTAATTTATTAAAAAAATAAATTGTATATGAAAAATTCACACGCAATTTATATTTTAAATTTACTATTTTTAAAAATATTACACACAATATATTTATTTCTTAGACTAATACTCAAAATTTAATTTTTAATTAAAAAAGATACATAATTACACACAGAAATTTTTTTATAAAATATTATCTTAAATAATACGCTTTTTTAAAATTTTAAAATAATTAATTTAATTTTTTAAAACTTTTGTTCACCATTAATTAATGATAAAAATTTATACTTTTGCCCTTTTTTCTTGGAAAGCTTCACATATATTAAACTAAAATTTTAAATATATCTACAATATTGAAAAAAATTCAAAACTTAAATAACTGAAAAATGCATGCTCCAAAAAAAATATTTTTTACAATATTATAATCTCTTAAAAAAATTTAAAATCCTCTCATTGAATTCTCCGTCTGAGTTTCATCTCTCTCTCTCTCTCTCTCTCTCTCTCTCTTTCTACATCTTCTCCTTTTTCAATTGGGTGATCTTCCACTGTTTGTCTTGACATTTGGCATCTGGCATCCATTGTAGCAGTTATTTTTATAATATATTTTCACATCCATTTTTAAATTCAGCTCAAGACCCATGTGCCTTTATTTTGTTTGCTGTTGGGAGAAGAAAGGAAGAAAGAAAGGGAGATGGTAGATAGCTAGCCAGCCAGTAGCCACAACAGTGAGAAACTTTAGACTCTATAAGTTCTTAGAAACTCACATGCGTTCCCTTTTAACCCCCACTGCCTTAGCCTTATTTTTTGGTTCCAAACACAGTTAGAGAGAGAAAAGATCAAGCCTGAATCTCCCAAACAGCACTGAAGAAATGACTAAAGAAGAAGACTTTAAGCTCCTAAAAATCCAGGTCTTGCTTTTCTCCCTCATATATCACATTCTCTGTGTCTTTTGAGACCCTTTTTTTCCTTTTCAATTTCATTTTTTTATGGACATTTTAAAGTGGGTGTTGGTCTTTTCCTGAGGAATCTTTCCGTTTTCTAAGTTTATTGCTTGCTTTGTTTCCTCTCATCTACAGACTTGTGTTCTCAAAGTGAACATTCACTGTGATGGGTGTAAGCAGAAAGTGAAGAAGCTCCTTCAGAGGATTGAAGGTCCTTACTTTCTTCTCTTTTTTCTATTTTTCCATATCCTGTCTTGTCCTTGCTCCTGACTCGCTTTGCCATCACTATTCTCTCACCCTTGTCTACAATATCTTAGCTGCTTCCTTGTTTGCCTGAGAAGAAATTGTACGGAAAACATGCTACAATTCAGTATAGCTACATTTTGCCCGAGAAAGAACATTATGCATGTTTGGTTCCCATCTTTATTTGGTCCATTAAGTTGATGATGAAATGCCTCAATGAAGAATTCATTATGTAAAGTTCAGTCTTTTAAGTATTTATAACAATGTCTTCTGAAATGCCGTAGTTTGATCTTGCTATAGGATCTGGGTAACAAAGAAATTCATAAACTGCTCAATACATTTTGTCAGGATGAAAGATCACCCTGGTTTGCAGTGTTCTTTTAGCGTGGGATACATAATTTGCTTGTACTTTTAGGGGGTCCAGATCAGAATTTGAAGTTCGTCTTTCAATTTATTCCTGTGTCACTAAGGCCATATCTTGAGGCATTTTCTTGCAGGTGTTTATCAAGTTCAAATAGATGCAGAACAGCAGAAAGTGACAGTTTCTGGCTGTGTCGATTCTGCGACCTTGATCAAGAAACTGGTGAGAGCTGGTAAGTACGCTGAGCTTTGGTCACAGAAGACAAATCAGAACCAAAAGCAGAACAACGTCAACAACAACAACTGTATGAAAAACGACAAGAATCAAAACGGGCAAAAGCAAGGACTGGTTAATAAGGGGCTTGAGGCCTTTAAAAGCCAGCAGAAATTCAAATTCCCTGCTTTCAGCTCTGAAGAAGATGATGAATACTACGATGATGATGATGAAGACGAAGACTTTGAAGATGATGATGGGCTAAGGTTCATCAGGGAGAAAGCTAACAATCAACTGAATTTGCTCAGAGAGCAGCAGCAGCAAGCAGCTAGTACTGCAAGCAATGCGAAGAAAAATGCTGGAGCCATGAATTCAGTTGCTAATGGCAAGGCAAGCAATAATAATGCCAATGGTAGCAGGAAAGGAGGTTTTAATCAGAATATGGGAATGAAGGGCATTGATCCTAAAACAATGGCTGCTCTGAAAATGAACAACAATGCCCATTTGGGTAGTGAAAGTCTCAATCTTGGAGAACCCAGAAGGGTCCCAAATGACATAGGTTCTATGATGAGTCTTGCTGGTTTTAATGGAAATAACAATGCTAATGTTGGCTTGGGAGGTTATCAAGTTCAGCCCAACCATGGATTTCAAGGACCCTCTTCAGGAGTCATCCCAAATGCTACTGGTTTTGTCACAAACCAACAGTACCCATCACCATCACCATCTTCATCATCTTTTCTGATGAACATGAATGGGTTTAACAGTCATCCAGCTTCAATGATGATGAACATGAGACAACAACCTCAGATGATGTATCAGAGAGCTCCATTTGTTCCTCCTAGCACTGGCTATTACTACAACAACAACAACTATAATTACAGTCCTGCCCTTGCCAATTACTCCCATCATCATCAGTTGCCTAATTACTCTGGGGGAGATCACCATGCAGCTGATATGTTCAGTGATGACAACGCTAACAGCAGCTGTTCAGTTATGTAATCATAGATTGTTGTAGATCTAAAAGTGAAAAAAAGAAAGCAAAAAGCAGAAAGCAAATGGATCATGGTGTTTATTTGACCTGAAAAGTTCCCTTTACTTAACTAGTAGCTTTTGACTGTAACTTTTAGGGAGAGAGAAAGAGAATGTTGTTGTTAGGGATGGATGTGTGAGTGGATCATATCAGTCTACTGTGTAGTTGTTGAGAATTTGAGATGATGTTTGCCTTTATTTTCTGTTCTTGTTTCAGAAAATGTCTCTTGTTGTTTTCTTTCTTGGCTACAAAATTTGTGGTACATTGTTTGGACGCACGAGATAGGAGTATAGAGCCAATGAAAAGTGATTAAATAGTGTTTTAGACACACTATTCTTGGGATTCGAATCTCTTAAGTTCAGATAAAGATAAATACATAAGAGTATGAGAGTTATCTGGCCCACATTGGTAAACTAGTGTTTGAGGATAATGAATTCAATCTCTTAAGTAAAGATGAACAAATTTTTCTTAAATTAAACTTACCTGTCTGGGTCGACCTATAAAGGCTATTATGAATATTCTAAGGATCTAGGTACAGGTTTAAATGATATAATATAAAACACTAAACCCATAATATAAATATATTTAATAATTTTTAAAACATTTAATTCTTCGTTATATTTTTATATGAACATATCTTATGTAAATCAATCTTACCTAACTTGTATATTATAATTTTTTTTTGGGAAATATGGATCCAGGTCTAGGAATTAAGAATTTGAAGAGAAGCGGAACTCTTTTTTTTTTGTTTTTTTTTTGGTTTTTAACTCAATATGAATCTGACGACAGAGACTATAATATTCTACCCATATGTTATCCACCCATATTTTATCCATAATTATTTTACTCTTTATTTTTTCTAACATTCTTAACTCACTTAACAATAGAAAATAAATAAAATGTAATAAATTAATTATCTTCCAAAATAATTTAAACTGATTCAATTCTTAAAATCAAATGAAGCTAATAATTCAGATACCACATTATCATTTACTTGAGAATTCCTCCAAACTAGCTTCATTTTGTGATTCAAGGATCACTGAACTAGTAGTTTTAGATGAATATCATGCCAATTTTTCAAGGAAATAGAATATACACTCAAAAGCATATGAATATAAATAAAAATATATCAATTTGGATCATGAGGTCATGTTTGATCATAATAGACCATTAAATGAAAATTTAGTAGTCTAGATTTATATCAAATTAATATAACTACATATAATTATATTTTTTATATGTAAATATAGATAATTAAATTTTTATTTAACGATCTACCATGATCAAATATGACTTCAAGTTTCTTTCAAAATATAAGGGGATCTAGATTGGAAATATATCAATTTGAATCATTTCATATTTTAGCATAAACATGAAGTTATGTTTAATCATAATAAACTATTAGATGAAAATTTAATGATTCAAATTTATATCAAATTAATAAAACTACATACAATTATAATTTTATCTGTAATTTTAAATTATTAATTTTTATTTAATAGTTTATTATAATCATATCATATTTATGTAAAAATAGGAGGGTATCCAGATTTGGAAATATATATATATATATATATATATATATATATATATAAAACCTAATTTCGTGGCTTACATTATAAATAATTGCAGACAGGGTGACACAGCTTCACTGTTTTCCGTGCAGAGTAATTATTTAGTGTGTGTGAGAGCACGAACAGAACAGTGGGGTTGACAATGTGTATCCTTTGAATTTTGTACAGTGCACGTTCGGTGGATCAGCACGCGCATGCCACGTCCCTAATCCTGCACAACAGTGTTAATACATAGGACCACATTGCAAGTGGTAACATAATATTTACAGGTATGCTAATTATATACTTATGATGGCTGTAGCATATTATTGTATTTGACGCATTTTGACTCAAGTAGTAAAGAGTTTGATATTTTAGATTCAATTCTTATATTATGTATGAAAAGTACAATATTGAGAGAGTTGATTTCAATATTAAGTTTAATAATATTTGATTTTGTTCTTTTAAGAGTTGAATCAAATATTAAAACATTATATAAAAAACAATTATTGTATTTGTCATGTACGTATATGCATTACGTCATGGCCTTATCCGAAGAATATTTTATCTTTTAAATTAAGATATTGGTTAAGGAACATTTATTACTTATGATAAATTAACTTTAACTAATAAAATTAGTTTATAAATCTTTATTCTTATTAGTAATAGGTACAATAAATAATCATTTACTACGTTAAGTGGTTAAAAATTATTTATTATATACAATAAAATCCTTCAAATTAATAGAAAATATTAAAACAATTATGTGTTAATTTTTATACATGAAATAATATTTAATTTGATTATTATTATTTAATTTAGTTCTACCATTGTTGAAGTACTTATAATGTTAACTCATTATATTTTTATTCAAAATTTAACACATTATTTATTTAGATCGAAAAATATAATTTTGGTTTTTTAGTTTTAATTTAGTCTTTTAGAAATTAAGAATCTCAAAATAGTTATTCACTTTTAAACTTAATTTTATTTTAATCCTCAACTCAAAATGGTCTTCTGTTTTTTAAGATCTAATCCAAAATAATTCATTGTTAAATAAAACTAAGGAGGACTACTTTGAGACAAATATTGAAAAGTGAAAAAATCATTTTGAGACATTCAATTTATGAAGGACTATATAAGATTAAATTTAAAAGTGAAAAAATATTTTGAGATTTTTAATTTGTAGAGAACAAAAGTAAGATTAAATTTAAGAGTAGAGAATCATCTTAAAACTTTCAATTTGTGAAGGACAAATATAAGACTAAATTTAAAAGTGAAGGGCCAAAATAATATTTTTCTTTTTATTTAAATGTTAATTCTAATAGTGTTAGGTATAACATAATTTCTAAAGCTGAGTTTGGTTTGGTGTATGCTCATATTTAAAAGTTTATTTGTATATCAAAACAAGAGTTTCCCTTATAAAAAGTTTCATTTTGCTTGATATTTGAATTTTTTTAAAAATCATTTTTGCCTTTCAAAATGGAGCTTAAAAGCTCGTTTGAACATCAAAACATGAGTTTAGCAATCAAACCAAAGAAAAGAACATCAAAACGTGAGTTTGACTTATAAACATCCTCATTTCCTAGAATCATTTTAGTCTTCCAAATTTCCATTTGGCTAGAAGTAAAAAAACTTGTTGTTAAGTTAAATGAATTGTATTGATAGCAAAAATTAATTTTTCATTTGAAAGTTTTAAACATAAGTTATAGTAATATAAAATCACATTCAATCAAACTTACTTTTAAAAATCTAGTTGATCCAAATGTATTTATAATTAATATTAAATGATTAAACTAGAAAAAAATTATGAATGATAAAATAAAAAATATACTTATTTTTCATATACTAATTAATGGTGATATTTTTTGTGAACTCACGATTTTGAGTGCATCAGTACATATAGTTATAATGTTAGGATATAATGGTAATAATATCAACTCACAAAATAATAATGTTATAATTATGTTTTTATATTATAATTAAGTGCAGTTCAAATTATGAATGTACTAAAAATTTTAACCTAATTAAAATAGAATTGTCCAAAAGGGATTATTATTTTACTCTTAACTTCCAAAATGGTGTCATTTAAAAGAGATTAACGTATAAACAAGCTCAACTAATTAATCAACACTTACGCAATGACCAAGAAAAAGTAATTACCACTTACGAGAAATTTGTTATGTGATTGTGAATTTTTTAACACAAAAAATTAATTTAATTAAATAGAAAATAATTGCTAGAACTAAATAGACCATTAGACGATAAATTAATGTGTAAACAAAAATACATAAAACATTAAAAAAAATTTATAAAGGAAAGTAAGAACAGTACTACTCTACTGAGGCCTGAGTAGCACAATGTTGTAAGCAATACACAAATGCCAAGAAGAGGAGATTCTATGAGAATTGACGTGAAACGAGAAATTCAAAACCACAGAATAGAATTACAGCAAGTTCAGGGACTGAGTAGATATTTAATTTTTTGTTTATTTGAGATTGCGAATGTAGGTATTCATATGGCTATTCTGGAGAATGAAGTCCAATGCAGTCTCAGGGTCCCAATAACAATAATGGCATCAAAAGAATACACCTTTTCCTCCCTTAGTGGAACTGTTCATCATCATGACCTCTCTACCCTTTATTGAATTAGTCAACACATATTTCAATTTTTTTTTCTTAACCATGGATAGGTCATGTTTTATTGATGTTTGTGAAATTTATTCATCGGGATATGATAATTTTAGTAAATTTTTTAATTATTCAAATAAATAATATAATTCTTATAATATTCTTTATTTATAGTGAAATTATTGGTTTAATTTTTTTATTTGTTTTATTTTTTAAATAATTTTTTATTAATTAAAAATTATTACTTTTGATCTTTTTATAATTTAGTACAAGTGATTGTGTTTAGTTTTTAGAATGATAAGGAATATAAATGGATTTAAGAATAAAAATAAATTTTGATAAAAAAATTATAAATTTATGTATTATATTTGATATAATATTTAAAAAACATGTAGTAATAACCTTAAAAGTAGAGAATCAAAAGTGGCTATTTATAGTGGATTAAAAATTGATAATTTTTAATTGATAAGGCATTGTATTAGGAAACTAAATGAATGGAAAAATAAAATAATAATTTAATGAAAAGTCATGACCAAAATGATTTTTTCCATTTTGTTGGTATATTACTTTTGTCATCATTTCATGGGAATGATTTTACCCATATAAATAAGTTTTAACTTCCTGACTATTTCCAACTTCATTGCAATGTGAAGAAAGGGAAGGAGACATCTAATGCCAAGTCCTTTGAGCTCTTTCAATTACAAGTTCTTGGGTTGTGTATAGCTTCATTACAGATGTGTTTAGATGGAGAAAAAGTAAACAAAGATAATAAATTTTAATTATGACCCTTTTTATATTTAAATTTAATTATAAATTTTTTTCATTTTTTTGGTATACCTAAAATATTTTAAAAAATTAGAGATGTATTCGAAGGTGTTGGTGAAGAAGGATAATCAACCTTAATCATGTGTGATCACGCTGTACTTCAAAACTGTTTCGTTGCAACAGGTAGAAAAAAAGGGCAAAGATCCTCTATGATTAAATAGTTTAATAAATTTTTAAGTTTTGAATAGGATACCATAAATTATTCCAAGAAAATGCCAACCCACCCAATTTTACAATGCATAAGAGGGAAATTCCTAATTTGAAATGCATCTAAGCCTGTTGGCTTAAACTTGTGTGTATGATACTGCAACCATTTCTTATTTCTTTACAGGCTCACTATCACAAGTTATTAATTTATACACTCATGGGCTATTTAATCCAAGCAATTTGATTTGATTTTTTGAAACACCACACATTCATCTAATAATGCCTTATATATTTTAAAAGAATTGGTAATACAAAAAGAAAAGTTTTTAAGTTACGTACACGAGGGTAATTGCTTTAAAGTTTAAATATGGTGTTTTTGGCATTATGAACTTGACTTAGATAGATTAGACTTAAAATACAGAGCTAATGCCAGGGTTTATAACTTACATGAACTAATCTTGATTGTAAGTTAGAGTTCTTATCAATCATATTACACTACCACAATTCATGTTATTGACATTGTTTTGCACTAATAGGCAATGGACACTTAGTAGTTTATGAGAGTTTTAGAGATTTTGCTACAATGTTATAAGAGTGACCCCACTTGAAACTTATATACGTGATTTCATTAAATGCATCTATAATGAAAACACTACTTATAAGGATTATGAAAATTATTAAGAACATTATACTTATTATCTCATTTAATACATTCTAATACTTTCTCACATCATAAAAAAGGGACTAAAGGATTAATTGTGCTAGTAAAATTAATAGGCAACTTGTTATTGCCAATATAAATATTTTTTATGGGATCTCCAATAACAAGAGTGGGTTATCATCACTATTAATATTTCTTATTATTGTACTTCTTTGTAAGCCTTTTCTCACACAAGATTTGCCTCCGAGGTAATTTCTTTGGCCTCTATAGCTTTGAGTTCATTTTTGTTGGCGTCCTCAATTGTTATATGTGTAATCAACTCTGGAAGATATAACTACTTATGTTTGTGTTTTAGTTGTTGTTTGTAGTCATTTTAAAAGTAAAAAAACTTTTCAGTCAATAGGCTAGCAACAAATTCTTCTAGCAGGATGATGTTCTTAGCTGGAAATCTTCCAACAACTTGTTATATTCATTTATTTGCTTTCTTATGTCTTTGTCATCTGTTTTTCCCATCTATACTAGTTGCCTTTAATGAACCTTTGCTTCCTAGCATTTTTAGTAGTATATTTGAAAATAATTGATTTTTAAATTTTATTGGCATCTTTGTACAAGCAGCAGACATCAAACGAAATGTCAGATAAAGTACAAATAATTGTATGCCTACATACCTTATTGACATATGTCCATGTTTCTAATAGTTTTGGATCAACTATCAAGGAAGGCATAGGATTGTATGGGCAATGGAAGAGGGAGAAGGCCAGTATATGCCATGGCCCTCGACCCAATTCTTGTGTATGTATATGTTATATATGTTATGTGTGTAATTTATTTTCTTACCCCATGATAAAAGATAAAATTTTATTTGGCCCCTCAAATTACTTATAAAAGATTAAATGATAATGTTTTTAAATAAAACAAAATTCAACTTTCTTTGTTTAAATTTTTGCAATGTGTTTCTATACTTTCTTCTTTACTCCTTTAGAGTTTTTCAAGATACTTCATTTCGATCATGCCTCTTTACTTTATCTTCTTTATGTATGCTTTAATTGTAATCTTCATTCTTTAGTCTTTATTCAAAGGCACAACTTAAGGTAAAAATTTTAGCACCCTACATCATTATTTATACATTACACCTTCCCTTCATCATCTTCAAATTCATTCATCTTTTTTTTATGTAAGTTTTACACCTTTGTCACATACTTTGGCTGGTTAGAAATTTCATAATTCATGCCTTCTTTTTATTTTTGGCATAATAATTTATGAATTTATGGTAGTTGCTTCATGATTTATCTTTTGTTCATGCTTAATGCCTTCATTGTTTATTCATGTCTTCACTTCACATGGTGAAAAACTACTACACATTTGCAGCTTACTAATGATTTTCTCTAATTTTGCTTATCCTCTTATTTGAGGACTAATTGTTATAATGATTTTTTTTAAAAAAATGAGTTTTTTAGTTTAGTTATTTTATATATTTACTTTTACTTGAACTCATTCTTTAATACTTTTGTTAAAAAACGAATGCATGCACAATATTGTTTGAAGCTTGATGATATTGACTTTGGACATGTTTGAGTAATTTATATTAATAGACTAAATTTTTTATCTTTTTCAAATAATATATTAGTCATAAATTTTTTTCTAATATATCAATATTTTAATTGATCTTTCATCCTCTAATTTTGCATATCTAGTTTTGCTATTGTGTAAGATCATAGATAGACCTAATTGTCGGGCTAGGTTATTGTTAATAAATGGGCTCGAGTTATTTTTCAATCAAGCTCACATATGTTTTTTTGGGATTAGGCCTATTTAGCTAGTTAGGTTTTTTCAAGCCATGCTTAAATTTTTTTACTACTTAGAATTTGAGAACAACAATTTAGTTAATGATTATTATTACATGTACAATATTATATATGAAAGATATAAATATAAATTAGTTATTATACTAGCAAAAATATTTTAAATAAATGACATTAGTTACTGTTATCTTATTGAGATGTCTCCTCACATCAATTTATGATTTTATGTAACCACATTGAATTAAATTTGAGCTATTCTCGCTATTATACTTCTATTTTACATGTTTAAAATTGAGATAGTTTTATTTTAATATCTTAAATCTTTCATTACATTCTTTTTCAATAATCAAATTAATCTTTCTTTTTTCTTTTGAAATAACAAGTATTTTATTACAAAAAGATTTTGACTTGGACTTTTTAAGCTCGATTTGTCTTTAAAAAAAAATGAGACTAACTCATTTTATATAAAGAGCTTTTCTAATCGTATTATTTCTATTCCATGTTTATTTTTCAAACTTCTATCCATATTTTTTTCGAGTTAGGCCTATCATGTTTGACATAGTTTTAAAATTATGAGAAGATCTAAACAACTTCATGTATGTCTCCAATCAATGAAATTCGATCCTTCCATTTGCGAAAATTTTGTCCCACAAACACCTCAGTCCACAATATGTCACGAATGGGCTTGGTGTAAGGAACAGTCCACGAGAGTCTTGGCAAGCGCTCATTGACCAGGTATTGTAGTAGACAATGGGCTGAAGTTGGTAGAGGCAACGATGGTAATGGGGTCAACAGAATTATCAGCAATAGGATTAGTAGGTTCCATAATCCTTAAGATTGTATTCGTGGGTGCTAGTGAAGAAGAATATTAAGCCTGAGCCATGTGTTAACTTGTGAAGTATAAGCATGTGGAGTTGGGTTTCTCTACAATTGGATTTCCAATTGTAGAGTGTAGCCTCTCACTAACATTCATACAATTTTTTTTTTAATTTTAGAATTAAAATAAGGACCAACTTTTGGGTTATAAAATTAAAAAAAAAAATTTTAATTTTAATGTTTTATACTAATTTTTTAAAATTAATTTGATCATTCAAATTTGAAACCTTTCAAAAAAAAAAAAACTCATCTTTCCTTGCCCAAGGGACCAAATTAATTCACTATTTTATTTTTGAAGAATCATTTTGTTACTTTTTATATTTTAAGGCCTAAATTAATCTTAAAATAAAAAATATGGAATCAAAATCACATTTTTCTTTATGGCAGAACCGGCTTTTGGCATTCATCTGAAAGCCCCATATTTATGGCAGAAAAGAAAGCCTCATTTTACTCTATGGAAAAATATCTTGACACTACAAAAGTATGTTTAATAAGATATCTGGACCTAGACTTCCATGTTTTGAAAGGTGATAATACATAAAAAATGCTGGAGACACAGCCATCGGGCAAAAGTTGGTTGGTTTCTATTAGCACATTGATTATTCTTCAAGTTATAAAGCCTAACCAGATCAATATTATTATTGGCCCCCAAAAAAACCAGATTAATATTAGGACACAACTATAACATGAGTACAGATTTCCTGCTGTGCTGTTTGCACAGAATTGCGTT
Source organism: Delonix regia (assembly GCA_037074485.1). Classification (NCBI taxonomy): domain Eukaryota; kingdom Viridiplantae; phylum Streptophyta; class Magnoliopsida; order Fabales; family Fabaceae; genus Delonix; species Delonix regia. The sequence goes on from CM073457.1 coordinate 30,444,087, forward strand.
TTTGTTGCCTTTTTTATCTTTTCATTTTTATAACGCATTTTATGGATCAAACTTATTGTCACTATATAACAAGTTAACAACCATATAATAAATGATTCAGACTTGTTTGGTTGTCAGAAAAGTTGAGAATGTAAATGAAAATGAAAATGAGTTTAAGAATGTAAATAAATTGTGATGGAATGGAAGGTCCACGTAGTGTGTTTAATATGATATTATAAAAAGTAATGAAAATGAGAATAAAGATTAATTAAATTATCAAGAAATCCTTACAAAAGTTGATTATTATTAAAAATTATCTAATTATTTTTTGGCTATTTAATTTACTTAAATAATAAGTTTATCATTATTATTAAAATTTTAATATTATGATAAAAATTATATAAAATTAATTATTATTTTTAATTTTCTCCTTCATTCCTTTGTTGCATGACGTCCCATTGTCGTCCGCACTCTCGTCAGAATATCTTCCACTCTCGTTTTCATTCACCTTCTCCAAGCACCTTCTCTCTCTCTCTCTCAATGTTTGGGGGCTGGATCTTCTTTTCTCTTCTCTTCTAGATCCAACAAGAGACGTCGTTCTCCTCCAGATCTCTCTTCTCGATGTTTGGCAAAACTAGAATGGTGGTGACGATCACAAAACCAAAACAAGTTTGTTTCTCTTCTCCCAATGGCAACAAGCAAGGAACGAAAACTAGCTGGTCTTCCTTCTCAGGCGTGGGGAATGGTCAATCCTCGCATTTCCTTCTCTTTCTTCTCTCTCCAGAAACCCTATCCCATCTCAAAATCTTAACTAATGTCTGCCGGTGATGATGGATTTGAGAGCACAATGATGGCGACGATGAAGAGAGGACGAAAGAGAGAACGGCAATGAAGAGAGAGAACGAAAGATAGAATGACGATGAAGAGAGAGAATAGAAAGAGACAGTGGGAAGGTAAAATGGTAATGTCATCATGCATTTCTGGCAATGGATTCCATAAAAAATGGGAGGGAGTGAGGATTGCTTAGGAAGCATAAGGAAAGGAAATGAGAACGATAATGTAAATGAAAATAGAAATAAAAAAGTGAATGAGATATAAAAATATATTTGGCATGCACTTCAAATTAAGGGGGGTAATAGAGAGGTAGGAAGGAATAAAAGGCCTAACTACCATAAAATTTAAATTATTATTATTATTATTATGATTATCATTATTATTATGTGTTAGGATATGGCTTCAGGGACAATTTAGTCATCGTACTTTCTAATTAAATTAGCTTCATTCTATCTGCCCTCTTATAGAAAGATCTTTCTATCAAAATGATGAAATCCTCATTTCAGTAAAAAGAAAATATTAGTATACTAAACACACTAATATTTGTTTCTTTTTCTTTTTAATTTCCAGAGGAACTCTTTTTCTCTCTTGTATCAAATGGGGCCTTAGTACATGAGAATTAGGATTCCCAAGAAAATGAAAATCCTATCCAAACTTGGTAACAAACTTGGGAATTCTCATTCCCCCCCTCCAATTCTCACAAGCAAAGAGACCCCTAATTCTGTACTCCACCGGTTTCAAGCTAAATTGGTAGTGTTATTTAATTAATATAGATATTCAGCAATTAGTACAATGTTTATTTTTTCCTTCTTTAGATCTATACTACCATTATGTAACTAGTAAAAATTTTTTGTATCAGTCTTTTTCAACTACATATGGCTGTGTACTGAAGATTCAGATTGAATGGCCAGCTAATTTCACACTTCGTCAGTTGAAATTAAACCCGTGGAGTACATTTTTTTTAATGGAAAACAAAGAAGAAAATTATCCAGAAAAGAAATTACATGCTAAATGAGTAAGATAGATGCTAAAACAGGTTAGTTTGTAACTGCTACATAAGTTGTGAATATCCTGGTAAGATTTTCGTGGAGCACATATTTAGTTGTTTATTATATAATTGTTAACTTATACTTTTACAAATTTAACCCATAAAAAAAGACAGCTACATGGTGACATTTGACGCTCAGCAAGCAATAAATCCATTAAGATTTAGGATTTCTTTTTACTAGCAGAGTAGCTTGTGTTCGTATGATGTTAGAGAACTATCATAGCAAAACAAAGGTTTCTTTTCTGGATTCTTTGACCTTGTCTTACGGGTGACAGAAAATACTTAAATACATCGTATAAGATAATGCAGGTCACTCATTGACACCACATGTCCAGGAAAACAGACCATGGTGTTTTAGTAATGATAAACAATTAAGGTTGTACCAATTCCTAACGCACAATTGTGAAAGAATATTTCTCTTAGACTTAAATCATGGGCATTGATATATAAACTCACTTTCATTCTCTCGGCTTACACCTCACAATGACTAATGACTTTTTCTCTTATCTTCTTTTTCTAATCTAGTGTACATATATATAGTCCAGAAGCTCTGATTCAGCAGGCAGGGGGGTTGATATGACAATGACATACATAAAGCCTTTAGTTTCCTATTTTTCATATAAATCATGTAATCAACCAACTAAATACTTGGAGATCTTGACATATATTAATCAAAACCAAAGTAGCACATGGCTATTGAAAAAAATAAATAAAAAAGGCACTTCTCTATAACAATATGCTTTCTTACGGTTACAGAGCTCTTAACCCAATGGCTATTCTAACTGTCTATTCTATCTTGGCTGCAGCTATCTTCATAAGCTAACAAATAGACAGGAACATCCCAAGCCAATTCATAGGATTGAAAAGAGAAGATATTGCGAGAGACATACTGCTGAAAACGATCACCATCATCATGGTTGGAATTCCCATTGTCATGAAACAAGAAAAATTCCTAGGTAGAGCCTGCCTAGGAAAAATTTCATCGACCAAACTACTTATGGATAGATAAGTCAGCATGTTAAAACAGGGTCTAACAAAAGAGTATATTAATGAACTTACATGTCTATCAAACCAGTTGTTTTATAGCGTGGATATAACTAAAATTTTTTAATGAAATAAAAGGAAGGTGACAGCATGTGGCTCACCTCCATTGTCAGATTGAGGTAATCCACTGATCTTATCTTTCTCTGTATTTACTATAGGCTTTGAAAAACTGCCACAGGAGAAAGCCATGCTTCAGCATTAATAGGCAATTAATTATATACCAGCAAAGCTTTCATAGACCATAGTACATGACGGCAGATCCAGATCCCCTCATGGGAATAGATAACATGACAATGTCGTGTGAGACGAGAAATAGACACAACTGTGCGGAATTCATACACTCTAATAGTTTCACCATTAATGTACAATCCAGCAGTCAAGTTAAACTATGTCCATATATCTCTTCATGCTGAATGGCAGGCAATAAGCATTAGAATTTAGATGAAGAGCATAGTTATCAGAATTAGACCGGGCCAGGGGGTCATAGCCTAGACTAATTTGGGCAATAGACTGGACCGTTCTACGCATATGACCCGGTTTGTATCGAAATGAGCCAGCAGGATTTTGAGAAAACCCAGAGATCCAATTATGTTAAAATTTAAGGCTTGAACTGTGAAGTTTGCATTGAATGTGTCATTTTGTTACCTTGTGACTTAAAAGTTCAGGGATTTATTATTTTTTTGACATTTAGGATGATAATTTTTATTATTTGAATTATTTTATATTATATATATTTTAATTATTTTATAGATACAACCAGTTTAATAGGAAACCTAATGGTTGGACTAGTGAACCAATGAAAAAGTACTTTAAGGACCTTACTTGGGTCAACGGTTGGTCCAATTTTCCTAACTATGCTGGAGAGTCAACTAAAATGCAGAGAATCATTCAAAATAAAACATATGCTCCTTCTCTTATACAAGTATGGAAATTCTTTTGTTCTAGTATATCTATAATTTCTTTCCCTCTTAGTTGATCTGCAATCTCGTCTTACCTAACGCATGTGTTTATATGCCATTATTGAAATTCAACATCCTTTAAGATTTTGTGCCTTAGATGTAGGCAATAGGGGCATTGCTATATTCTTTTGTCCTCCTTCCTTTTCCCTCGCTATTCATTCTGTTACTTGAAAACAGACATATTATCACCAACTTCTATGGAAATAACTATAAGTTGCCTTTAAAGAATAACTCTACAAATCTAAATCCAGATTGAATGATGGGTCAGTCCTAATAAATTATATATAAAGAGGTGACACTGCAGAAGTATAGCGTAACCTCTTTAACCTCTATTTTCCTTCCCACTAACAGGGCAGACCATTGAACATCTTCACATAAGACAGCAGAACAACATATTTCTTACCACAAACTGAATTATGCATTCGAAGGTGGTAGACTGTAGTTGTCTGAAGCTAAATTTATTCTGAAGCCAATTTCCAAACACGAACACAACCATCTTCTCCTGAGCTGACCACGCAATCGGTATCAACAAAAGCCAACCCGTATACTCCACCTAAATGAGCACCTTTTATGGTTCTGCGGCTTGATGCTGGTTTTCCAACTTCATATATGATGACACATGTATCAAGTGAACCAGTAGCTACCAGGGTGTTATCAGGTGACCAAGCTAGGCAGTTAATACGTGCAGTGTGGAATAACATGTTGTTAAGCTTCACCTGCATAAGATAACTTTCAAAGCTAAATGGGAGCTTAAGAAAAGGACTACTTCTGTCAAATTAGCTAAGTAATTCAAGATAACGGTCATTGAAAACCTGGAATATGAGATATTTCATTCCGTTCACAATCAAACCTATATTTTACAAGTAACTTTATCATAATTGATGACTGTACTATATATCTGCATATATTATTCATGAATACAGTTCATTTTCTGTCCTTTCTCCATTTGTTGTCATTAGTGTTCGTTTGGAAGAAAACACAGGTAGCATCCCCCTTTGAGCTATACTCTCAAAAAAGGTTATTAATGGGTGTGGCACTTAATGGTAATTGTCATATTCATTCAACAAGGAAAAGAAAAATGAGGGAAAAATGGGTTCACTGCTTGCATTCAGAGCCCAAATGCACAAGTAACGACTAACCACCAAGTCAACATCACTTTTTAAAATGCCATGTCCAAAATTTTATATTTTAAATATATCTAGCATAATGAAAACACAATTCTTGCTGAATAAATTATAATAATCTTGAATACAATGTTCATTACATAATTAAAACAATATAAATGATAAAATTTAACATACCATCAAAATTCAAAACTATCATCCAAAAGTTGTTATGGTTTAGTTATTTATATTGTACGTAAGTGCTGTATTTTTTAAAAATTTATCATATACTTATATTTCAAAATTCTGGTTCAACCACAGTTAGTCAGCAGTTCATAGTGTTTTCTTAATCCTTCATTAGGAAACACGAAATGAATTGAAAATTGTCAACTAAATGAATCCACCAGTGCTACTCATTATGTCAGGAATCGGGATCTGAAATCAAGGAGGAGCTTAAAATTCTCAATTTAGAGACAAAGATCATGACAAAAGGCTGACGCAAACATTCTTTAGTCAAAATGCGAAGAACAGAAAATGATATTTTGCATTTTAAAAAAAAAATTGGCACAAGAAAATCCAAGCATGCAACCATGAAAACACTTAAAATACATGTAACAAATGTTTGAGCTCAAATTACCTCTTTGGAGTCAACATCCCATACAACAGCTTCACGATTCAAGTCTCCTGAAGCAAACATGGTGACATCGGGAGAGTATCTTATTACACTGATAGCACCCCGGTGCTTCTCAAGGACTTTCTCTTCTGTAAGTGTATCTCCTGAGACAGAATATATGTGCAACTTACCATCTTGCCCGCCTACAATTGCTTGACTACCGTCAGGTGAAATAGCAGATGCAGTCACAGTGAAGCCCAGGTTATGTGTGGCAACAACTTTTGAACCACTGAGCAAAACAATCCCAGATTCAATAGCTACAAGAGCAACTTCAGGGGAATTAAGGGCAAGGCTCAAGTCCATTGGCTGACTGCCAACATCAATTTGCTCGGCAGCTCCAAAATTATTTGCTTGCAGAGGCACCCTCCATACCTTCATTTGAAAAATTGAAAATTGGAAAACTTAAAAAGTGAAGGAAACAACTATCATTTTCAAGATGCTTACAAAGAAACAAGAGAAACTACACTGGCACTTAAAATTTACCAGTCTGACAGCCCGATCATCACACCCCCCCCCCCCTTTTTTTCTCTCTTTCTCAAGGGACTAAATTATACCACCGAGAAATTTTGACAACTATTGAGATCAATAATTGATTGGTTTGGTTAAGTTACTTTAATGTGAAAGATCAAGAAGAGAATGGTCATAAGCTGAATTATACAGTTAGCATTGGAACAATTAATCAACGAGTGTATATATATATATATATATTGGTTTAGATCTAACTTCTTATTTCATGAACTTCTTTTCCATGTATTTTCAGCTAGCATTACGTTTTTTATGTTCTTTTTCTTCCTCCCTTGTTTACACAATATTTGTATGTATGTATCAGAATTGTCTCAAAGGAGTGGAAACACTCAAGAGAAAAGTGTCACTAGATTGAGTGATTTGGCTAGGAGATAGGCAACGGGAAAGAAAAGCATTTAAAAGACGAGGTAATTGCAGATATAAGATCATAAAAGTGTCTATATTTAAGACAATAAATAAAGCAACACTAAGATGAACAATCCACTACTCAGCTATTGTTGTGTTCCAAATGTTGCTTGAAAAGGATTACGTTTAAATATTTCGAAATATCTCCTTATCCCACTTAGAAAATAGAAAGGACTTTAAATAGCTATGAAAACAAAAAGGAACTTCCTTCTATGCATCTTGCAATTCGGAAGTGACGAATTCAAGATAAGGATAATAATACCAAGGACCTACAGTGAAATCCACTAGTGAGCAACACATTGCTCCACAAATCTTTAAGAAAACAATTAGTTAATGAGATCTCTAAGTTCCAATCAAGAGAGACAGACATGCATCTACACTTACAGCACTTTCATCCTATAACACTGGAATCTACACATAATATTGCGCATAACACATGTCAAATAAATTTCTGGTCTAGCGACTGCTGGATCTTATTTAATAGCAATCAGAATTTAGAAGTATATAGTCCACTTTTCTCAAACTAAATAAATTTGGTACCCAGAGTAACATCAGAGGTCTTGGCTCAAGCATTTGATATGGACGTAAATAACATAACAGGAGCATCAGATAACTATTTGCAAATTAATGTTTGGGCATACAAGTTAAAAGTTGAACCCATATCAATCTATAATGGAAACAAGTATTGAAAAGAGGGAGAACATATTTATTTCGCATCAATCATAAATTCATTAGTCATTCTATCAGTTACCTACTTACCTTGTTGTCAAATCCAGCTGTAATAACTTCCTTTTCACCGGCTGCTAACAATTTAATTAATCCAAATTGTTTACTCTCTAATCTACCACTGTAACCAATGCCTGGAATCCATTTAATCATCACACCATCATAGCTGCTGGACAAAAGCATCTTTTCGCTTCTGTTAAGTAAAGTCAAAACAGCGACATTCTTCATGTGGCCAAATAATGACAATGGGCTTTTATCTAAATCTTTTGCTGAATATAAATTAATCATGCCACCAAGGGAGACAGTAACAATATGATCATTCTGCCAAAGAGAACCGACAAGCATGTCCTCTACCCCACCAGATTCAGAACTCGACAAAATCTTATTTAAACTTCCACTTCCGTCCTCATGAATGTCCCAGATCTTTGCAGACTTGTCAGCCGACACAGTAAGCACCTGGAATTGATTGATATGTGATTGAAGTTTAAGACTAGAATGTAAACCTAAACATTGAACGAAAATAGGATTAAAATACATTCTGCCTTACAGGAAAAACAAGTAAATTATTCATAATAAATTATAATATAAATAATTAATATTTTTTGTGATTGTTGTAATTTATTCAGTATAGTGCATGTGATTAAGCTCTTAAAAATGCTTGACAAGCTCCTTTCTTTTTCCATATCAGTATTAAAATAAATTTTAGGGGAGGAAAAGAAATATTAATCAACAGTCCACTTGAAAGAGTAAGATAAACGTACAAGCAGGTTATTACCTGTTTACTGTCAGGGCTCCAACTTACAGCATATATGCTGCCCTTATGACCACCCTCTGCAGACAACTCACTGAGTTTCTCCCCAGTCTTCCCATCATATATGATACCCTTCCTATCTGAGCTCACAGAGATAAATTTGGTCCCATCCGGGGAAAACCTGACACAATTTACAAAATTGGAATGGTCCCTGCCAACAAAACATTATGATGAGAGCCTAAAATTGTAACTGTGCAAACTGAAAGAACCCAAACAAATACTCTAGGCAGTATATGAGATATTGAGATATACTGCATTTGTGGAATTAGAATAGCAAAACAAAGGCAAACCACCACTATGGCAGAGATTCCTTTACACATAAAGCAGAAACAAAGTGCAGAAAACCAGTAAACAATTCTAGCTTTCAAGAGGCTAGATCTCTCCCAAAGACATTCCATATTGTTCCCCTCCCTATTGCCCTCTCGAACCCTCCTATATATACTTCGAAAGCCTCCAACCAAATTCCATTAGCCTCCCCTGTCTATCTCCATGTGTCCAGGCCTAACTGTCCACGTTAGTTAAACGACCATCTTCACAGCATATCTTTCCTTTAGTCTGATACCTTTATCATCTATTTCTGTGCACGTGTGAGTGTGTTTTCAAGAAATTGGACTGGCTCGTACAAATGACTGGGCCAGGAAAGAAAGATATATTTTGCCATATATAATTTTTTTTTTTCTAAAACAACCCAGTTCAATTATTGTTTGATCACAGTCAGACTACTCAAGATTGAACCGTTTGCTTTCCAGTTCAATGACCATTTTGATTCTCAGAACATTGAGTTAGAACATTTAAATGAAGTTTGTTATATATACTCCAAATATAGCATTCTCAGAAATCCCCACTGTGTATTGTGCGCACAAAAGGAGAGAAAGACCATTAGATGGAAGATGTATCTACAAAAACAAGATCATAGGTGTTCAAAATAGTCAAAACAACACCTCTTCATAAATCATTCCTAAATGAGGCTTAAACTGTCCCTGCTCCCAACCAAAATGAGATAGAAAGAATTGGGGAGACATAAAGGGATAGAAAGACCCTTAGCCTGAAGGATAAGTGGCCGTGAAATAAAGTGACCGTAAGTTACTATCATATTATATCCATTCAGAATAGAGTATCTCTCCAACCAAACACAATTGACAAAGCCACATGTGGACAAAAGAACAGAACCACAATATTTTTGCAGGCACCTATTTTTTTACCTACGAGATGGGTGAATTACTCTCAATCCAATTGAAAGATGGCTTAATTACATGACTCTCCTCATTATTACGAAAATTACGTAACCTTCTTTTAAAACGAAAATATAATCTACAATGAAGTACATTTTGACCAAAACACCTCAAGTGCATAAAATAACCACTTTTATAAATTTAGTAAAATCCAAATTACTTAATAAAATTAAAATACTTATTATATTCATAAAATAATATTCCAAGAAATCCAACCAAGTAAAAAGTAATTATTTATAATATTTAATTCTAAGAATAATATGTGCAATAAAACATAACAATGAATATATATATATATATATATATATATATATATATAAACTTTATAATAAATTAAATTTATTGCATCTCATACAAAATAAATAACATTGAGAAAAAGTTTTGAAAGTTATATATCTTTAATTGAAAAAAAAAAAATCCTTGAGTGTTTTGTTCAAAACAAATTTAGTTGCAAGGTCTTTTTTAGTTTTAGGAGAGGGCCATATAACTTTTCATAATAGAAAGGACGACTAAGTAATTAAGCCATCTCTTGGGGAAGAGAAAATAATTTACCCTTGAGAGAAAGGGAAGTGGCAGAAATCAAACTGCCAACTAATCGTCATAGAGGTTGTGAAACTATGTTGAAATTTAGGGTTAAAGCAAAGTTATGGTTGGCAAACCTTAAGGACTGAAGAAACACACGAACACTTCAGCCCAGCACCTTCCTTTATATGTACTATTCTAAAAAGGAGTTTAAATACTAGCTAAACACATTATAAGACTTATAGATACCTAAATGATAAAAAATCCTAATTTTTTAACACTCCCTCTTACATAGTAAGACTTATCCTAGGTTTCTCAACAGCATCAGTTAATTTAGATATATATTTAAATCCTGTATAACAATAATAATTACCTGATGGACATGTTGAACTTGAATGGTGGACCATCATAAAAATTTACTAGAAAGTCTTCTCCACATGTGACAATGCGAAAAGGCCTTGTTGGTTTGAACGCACAACTCAATACCCTCCGTGAATGGCCATCAAAATCCCCAACAGTGCTGCCTGAATCCCACCTAAGTGCAAAATATATCAAATGTGACAAATGGAGTACAGTGGGGCAAAAATGAAGGTACACTCGCCCTTGGATTCAATTTTTGAGGGGAATGAAGCTTACGTGATGTTAAGCCAAATTCTACCATGCTAACCTTGTATAATTATGAAATTAGATAAAAAGAAAGAGAAAAATAAATGGTATTCAAGTCCATACATACAAACAAATGTATATCATGTCAAAGTAGCAATACGACCCAGTAAGGTCCCATCAAAGTAGGGTCAAAGGTAATAAGGATAGACAACTATAAAATGACATGGACTTTTAGCCATGAGCCCATGACTGGAGGTATTAGAGACCTCGGGTGTAAATATATTTTAGTGGTGCAGAGATGCTAATATGCAAACTTAGATGTGAATAATGTAGAATAACAAAAAGTCATCCATTCTTAGAGAAAAGCTATGGACAAGGTATGTAAGGGTTTTGATATAGGGGACGCTAACAACTATTATTCTGAATATGGGAACAGATCACCAGCTCAACTGAAAGCCAGCCATTTTACAAGAGGTCCCATTTCTCATACGGAAAAGGAAAAATGAAGACACAAGTATTGGATGTTTTAATCTGCCTACTATTTAAAAAATATGACTGATAAGAATCCATTACCATCTGACTCTGGTTATCCAATCACTAACCCAATGCATCAGTTGTGTCTATTTACGTGTACAAGTTTATTCGTCCTATTACTATGAGAGAATCATTTAAATCATTTTGTTTTTATTGTTGACACATATTTTTCAATTTGTTTTTAAGATATGTATCCCTGTAATTATTTTCCTACAAAACAATATGGCATCTTTCAATAAAATTAGAAGTTCAATAATGTGTGAATAATTAGAAAAATCATTAAAGTTGATATATTTTATGAAGTTTGGATCACAGTCAAGCTTCGAACCTTTTAATACTCTCCATTTTCTGGCCAGTTTTTAAAGAATGGTTAGGATAAGCAATTATGCATCAAAGAAGGTCATAAGATACTTAAGAAAATAATGAGAGAAAAAATGTTGCCATATTACACCATAGATGATACTATATAAGTAGAACATCAATATAGCTATATAAAAACAGACATACTTTAATCAAACAACATTTTGCAAGATGTCAGGTCATGCACACAAGATAAAGTAAGTAGAACAAATTTTTTGGCAACAAATCATTTAAAAAATATCCATAAATGTAGGCCACACAAGTAAACTATTGTTTCAAGGGAGCAAAAGATATAACCAATTGAATATATACTGTAGCCATATAACTAAGTTATTTGTTATAAAGAACATTAATCTTCAAGTGAATATTTGCTTGCAACACATAGCTATATAGTAGAAAAAACAAACTACTACTGCCCAAAAAAATGTAAGTGTTGCATTATGTCCTTTATTCTCCTTTCTTTAAGTTAGTTCTAGAAACAAAGAATAGGAAAAAGATATTAAATTATAGAGTCAATTACACTTCTCTCTTTTAATAGATATCTATATTACACGGACATCTTCACTATTTTAAAAATTTACACTCTCCTCCACTGAAATTAAAAGATATATCACACTGACTTGCTCTAAAAATTGCACCTGTTCTAACCAAAATATTTATATATGTATATTATTTATACAATATGACAAGTATTAATATTTGACCAATATAAAAATAAATTTTCAAAATTTAGAATAAATTATATTTATATTTTGAAGCACAAAACACTGATATGCAAATAAAAGTTTAAAAAACCAATTTTTTCAAAAGTTGTATTCTTAATAAAAGAAATCCATATTGTTTATTAGGGTGTTTTGGTCAAACTTTAGCTTCAGGAGAATTCGTCTATTCCTAACAGAGGCCTATTTAATTTAAGCAGGTCTCATAGTATTCTAAATTATACTCTAGTTTCCTACAACTTGTATGAAGCAACGCGATATAGAAATACGTATCAACTTCATAATAATATTTTTTACAAGGATCAGTGGGGAAAAGTGTTAGAATAATTTTAATTATTATATGGATTAGTATTAATACTATTATTAGATCAATTTCTTATTATTATGATTAGGCAATTTATATTTTGTCTAAACCAAGAATGGATTGAGTTCATGTTAATTGTCGGTAATTAGTGATGGATTAGATTACTTACAAGCCCTTAAGATAGAGACCATATAATAATAGAATAAATGCTAATTCATATAATAATTAAAATTATCCTAACAATCTCTCAGTTGGATAGCATTAATAAATTATTAGGTCAATCAATGATATTGATAGAATTAGGCAATTAATATTTTTATAATCACATGGATGTGTACTAAACCATATGAAGTTCAAAAACGAAACCATACAAAGATCACTAAATCCAATAGGGAAACAAGTGATATTATTATTATAGATTAGTTTTAATATCTAAATAGAACAGATTGAGTTCATGTTAATTATGGGTAATTAGTGATGAGTTAGATTACTTACAAGCCTTTTAGATAGAAACTCCAACCTACAACACAATAGAAACTATTAATTATCCCACCAAATTACTAGTATAGAATCAATGGAGACAGAGATTGAACTTATCTGGGATCATAAAATACCATCATTTTATCACATTAACCATTCCAAAAGCATCATGATTGGTCCTTTAATAAAGGAAATTCAATTATTCCACCATTATGCATAAGCTTTGTTGGCCACCCATTTGCAACTTTGCCTTGTGAATATCATGATTGGTTCTTCATCAATTATTCTACCATTATGCATAAGCTTTGTCGGCCACCCATCTGCAACTTCACCATTTTCATGTTTTATAAATTCCTCCAATTCTTCAATCCAGTGCATGAACCAATAGTAAGGAAAACTTTGAGTTTTGATCCCTTCTCTCTCTGTCTCTTATCTCTTGATAAATTTAAGAGATAGTATACAATTTTGATTCTTCTTGAAACATTGGGTATTGCGGGTCGAACAGAGAACCTGAGACCCAACTGGCTATTTTTCTATGTTTTAAGATGTGATTTTGGTGTCTAATTCTTTGTGTTTTCATGATCTATCATCCTCTTAAGCTAATTCGGCCAAGAACACAACATTCAACGAGAAATTTCCTCCGAAAAATTAGGGTTTTTGCATGTTAACATGCTTTAATGGTGTTCTTTGTTCCTTAAGCTTTTAAAGGGCAATATATATACTGATTTGTTCAAAACACATAACCAAATGAAACACCTCAACCCCTGCCTTTTTTCCTAAAAGAAAAAAAAGTCCTGATGAAGAGTATTGAATTCAAAATTTGATGAGGGTTTCAAATGGCTGAAGGTGTCTTTTGAACAAGGTGCAACAAGACGATACAGAGGTAGTTCAGCATGCATGTGCATATACAGGTAATCAATTTCAAATGAAAGAACCCATAGGAAAAAAGATTAAAATTTCTATGTGGCTTTGATACCATTTGCTAAAAAAATAACATATCATAATATGTTTAAAATTAGGAGCAACACATATAATAAAACTGGCCTGAAGATGTAAAAATACCAGCCATTGTGAATATTTGATGTAGATAGATAGAGATCTACAACCCACAATACCCAATGTTTCAGGAAGAACCAAATTGTATACTACCTCTTAAATTTATCAAGAGATAAGAGACATAGAGAGAAGGGATCAAAACTCAGAGTTTTCCTCACTATTGGTTCGTGCACTAGACTGAAGAATTGGAGGAGTTTACAAAACATGAAAAAGGTAAAGTTGTAGATGGGTGGTTCACATAACTTATGCATAATGGTGAAATAATTGATGAAGAACTAATTGTGATATTCCCAAAGTGAAGTCGCATATGGATGGCCGATAAAACTTATGCATAATAGTGGAATAACTGAGTTTCTTTTATTAAACGATCAATCATGAGGCTTTTGGAATAATTGTTGTAATCAAATGATGGTATTTTATGATCTATATAAGTTCAATCTCTCTCTCCATTGAGTCTTTACTAGTAATTTGATGGATAATTACTAGTTCACATTGCGCTATAGGTTGGGGCCTTTATCCAAAGGGCGTGTAAATAATCCATCCTATTATTGATTATCCACAATTAACGTGAACCCAATCCGTTCTTAGTTTGAACAAAATATAAATTGCCTAATCATAATAATAAGAGATTGATCTAATAATAGAATTAATGCTAAGCCATATAATAATTAAAATTATTCTAACAATTTCCCATTTAGATAACATTAATCAATTATTATGTTAATCAATGATAGTGACAGAATTAAACAATTAATATTTTCATAATCACGCGATGTGTGTATATATATACTAAACCATGCAGAAACGAAACTACACAAAGATTATTGGATCCAGTAAGAAAACAAGTAATATTATTATTACAAATTAGTTTTAATATCTGAATAGAATGGAATACAAAATGACATTCCATTTATCATATTACATGACAAAGAATTTTTATAGAACTTAACTCAAACTCTCACTAAATCAACCCTATACCAAAAAGAACAAATAGCTGCTCACGACATTGACAAAATCAAGAATATAAACTTCATTTGACTGAACTTAAATAAAAAAAAAAAAATTTCTTGCTCATATGGTCCCACCACCCAGATAAAGAAGTCCATCTTTAGTTAAGCTGACTAATCAAAGGTAACAAGATACACAAACATAATAACCATGAAGACAAAAGATCCTCCTATTTAAAAGTTTAATGTTAAACTCTCCCCCAAAATTCAAAAGTTGAATGTTAAAAAAAAAATCCTAAGATTATATTTTTCTCACAATTTGACGCAACATTACTTAAAATTTGAGCTCTAATAACGAAAATTTTATACATTTGCACCAAAGGCAAAATGAGGGTCTGGTCAGTTATATTTTATGTTTATGAGACACACACATATATTCTTTATTATTTTCTCCCCGAGTAGTCTTATTAGGAATTTAATCGTGCTTTTAGAAAAATTTAACCCAGATTGTCAGGAAAATATACTATCATATCTTTTGAGCTTATCTCCGAGTTTTATGAATGAGAGGAGATAATTTATTAGGAGAGGTAATTCTTGGATTAAAATCAAATGTCAATGCAAAACAAGAGCAAAGCATAAAACATTGAATCAGAGCATTGGAATTTGATCAAAAAATTAAGAATACCAAGTGCACTTTTTCCTTTTTTTGGGTTTACATTGATTACTGAAACGATAGACATTGCTTAAAAGACTGCATTTTAAGGAAAAAAATTTATGATAAGCACTTACATAAAAGCACGAACAAAGGACTTTCCCTTGCCATCTCCGCAGGCGACAATCCTCAATCCGTCGATGGACCACTGAAGGTCATCGATCCGACCCGAAAGGACCCGGAACTCATTCTTGAGAACATAATCGTTGTGGGTCCCCCAGATCCGAACAGTACCAGAGACGTCGGCTGAAGCAATCCATTCACCGTTGGGCGAGTACCGTGCCACCGTGACGGGGTAGCCGTGCTCGCCGTAGACGGAAACCTGAAGCGGGTTATCCAGGTTGCGGATCATGACCGATCGACCGGTGCAGTACAGAATGTTGTTGGATTTCGGGTCTCCCGAGATGAGGATGCCTCGACCACGCTCGGTGGAAGGCGCACAAGCGTAGGTCTCTGAGAGGTTCGCCATTGCTGGAATCGTTATCGTCGATTTGGAACTGCGAGCTCATTTTTCTGGTGATCAGAAATAGAGATAGAGAAAGAGACGAGAGAATCCGAGATTTGAGGAAGAAAATTTTGAACAAGTTCGCGGGTTATCAAGCGGGTTGTGCGGTTTTTCGCCATACTATATTTCTCATTTTCAAATCCAAAAGAAAAAAAATTCCATGGTTCTCCAGTCTTATTTGTCAAAAAATAAATAAATAAAATTAGTAGTATGAAACTAAAAGGGGCTAGGAATTTTGCTAGTGGTGTGCACGGAGTACACCAGGTTCGAATTGATTCGGATCGCCCTCAATTCACCCGGTTAGTGATTGAGTTAAATCAGGCGAACTTTTTTTTAGAAAGAAAAAAATTAATTTGTTAAACATCTTTTTACTGATAAAAACACTTTTTTATGACAAGAATAATAAAAAAAATTAAGGTTTGAAATTAAAAAGAAATAGAATAAAAATTAATCAAAATTTAGAATAAAAATAATAAAAATTTGTAAAAAAGTTAATTGAGAAAAAGCTTTTTGGTCCTCCACGTTTGAGTTTAAGTTATATTTGAGAGTTTAAGAGATAATATAATAAAATGATCATTAATGAAATAAAATGTAATAGAGTAGAGTAAAATAACTTGAGTAGATATGTTATTTAAAAGTTTTAATGAGAAAAAGAATCAACATATATTAATTCTGTTTGAAAGTTATAATAAAATGAATGTAATAAAATAACTCATTAATTATTTTTTTTAATATTATCTTTTATAACATAAATACATGACTAATAGTTTTGTCATTGTTCATAACTGAATGTTACATTATTCTCATGTCTATATTTCTTTATTTTTATTTACTAATTATTATGTCTATTTTTTCCGTCTAATACATTTATTACAAAATATCTATGTTGTTTAAAAAAATTTTAAAAGACAAATTAAAAAAAATCTAAAAAGAAAAACTTTTGACAAAAAAATAAAAAAATAGATGAAACTAATCTACATTGTAGATATTTCATTCTCTCATTTTATTTTGAAATGTTAAGTAAAAAAAAGAGATAAGTCATGATTATAATGGTAGAAATTAGATTAAGTTGTAACAATTAGAATGGATGATAGATATATTAGTAATAATGTATGGGTATAATAGTAATTTAATTTTTTATGCCATTCAATTCTATCTTTGACCTTCCAATTTGAAGAAACACCAAAATTTGGGGTTTGGATGGCAAGGAAGGGTGTCGGTGTCCCTTCTTTGTCATCTCATTCCACCTTAAAAAAAATCCAAATTCAGGTTTGGTCATTCCATTCATTGTCCTCTCTCCTTAACCCTTCATCCAAACATAGCCTTAATTTCATTTTAATTCTCCTCAAATTGAAAGTTTCAAAAAATATCAAGCTAATTCAAATAAATATTAGAACAATAAATATTTTTTATTGTATTACCCATGGAGAAGAATATAACTAGATATCAACATGTGAATGACAAAAGCTGACAAACTTAAAGTCACATATAAAGGAACATCAAAAGTGAAAGACTCCAAGATAAGCATGTATGAAGTGGAGTTCTTTGAAATGAAAGAGAATAAGGATATAAAAGTTATGTTCAATCACTTTTCTAAAATTTTGGGTCAACAAAATTAGTTGGACAATCTTACACCAACCTTGAAATAGTGATGAGAGTGTTAAGATGTCTGCTAAAAGTTGGAAATCCAAAGTTAATAACATTTAGAGTAGTTCACAATTCAAAGAGCTAACTTATGATAAGGTAAGAAGAATTCATATAGCTTATCAAAACAACCATTTCAGACATTATCAACTCAAAAGAAAAAGAAACATGGCACTAAGAGCTGTAACAATTTCTGAACAACAAGAAGATGATGAGAGCAATGTAGAGCTATAAGATTTAGCCTTTCTCTCAAAGAAATTTGAGAAATATGCATGATAAAAGGGCAAGCTCCTAGAGAATAAAAGAAATATTCCAAGAAAGGAGTTCAAAAATGAAGAACAAGGGAAAAATGTAGTAATATGCTATAAATGTGGAAGAAATGACCACATATGATCTAATTATTCTTACTTATAGGAGAAATTTAGCAAAGTGTCAAACAAAAGAAGAGCACTTGCTACTTGGAGTGATGATGAAGAAGATGAAGACAAGGAAAAGCTAGAACAAGAGATTGCTAAGATGAGGTAATTACTAAACTTTCTAAAGAAGAATTGCAAAATACTTTAAATGAAATGTTTGATGACTTTGAAAAATTGTTTTTCAAATATAGAGGATTGCAACAACTTAAACAAGAGCTTGAAAGAAATTCTCAATCTTTGGAAATAGAACTTGAAAATTTTCTCAAGGCATATGATTGGAGACCCTTCCAAGTTCATATCCATCTCAAAGAAGGATGGTGATTTGGTCGATTTTGGAGGAAATGGTAATGGTAAAATTGTTGGCATTGGTAAGTTATAGATACTCCCTAATTGTTACACAGAAATGTGTACTTTATAGAAGGATTCAAGCATAATCTTCTTAATATAAGTCAATTAAGTGACAAAAGTAGTAAAATTATGTTTTAATCATTTCAATGTAAAGTTTTCAATGGTGACAAAACTTTTCTTCTTGGTCAATATTTTAAGAACATTTACATTTTAAACTTAGAAGATTTATCTACTAAAAAGTTACTTATCTTTCATTTATTTGTAATGAATCTTGGGTATGATAAAAAAGACTTAGCCATGCTAGCATACATGTTATTTCAAAACTTTCTAAACTTAACCTTGTTAAAGGTCTCTACAACTCATAAAAGTTAAAAGTATATGGAAAATAAGTCAAAACCAAGGAAAAATGAAAAATACTATTAATGATCAAAATTGTAGTCAGTTGGATTTTTTTGGTCTTCTCAATTAAATAACTTGCCTAGTCAACTGGAAAATTCCATAACAGAATAAAGACTCCCAAAGGAATGGAGACATTCAACTACATATCCCATATAATTCATTCTTGGAGATCTAAAGGAAGGTTTGTGGACCAGATCATCATTTTGACAAGACAACAACTTGGTTATTCTCCCTTAAATAAAACCAAAATTAGTAGATGAAGCGCTAAATGATGATGCTTGGATTTTAGCCTTGAAAGAAGAGCTGAACCAATTTCAAAAAAATGGAGTTTGGACATTTCTTGAGAAACACAAGAATGCCTCCATCATTGGAATGAAATGAGTATTTAGAAACAAGCTAAATAAGTAAGGTAACGTTGTAAGAAACAAAGCTTGGTTTATGGCCCAAGGGTGCACTCAACAAGAAGGTATAGATAGTGATGAAACCTATGCTTCCACAGCTAGACTAGAATCCATTAAAATATTGCTTGCTTATGCTTCTTATATCAATTTTGAATTATATCAAATGAATGTCAAAACAGTCTTTTTAAATGACATTATAAATGAAGAACTGTATGTTAAATAACCTCTCAGTTTTGAAGATGAAAAATTTCATAACCATGTTTATAAACTCTCAAAGGCCCTTCATGGCTTAAACTAAGCACCTAAACCTTGGTGTGAGAGGTTAAACAATTTTCTCACCTCTAATGGTTTGAAAAGAGGGAATATTGACACCACACTAATAATTAGAAAAGTAAACAAAGATATTGTACTTGTACAAGTCTATGTTGATGATATTACTTTTTGAAATACTAATGATGACTTGTGCAAGGATTGTTCAAAGCTAATGCGAAGTGAAATTAAGATGAACATCATAGGAAAGATGACTTCCTTCCTTGGGTTGCAAATCAAGCAAACCAATAAAGGGAGCTTTATTAATCTGGCCAAATATACAAAGGAGTTGCTTCGAAGGTTTGGATTTGAGAATGCAAAACCTACAGGGACTCTTATAACTCCTTCAACCCACCTGGACAAAGATAAAAATGGTAAGGACTTTGACCATAAGATATATAGAAGTATGATTGGTTCTCTTCTTTATCTTATTGCTAGTTGTCTAGAGATAAGGAATAACATTTGTAAATGTGCAAGATAAAAAATATCATACCTAAATATGATCAGAATGAGAGATATAGATGTAAGAATGATTTGGCCTAAATTTGCGGCAGCCATGGTGTTTTTCTTTATTTGAGGAAATTAGAAAAGAACTACAACCCACATTACCCAAGTCTGTGCAAAGATAATTGTGCTTAAAAGAGGAAAAGGCACGCAAAAGCTAGGTTTTCATTGATAGCTAAAAAGTTCAATTTATAATCTTTAAAAAAACCTTTAGCCAAATTAATAAAATAGGTTTTAATATTTTAATAAAGCATGCCCATTAACAAGACTCACTTAAATGAGCCCAATTTATTTCTCAATCATCAACTCTCAATTAGTAACCTAATGAAATAATTACTAATTAAAGTTGGGTTGTGGGTTGGGGTTTCTACACAATAGGCTAATAGATAATCTAACCCATCACTAATTATCCACATTCAACAAGAACCCAATCAATTCTTGATTACTTAATTAATTATTACACAAAATTGTTCTAATAATATGATTAATGCTAATCCACCAAAATTATTCTAACAATTTCCTACTTAGATAACATTAATCAATTATTAATAGGACAACCAATCAACAAAGCTAAGCAATCAATGTTTGCCAAAAACACATAAATGTGTATATGCTAAACCATATAGAGTTCATAAATGAAACTATACAAGATCACTGGATCTAATAGGGAAGCAAGTGATATTAATATTGTCATGGACTTAGTTTCAATATCTGAATAGAATGGAATATGAAATGATATCTTGGTGTCATATTACACCACAAAAGTCCTTTAAGCACTTAACTCATACTCCTATTAAATCAAAGCTTTATCAAGGATTCAACATGATCTATATGAGTTACAAAATTTTGAAATACTCTTATGGGTTGGCCTTTAGTCAATGGATCCATAAACATATGTTCATTATAAATGTGAATCAGACAAGTATGAGATAAGAAAAATTGAGAAATGAAACCATGAATCAAGAACATTGAATCCGATAAGGAAAACATTGTTATAAATGTTGTCAAAGTTTCAATTCTGAATTATATCCAAAATTTTGGCACAACTAAGAATACTGACTCTGATAGGGAAACAAATGTTATAAATGCCAAAATAGACTAAAGTGTTCCTTAAGAATACAACTTAAACTCTCACTGAACCAAGACATCAAAATTTTCAAAATACCAAAAAGTTAGAAGTATCCAAATATTGAATGTGTTAGTATTTATGAACGGATCACCCAAAAGGTTTAACATGAGTATGAGATTCACAAATCTTCTCTTAAAGAAGCAGGAATTATATATAAAAGTTCAAAGTAACTTGAATTCCTATAATTTTGAGAGAAACTTATAACAGAGTCACTGTCACAATAAAAATGGTCAAGACTTAAAATACATACACAGCAATATTTCATTTTCCTTGACTACATTCACTGACAAATTATTATAGTAAAACAAGCGATATACTCACCATTAATATATATAAGGTAGCTATAAGTGTCTACTTGACACTTCTCAACTATATAACTTATTTAACCATCGTAAAGATGCATGCAAAAGTTAAGGCAATTGTAAATATTTATTGACACTTCTCAATAGAACAACTCCTCCAAAGTATCATAAAGATGCAAATAGAGTTTGAGTAGCTATAAGTGTTCATATGACATTTTCCAACAAGACAATTTCTTTAAGACATCATAAAAATGTATACACAAGTTGAGGCAGCTATAAGTGTCTATTTGACACTTTACCACAAAATAGCTCCTCCTAAAACATCATTAGATATACATATAAAATAGATTTCAAATAATCAATCAAATCATATAATTTGAATCTAGATTGTCAATAATTACAAGTGAATCAAATTCATTATAACTAAATATGCAGTTCCAAATACCTTATAGGTAAAAACACAATTATCTAAGTAACTATCTAATAATCCAAAATAGGATTATTTAAGTATATTCAAAGTACATTATAGCACTAGTTATATCAGTGTAATTGTGTACTTGAACATACATTAAATGGAAATTTCTTTCCATCTTAGTCCTTTCTTTGTTATATTAAAGAGAGATTTAAATGATATTTTGATCACCTATTTGAATAGGTGCACTACAAAAGGAACAAGAGTACATTATGAATTCTATGAGCACTCAATTAACAAGAGTTCCTTGAGGAAAATTGGAAAGATGTGAGACCTATAATAATGAAACTAAATTCCAAGAACACAAGAGGTCACACTAAGATTTATCATTGTCGTAACTGACCTTTCGACGGAATAGATAAAGGTGTTTAAATTGATTCCCAAAAATGAATCTTGGAAATCAATTAATTTGGAGTCGCCCCCAAAATTTTTTAACGGAAAACTTTGGAAAACCAATTTAAAATAAAAAGAAAAAGGTAATATAGTCTACGAAATCAGAGATCAGTTTGGGAGTCTATTTGAGTGTGGGGAAGGTGTTAGGCACCCCATAACACTCGTCCATGAGGACGGTTACCTTAAACTAGTCAACTAAAATAGAATATGACTTTAAATTTATCTCAATTACCCTTTATTGACATGCATGCCCGTTAAACAGAGAAGACAAAAATAACAATAGCAGAAGCAAACGAGTAGATATTTACAAAGGGTGAACTTGACCTAGGATAAAAGCTTAGGGCCTACGTACCCCGTGATAAGGATCAAAGTCCACGTAGTTCGACTAAAAAGGCTTGTCTATTGGTTGATTTGTAAATTTTGTGATGAAAACAAGAAGGTTTAAATTAAACAGATTTTCTTAAACAAAACAGAATTGAGATTTGGTTTATGTGTTTTAATTTACGACAACATGATTAATCTCACTCTCTTGATCTCTTCATTTTCTCTCTTTTTAATTTTTTGGTTTAGTTTTGTATTTTAAGTCTTTATTTTGAAATTTAAATGAAATGATTATAGGATGAGATTTTTAGGATTTTTGGAAGTTTTTATTTTTTGGAATTAAAATGTAATTATAATGAAGGGAATATTTTTGTATTTTTGTATTTTTTTTTGGATTTTCAAAATTGGGATTTATCGTTGAAATTAAGACGAAAATAAAACCACTTTTCAAAATTTTGAATTTATGTATTTACGAATTTTTAAATTTATTTATTTTTGGATTTTTATTTTAATTTTGAAAATGGGATCATAATGAAAAAAAAAAAGAATTTCTTAGGTTTTTAATTATAAATAACAAGGAAAATAAACTTTTTTTTAATATATATTTTGGAATTTATTTTTATTTTTATTTTTGCATTTTTTTGCCAATGGGCATAAAATTTTAAGGTCTGAGAAGACTAAAGATCCTACTTGGCCTCTATTAATTTATTCACACGAGCCTGAAGAGATTTAGGGTCTCATGCGGCCTTTGTCTAAATGCCTAAGGAGACTAGTATTCTCACGTGGCTTTTGTCTAAGTGCCTAAGGAGACTAATGTTCTCACATGGCATTGTTGAGAATTGGGACAGGATAATGATAGGGATAATAATGATGATACTGGTGGTGGAAAGAATACACTAAACAATAATATAAGATAAAGTAGAATAAATAGATAAATAAATGAATAAACTAAATAAAAAACGTCAAAAACATGAAAATAAGAAATACTCCCTCCTACCATGCTCGTAGAGACCAACATCAAACATCCTCCAGAAGTTTTTCTCAGTCAGCTTAGGCACAGCATACTGTGGCTAAAAACCATGATTTTCAATCAACCAATTCTCCATTCTAAGCATTGCTTTAGCACCATCAAATACCTCACCTCTCAAAACAGGTCCTAATGCATAGTAAACTCCAACATCTGTGTACATCTATGCATTTGTGTGTCTCCCTGCTTGCGATGTAGTTCAAAGCCTGGTTCTGGGTAAATCATAGTTTTGATAGGCAGCTTAAACAACTTGTGTGGGCAGAGCCAAATAGGGTATACCTCCATCTCATGGTGAACCCACTTTAGTGTATCTCCAACCTTGTACAAAGGAACGAGCATGTCTTAGATGACATGCATTTCATGGTAATAGTTCCTGATAGCTTCACCTTGAGTGGCTTTGAGTGGAGAAACCTTAGGTGGCATCAACTAGGCAAATAGAATCTTAAATTGCCATTGATCTGCAAATGGAAAGATAAGCTCTCCCTCCTAATATAAGCACCTTGTGTGCCTGTGGTAATACTCTCTAGTTGGAATATACTTTATAAACTCCCCTCTCTTTAGTGCGGTCTGGGCATGCTTGTAGAACCACACTTTAAACCACCATCCAACATTGTTGATTTCATTGTCTTTTTTTTTTTTTTTTTGCTTATTTTTTTAAGGCATATCTTCTTGTCATGCAAACAGCTTCAGTGGAAGAATAAATCATGGTTTCTACAAAGCCTAGAACCTTCGCATCATTATCCTGGTCTCCATCTCTTGGTGTAAAAGAGTCTATATATGCTTGAGCTAAATCCTCGAGGTTACCCACAACAGGTTTATAGGTTAGCCTCATGTACTCTTTAATAGGTATAAGCCTGATCTCAGCTGAGACGAGAAGCCCAAGTGTTCCCTCTTTCCACGGTAGAGAGAGCACCTGTAGAAACACAAAGTGGTCTGAGCTAGATTTCATAGCCATAGCTTGATGTTTGGATGGACTTGTAGTGTTTGAAAAACCTCCTTAAGTGGTAAATTTTCCCAATCCACGACTTTCTTCATCACCACCTTCATGGCTTTGTTTTTGTCAGCCACTTTAGTGATCGCATTTTGAATAGTTGTTTCTCCATTGATCTTCGGATGTTCAAGATTCAATATCATGTCCTCCAAAGATTCTGGTCCAATAAGAAAGGCACCAGAAGCCTGCTGAGGAGAGTTTTTAACCAGCAAAGCTTGCTTTGCTAAAGACAATGCCAAGTTCTTCTGTAGCAGTTTGAAATGACTTCTTTGAGGCCAAAACATTTCCCTCTCTTCCTCTTGCTAGGACTCGATCGATCTCTCTTGCGCTCTCTGTTTCTTTCTCGGTCAGTACTCCTTCTTTGTTGGTTGCTCACCCTCAGTTTCGGTCTCCTTCTTGCTTTCTTCTTCTTGCAATACTCTACTTCTTATTGCTATAACAGAGTATAATAAAGCACCTTCCTCCCATCTACTCCTCTTCTCTGCTTCTCCGATTTTCCTCCCAGCAGTTCCCTTCTCCTTCTCAGTTTCTCGGTTTGTCGTTACAGCTTTCTTCGTGACCCCCCTTTCTTTGTTTCTTCTCCTTTTCCTTTTCCTTTCGAGTTATTCCGTAGCCTCTTCAAGCTTTTGTCCTATTCCTTTTCCAGCTTTTTCTGCAGCTCAAAAGTGTTTAGTTCACTGTTCAAACCCCTTGTTGCTTGCCACGATTCTGCCACTTCCCCGCTAAAGAATCTTCCTCTTCCTCCTCGACTTCTCCATCTAGTAGCTGCTTCTACTTCTCCCTCCCCGTCAATCCCTCTCTTTGTCTTGGGTTTTTCGCTTCTTGCTTTTGCAAATTTGCTATTCCCTTGAATGTCTCTAAGCGTTAATAAGCCAATCAAAGTATGATTAGTACCAACAATCACTGCACAAGACTATTTCTCCACAAGCATGAGATTTACTACTTCAGTAAGCAGTGTGCACATTGAGACTGTCACATATCTCGTTTTTATGGCCTGTGAAATGAATGTTTTTTTCTTAAATTTGGGGTTTCAACATTTTCATCCTCCCCGTCTTTCCCTCCATTTCCTTTCTCTACACTTCCATTTTTTTACTCGTCACTCTCCTCTGTCCCTCCTTTCTTTTCACAGCCACCTCTTCCATCACCTGACAGCCGCTTTCTCAATCTTTTCACCGCTGTTATCACAGCCCCCCCCCCAAAATTTTTTCATGCAAGTTGCTGTTTTATTATTATTATTATTATTATTATTATTATTATTATTATTATTATTATTATTATTATTACCATTATTATTAGTTATTTTTTATTTTTTATTTTTTTATTTTTTATAATTTTTCCTTGATTTATTATAATTAGCTAATTTTATTTTTAAATTTTGAGTTTATTTAATTGTCTCCCATTATTTATTTTTAATTTCAACTTGTCCTTAGAGAATGTCATTCGAAACTTTGTCGTTTTAAAATTTTTTATTTGCTTAATTATCAATTAATTTGTATATCAATTAATTAAATAATTAAGTAATTAAGGATGAAGTGTTCACAATCATGTTGGGTTAACACTACGAGATTAACATCACAAAGAGTTAATGCCACTTCAAGCTAATAGTATAAAATTTAATATACATTACGAAAATAAAATTATGGCTATATATAACCTCATCAAACTTGAGATAGTATTTCCCAAAACTTGTTTCAACTCAAGATTGATCATTAAAATTACACATCAAGTGCTTAATTCATGATAAAACCATCCACTTAGGCTTTCTTAATCTCTTATCAGAGGTCTAATTAACTTTGTAATCATTCTAAGAGTGTCCTTTAATTGACACTAACAAAAGGTATATGAATAATTAATTCCATTTACCTTATTACAATCACCATGATTATATTGGGCTTAAAACCCCTTACTGGGTCTTAAAAACCCACTTATAATCACCAATTTGAAAAACCCAAATATGAATTCTAAAATTTTTATATATGGTGACAAATTATGATTGACTTTTATAAAAGAGTAATAAATATGAAGTGTTAGTCATAAAAAAATATGTTCTGTAAATAAACCATACCAACAACTAGAAATTTTTAGGGATATGACATATCATAATATAGTATATTAGAAATATAATAAGGAACTTAAGGTTACAAACTTTCATGTCAGTGGTTAACTTAATAGTCATGGACTCCTACTTGTCCATTGGTATCTAGCTCTAGCAAGAATAATTGTTTTTAATACAATCTATATAGAATCCAGAAATTAATGATGTATGAGATGTTTTACTCAATCAGTCTCATTAACTTTTCTTTCCGAAAATATGACTCAAATAATTATCCCAACAACACTTGAGAGTATAATATCAAATTCAACAATGGAATCGTAAAATTAAAGAAAAACAATTGAGAACGACATACTCAACAATAATGAATTCAAATTAGCTAGAGCTAGAGAGACAGTCCATTATCTTATGAACCAGTTAGTATAAAAAATCTTTTGCCCTTACAAGGTCCCTAAATAGCCAACTTAAATGTTACATTAACTTGTTATTCACAATTCTTATCACTAATTAGGACTTAGTCTTTTAGTTCTTTGTAAACTTACATTCAATTCACAATTAGATCTAAAATTTAAAGTATTCACTGTGGGAGTATTACCCATTTCCTTTGAGTTTATCCTTTTGAGGAACAATCTTAATCTATTCATTGACTATATGGTATGAAGCCTTCAGTAGTTAAATTATGACAGGAAATATACAAAAGTGTGTATGATGTAGGGTTTATCTCTTGAGACATGACTGAAGGATTTTAGCTTTATGATAACATATAAGAATTTCAATATGCGTTCTTTGAACATTCAAAACTCCTTTAAATCAAGAATAAATATAACTAGTTGAATCATTTAAAGAAAACAAGTTAAAACTTAGTTTTAAGGCATAGGGGCAAAATGGTCATTTTTGAAAAATGCTAAGGGCAAAATGATAAATTTACAATGAGGGATACATGGCATTATCTTACCATGTAGGGCCCATATCATAATAAAATATTAGATATCCATGGGGCCTACATCATAATTATATCTTAGATATTTATGATTTAAGATTAAATCACAATTGTTGGATCAAATATGAGGTTAAATCCTAGCCGTCGAATTCTTTTTAAATACCCCACACCCTACCCCTCTTTTTTACACCATTTCCTTCATTCTTCCCCATACCTATTTCAATCACTCTCACCTCTCCACTCCACACTTAAGTCAAAAAGGAAGGAAGTAATTTTAAGAGAGTTATAAGAAAAGAAAGCGTATCCAAGTAAAATGATTTAACATATTCTAGATTCTTTTCTTCTCTTTTCCTTTTCCTTCTTCTTCTTCTTGAATGGTCTTCATGGTAATGTAAGGGTAAAAAGGGTTGGCTATATTGTGGAAATGTAGTTGAGTTTAGAACACACCATAATATTGCATAATCAATCCCTTTAGGCCTATGGTCATTTATTTTAAAATTTTGTCATCATGTCCTTCCATAAGCACATTTAAGGTCTAAGAAGGGTTGTATTAGAAAAGATTAAGGCTCGATAGATATTTTAAAATATCTAAGGAAATATTATGTAAGTCATAACAACTTTAGGATAAGAATTTTGATGTGTGAATTTTCTTATACATTATGTATCATTCCATAAATATTTTGTTATCCATACACTATAATTGCCTATATTATTATGCATTTCAACTTTGTATGATAGGGTGACAATGTGGTTGTTTGAGAAGAGAACTACTCTTTGTGAGACTAAACTATTCCTGTACACTATGTACTTATTGATAGTTTGGAATCCCATTTGATAATGGCCAGCTATGCCGCCTTAATATATATTATAAACCATTAGTAATGGCTAGCTATGCCACCTTAATCTATGTTATGAACCCTATAAGTTCCTTAGCATGGCATTATATCCCATTAATCCTATAATTTATGGCTGATTATACCGATTGTTATAATACTTCCCAGTCAGGTGTCATACACTAGGGTTTGTGAGACTAGATTGTCTGGGTATGACAGTCATATATTAGGTTTCGTGAGACTTGAATAACCCATATATGACTTTTCAATGCTTAATGGTTGATGAAATTATCTACCTCTATTTGCCATATGATGTTATGATATCTGACATCCATAAATATTTCATAAAAATCATAATTTATAGTAATAATTTATTCCATGGATATTTCAAGTATCATATATGCATTTTTATGTTACTAAGAAATTATTCTCACCATTATATTAATGATGTTTTTAGATAACAAATAACTAAATTTCTTTTAAAGTCCATGCAAAATAGGTATTTATCCCATTAATTGGGAAGTACTTGTTATTAAGATCAATGTTGTAAGATGTGATATGACCTTATGCACCATACCACTTATGTTCGTGTTACAAAAAGACATAAATTTTACTAGTTTTTCAAGTCTTGAGTAAGTCCTTAATATTAGGCCTAATTTTGATAGGTTAAATACCCCTTCTCTCAATTTTGTTGAATTATCTATACAGATGTATGAACAAATGAATGTATAAAATTTTGTTATATGTAATTATATTATTATTTTTTTAGATATTTTAATGTATTTTCTTAATTCTCGTTTCATAATAAATTTTAACTGAAATTTATAATAAATTCTATACTTTGTAATAAGAGTGTTACATATTCTAGGGTACATAAGCTCTGGGTCATATTTTTAGGTAAAATATATTCTTGTAAATATTTTTTTTTTCATGTATTAACAAAATTATTTTTCTTTGCAAATATTTCATCTCATTTATTTGTATTTTTGTAAATATTTCCTTTCTTTTTTGTAAATATTAAGTTTTTCCTTTTACATTAGTATTCTTAATATTTCTTTGATTTTGTAAATATTTAATTTAATTTAAATTAATTTTATATGATGTATTGTAAATATCTCTCTATATTATTTTCTTTTATTTCTTCATTTTTGGATGTATTTGGATTAGGATAATTAAAATAAACTCTTATGGCCATATTTATTTTATGTTGTTAACTTAGGGTAATTGTTTATATGAACAGGGGCTATACAATGCCTAACACCTTCCTTATACCACAAATAGACTCTCACCCATGTTTGCCCAAGTAGACCACATTTTTCTATTCAAAATGGTTTTCTAAAATTTTTTTAAAAGAAATTCTGGTGGCGATTTTGGTAAATTAATTTTAAAATTATTTTTTAGAATCAATTTATTTTCTCTCTTGTTTTTTTTTTTTTAACCCTCGACAAGGTGTTAAGTGTGACAATAAGTCTAGCACATGACCCTATAACTAACAACAAGAGGCATTAGCCATGATACACCATGAAGTGTATCACTATGCTAATGCGTTATGTCAATCACTAATTGCTTGTGAGTTATATTGCTTATACCGCTACTATGCTGTATTGTAACCACTAGGAATAAGCTAGTGGCTAATTACTATTTTACTATTGGTTTTGTATGATGCTTTTTCACTAAGTTGTTTGAAAACTCATGGCTTGAATTGCCTTTTAATAATTTCTGTATTGCAAAGTATCTTGGATTGACATAAAAGTTATTATCTTCATAAGTTGATTCATGTTTTATTCATTAGAGGGGGTGAACAGGTATTTTTAGAAATTTTACTTCTTTTTAAACATTTTATGTAATTATAGTTAACTTAAGATTTTATAGTTCACTTAAATTTCAAAAATTAGTTAATGAGTAAAAAATGTAGTTGACTAGTTTTAAGAAAAATAGTTGGACTATATGTTTTCAGTAAACTAAATTTTTAATGATGAAGACTTAAAGACAAAAACTCAAAACAGAAATGCAAAGATAAAGGTTGAGAGAAGTAAACTCATAATTTTATCGTATTTCGGTCAAAAGTTGCCTACTTCCAGGCCCCTTCCCTCTTTCAAGGGATTTTACTAGATTAACAAAATGCTACAATCTTCAAGAGTTTTACACATGCTCACACTTGAAACACAAGGTTTTTCAAGCTTAACCTCAAACTTCTTCTAGTAACTCACTCTTACTCTCAATCCTCTTCTCACACAAATAGATACAGGTATAGTGAAGTAAAGAAGGAATATGTAACCATTATAACAATGGGCATACAAGGTTTAACTCTAGAATGTTTCTATACAAGCTTATGAACTAGAAACTAGGAGTGGGTAGTATGTATATTGATATAGAGTTTCATATTCTTTGTTAGGCAACTTCTTCATTTATACCCCTTCAGATTTTGACTGTTAGAGCATATTAGGATCCTTAGATCTACGACTTTATGGTGATGGAAGATTCTTCGATATTCATCTTCCATAAATATCGTTCAACTTTGATTTTCATATGGAAGGAAAGCCTTTGTGAGATCTTGATGCCTATGAAACTTGCTCTTGGTCAATGTGCTTGAAAAGGAAAAGTGACGTTGGATGAGTTAAAAGTTGAATGACATGATATGACTTTCAAATTGTGATCATGTGATGCTCTTCTTCTAGGGAGGATGAGCTGTTAGCTAAAACAAGTTATTAGGCTGTTATGTATTAATGGGCTATTGTAAATAAGTGGGCTGAGATAGAACATAATACTTTCTTCATTTGGGTTTGTTAGACATCAAACTTAAGGGATTTGGGCCAAGTTTTAAGCCAACACTTTGGTTTATATAACTTCACATGGTAAAATTTGAATAATAAAATGGTAGTGAAAAATTTTGTCATCCTAGTCAGTTTCATTTTCAGTATAGTTAGTGATATTTACTCATTGAGTATTACCACTTACTTTTATCTTCTCTATGTTTTTTAGAGAGTAGTGTTGACCCTGGGAATCTCTTTACAGCATAGAGTCAAGTTAGAGACCTATCGATGAGTCATGTATTGTCTATTAGGGCAAAGTCAATTTTGTTGTTAAAAGTTGTACTATTTTATACTCTAAAAACTCCTATGGTCATAAGTAAGTGTTTAGTTTTGTATCACATGATATTGATTGTCTAGATGTTTATTTTGGTGAGAGCCTTTCCTTTATTTGATTTATAGTTTCTATGCTATAGAAAATTTGAAAAGTCTATATTTTAAGGGAAATTTTGCTAAAATTTCCATATTGAAGTCTTATAGTAACTCTAATTGTAGAAGATTATTGAATGTAATTTACATTAATTGATGAATTGAACAACCTAGAGTATAAGTGCTTTGTGTATCTCTATTGTTTGATCAATTAGATTGTCACAATTATGCCGGCTTATGAAGTTGGGTTTATTTTATTCTCTATACTAGTCATCCTCCTTTGTTAGGGGTGTGAGAAAACATCAAATTATTTTTTGTTGGGCATTTTGATAAATATAATTTTTTAAAGTAAAAGACATTTTTGTCAAAATAGTTAATTTTTATCTTATCTAATATTATATAATATGTCATAAAAAATAGAAATGTAATATAATATAGCACCAAACACTATATAATATTAGATTCTAATCAAATCTTCTCCTATTTGATCTTATATTATTAGGCCTTGTATTATGTGCCAAATGGGGTCTATAATATCTTATTATACTATAGGTGTTGTATTCATTATATTTAGTAAGTTTCATACTAATTTAAATAGGACAATATAGGCAAAAATACACTTTTAGTTCCTTAGTTTTATTTGAAGTTTCACTTTCTTCTCTTAACTTAATTTACTTTAAATTTTATTTTTATCCCTTAAATTCATTTAGTTCTAATTTGGTCTCTTAATTTCATCTTAAATTTCACTTTTGTCTTTTTATTTCATTTTATTCTAGTTTGACCTTAATTTTAAAAAATTACTTAAATATTTTTTACTTTTTTTTTTATTTATCTAATGATATGCCAAAACTCATGTATTGTTGTAATTATTATTTTTCAATTCAGTTCATTTCTTATTCTTTCACAAACTATATTAATTGGTATATAGTAGCCGAATTTGTTTTAATTTATGTTTTCTTCATTCTAATACCTAATTTTTTCTTGGTAGTTATAACTCTTAATTCATATAAGGTCTAAATATTTAAAGCTTTTCAATTTGATGGTGTTAAACTAAAAAAAAAGAATATTTGATAATTTTAAAAAAAATTAAGGGCTTAATTGAACAAAATAAAATTAAGGAAAAAATTTAAAATTTAAGATAAAGTTAAAGGACTAAATTGGAGCTAAATGAATTTTAAAATAAAAATAAAATTAAAAGACTAAATTAATATCAAATAAAGTTAAAAGGTAAACATAAAACTTAAAATAAAATTAAATGATCAAATTAAAATTATTTAAAGTTAATAGACAAAAATAATACTCCAAATAAAATTTAGTGGACCAAAAGTACATTTTAGCGGACAATTTATTTATTACTAAAATAATTCCTCCCCTCGTCTCAAGTATTGTACATACCCGCGGGAAATTGGAGGCATTTTATCAGTTCAGAGTTGCGCGAGGATACTCAAGCTTTCGAACTCAAAAGGTGAAGCTTAACCTCCGACAATGGCAGCCAGTCTCTGCCTTCCAACTCCATGTTTGTTTCGCCGGAGTCAATTCCTAAGCCGAAACTCTCCTCTCGCTAAATCAACCATTTCCTGCTCCGATTCTACGCGCTCGTCTTTTAAGGTCACTCCCTCTCTTCTGCAAGAGAAAAAGCTACTACTATTTCCCAGCAATTTTCCAGAATCAAAATGAGGTTAATGGTTTTGCTATGTTTGGACACGCAGTTCAAGAGGCAGTATACGAGCGTTATGATAGTCCCAACGGGGATAGGAGCTGCTATTGGTGGATTTGCCGGCGACGCTTTGCCGGTGGCTCGTGCTCTCTCCAGCGTCGTTGATTGCCTTATCACTCACCCGAATGTATGTCACTTCCTCCTCTAATAAACCCAATGGATCGCTATTTACCAATCTATTGTGCTTCTCGTACAAGGTTAATTTAGTTTTTCCAGTCGTTTCATATTATTTCGTAATTTCATTAGACAAATGGGCGGTTTTGTTTTCCGGTGTAACATAAAATATCTGTGATTTAAATCTACAGCCTCATAAGATGCAATGATATAATTATTCTTATTTGAGTCTTGAGCTTATAATGCCAAATAAATGTGAGAAAAATTGGCAATGTTATAATTATCTATTTTTTTTTTATTTGGTATTCTAATTTTATTCATATTCTGGAATCAAATGTTCTTGTATGTCTTCTTTTCTTTCCTCTTTCATTTTCTTGTTCAAAGAGGACTCTAGTCTAATACTAAGCTTAGACTGATGATTTCACTAAATTGTGATCATCTAAGCTTTTATAATATTTTATCAATACTGCGTAAGTACTCCCTTGTTTTCTTTTAAAACAGGAAACATCAGTACATAATGAGCATGCTTTATTTTTATAGTTTTCTGTCTTCATATGCTTATATTTAAAAGATAGATTGTACTTACTTCGTAATAATTGCTGCATACTAATTATAATATGATGCAGTTAATTTCACTAACTATATGGTGGCTTGAATCGTAATGAACTAATGATTGATTGTTTGCGAGGATGAAGATGAAAAGTACATTCCCTTCTTTTAGCTATTTGACTT
Organism: Delonix regia; assembly: GCA_037074485.1. Taxonomy (NCBI): domain Eukaryota; kingdom Viridiplantae; phylum Streptophyta; class Magnoliopsida; order Fabales; family Fabaceae; genus Delonix; species Delonix regia. The sequence continues at coordinate 30,478,395 of CM073457.1, forward strand.
ATCAAATTTGCAGGTTCTTAATGCTGCAATGCTCTACTGGCCCTTACCTAATACATTATATGTTGAAGGTTTTGCTCTGGACCGCTTTGCAGAAGGGTTATGGGCATTAGAACCTGTTCACCGAAACAGGGTATGCCTCTATTTTAGTCTCGATGAGCTGTAGCCTAAATTAGTTTTTGGCATGTGGTGTTACAACTAGCAGGATGCTTTTTTCGTCATGCCATTTTCTTGTACTCCATATGAATCCTGTATTGGATTATTATTATTTTTGGTTTGCTTGAAGTAGGTAGGATTAGTTCTTGATGCTGGAATTGAGGAGGAGCTGCGTATTCGCCAATTACAAGTAGCTGATGCGACAAGGGCTTCCCTTGGATTGCCTGTTGTGGAATATATTGTCACAGACTCCCCACTCAAGGTATTTATTATCCTGATAACCTAAACAGCTTAGTGACATGTCAAGCATCCTATGTTTTCAGCTAATAAGTCTGCTAGTGTAAAAAGGAGATATGCAAATTTGTTTTGCACAACATATCATTGGTTCTTGCAAAAGGTCGATGGTCAATGTGACAGTTAGACAATTAGGCATTTAAATTCAAGTATGGCAGCTTTTGCTCTCTCTAGGGATAACCAAGTAGTTGCATATGTGCTGTCCAACAAAGAAAATTAATGACCATGTCGCTGGTGCTGGATATTTTATTGCGTCTAATGTAATCAAATTGAGTATAATGCTATATGCTATGTATATATATTTTACATGTAAATGTTGCACAGCTTTCTGGCTGTATCTGTCTAATTTAATCACAAACAAAGCAAATGCACATCAAACCTCTTAATCTGGTGCAAGTAACACTCAAGAAGACATGATTAAATAAAAACATGTTGGCATATGGTTATTTATTTAAGTACATAATCTGTCTGCTTTGTGCGCTCTCTCTTTCTCTGATATTATAGTTAGATCAAGGTTCTAAACATTTTACACATGTCTCAAAGTCAAAGGTGTATAGAAAGATTTCCCAAATATACTGATCACTGATGTTCACGTTGGACAATGGGACTTATTCAGACGTGTCTATTGTTCCTACTCCTAGCATCTAGCATGATCCCTTAGAACTTCAAATTGCTCTGGCATAGCTAGTTCTAAGTAATCCATCCAACATAAGTGCAAGAGTTTAACTTGGAACAAATTTTACAGGTAGAGAAGTGGGTTGATCCAGATAGTGGGCAATCAACTGGGAGGATTAGACACCCAGATTCTTTACTTAGAGCTGTAGAGACTCTAGTGAACCGGTCGCAAGTGAATGCGGTTGCTGTTGTGGGACGTTTTCCAGATGATGATATTGAAGAAGTAGATGACTATCGGCGGGGAATGGTATGATGGACATAGAAATGTTCTGATGGCAGTGAATATACTTTAATCAATTTCACAAGTTGTATTAGACTAAAAGAAATGCTGGATGCTGCTTGCCTGCTTCTGTTTCTCTTTCTCAGTCCTATTTTTTTTCTTCTTTGCCCTTGTGAAATTACTCACATAGTCACATTTTTGTTTCCCGGTTTTGATCTTTTCAGGGAATAGACATATTGGCAGGAGTTGAGGCAGTAATAAGCCATCTGGTTGTGAAGACATTCCAAATTCCTTGTGCACATGCTCCTGCACTGGCTCCTTTTCCCTTCAGCCTTTCTCTATGTCCGAAATCAGCTGCTGAGGAGGTAGGTAAACTCTTCTTTTGTCTTGCAACATAATGAGTATCAATATAATTATAAAATCAAATTAAAAAAGAATCTAGCAAGGAGAGGTATAGAGAGGAGAGAGAGTGAACAGTAAACAAACTAGGTGGCATACTGTTATAAAATTTAATGTGCATTGCATGCTAATGCCAAGAAAAGTTAGTTAAATGCGTTAAAAAATCGAATTTATTCATCTAAAATGGGCAAGTGAAGATTACCTACATTATTGTTGAAACATCCCACCTAGTATGCTGATATGCTGCATAACCTAGAACACATACCAACTTGTTATCAGAGAACAAAATGGCTCTGATAAAATCAAATGTCAATTAAATTCCAAAATCATTCATCCTTATTACAGTCAGCCTATTTATATTAGCTACCAAAGCTGTTATTACTCTGACTACTTACTAATCAGGTTAAACTAACAAACTACTATAACCGAATCAGAATCTTATTATTTGACAGATTTTAATCATTTATCACTTTAGTGACTGAAACATGGGGATGTAAATTTGTGCAGAGTCTTCAGAAATAAATCTCCAGATTTTGCTAAAACTTTATACTAGGAACTATGATTTTTATTTCTTTATAACAGAAGAGAGACAATTCTCTGTACTTCAAAGTTTGATAGATTACTACCAATGTATAGTGTGGCTTATATTGATCCATCATGTGAAGTGATGGAAGTGATAAAATTCGGTGGCCTAGGCGAAAGCTGAGAAGATGAAACAAAGTGGTGTATTTATGAGATTTGTAATATATGATCATCTAAGTGAACAATGAAATTCCAAATGAGTTAGTGATGTAACCCAGAGAAATATAATTTATATAAAGACGGCAGAATTCCACCCAGAACAACTAAAAAGTTCGAATTCGCGGCTAAAAGGATTACAGTTTAGCAGTATAGATGAAAACAGAAAGAGAACTTCCTCTGGCTTTCTAGAGGCCAAGTTCTCTCCAAGGTTCAGCCAATTTCTTCCTTGACTTCTCTCCTTGAAACCTTCCTCTCATATCTCCCTCTCATCTCACACCTTTCTCTATCTCTCTCTCTCTCTCTCTCTCCCTTCCTCCCTCCCTCCCTCCCTTCCAGCTTCCACCACACTTGACAGTTAGGATATATTCTCCTTATTGCTTTCCCTGGCCACCTCACCACTAAGTACAACCATACCACCATCAGACTTCTTCACCATATGTCTCCTTTGATGATCTCTTCCTGAGTTAGGCCTAGTAATCTTGGGCTCATCATTCTTTCCCTTTTGAGTTGCGCTGTGTCCTCAAGGTAGAAAGCTCAAAATTGTATTTGAATAACTTCAGTCTTCCCACGTGCTTTCAAACTCGTGGTAAAACCTGCCCATTTGGATGGGTACCTCCAGCTTTCCATTAGTCATTCTCCTTACGTTAGAAACCTTTTCCAGAAGCACCAATAATTCCAGCTCTTAATCAAGTGAGTGGGGGAATATCTTGGTAGTAGTAGAAGGCTGTCAAGAATAAGTCATGTACACCAGGTGTATGTCAGCTGTGCTTGGTAATTCCAGATGATAGGATGTGCTGGCATACTTCTCCAACACTTTGGAAGGGCCATAGAACCTTGGTTTGAGCTTCTCATTTTATTTCTTAGCCAGGGTCTTCAATTTATATGGTTTGAGTTTGAGAAAAAACATAATCTCCTGGTTCAAACTCTATCCCTCTTCTCTTTTTGTCAGCTTTCTGTTTGATATACTTTGGCCAAAAAAAAAAAAAAAGAAAAAACAAAAAAGCTTGCTGTTTCATATACACTTGAGCTTGTTCTTGATAGGCCTTCTACTCGTTTTGAATCTGATTTCTCTCTTGCGGATTTGAATTCACATATTTAACAGCTGATAAATCATCTTCCCAATCAAATAAAGTTGGAAGATCTCTTCCATACAATGCTTTGAATGGAGTGGTCCCTATTGAATGGTTGTTCGAAGTGTTAAACCAGTATATAGCCCAAGTAACCACTTGACCCATTGTTTTGGCTTGTCTTCCCCAAAGCCAAGCAAATAGGTTTCTAGGCTTCTATTGACCACTTCTGCTTTATATGAGGGATGTACCAGCCAATTTATATAATTCTCTCCCAAATTGGCCAATAAAAACTGTCTTGGTCTGCAAACAAATGGACTTTGGAAACCTGTGTAGTTTTACCAGCTCTTGGATGAAAGCTGTTGAAATAGAAATGTTAAGGAAAGAAAAAAGGTCCTACATTGGGAAGTTGAAGGAAGATAGAAGACCGTATAAGTAAAGTTAGCCTACCAAATTACCTTAGGCATTTTGGATGGAGATTTAACTATCGACACTTATAAGTGATCCAACAACTCCCACTCTAACTTGGACCAAGGGCCATCAATTCCAACATGATATCAAAGCTAGGTTTCACAATCCATGAAAGATCTAACATCTAAGGTCCAAGATGAAAGAAAAAAATGGAGCTAATTTCCTGACAATTTGGGTTAGCAATTACAAGCCAAACCTACAAATAATGAAGATTTGAAGCCCAATAAGAAAGGCTCAGTGAAGAAGACTCAGGCAACCTGACCTGAAGCCCAAAAAGGAAGGCTCAGTGAAGAAGGCCCAAAAAGAAATCAAAATATGTACAACATCTAATACAACAATGGAAATCCTATGACATATTTATGCCATGCAACAGAGCATATGTGCCTTTTTGTCTATGACTCATTTGTGTGGAATCTTGCTTAGACCATAATTATTCAGCACATGGCACTACAGAGTAAAGAGGTTCAAATGTGAGAATATGACGAAAGCAGAAAGGATCGGACAGTGAGCTGATGGTATGTCACATGTTTCTGTGTTGGCTGTTAATTTTATAGCTCATTCACTTGGAATAATCAAAAATTGCAAGCTTGATGCAACTTATTGGAAGTAGCAAAACAAACCAAATATTAATGTTATTTGTTTCATGTTGGGTCCTAAATCCTTTCTCCCTCCAAGCTAGCTAAATTTTAGGATTAAAGGAGTAAAATATTTTTTGGTCCCTCACTTATCATATTTTTCTGCTGCCTCTTTTGCCATAATAGTGTCATATCTGCTGGATTTAGGGAGGCCAATTACAACAAGCTGTGGAATTGGCAAAGGTTTTAATAATCCTGCTGGGCTAAAGGCTTCATACTTATTTGTAAGTCCTTCCCTTTGAGCTCACTGCAATTGCTTCAAGCTTCTTGGCTTCCTCATTCCTATTAACAGAGAAATGCCTCCTCACTCTGAACAATCATCCTATTGGTCCTCACCAGAGAATATTGGCAACTCCATCCTTTGATATTTACTCAATTCCCTCTCTTCGGTTACCTGATGCCCTGCTTCTCCTCCCCAGATGGACTCCACAAACCCTGACAAATGAGCCTCCATCAAAGCCTTTCCTTGAGTATCATTGCTACTGGAAACTTGCAATTCACCCAATTTGTCTTGTAGCTCCATCATTACAATTTTAATGGTAGCCATAATGTCCTTCTCATTGAACTCCTCCTTCAAAATGTCCACTCGATTTTCCATTCTCTAGCCCTACATTGAACCTGAATTGTTCTGGGTTACCTCGATTTGGTGTTACAGGCAATCAATGTAACCGAGAAAAATATTACTGTATTATTTATATAAAGACAGCTGAATTCCATCCAAAACAAGTGAAAGAGTTAGAATCAACAGCTAAAGGGATTATAATATAGCAGTGTAGATGAAACCAGAAGGAAAATTTCCTCTGGCTTTTGAGAGGTCAGAGAGTTCAGCAGATTTCTTCCGTGACTTCTCTCCTTGAAACCTTCCTTTCATATCTCCCTATCATCTCATGCCTTTCTCTCTCGCTCCCCCCTCCAGCCTCACACCTCATGTGATAGTGAGGATATATTCTCCTTGTTGCATTCCCTGCCACCTAACCATTAGGTACACCCATTCCACCATCTGACTTCTTCCCCTTATTTCTCCTTTGATAAACTCTTTCTTTGCAATTAAATAAGCTGAATCCAATTTATAAGTGTTTTTCCTATTTTCTAGTTCATCAAATTAAGAGGTATAAGAAAGCCTAAGGTCTAACATATTTATAAATTAGAGATTAGTTCTTGTATAAAGTTGATTGACAGGCTAGTAGTGCTACTGTTGGCTTCTGCTGGCGTGTGATGGGAGATATTATGATAGTCTTTTGTTGTCATTATTTTGTTGTTTTCAAATATTGGTTTTATCTTTGTCTAATATGTTACCATATGATGTTATAGGAAGCTTTCTAGCTGAAGTTGGATGAACATACAGATACTGATGCCTGGTTTGTGGTGCATATGGTCAAACCTTAGTCTTACAAGCCTATGACTAATATGAACATTTGGGGCTATTGCTCTTTATATGAACTGAACTGAATTAAACTAATGTTGGGAAGTTCATTTGTTCAAATTTTAGCTTAAAAGAGTTACTAGTTGCTTCTGATGATTATAGTTTTCTATATTGTATGCACTAAAATTTGGGCCAAATCAAGATACTATGGAAACTAGAGGGTCTGGAAAGCTTACAAATGATGAATCAAATAAGGCATTTCAGAATGTCTCATGCCAAGGGACAGCTCAGCCTTAAATAATATGATTCCCATTGGGGGCTTAAGAGAAATAGTTTTACATTCAGATCTGGCTGGACACTCCTCACTTACATGCCTGTTGCAATATATCACTGTTATGAAAATTTTATGTTAAAAGGTGAAATTGAAAAAAATTAGATTCATTATGCTTCAGAAAGAAAAGAAAAAGAAAGTTTAACTCTACAAAAATAAGAAGGAAGTTTAATAAGCTGGAATGAAACAATAATTTTATTGTCAAAGATTGATTCCATTATTAATTAATTGGAAATTTTGATAAGTTTATAGAATTTTGTATTATAGATTGTTCTAAAAGAGTCATTTCAGATTATACATGTGATATTCATGATTCTCTGCATTTGCATGGGTACAGTATTTGTGCTTTGTTGTGAGTAATAAATAACTTGCTCTTGTTAGATAGCTAGGGTATACGTTCCTACCATGTGTGCTTGCTGGCCTAAGTAATGCTCCACAATACTTGGTCAAGAACTATGAATCCATGGAGAAGGGCTGCATATTGGCAAGTGATGTGGATTCTGTTATCCTTCCTAAAGATGCATGCGGAGGGGATGGGGTTCTTGCTTTTGCAAGAAGTGGAAAACATAAGGTACAAATATAAACATATAAATTTATTTTGCATATACATATTTTCTTATTTGAATATGCAAAAACAGTTTTTCTTTATGGCATTTTGGCTTTCTTCCAACTAGCACAGCATCCTACCTCCGGATATTTAAATGCCAGCAATTTCCATGATGCTAGTGTCCCTTTTAATCTTATTGTTTTCAATCTTCTTGCAGCCACTTATAATCACTGTAGAAGAAAATGAAACTGTCCTGAATGATACCCCAGATAAACTTGGCTTTGAAACGGTATGCAATGTATTTATTTGGCCTTTAGAATTGTTCTTTTAAGAGATGATAGGGCCTTCAAAGGCGTAAAAAGGTTGATAGGTCAGAAATTTAGTGACCAATACCATTTTGTTGCATTTAATTAATGAAGTCAAGTGAAGATGAATTACAAATTTACTATCATTCCAGATGTATACTTTAACGTCCAAAGACTTGCAGCATTTTAAATTCTTTAGTAGGAAGTTACAGAACCTATAATATTCAGAAATAACATGCAAATATCCTTATTCTGGAGTTTTAGAATTAGCTGGATTCTTATGATACTTGTTTGGGTTAAACGACTAGATACTGCATAGGTAATCCCTACTATTGAGATGAAAAATTGTTAGTTTAAGACCTCATCTTGGCCTAATCTCAGGTGAAAATTTTTGCATATTACCTTTCTTTTAAATTGCGGCAGTATATAGGCTTGGTAATGTTTTTTTCTCTCTTTGGAAGATAAGTAAAGGCTATAGGTATTGTTAGTGGTTGGGAAGTCTCTACTCCATTTGTATTAGAATTTCCAAGAAATCCAATGTCGTGAATTGCACTATAATGTCAGCAATTTGCTCAATAATAGAAAAAATGGAAAAGGATAGAAGAACATTTGAAGACAAAAGTGAAGATAGATAGATAGTTACACAAGTCAATGAGTAACGACCATTCAGACCAATAAAGAGCAACGCTGTTAGGTGAGATTCAAAAGACAACCAAATTAAAATAGAAAAAATCATCTGAATCCTTTTGCTTTCATTTAGTGAAAGTATTTTGGTTAATGAAATTACATCTCCTGCAGCTTCAAGTCTCAAACTACTGGGAAGCCATTGGAGTAATAGCAGCTCACAAGGCAGGGGTGGATCCATTCTCACTTAGAAGAGATAAAATTCATAACATCCGCTGCATTTCTTCTGTGCCTGTTAATGGTTACTCCATTTCAAGAGAAAGAACTGTCTCCTGATTAAACAATTAGAGTTCAATAATAAATATATATACATCTCTTTTATTCATGACATATCTCCCCTTATCTTTTATATGATTTGTGTTTTTTTCATTCCATAGCAATTCAGTAAGCATCAGGGGAAAGCGCGTATCGTCCTTGAGTATGATGTTTGTAGCCGTACATATTTCCCAGAAGGTAGAAGCTATTTAACTTAATTATCCTGTAATATTTATGGGGCAAGAATGCTGAATTATTTCATATAAATAAAAATTACTTTCACATATCTGAGTTTTTAATATCTATACACACACTCCCCTTCAATTTCAATTTATTGGGAAATTTTCTCTATCTATAAATTATTAGGGGAGAAAATATTTCTCCATATTACATGCACTTCTCTTAGAAATTTCCAATAGTTTCATTTGATGCAGTACGAATCAAATAACAATGCCCTTGAAATTTTAAAGGGAGGTTGCTGTCGTATTTTTAATGCTAGAGGGGGTATGAGAGTATGTTTTATAAATTTATAGTACGTCAATGTAATTTACGTAAACAGGAAGCCTACTGGGGTGAGTAGGTTTCTTTCAAGAGTGGCAAATGGTTGGGTTTGGATAATGTTAGTGATAGTTGGGTCAAATATGACCTATATAACCCACATGGACTGGCTTATCAATACCCTTGTTTAATAAGGTAAATAAATGAGCCAACGTTACCAACGAGTCTTAACTCCCTTATGTTTTCGCTAAAACATATAGTTTATCTTATTATTAACAACTAGATAGAAATTTAATAGTTTATATTTACAAAAAAAATTTAACTACATGTCATATATATATTAATTAACATGAGATTTGAAACATTAAATTTTTGCAAAATAGTTCATATTGTTCAAACATGACCTTTATGTTCCCATCATAACACAAAAAAATCCGTTCGGGTCACATACTAGTTTATATAATTCAATTAATGAGTCACAATTGAAATTAGGTTTGTTAATTAATTGAATTTAGGTCCAAACCTTAAGTTCAACGGTTGAAAACATAGTTAATATCAGACCATGTTCGGCCTCTCTACCAATTTTGAGTTTTGATAGTAAACCACTAGGTAATTTGAGACGGGTGAGCTTGACAAGCAGGAGTAGTGTCTTATCATCCTTGTCAAGTAGTTGAAGCCTTTAATTGCTCGGTATGGTAGGAAGAGTAAGCCTTCAAACTCTATCTCTTAAGTCAAGCATTCAGCTCCCTTTTGAGTAATGTAAGTTACTCCTTTTGTATATTCATCATTCATTGCTTCCTCTGAGCATGAAAGAAATATATATACGTTATTACAAACAACCCTAGCATAAAGTAGGCAATTGGCCCACTAAGATAATAAAAAAAAACAACATATTATGATTCAACTAGATTATAGCTTCAAAAGCCTACCTAGCTCAAAAACAAAAAAAAATTTGAACAACAAAATCCAATTAAAAAAATCGATTGTGAAACATGTCGAGCTTTGGCATTTCTTAAAGCCAAACCCAAGTTTGAAAAGTCTGAATCAATTATTTTTTAATAAAAAACTTATTATTTAAATAAAAAACTTATTATAACTTAACATCTTAGTAAAAAAATAAAAACTAATACTCCTTTTCAAAAGATTTATACCAATACTAGACTTGATCATTAGGTTGAGATTTTAAAAATTAGGCTAAAGAAAGCCCAAGACGTATTTTAATTAGGCTTTTTCCTATATTTTTCGAGTTGAGCCAACCAAGCTTTTTAAAGTTATGATTAAGTCAATTGGTTATTTAAAACTTAAGAGAAATAATATAACCAATTGTTATTATTACTTGTAAGTTTATATATAAGGAAGTTATAAATACAAACAAATTGTTGTATTAACATAAATTTTTTATATAAGATATATTAAGTTTTATTTTTTTTTATCAAGATGTCACGTTACACTAAGTTTTTATTTAAATAACAAAGTGTTATCTTATTAAAACAATTTCATTCAAGCTTTTTGGTCTTAGCTGGGCTTTAAAAAAAAATGCTTGATCTCAACTCATTTAACAAATTGTGCTTTTTTAATCGGGCTTTTTTAATATGAGCTTATTTTTTTGTGCAAGACTTATTGGATTATGAGGGTTTTTTAAGTTATGATTAGGTATAGTCAATGTAATAACTCATTTGTATATATAACTTCCTTATATATAATCTTACAAGCAATAATAACAATTAATTATGTTATTTGTCTCAAGTCCTAAGTAGCAATAAACTTGATCATGACTTTAAAAAGTTTGTTGGCCTAATAAGTCCCAACTGAAAAATATAAATACAAGGGGGAAAAAAAGATTGATTTAAGAACAGGCTCGAGCTTTTTTTTAGCCTGAGTTCAAGTCCAATTTATAAAAGTCTGTCTTAATGATCAGGTCTAATTATGACACATCCAATCATTGGCAATTATTGGCTAACCCACTATAAGCTTAATACTAAGCTAACTCATTTTGGCATGACATAATCTACCTCATAGTTGGGTTTCTTTTTTAATCCTTGTTGATGATGTCCTCGCGGTAGTGTTGCTCTCTCCAATTTAGTCCATGTTTCGTGGCTTGATAACATATTTAACAATCCCATCCCTTGAGAAACATTTGTATTCTTAAGGTTGAAGATTTTGAATTTATGAACTAATTCTTCAATGGATTCATATCTAGCCTCATCTCAGTTTTCTCCCTACCATTCAACTAAAACCTGTTGAGTCCTATCTCTTGGTCAACGTTGGTCATAGATAGCTACTGATTCTAGTTCATTGTCAGCAAGGATTAGTTCTATTTGTTAAGTGATTATTAGTGTCAAATCCAAATTTATTGGCCGTAACCGATGCGTAGACTAAACCAACCTCACCTAGCAAGCCTAAGATAACATTCATACAAATTCCATAAAGTATCGATAAAACACCTTAAACATACTTTAAAATATAATCCAACAAAATTACTTGGAGGTTGCTAAAAATCCAACTACACATCCTTCAAAATTTAATGTTTTCAAAACTTGTATAACTAGTCATATTTCAAAATTTTCACAATGATATAAAATGTACCAACTTAATAATGTCTCAAAAAATATATTTAGTATAATAAAGAAATAGCCTAAATAAGGCTTACAATACTTCACGACATTTATGAACTCCAAACAACCTGAGTAATCACTAAACGTGCACTATAATTAACCCAAAATGACATACTATAAAGTTTTGATGATAAAAAAATTCCTAAAGCAACTTTTTTTTATTACCTATTAATCTGTAAAATGTTAAGGAATGGTGTAAGTTTATCATTAACTTAAGAAGTGCATAATTTACAAGCAAATAGGAAACAATAAAGACCTTAGAGTTTTTAACGAACATTTACTTAAGTAAGGAAACAAGTTTCGATAACATAAAAACATCATTTCTAATCCTTAAAATTTTGTATAAATTGGGTATCAAGGAAAGAATTTGAAACATCATGCCATACACCCACATTTGATTCCTTTACTTATCACTACACTAGGTATTATCTCGCAATGTCATTATAATGATTCACATCTATATTTATGTATTGTATATGAAGCCAAGCATATAAAACCCGTATTTCACACTAGATATGTCTTAATATCTCATACTCATATTTCATTACCGCATCCATCTCAATAATTCATACTCACATCCCTTTACCAGATATGTCTCAATAATTCATACATATATCCTTTTACCAAGTACGTCTTAATAATTCATACTCGTATCCATTTACCAGAAACGTCTCAATACCTTATATCCATATTCCTTTATTTTATACGTATCAATAACTCATACATTTTTCCCTTTACCAAATATGTCTCAATATCTCATATACTTATTCATTTACTAAATACGTCTCAATAATTCATTTTAACAAGATACACCAAGGTCGTTACGCTTGCTAATAGCTACGGGGTTCTTACATGAATTCCCATTCAACATTTAAATCTTTATAAAATTATTGAATATAAATAAATTCTTAGAAAAATTGTATATAAAATAATACAACAATTAAAGAATATAACATTATATGAAATATTATCATAAACTTAAGAGTAAAGTAAAAGAAATAATTAAATTCAAAAGTTTTATCACAACCTTATATTTCAATATATACTCTTAATACCATTTTAATAACATATAATGTTCCAATATTTTCACTTTGCACTTCTCAAGTAACAAGTGCTTTTTTCATCAGCAATGACTCTTCTAAATCAATAACTTTATTCATTATCATATAATATACATTCATACATATCATGTATCCATAATCAAAAGGTTTGCTAATTATACACTCATTGATAAGGATATCTATTATTCCTTTAACACAGCTATAATTGAAGAGGTATTAACAATGCTATCTCTCATACTAATTAAAATATGAATTTTGCACAAAACTCTTCTTTCACATCCTCTCTTTCTCTTCTTTCCTCATAATTTCAAATGAGAAAATTAAGAAATATCCATGCTATTTATAGAAGTTTTCTATTGCTATGCAAGTTACTATTTAATATTGCTGACTATTTACTCTGCATGTTAAAACTATATTGTTATTTTAGATAATATTTTTTCTTTCATTTTAATTCATAATAAATTGTTAAATATATAATTTCTACCACAGACATTATTTTATTTTTTTAATATTATTCTTAAATTCATCTTGGGTTTAATTGGGAGGCTATACTATTATTTATACCCCTATAATGATCATATATCTTTAACTACATATATTTTTTAGGATTTTAGCTTTTATCAAATAGGGGACCAAAATATCTCTTAAACAATTTCTGTTGTTGCCTTCAAGTTACTGGTAAGTGTTGGTAAGGAACAAGTTTAAGTAAGATTCATTCTACCACCTAAATGTGGAAGTGTTTATTTTTCGTTGATGGGTATTAGCATACTTGCTCATCCTTTATTTTGCTTGTTCTAGCTTGCTCTTTAGGAAAGTTAATATAAGGTGATCCTTTAACTTAATTTCTTTTTCCACATTTACTATTATTAACATAGTTGGATTTACACCAAGAATGATAAGTGGAGGTCGACCATACAAGGGTTGATACAAAGTCATATATATTGTTGAATGGAATAAGGTATTGAATCAGTATTCATCCCATAATCAGTAAGCCAACCATTTTTTAGAAAAGTCAGCTATATTAAATGCCTTCAAGTATTGCTTCAAGCATTTGTTCATGGGATCTTGGTAGAAATAATTGATGTTGGAAATCCATGACCACTATTTCATAGAAAATTTGGGCTACTATTGTAGCATAAGGCAATGCCTTAAAATGACCATATTAAGTTAACCTATTGACAACCACAATTATGGTTGTTTGGCCCTTAGAACTTTGTAAGCCAATGATGAAGTCCATAGAGATGTCAATCCAGATTAAAGAATGCATCAATGTCAATAGAAAAAGTTCTCGAGAAATTGGGTAGCTGTAACACTAGTGATTGAGACATGGCTTCCTTCAATGACAAAAATGCTTATGACACTTGTGGATTCCAAGGTAAGGCATTATTTTTTTAACAAGTCCTTCAATGAAGCTATTATCTTTGTGTAATGGTGGATGAACTTTCTATGATAACATGTAAGCCTATGGAATTTCATTAGCAATTTAATGGTTGCAAGCTGTGGCTATTATAGCTTAGCTTTAACCTTCTTAGGGTCCATTTTAATGCAACCTACCTCTACAATATGACATGAGTACAAAAGAACACTTAGACAATTTAGTAAAAAAGCATGTTGGCTTGTTGCAATCCTACACTTATTCCAAGTGTTTCTTGTGTTCCTTAAAGAAGACGACTATGAATTTGCAAGGGTAAGATTTGAATACTTCATTCATTGTGGCCAAGAGGAGTGCAAAAGGCAGTCTTATAAATGTTGTGGTAAGCCATACATATCTTATGGTAACCAGATCACAAATCAAGCTTAGAGAAATTAGTAGCCCATTGCAATTCATCAAGAATCTCATCTACAGTGGAATAGGGACGTTATCTCGGATGGTTATGACATTCAATCTTTGTAATCCACAAAAAGAAAAATGCTAGGAACCTTTTTTCTTCTTGACTAACATGACAAGGAATGAAAAGTATTGTGTACTTTTTTTCTAGTCTAATTTCATGGTTTAACATTTCTTGAGTTATTTTGCCTTTGTTAATTAGGTTTTAGGTTATTTCACTATTGATTCATGTTAATTTGATGATAAATATTTAGTTAAATTGAAGCCACTCATGTAGATTTTGTTCTTGCCCAAGTCTTAGAAGGAAGATATGATGGTAGTGCCATCAAGCAAGTGAGAACCCAACTTTAAGATAACTTCTGGGCTCTTAAATGTCAAAATTTGGAAATGGTTATGTCATAGGAAGTTGTAGAGCTTGTTAAGATTCTTTTAATGAGTGGTGGTTCACTAAAATATGATATTAGAGTATAAAGTTATGGCCAAAACATTAAGACTTGTTTAGCGGGTAGATTTGGTGCAATGGCTTAAGAGCTCATACAAATTCCAAAGAATTGGTGCCATGGCACCAAATCATAGAGCCATGGCTCCAGAAGCTACATAATGCCATAAACTTAGCGGCAGAGCATGAATAATAAAAAGGAGGTGTTGTTCTGAAGAGGAGCCATTGCATTTGGGGACAAGACATACTAAGGTTGAGTGAGTTTTTCAAAGAAGAGGTGTTGTTCTGAAGTTAGAGAGGCAAAAACTTAGAGCTCCAAGGTAAGAAATCACTCAAGAAAGGCATTTCAAGAGGAGATTCAAAAGAGAAAGCCGATTAAAGCTTTAGAAACATAGGTTTTCTTTTTATTATCTTCTTTTGACTATTTTTTCTAGTGTAGTTATGGTTTTATTTATAGATATACTAAGCTAAGCATTCTTTCCCTAGGATTATGGTCACTTGGCATGTAAACTATTAATTATTGTTACTTTCCTACTTCAAATTCATGATGAATGAGCTTATTCACTTCAATTCTTCATTGTTCCCTTATTGATTGGTCATCAATTAAGGTTTATGTTGAGAATTAGGGAATTCTTGAAAAAGAAAATCAATTTTAGTCCTAGGATTGAATACCGCTTGATTGATGTTTATTAATTGTATGAATTAACTCATTTGCCCTTTATGATAGACATAAAGTATTGATGGATTCTTATAATAAATTTAAAGGCTTATACTAATTCATTGAAATTGAGTTTAAGTTGAAAAAAAAACCATATTGCACTTGAATTGACAAATTAAACTATAATTCTAGGGAACTTGCATTGATTCATACTTATTTTTCTAATTTTGCTGTAATTGTTATTTTGTGTTATTTAGTTTACTTTGAATATTAGTAATTTACTTAGATAAAGTAGATATAATAACATCAGCTCTTAGTTAAAGTTGTATATACTAGAGTTGCATGAGGATGATACTTATTTATTCACAACTATATTACTTGTTAACGGTATATACTTAGAGTGTGACAATTATACACAACAAAGACACCTACTCAAGGGCAACCAATCAATTGGTTAAAGGTACCACAGTAGACTAGTATGGTTTTGAATATTAGAGACTGAGGAATGTTAATAGTTTAACTAACTATTGGTTTCAAAACCCATCTGACTTCTTAATTGACTATTACAATAGTAAAAACAGTTTGAATGTAAAAAAGAAACGTGAAAGAAATTTGAATTCTAAAATATTATTTTCCAAGTAAAAGACATGTTGGTTTAGAATCAATGGTATTAATTTATTTTGAATATCAGAAGAAAATATGGAAAGAGAAAAAAAACCTATCTCTGAAAGCTTTTAAATTGAATTAAAAAATATTAATGTTTATGACTATTCCTATCTGATTTCCAAAGGAAGAGCGTTTAAATTAAATGAGTAAAAAAAAGTTATATACACATAGCATTTATTGCAAACAATACTACCATATAATAAAAACAATTTTAGTTTAGCTTTCAAATTTGATATATAATGATTAAAGACTCAGGGAGGCTTGACATGCATGGATCCACTCACTAGCGAATTTATTTTTATTTAAAAACTACAATAATCAAATAATTTAGTATTTAATATAAAATTGTGTTGAATAAAATTTGAATTTTTAATTATTTTTTGTTTAACAATTCAAAATATTTCTTTAACATATTTTAACATTACTGAAAAAAATTAGTGATAAATCACACAAACTGAACATAGCTTCTTTCACCTCATTCATAGTCCAAGGACTTAGTAACATTTTGTTATCTTTTATTATAGACTTGTTTAATAACTGAGAGTCAATTATAAAGACATGGGCTCTAAGAATTGCTTTCTTTTCTTAAATTTACTATTATATCTTAATTTATAATATCTGTTCTTACTTAGATTTAAGTTTGATACCACTCGAATTAGTATAAAGAAATTTACCATTAGATTACTGCCATTATGCTTGAACTCTAAAAATTGCTATTGATTTAGAATACTAGGTAAACGAACCTCACTTTTGGAGTTTTTTTTTTCTTTTAAAAAAACAAGTCTTTCTTTCAATCATGTACTCTACTCACTTCACACAAGGCCCAATTAAAAAATTGCTTGAAAATGATGACTCCATCAAAAAATATTTTGTAAAGAGTAAAATACTATTATGGTTATTCACTTATCAATTCAATTTTAATTTGGTTCATCACTAATTTCTATTATCAATTTGGTCTTTCACTTATGAACTTGTCTTAATTTGGTCATTCATTTATCAGTCTATTCTCACTTTGATTCTTGACTTATTGGTTCATTCCCAATTTAGTTGACAATGAGAAACTAAATGTGCTAACATTCATATTAATAAAGGATCAAATTGAAAGTAAATTAATAACTAAGGACCAAATTAAGGCAAAACAAATAACAATTAAGGTAAATAGTGACCCATAATTAGTACTCGATGTGTGATATGTAAACTTAAGTCATGAGAAGGTTCTTCCTTGGATATGTTTATTCCTTCCGTTGACTTTTTCAAGCTAAAAGCATAATGCCATATTTTTTGACAAAGTCTGTATTCTTAGTCTAACAATGTCACGTATGGGATTCTACCCCTCACATGGTATCAGAGCCTTCATTATGAGAAATGCCTATAAAATTAAATGAGACAGAGAGTAAGAGAAACACTTTTCTTCCTCATGGATTTAGGATCATCTATTTCCTCTAAACCCATTTAATCACCTACCATCCTCTATTCATTATCCATCTCAGATATATGCCTCTGAGCCAATGCCCACAAAATTGACAACCTCATCAAAATTTTCTATAAAGACTTTCCACCCACTCAGTGCCTTAAAGACACTAACTTGCCCCTCATGAACTCATATCAACTTTATACCCAAAACTGCTCCTGGACTTGTTCTATCAAGCACCTCATCTCTGAGCCAAAGATCCTGGTTAAAGAGTATGTTTACTTTTCTAATCTCAATCATGTCGAACTTTCTTCCTGCACCACAGAATAATATGTAAAGCTAGAAATTTCTTAACAATTCATAAACCACTGGATTGGTTAAGGATACACCCATCTTCAAGTTGGAGTCATTTATCTCAATATCACATATCACAGCCACAAACGTCTCCCTGTCACTGCAAGACTAGCCATCCTTGACACTACCTATCTCATATACCAGTAAGCCCTCATTGACACTGTTCAAACTACCTTAAATGTAGGCAGAGTCATTCGGACTAATTGCCCAGACTTCAGCCTCAAGCTCTCAAATCTGACTTTAATGGACAGATTACAAGTCTAGATCCAAATCACTGGTGCTGAGCAAGTCCCTGAAGCCGTTATGGCTATGCTTTATTACCAAATGGCTTTTTTAGTGCAGAATCATACTATAGATCTCTACGTCTTAAATCATATAGAGAATGACCTCATGATTCTAGCCGAAAGACAAGATGTACCCACTATTATACACATCATTAAACAAATCTCATGAGAAGATCTCCTTCCGTTTATACCAACCAACTAGGTTACTAATTATGAACAGAGGCATGTCCACAGCAGGCCTCTTGGAACTACTGAGCCCCTAAGACTTACTCGCCTTCCTGGCAAACAAGTTAAGCTAGTCTATAAGAAGCCCAAAGAGTCTTCTTCTCAGGCATCATAAGTTCCGCCCTTTTTACAACAGATCACGACTATCGCTCTAGTTCCAATCCATAAAATCAAGAAACAAACCATTTCAGTCCATCACTTCGAGACAAATGGCAAACCCGTCTATGTCTCCTACATCCACGACCATTTTAAATGAGATGTTGCACCAGATATGTACAGATCAGGTTGGTCTTGCCATGATCCATCACATTTCTCATATGATGATAGTGAAATCGATCTTTCTTCAGATGATAGTGACTTTAAGGAGCTTTCTCGTGCCTATGCTTGTAACACTCTTGTAAAATATAAAAGATGGATGAAGAGACATGACCAAAAAAAGTAGTAGTTGATTGATGAACAAGAATTAGAAAAGAAGAAAACTTGCCGGCCAACTGGCCCTTTTAGATCATATCAAAAGGACCGAGTTCCAGATTAGAAACTGTGGTTTACCCCAAACCCTGCAACAGCTCCCTCTCAAGAAGAAATTCTTATTAAGCTCATGAAAGAAGCAGGCTATTATCGGGAACCATAGGAGACTATTGCAAATGTGTCTCCATACTTTACCCAGCCACTACCATCTTTTTGTAAGCCTAACCCTATAGGATATTCTCCAACAAATCCTATTCCTTGCATGATAGTCTTTCCATAAGAATCTTCTTATGATGACCTTTTTCCCTTCTGGAAAGACATATAGATGAAAATAGTTATCACTCGACCATATGTCACCTTTACTAAAGTCTCAATCTTAGGAAGTCCTAAGTCGATACACCTTTTTGAGGAAGTTTTAAATTGGCATACCAAGAATGCCTCTACCTAGAATTGGGTTCTCAAAACCATTGATTCTAAGCTAACTCATATGTCTCAGTCACACTAACAGACACATCAAAGGGTATATCACCTTTTTCAACAGGTCGAACAACTCTGTTTAGAAACTTAACAAATCTAAACCTTGGCCAACAAACTTCGTAGTTTTACAACTTATAATTATTTTAGTCTAAAATTCATCAAGAAAAAAGCTAAGATCCGATATCTTAAAGACCAACTTGCCTAGATAGAAGTTGACATGAGAACCAAACCACCATGGCCCCCATCAGTACCCTCAACTCCTACAATTACTCCTTCAATCTATGATTCCTTTGTTTCTCTGCTTGTCTATCAAACCCATTACATCCCTTTTCCCTCATACATGTCATACCCTTCCAAAGTCAATTATGCCAACCACTTCAAAATGACCCATTAGATCTTTTGAAAGGCAATTCCAAAACCACAACCTAGATCTCTTCATCCACCCTAAAAACCTCCTCATTTCCCTGAGAAATACAAGGCTTTCCCATCATATACCAAACCTGTGACCTCACAAGGGTTTCCTTAGAGAGCCTCAAAAGTTACCTAAGCCATCTCCTTCTTCTGATGACCCTGATAACCTGAGACTCAAATGTCACCTATTCTCTCCAGACCCTCTTCCTGTGGCTATGGTCGAACCTTACAGTTATGCCCATTTTGATCATTCCTGTTCAGAAAATGATTCAAGCACTCATGTCTCCATCACAAACTCAAAAGATTTTAAACACTTCGCTAATATCTCTGCCCTATACATGGTCGAGCCAGCTAGCCATAGTGATCCTGATGAAGAAGTAGAACAGTCATACGTTGTTAATGACAATGATAATGATGAAGTCCCAATAGCACAACCTACACTAAATAATCCAACTCTGTTTAAGCCTTCCAATGGATCTTGGTGCACTTTTAATGATGTCTAACCTTACCAGTAAAGAGATAAACTTCATGAATTTGGAGCCTAGATTGATTTACAGATGTTTAGAGCCGATGCAACATTAGCTGATGTTATTCGTGAATTTGTTTTAAAATTCACAGGAACCCTTCGTAAATGGTTCCAATCCCTTGGCGAATATTGTTAGTTACAGATTTTGCAAGTAAATAGTTTAGCCTCTTTATTGAGTGCAATTCATAAAGAATTTACTGGGAATTTCCAACTTGTTGATAAATAGAAATGCTAAGAATATTTTGAGATGAAGTGTTGTTCACTAAAGAAATATGACCTAGACAAACACATGAAGCAGATAACAGAAATATACTATCTTCTCAATTGCTTTAACGACATCACTCTTAGGCATGTCTTCATAGCCTCCTTACCAAAAGAATTACAACCAGAGCTAAATAGAGCACTCCAACCCTTTTAGAGGCCAATGGCTGATATTTCCTTTAGGGAAATTTATCAATTAGCCCTAGCTACTCTTGACAATCTCTGTGAACAACAAAAAGGTGCTACATTCAGTTCTCTCTAAAAAACCAAAATTCCAAAAAATTTGTCGAAAGCTATATCTCAAGATCAAATGTTAGGATAAGCAATCTTATAACTATAAACCCAAAAAGAAGTTACACTTTTCTCACACTTCCTTTTGACCTAATAATTTTAGAAGAAAGCGTTACCCTTTGCGATTCTTTAGGAAAAGCCGCCAAAAGAAATCCTGAAAACAGAAGTCAGATGCTTGCTATATTTGTAAAAAGAAAGGGCATTTTGCCAGACAATGTCTAAACAAACCTAAGCAAGCTGTAAGGATGATAGAGCATATTGAAATGCAACTCCCTCTCAAGGACAAGGATCTTGAAGAAATCATTTCAGAGCAAAGTAAGCTCGACAGTGATACTATATTTGCTCTTCCAAATTCCGACCTTAGTCTAGATTCTGGAACTAACTTATATGACCCATTCACCAATCACTATAGCCATATTTATAGGATTGACCACTTTTGACTCTTTCCCATATCTCCACCTTGTCATCCTTTCCAATAAATATGCCAGGTCTATCCCAATAATCGCCTTATAGACACAAGTTCTCATGTCATTGTTATAAATCCTTCATTTCTCCCCCATTGAAGCATGGAGAAAACATGCCTTCTATTTCAAGATAACAAATGATTCAATGTTGAAAGTTTCCTTGACTACAAGGTATAAGATTGGAATTAAGTTCTTTCCTGAATGCATTACTTGAACTTATGTCCTTGGCAATCACATTGTTGGCAAAGACATCCTCATTGGAATGGATGTTCCCTAAAAATCCCTAGGTCTATAGATCGAAGCTAAAGGAGTTCGCTACAAACACAAATTCAGTCCATATACTAATATTCCAAAGCTCTACTTGCTCCATGCTATCTCACCTCCTTATGAAGACATTAAACAATAACTCCTAGAACAGTACCTAGAATTTCATTTCGAGTTTAGTCATCTTTACCTACTGTGGAAAAATGAAACTTTCTTCATTAAGCTTCTTTTCAAGAAGAATGAGGATATTAATCCTATGAAGGCTACCCATCCAAGACATAATCCTGATGATTTGAAGCTTGCCCGAGAAGAATGTGATTCCTTGCTTCAACAAGGATTAATTAAGCAAACCCGATCAGAATGAGCATGTCAAGCATTCTATGTTAATAAACATTCATAACAGAATTGCAGAAAAAAAGAGACTTGTCATCAACTACAAGCCTCTTAATGTATTTCTTGAAGATGATAATTTCCTAATTCTTAATCCTGCCACACAGAGAGCCCAATTATTCTCGAAATTTGATTTGAAGGCTAGATTCAGGCCACTTGGCATTCAGCCCAGTGAGAAGCATTCTTGATACCCAATACCAATAGATAGTTAAGTAATTCGGCCTCAAAACGGCCCCATCACTATTTCAAAAGGCCATGGCTGAGATCTTTAAGCCCATTCGAAATAATACCCTAATCTATATTGATAACATTTTACTATTATTCAAAACAGAAGTTGAACACCTTAAACTACTAGACCAGTTCACAGGCCTTGTCAAAAAATATGGCATCATGCATTTAGCTCAAAAAAGTCAACTGGCTTAAGCTTGAATTGATTTTTTGGGAATGCTTTTTGAAAATGGATGGTACAATCCCAGTCCATACCTCACAAAACAACTGACCCAATTCCTAAATAAAGATCTCTCATTAAAATAGATTTAATAGCTCCTTAGAATTGTTAATTTTGTCAGAGATTTTATCCCTAAATGTTCTAATTACACCAACTAGCCATCAAAGCTTCTCCATAAAGGAATTCCTTACTCATGGGGCCCAAAGCAAACCTCAGCTGTCAAACACCTCAAAGAAGTATCCAAAAAGCCACCACATTTGAAACTCCCTGATACATATTCCACTTTGATTTTGCAAACAGATGCCAATAATTACCATTGGGGCACTGTTCTTATTAAACAAAAAAGCAAAAAGCAGTATTACTGTGGTCATGCTAACGGATCATTCAAACCTTCAAAAGCCCATTACCACACTATGTACAAAGAAATCCTTGCTGTGGAAAACGGAATCAAAAAGTTTGAATTCCACTTGGCCTATTGCCACTTCATCGTGGAAATTGACAACATTGCCTTCCCAAATATTCTTGAGTTGAAAAATAAAATTGTTCTTGATCCTTAACTGGCACAGTGGAAAGTGTGGCTTTCACGCTATAAATTTGACGTGAAACACATCAAAGGAGTTACAAATCATCTTGCAAATCTTCTCTCAAGACCTAAGCTTAATACCATCTCACTCATTACACCCATTACCTTCATCCTTTGGTGCCTCATGATCAATCCATACACTCTTCCTCTAAACAGACTAGCCACAACTAGAAAATCCTTCGCTCCAGCCATTCAAATTCTTACTAGACCAACTGAAGTCATGGAACTAGCCAAGTCTTTCTTATTCTTCTATCTCCATAAATACCTCCGAGACATTTCACTCTCCCAATACTGTCGTATGTTCCACCCAGATACCTCTTTTCTAACTTTGTTTCTTCTTAATGCAGGTACCTTCAATGAAGATGTGTTATGGTTTCTTTAGTTACTCACAGTTCTTTACACTGTCGTAACTGAGTTCAATCCTATAGACATGTTTCAACACCTTAACAATGAGCACAAACATAAGTCTTTTGTCTGGACCTCCTCGAATGGTATTCTCCACTACTATGGTGGCACAAGTAGATTGATGATTCTATTAAACTGTTGAACCTTTGGAACAGACCTGATCTTTGCCCAACAGTTTCATCCATGTACATAATTCCCAAGTCATACTAGAAAAACCAAACTGGATTACTTTATTCTCGGGACCATGCATATGAGTGGAACACATTCCCTCATTTTAACAAGGATCATAAGACAATATTAAAATCATTAAAAATTTTCCTTTGTGATTTAAACAATTATCATGGACCACCTCTAATTGAATGCACTACTATGGGTCCATATGCTGGAGAATTTATCCCTGGTGAACCCATGTTCTCTAAGATAGACATCTCAGATCAAGAACAAGTCCCTGAGCACTCTTCAATTCCACTCATTCCATCATATGATCCTACTGTGTCATTGAACAAACAATTATGGCTCGCTCCTCCTTTTATTAAAGACCAACCATTCGCTTCCTTGGCTAAACCATCCACCCTTCCAGAAATTTACCAAGACATTAAAGATGTTGAAAAAAGAGATTACTATGAAAATCTTTACAACAGTCCTGAGTTCCAAGACTCCCAAGAGCCATTTGATGATAACTCACCATGTTTGAGTGACTAGAATCTCTCCGATCACGAGCCGATCCTCACATGCAATAAGGATTGATGCTCTGTCCTATCATGTTTAAAGGTTGTTTGTCTTCTTTTGCGTGTGCTATAAAGGTGTCTTGTCACCATCACCTTTTCTTTTATTAGTTGTATTATTTGCTTTTGCTTTGCTATTGGATGTATTATTAGGTCTTATCTCTTTGGTTTGTCGTTTTGCTTCTCGCTCCGACTATAAAAGGAGCCCCTTCTTCTTTGTGATTCATTTGAAAGCTTGTATTCTCTTCCCCAATTTGAATACTAAGAGTGTTTCTATGAATTCCTTAGAAGATCTCTTGTTTCTCTGATATCTTCTCTATAATTTTATGGGTATTTTTTCATCTAAGAGATCATAGTATGCTATGCGCTTGCCTTTGATAAAGATCCTGCGTATCAGAAAGGATTATTCTATCATGGTGTTGAGCTAAATCTTTCTATGATGTATTTGAATTAGCCTTTATCTCTCATATGAAGATTATTAAGTCAGTTTCATATGATCATAACAGTGGCCTTAAGGTATTGTTGCCCAGAAAAGGTGTTTGTGTTCCTTGGCCTTACCTTGGTCTTATGATTACTAATTATTGATATCTTTGTTTAAGAAATAATCGCTTGTGCATCTATGTTATAGCTCACAGATTAGTATATTGGCTGGAAAACCAAAATTGCTAGACTGCTAGTCCTAAAAGATCTGAATATTAGGTCTATGTTCTTGATTTAATAATGTCACATACGGGATCCTACCCCTCACAATTCAAATGTTAGATATATTTATTTTTCCTGAAAAAATAAATAAAAGAAAAAGAGAAAGAGAAAAGGAAACTCTAAGTTCATGAAGTTCTGTAAGTATATATAATGGTAAATTATGATAAATTATAAGTAAAATCTTTGGTACTATCATAATTTTAAATACACTGATGCATTTAATTATAATATAGTTACATAATTTTAAGAGTATTATTTTTTGAGGTTAATAATTAAAATAAAAAAACTATATAAATTAACATATAAATTAAAAATTTTATATACAGCCAACATTTAATAATTAACAAAATTAAATGTCAACAACATGTGACAAAATTTTGTTCCACTATATTATGAGTGCACAAGTATATTAAAAATTATTAACGTACAAAAATGACACCATAATATTAATAGTGTGACATTAAATTTGATTGATATTAGTGACAATTTGTCAAGCACCCACATCGAAAGTATGACCAGCACTGAATATGAAATAAAGTTCGTATCCCTAACACTAACAATTACTACCAATACACATTCTCATCCATTTCAATTTATTATATTTGATAGAAAATGCGCATATCAAACTGTTGATATTAAAAAAATTGTATAATTTAATGATTTAAATCAAATTGAATGCACCACATATAGTTAGTAATTCAAATATTGACAGCATGCATGCCATCTAAAATTTCAATCTAATAATTTAAATCTAAAGAATTACATGATCAAATAGCTAGTAACTTCTTTTAGAAACTACAAGATGTATGTGTGTGTGTATATATATAATAGAAGGATAGATCTAAAACTTAAACCAATAGAGATAAGTTGTTTTAAAATAAAAGAGATGAATTGTTATTATTAAAAGAACCAAATCAAGAATATAAAATAAAATTATATATAAAAATTAAATTTTAAAAAGTAGGGCAATTCTTTGTGTCTATCTATATTCATCCGTATGCAAGTGTGGGTCTGTGAAATTTATGATTGTAGAATTACATAGAAAGTATTTTACTTTGTAACATCTTATGTAGTTTTAATTAGTTGATGAGGTAGGATGAAAATATGTAACGATCTTGTATTTCTTAATATATACATGAATCCTAGAGTCATTATCAAAGGAATTGCGTATATCTAATGGTCATAATCAAATTCAGTAGTCGCATGAAGTCAAAAACTTCAATTTCAATCTTAACCACATATGATCTTACATTTCAATCTAAACGATACAATTAAAATACTACAATTCTTAACAGGAACTATTCAGAGTCGTAGTTATAGACCATACAGAGATGAAGCAACTGACTACACAGTTGGATTTATGAACCACAGCCCTACACATGGCATTGGTACCCTACGTGTGAAGGGGCAGTTGGTGGGGTCCACATATCAAGTCCATATATATATATATATATATATATTTGGAGTTGTTGATCACGTGCCTCACTGGCCGCACTCAATATGTACCTGAACTCACGCCTCACATTTTTGCTGCTTTTTTCACTTTTTGGTATTTCATGTTTGAGTCAACTTATTTGCAGGCATCATGTTTTTTTTTTAAACATAAATTAGTACCTTATTTATGTGTTGCATGACCATAAGAGAAAAGTAATTTATTTTTTTATATATTAATATGATAAAAGTATAAAACTAACTAATTATTTTTACACTTTGTTATAATTTGATCTTTCACAAATTAATTGTGACAAATTAATTTCTTATAAATTTAAATTTATACAAAATCAATCCTCCCAAATTCAAATTTGCATAAAACTAATTATTTCGTTTGGATTAATAAATGATTAATTTTGCATAAAATAAAATTTTTTAAGGACTGATTTGTCACGATTATTTGTGAGGAACTAAATTATCACAAAGTATAAAAGTAGAATACCAATTTAGTACTTTTCTTTGTATCAATATATTTTAAATTAACAATATTTGTAAGTGTTAATAAAAATTTGAATTTAATAATATACTATGATATAAAAAACATAGCAAATTAGAGAAAATGTAATAAAATTAGTTATGTAAGATTAGTGAAAAAGAAGGGACAATAATGAGCTCATTGGAAGGACCCATCATAAATCATTCAACCATATATTGTTTTTTCTTGCTTTAATTTTGGATTATATCAAGTTATATCTATAGTCCATTATTAAAAAATTTAAGAGATAGTTAATTAATTCATTATCTTTCTTGTTAATTTCAAATAATGTTTGAACTTCAAATAATTCCAAATTTAAGAAACAATTAATCAATTCTTTAATTTTCTCGGTCACTACAAAGAATTCTCGGACTTCGATTAATAATTCATTAATTTTTTAGTTTAGTACAAAAAATTCTTATAATTTGAAAAATTTTTAATTTAAAAGCTAATTGATTGATTCATTAATTAATTACTTTATTATTTTTCTTGTTAATTATGAAGAGTTTACACATATTAATTATTTAATTATTTTTCTTGTTGATTACAAATAATTTATACATTTAAAAGAATTTTTTATACATAAATAAAAAAGGGTGAAAGATTATCATCTAAAAAGCTGAGGGTTTAATCCACAAAGCTTTTTCATTGATCAAAGAGAACTCTTATGTTAAAACGAACCTACTTTACTTATATAATATATATATATATATATATATATATATAATAAATGTATATAGTTTTAGTTCAATATAATATAAATTACAAGCACTAAACACGAGAAGAAAATCCCTGGGCCTTGTTCTAAGGCATTTACATAGAACTTAATCATTTGTCTAAGTTTGTTTATTATTATTAAGGAAATTTATACTTTCAGTTCCTATAGTATTATTCAATTTTAATTTGGCCCTATAATTTAAAAATTTGTAATCAAATCCTTACAGTTTGTAAATGTTTTAAGTTAGTCCATACTGTTTAAATTTTGTTAATATAATTAATTGTATACCATTTTAATACTTAGAATATTTATTATACTCATAAAAGAAGTAAAATAAATAATAAAATAAAATTAACTCACATTTAAATTCTAAAAAATTAATTATAAAGTTTTAAAATAAAAATTAAGTAAAACAATGAGGACAAAAATATTCCATTTTCCCTTATTAGTATTATTAATTATGAGCTTGCTTAACGCATGAGTAATTTAATATTCTTTACTAAAAATTTTTTATGAAATATGCTTTTCTGGCTTTTCAAAAAAAATAAAACGTCATTCAGATGTGATGTGAAGCATCTATAACTACACTTGTTAATTAAATCTAATCATGAACGAATATGTGTGATTTTTATTGTACTAATGAACAAATAAAGGGGTATCTAAATAATATCCTTGAGATGAAAATTCCAAACTATCATACATGGGGACAAATTTTTTGATCTACCATGAAAAATATAGATCCAAAGGGATCTCTATAGGATTTCTCATATATATACGACAAATCTAAAGAGATTTATTTACGCAGAAAAAAAAAAAAAACAAGTGAAACAAAAGGAAAAAATATCTATGTCTAATTATTGGTAGACAGAGAAACTTGGCAGGTACGAGAAAAGAGGAGTGAAAAGAGAGATCCATCTTTCTTATGTCTTTTAATACTATTTGTAATTTTTTTAGATTTAAAAAAATTGTTATTATTATTATTATTATATTTGTAATGTTTTTGCCTTTTGTTTGTAAGAAAAATTATACTTTCAATCCTATTATCTTATTAAATTTTAAGTTGGTCCTTACAATTCAAAAACTTATAATTAAATATACAGTTTGCAATTGTTTTAATTTAGTCTCTATTGTTAATAATTTATTAGATTTTACTAATATAACCAACTGCATATTATTTTAACACTTAGAATATGCATGATTTATACTAATAAAAGAGATAAAATTGATTATAAAATAAAATTAACTCACGTGACAAAATATTGATAAAAGTATAATAATATGAGCTAAATTAAAAATTATTTGTATTCTAAAGGCATGATTATAAATTTTTAAACTGAGGATCAAATTAAAAATTAAGAAATATTATAAAGACTAAAAGTATAATTTTTCCTTATTATTATTATGAGCTTGCTTAACGCATGAGTAATTTAATATTCTTCACAAAAAAAAATTTATTAACTATATTTTAATAAAATTTTTTTATTAAAATGAAGTTAGTGTTGCTGAGAAAGTTGACAGGTACGAGAAAAATTCTTTCAAAAAAGAAAAAAAAAATCCATCTTTCTTATGTCTTTTAATACTATTTGTAGTGTTTTCTTTTTCATTTTGAGAATAATAATAATAATAATAATAATGTAATATTTTTGTGTTTAATGCATCACATTCTGAAATATTCTGCACCATATATAAAGCCTATTAAATCTTAGTCCCTCACTTTAATGAGAATAGTACCTTCTTAGTCCCTCACTTTTTATAAAATTATTATTTTAATTTTTTATTTATTGAAATATTCAAAATGATCATTCACTCATTAAAAAATGTCATACTTAGTCTTTTATTTTTAAAAAAATTATTAAATTTAGTCATTCTACCACACCTTAAACCCTAAATTTAAAGAATTAAATTTAATTTTTTTTTAAGTGAAAGACTAAGTATAACATTATTTTTCAATAAGTGAGTAACAAGTTTAGGTAATTCAATGAGGAACTAAAATAATAATTTTATAATAAGTGAGGAACTAAAATTTAGCTAGCTTAGAGGGAGAAAGGATTAATTAGGATCCAACATGAAACCAATAATATTAATATTTGGTTTGTTTTGCTACTTCCAATAAGTTGCATTAAGCTTTCAATTCTTCATTATTCCAAGTGAATGAGCCATAAATCTAACAGTCAACGCAGAAACATGTGACATACCATCAGCTTAATGTCCCCTCCATTCTGCTTTTCGTCATATTCTCACATTTGAATTTCTTTACTCTGTAGTACCATGTGCTGAATAATTATGGTCGAAGCAAGATTCTGCACAGATGAGTCATAGACACGAAGGCACTTATGCTCTGCTGCATGGCATAAATAAGTCATAGGATTTCCCTTGTTTTATTAGGTGTTGTATATATTTTGATTTGTTTAATTATAGCTAAATCATAATTTCTACCTTATCAATATGAGCATCTTTATCTCGTTATGGTACTATGTTGATAGTTATGTTTAAGCAAGGACATCTTGAATTTGAGAGGTAAAAGTCTTTGGATTAAATATTAAACTAAAAGAAATAAATTTTTATATTTTATAGGAAGCGAGCTCTTATCAATTAAATAACCAAATTAATCATTGTTGGCTCCTCTCCTAGACCTTAAATCCTAACTATTGTTTGCCCATCGTTCCAGTAGGTACTTTTTTGTTTTGATTTTTCAGATGAAATATTATCTTTTACCCTTTTTTAGAAAAAATTTAGAGTGCCTAGCATGTGGGAAGAAATATATAAACATTCTTGTGATCAAATTTAAATTTTGTAATTTTTTTAATTTTAGCAACTTTGATATGCATAATATAATTATATTATTATCTGGGAATTCAAATTTAAATTGCCAATTTTTTTTCGTTTATTAGCGAATCTAATACGACCAATTAATTACGTTGATTTTAACATATGCGAATAGAAATAATAATGTTATAATGCCTCAAGTGTTTAAATCCTTCATTTTTATTTGTGCAAATTCTATAGAGATAATATTAATATATTAGAGTCTATGTAATGCTTATTTGTGCAAATTCTATATACTTGTTTGCTCATTTATTGAAGTTGATTTAAGATAATATTCAATATTAGTTAGTGATGTATGATTTATGTTCTTTGTGTATAGAAAAGAATCGTATTTTATTATGAAATAGTTATAAGAATTGGATTGATATATCTCAAAATATTTATAGAGACTTGGAATGATTGAATAATTTTTTAAACTTTGCAATTGTTAATAGTAGGGTGGAAGATAAATAAATATGTCTATGTCCTAAATTTTAAGTTCAAAAAATGGCATAGTAAAAAAGAATTGCATGATCACTTAATTATTAAATTATTTTTAAAAGATTACACTTTTTGTCTTAGATATTGAAAGACAAGTATTGTAAATACTATAATATACCATATATGGTTGAAGAAAAGAATAATGCTATTAATCACATATTAGACATAATCAATAATCCCTTTAGCATCTTCCAAACAATCAATTGGTGGCCTAAGATGAAGTAATGCCATTATGATTAGATCATACAATGGTCAATAATAGTGCAGAGCTTTTAAAATTAATTAGAGGTGGACAATAAACATTTTATGAAGGACATGAAAAGTATTTAAAATTATTTTTTTGGTAAAATTGTACAACATAATTCAAAATTATTTGTTTAGGTGAAATTGTACTACATAAAGTATCTTAGTAAAATAACTTACAAAGAAATATTGATAATACTAGAGTTGTTAGAATATGCCATTAAAATTATTAAAATTTCACCTTTGTTTTATAATACTAAGAAAAAGATTAACAAATTGATATTTTACTATATCAAATTCATACATGTCTCAACTATTACATGTTATATAGGAGGAGGATACTGAACAAGATAATTGCAAAATAATACATCTAAATGCATTTACATATAGCATTTATTGCAAATTAAACAATACTACTGTATAATAAAAACAATTTTAGCTAAGATTCTAAATTTGATATATAAAGATTATAGACTCAAAGAACACATAACGGTTGCTTGACATGCATCCATCAACTAACTAACTAATTTATTATTATTTATAAAGTATAATAATCAAATAATTTAGTATTTAATATGAAGCTTTGTTGAATAAAATTCAAAGTTGTAATTATTATTTTTTTAACTATTCAGAATATTTCTTTAACAAAATTCAATATTACTGAAAAAAAATAGTGATAAATTACAAATTATTGAACACGGCTTATTTCACCTCATTCTCAGTCTCGAATGAACTTATATATTTAATAAAGATGTCTACATATAGACCCATTATATCTAATGTATGAACCTATATATATGTTTAAAAGTAATACTACAAATAGTGTTAAAAGAGATAGATTTTTCTTTGCACTCTTTTCTTTGTCGTACCTGTCAACTTTCTCAGCAACACTATCTTCATATTTTGGGGTCGCTCCCAATAATTAATTAGCTATAGACTCCCTTTTCCTTTCTTCTTTTGTTTTTCACTTCTTTTCTTTTTTTGAGCAAATAAATCTCTTTAGATTTGCCGTTTATGAGAATTCTTAGAGATGCCTTTCGATCTATATTTTTCATGGTAGATCAAACAATTTTTGTCCCGTTGTGTATGATATATTATACAGGGTGGAACTTTACCTTAAGGATATGATTCAGATCGCGCCTTTATTTGTCCGTTAGTTCAATCAAAGAAATTACACATATTCATTCATTATTATCAAAAGTGTCGCTAAGCTTTACTTTTGAATGACGTTTATTTTTTAACATGAAAATGTATTTAAAAAAATTTTTGATAAGAATTTTAAATTACTCAGGTGTTGTGCAAGCTCATAAAAAGAATAATAATGTAACCCCTACAATTTAAAATTATAATTGGATCTTTATGATTTACAAATATTTTAATTTAGTCTATACTGTTAAATTTTGCTAGTATTGTAGCAAAACTAAATACTATCTAACACTCAAAATATATATGATTTAGTTAATAAAAGACATAAAAATAGATAATGAAATGAATTTAACTTGCATATATGACAAAATATTAATAAAAATATAAATGATAGAGACTAAATTAAAAAAAAAAATTTATACACTAAGGACTTAATTATAAATTTTTAGACTATAATGACCAAAGTTAAAAATTAAATGAAACTATAAAAACCAAAAGTATATATATATATTTTATTATAATAATAATAATAATAATAATAATAATAATAATAACAAAAACTTAGACAAATGATTAAGTGCTATGTAAATGCCTTAGAACAAAGCATAGGGATATTTCCTTATGATAAGGTCTCGAGTTTTGGTGCTTGTAATTAATTTATATTGAACCAAACTAAAACCAAATACAATAATCATAAAGAACACGATGCATGCGGTAGCGAGTGGGAACAGTGAGGCACGAGAATCACGTGCCCATGGCCAATGTGTGTGTGTGTGTATTTATATATATATGTATATATATAAATTATATTATATAGTGTGTAAATTAAATTTTAGTCCCACATATAAAAGAAAAGTTTTTAATTTGGACGCCCCAAATTCCTATATATATATATATATATATATATATATATTATAGTGTATAATTTAGATTTTGGCCCCATATATATGAAAACTAATTTTTATTTAACCTATTAAATGGTGAATTTCAAATAAAAAATTAAACTTTTCTTTTTAATTTTTTCTAATGTGTTTTTATACTTTGTTCTTTACTCATCTAGATTCTTTTCAAGTCTTCATTTAACTTTAAATATTCAATCATAACTTTATGATTTATATTTATTTTAAGCATCTAACTTTCAATTTATAATTTTCACTTAATCAAATACATATGCATAATTTCATATAGATTTAGCACTCAATATTACTATTCACACTACACACCATCAGATCATATTCTTTAGTTTAGTTTACCTTTTGTTTATACTTTCTCTTCGTTCCGTACAAAACTATTACCACATGTACTTTGTTAATAAATTTTTTTATTATATTACATAATTTGTTTAACCTTTTAACTTAAAGGATGTGTGTGTGTATATATATATTTAACAGTTTTTTTATTACTTGTACTTCATATTTTATTATTAATTAATGTTTTATCTAGATTATGATAATAAATTTTAAATAAAATGAGTGTGTTTGATTTATTTATTTTATATTTTTATTTTTACTAAATTTTAAATATTATAATTGAGAAAATGAGTATACTTACACAATATTATTTGTTTTATAATAATATCAATTCTGAACATATTTAAATATATATATATATATATATATATATTGATATAATATGTTAGTATTTAATTAATTTTTTATCTCCTAAGAATAAATTGTCGGCTATCTGCTTCTGTGTTTATCCAAATGCACATGCATGCATCCATCCTTTTGTTTTTGTTTGTTTAATGATAGACCCCACCAACTCTCCCTTCATTTGCAAAAGAGAACCATCATGTCGGGGACCGTTCATCCATCATCCCATGCAACTAGCTGCTCTCTCTTTTATATATATATATATGGACTGATCTAAGATTCTAATTTCTTGTGGTGTTGTCTAAATTGTAATTTGTATACCTAAGTCAGTAGTCTCTTTTCACATCTAACTTTTTCATATTTCAACCTTATAAACAAATATTAATAGTAACAAAAATTTAAATATTTATCCATACCATATAATATTTTAATGCAATCAAAACAAATAATAATCTATTAAAGTTTTATAAGAGGGACAACAATACAAAAGTTTAGAAATTTTATTAGTAACATAATACTAGTGTCAATACTAATATAATAAAATAAGTAAACTATATATCTCTAATTAGCTTCCTCATCCTCTAAGTATTTATCTCCTTTAGGTGCTTGTTGCGTCATAGGTGATAACAATGTTTGATCACTAGGGTGTATGACTCTAAATCTTTGCTCTAACAGTTATATCATTTGCATCATCATTGCAAATTGTTCATTTTTACATTACGATTGAGTAGTAAGAATTGAAACTATTACCTTGAATGCGACATTAGCTTGTGCAGAAGCGTCAATTGTAGCTGATGAAGATGTGATAGATTTTGCAAATGAAGTAACGTGTTACTCCTGCCCTTGACACGACCATCATTGCTAACACCTCATACGATATCCAAATAAATGTTATTGTTGGATTGCCAACTGTTGTCCTCTATAGTAGGATACTGGACATCTCTCTTAGTTATCCATTTCTCATACTCATCATGGAAAAAAAGTATTGAAACATATAAATAAAATAAATAACTTTAAGTGAAATATCATACTACTGAACCAATTAATCATATAAATTATAAATTATTTCAATGTCAAACTACCAATCGTTTGAAGATGACAAAATATTTGTCATGCGTACACTCTTCTAGTTGAATGAATGCATTGGTTTCAACATGTTGCAAATTGATACTTTGAAAGCCATCATCACGTAAAATATAATATTTATTATTAGTGCACCCAATAAAACTTATACATACAGTAATGTTTGCTAAAGTTGAAAAGTCTCGTTAATTTTTCTTTTTTGCTGTTTATGTCTATAAAAGGTATTGGAACATGTACTTATTTGATACAACAGAATTTCTATGTCAATTTTTCATCTTTATTTTGTATTTTTGTAATAGTGAAAATTAACTAACCACACACACACACATATATCTAGATATATATATATATATATATATATATATGAAATTTAGCTATTTAATATTCCCTTATTATAGTTATCTGATTTTAATTTGTGAATTTCATATCAACACACTAATTACTTGAATTAATTAAAATTACATTAAATAATAAAACATTAAAGGGTGTAATTCTCTTAATACCAATTATTCTCTCTTGTCCGCCTATAAAATGAGTGTCATGTTTTAATTATTTATGAAATCAAAAGAGATATAAATATCACTTTTTTTTTTTGGCTTAAATATAAATATCACTATTAGCTATTGCTGGAAACTTAATTCGAAGGCGATTTATCTTGGCTTTAGAATAATTATAATGAGTGAAAATTATGTATATCTCTCTTAGAAAGGACAATGTAATTAAGAATTTAAGGGGATTTAATTTTTTAATCATTTGCTAAAATTAGTTTAAAACAGAAATTGTTTGGAAATATATTGATGTTAAGCATCCAATAACTAGACTGAAATACGTTGAGCCGGAAATATGATTACTGAATGAATCTATATATATATATATTAACAAACTAACTTTTGTACGTAACCGCACGTGAATACTTTCTATAATCATGTTCTCCAAAATATGAAATATAATTTTTAATTAGTTTATTTGTTTGTGCATTATAGACCTTAGAAAAAAATTATTTTATTTTATTATATATCAATACATTTTAAATTAATAGTATTTATAAGTGTTAGTAAAAAAATTAAATTTAGTAACATATTGTAAAATAAAGAAAACATAATAAATTAGATAAAGTCAATAAAATTAGTTATTTGAAATTAGTGAAAGAAATAACAATAATAGATTCATTAAAATGACAACATCATAAATCATTCAATTATATATATATATATATTTTAATTTTGGACCACGTCAAGTTATATTTATTTTCATTTTATTAAAAATTTAAAAGATAGTTGAATATTTTATTCATTATTTTTCTCTTTGATTTAAAAAATCTAAATTTAAAGAATTCTTGATTTAAGAAATGATTAATTTATTATTATTTTTATTTACTCCAAAAAATTCTTACAATTCAAATAATTCAATATTTAAAAGACAGTTAATTAATTTATTAATCAATTATTTTATTATTTTTCTTGTTGACTATAAAAAATTTACATACTTCAAATAAATATTAATACATGTATGAGAAAAATGAAAAATTATTGCATAAGAAGCTAAGAGTTTGTTTAACGGAATCTTTTCATCTATCAAAAAAATTTTTATATTAAAATGAGTCTACTTTACTTATATATATATAATAAATAATATATACTTCTTCAATATTAAAGTTTAGCTTCTGCCCCAAAAAAATCCTTAAATTTAGCTAGCTTACAAGGAGAAAGGATTAATGAATAATAAGGAACCAACTGAAACCAATAATCTTAAAATAATCTGGTCTCTTTTGCTACTTCCAATAAGTTACACTAAGCTTTCAATTTTTAATTATTTCAAGCGAATGAGCTATAAAACTAACAGTCAACACAGACACATGTGACATACCACCGGTTTACTGTTCCCTTCTTTCTTCTTTTCATCATATTTTCTGTAACCAAAACACTATTTTGGTCTCCCATTGAATATTTTAATCTCGATTTGGTCCTTCAATAAATATCAATCTCAAAATGATTCCTCAGACATGAAAAAGGCTCTAGATTTCATCCCTAATTTGTTATTCTTCCATTAAAAATTGTTGACAGGTGCTATGAAATGCTAACTTCAAATGTTTTATGTTGATCTGGCAAGTTTATTAACCATCTTCATCTCACATCACAAAGATATGCGAACATTTGTGTTAGAGCTTTCCTTACTAATTAGAGAACCATTCTCGTCTTGCTTCTCTAAGATATTATTATAAAACTAATATTTAATGAGGGACTAAATTGAGACTAAGGTAATCAATAGGGGACCAAAATAGTATTTTGGTCTATTTTCTATCTTCACCAATTTGAACCTCTTTCTACGCTGTAGTACTGTGCTGATAATTATGGTCTTAGCATGATGAGTCATAGACACGAAGGCATTTATATTCTGTTGCATGGCACGTATAGATTGTCAACTATGTGCAGGTAGTGGCTCATTATGAATATTATACTTTTCTAAGTGAGGCCGTACATTGGTATAAAAGTTCTAAAACGTAATATTTTAATTTAACAACATCATGAGTAAAATATTACTTTAGTCATTTATTTTTAATTAATTTTTTATTTGATCTCATACTTATTTTTATTATCAAATGATCCCTCACTCATTAGTCCATTCTCAAATCAGTCATCCACTGATTTTAATTCTTAATTTATTGCTTTGTTTTTAGTTAAAATTAAGGAAATACTAACTTTAAGATTAGTAAGAGATTAAATTAATAGTGAATAAATGAATTAATAAATGAAGAACTATATTGAGATTAAAAATCAATGAAGGAGTAAATTAAATTTTAACTTATAAGTAGGGGACCAAAACAATATTTTAATACATCTATCATTGAAACCGAATAAATATACATAACCGAGCCTACCATTTACATAAAGACTATAGGTGATATAATACTTGCGCTATAAAACTTGTATTTTGTCATAAGAAAAAAAGCGATCGTATTTTGTCATATAAATTGCAAAATCTCGTATTCTCTTAATTACATGTTATCTTTCACTTACTTAATATTAGGAAAAGGAAATTGCAATAATTGCACACCGATCTTTTTGCCCCTAGTTACAATTTTCTCACATAATTAATTGATTTGTTTGACTAAACTCATTTTCAATCACATCCAAATTAGTTGATTAAAAAGAAAATTGTAATTAAAGACCAAAATCGTTTTGAATATAGTTTTTCCGCGTTATACACATGCCAATTAAGTTAATTAAACACAAGATATAGGTAATTTAAACATTAATAAATTTTTGAAATATGTCAAATAAATAAGGACATAATTGCCAAATTTTAAATTGATCAGGGGCAAATGAACTAAAATTAGAAGGGAAGATGGCAATATGTAAATGCAGTTTTCTCTTAAATCTTGGTTATATATATATATATATATATATATATATATATATAAAAATTATAAATAAAATGTGTATAAACTTGAGTTTATTATAAATTTTGGTTGTAATCAATAACTGTATTTTAAAAAATTTATTATCATAATTAAATTCATTATTAGTTACAAATTAAGTCAAATCAACCATATTATAAAATTTATTAATTATTTAATAAATTAATGTTTTAGGCATCTAAACGTAAAATATCTAATAAAACTATAAAATATTATTTAAATATTCAATAGTCGTTATAGTATTACCAATCAATTGGAATTTATAATGCCCATAGGTCCAAGCAGTTAAGGCCTTTTTAGAATAAATTATTCTTTCCTTAAACTGTTCAAATTTAATTATAGTCATCCTAAGGTATTGTGAAAATATATACAAATATTTCTTCAAGGACGATGAAAATATCTTTAACAATATTATTAATTTTTATCATATATTTAATTCATTTTGAATTCAAAAGATGACTATTTTAAATTAATCAAATACATATCTAAATCTTATTATACGATATAAATAATAAATAAGAAGTTATTTTGATCAAAATAAATGTAATCATAACTTTTTTTTTCACATAAGATTAATAGATAAATTCAATTTTATTATATTAAATAAGGAAAATATAGTTGTTGAAAATAAAAAAGAAACTCGTAAAAGATGGTCAAAACCACCAGTCCACCCACAGCAATCATCGTCCAATTCATTTAAAAAAATGAGTAATTTATTTTTTGATAAATTACATCTTTTGCATACACACATAACCTCTTTTTACTACATCAATCACCTCAATATATGAAGTATACCTAGCTCATCAACACTTTCCAAGTTTCAACCTAAGGATGGATCTTCTTTATTGTTGTCTACAAATTTACTTGTAAATTTGTGAGAGATAAAGACACAAAAAAAAAAAAAAAGTATATGAGACTTATATATATATATATTTTTTATCTACTCCCTTTTATTTTATTTCTTTAGGAAATATTTAACCATAAAAATCTTAAGTCGAGTTTAGTTATTAGAATTTAAACTAAAGAATAAGAATAAGAATAAAAATAACATTTTTATGTCTGGTTGCTTTTAATTCATTGTATTTCTATTGCCTAAGAAATCAACTTAATATTTTTATTTTGTTCAATTTAATTCCAAACTTATTTTTTTTCCTATTCTTATTTATATTTCCTCACAAAAATTTCAGTAAGGAAATGAACAAGATACTGACTCGCTCTTGAGAGAATCCAGACTCAGTGTCTAGGGAATCCAAGCTCGCTCTCACCTGCACATGCAATACGCTCAACCTACAGCCCTACAGTACTGTGTTGAGGGAAGGATACTGACTTATACTTAACAAGCAGACTAACCTCACCCACCTACTCACACCAACTTTCCAAAACAATGGCACCTTCTCTCTTTCTTGTAGATGAGTAGGAGTAGCACTATTAAGTCAAGAAGAACGCATGCAGTAACAGATGGACAAAACCACCAGTCCAAGTCAACCCTTCTTTCTTTGTTTCTCTTGGATCCTCAAACCAACCAGCCAATCAACCCTAATATATATTATTCACTCCTTATTCAGCTTCATCATCCCACCCTCTCCCAAGAAAAAGATCCCCACCACCACATTTCTGTCCTCTGCAAATCTCTCTCTCTCTCTTTCTCTCTCTCTCGCTGCCTCTTCGATCTTGCCTCTTCCAATCATCGTCTCCTTCCACTATTCTAGCAAGCCAAGCTTTGATTCATTTGCCCTTTTGAGGAAACCACAAGTTGAAGATACAAGAGAGAAGAAAAGAAAGGAATATTATAGAGTATTTGCGAACATGAGGAAGCCTTGCTGTGAAAGGCAAGACATGAACAAAGGAGCTTGGTCCAAACAAGAAGACCAGAAACTCATTGATTACGTCAAGAAACATGGCGAAGGTTGCTGGCGTACTCTTCCTCAAGCTGCAGGTTTATATATACCTCCTCGATATGCACGCTTACACACTTATACAATATAAGTACATATTGATTCTCATCTGTATATCAAATTTAGTAAATTTTGCTGCTGCAAAATACGCATTTTTGTATCATATTCATAACTGCATAACATTAATTTTAACCCAAAATTACGCCGATAAGTGTCTGATATGGAGGCAAATGTACAATATGCCATTGCCAAATAATCGTACAATCACAAATACAGACGTATTGTGTTGGAATTTCATAGGTTTTCATATTATTCTAATGAGGTTTTCTACCTCTTTCTCTTCTGTCAGGTTTTAATTTGTACCTTAGACTAATAAGTTTGGCAGAAATTGTAAGTTGCATAGGCCTAGGAGATTAGTACATGGAGATCCCCATATTTGAGTATTGTTTTTGAGAGGTTTAAAATATGAAAGAGCATGTGTGCCAGTTTCTGAAATTTTGAGAAGAAAAGAGCTCTCTCCATGGTGTTTAAATTATAACTTCTTATATTTAAAATTAACGCAAATGTTAAACGTAATAATATTGTGCTTTGATGTTGATGAACAGGCTTGCTTCGCTGTGGCAAAAGTTGCAGGCTGAGATGGATAAACTATCTACGGCCAGACCTTAAAAGAGGCAACTTTGCTGAAGATGAAGAAGATCTCATCATCAAGCTTCATGCACTGCTAGGCAATCGGTGAGACTAATTCCTAGCATAACTATTATTACACAAATTCTCTCAAATTTTATGTGATATAATTGGCATATATAAATACAGAAGAAAAAATTAAAGAGGATTTTAATTGAGAATATAATTAACAAAATTTTCATACACCAAATCAAAATATAATTGGATCTTGCATTTGTTTACTTTCTCCTAAAACAGCTAGCACTAAATACCAAAATTTGGCTTCCTCGTTTAATTGAAAACAGCTCGTTATAGAGCAGTTTAATTCCTTTAGCATTAATTTCAATTTGGGTATCTGTCCATTTAGTTCTTTTCAATATAGCAATCTAGTCTCTGTGAAGTGTCAACGAAGAGTAATACAACATCTATCATTATTTTGTAAAGGGATCTCCTGTAGTTGTGGATCCCTCCATTTTTCTATAAGTCCAGAATGTTCCATGTAATTTGGTTTAATAAAATTTAAATAAATATTAAAATTTCTATAAAAAAAAATTATAATATTAATATATCTTTGCATATTATGATATTTTTTTAAAAAAAATTAATATTTAGTAAAATTAAAAAATTACATTTTAAATATTTTCATTAAACGGCCCAGATTCCAGATTCCAAACGTAGAAAAATGTAGTAATTCCCAACTAGAAAGAATCCTATCCCATTATTTTTCTAAAAGCAGTTAAATCTAATTGTACTTCAAGTAATTATACCTTTTCTATTTTGAAATAATTGTAAAAAACAAGGTTGTTCTACTTGAAATTGAGAAACTAATTCACTCTCACAAGTCACAAGTACATATATATACTAGATATACAAGTGTGCCTTGTCAAGAATCAAAGACTTTGATTAATAATTATTAACATTGATTTTTTTACTTTTCTTTTCTGTTCTTCGTATAGTTGGTCACTGATAGCTGGAAGACTACCAGGGCGGACAGACAATGAAGTGAAAAACTATTGGAACTCTCATCTAAGAAGAAAGCTCATCAACATGGGAATTGATCCAAATAATCACAGATTGAGTCACAAATACCCTCCCCTTCAAAGCCCTACCATATCTGCTAGCTCAACATCATCTGGCTTGAAAGGCAGTAGTTCCAAGAACAATAATACTGAGCCAATGAAGCCCCAAAATGGTAGTGGTGAGATCAATCATGAACAGGTTTCAGATTCTGCAAGTGTTTTGGAAAATGAGTCCTATGGCTTGCCAGATTTGAACCTTGATCTCACAATGAGCGCTCCTTCACAATCACCCATACCCACTAGTGCTGCTCGTGAAGACACTAAAAAGCCAATTCATCATGAATCTAAGTCATCAAGGGAAATGCATTTTGCTTCTCCAACTCTACTTCTGTTCCAGTGATTCACAAATCTCATGACCAAGTACAGAAACTATGCTAATCTTATATGGAGGTAGGGTGGTTTTCTGGTATAGTTTTCAAGTATTTGCTATCAAGTTTTCTAACGAAAGTATAACAAGTGGATACAGCCCTAGACCACATGATTGGATCTTTTAAAAACGTTTATCCACGTGTTATTTTTTACAAAAAAAATATAATTTTAGTCCCTCACTTTTGACCTCAATATCAGTTTGATACTTTTTATTCTTTTGAAGTATCAAACTAATCTTAAAGACAAAAAATGAAGGACCAAACTTATGTCTTTTCTATATTTTTTTAATAGAAAAATTTGATAGCAAATAGTTATAGAACTTTTCCAAAACCTTATCCTAAAAGAAGCCCCTCCATCTGTTGACAAGATTGAGATGCTTCACCAA
This sequence comes from Delonix regia, assembly GCA_037074485.1. Classification (NCBI taxonomy): domain Eukaryota; kingdom Viridiplantae; phylum Streptophyta; class Magnoliopsida; order Fabales; family Fabaceae; genus Delonix; species Delonix regia. Next base: position 30,520,855 of record CM073457.1, read on the forward strand.
CAATATTGGAGTATATCGTTGAAGTCATGGATTTGAAAAGTAAAAGGCTACAATATCGTTGAAATTGTAAACCCTAAGATTGATTCCACTGAGTTGTAAACATACTTGTATTTGTAAGTATTTACTGTTAATTATGTTAAAGTGATACAATAATGAATAACTCATTCTTTCTAATATTTCTTATATTACTTTTCACTTTCAGTTATTTTATATTGTGTGAACTGGTAATCATAGTATAGTTTGTTCATGTTCAGAGATTTGGAAACTATATAATAGTATAATATATATAGCCATGCATGAGTAATATTTTTGTATGCTTTTCCAAAACTGATAGGATCATTCAAAAGATTCCCATCTATAGGAATAACTCTGTCCTTTGGGTAATTAAAGGAATCAGGTTTACACTAGATCATTAATTTATTATTAATGTATTTTGCAATGCCTTTTCCTCATCTTCAATTCATAATGGGCAGCTACCCTATAATCAGTTATCAGACCTGTATTTATAATTATTTAGTGTGATAATTATGTATAAGCGATGATGACAATGAAGAACGTCTTTTTTTTTTTCCCTAATCTTTTTCTTATATGTAAGTTACTTTGTTGTCGTGTTAGATATATTAGATCTTGTCTCTATTTCCCGTAGAATTAGGAATATATATATGTGTGTGTGTGTGTGTGTGTGTGTTTTTTTTTTTTTTTATTCTTTTTTTTTCTTACAGGATCAAAAGATTCTTATCCTTTTTTTTATAAATGACTTTCAATTGGGTGATTCATTGACGGAATCTGGAACAACTCATCATTAATTAGTTATTAGAGAGAGAGAGAGAGAGAGAGAGAGAGAGAAATGTCCTTCAACCTTAAAATTAATTTGGCCTTCAAAGAATAAAAATTTTAAGAAATAAAAGTTTTCCAAAGATCAATTTGATTTTTTAAAAGGACCAAATCAGTTCAGTTGTTCATCTTTAAATGACCACGTGAATACTTTTCATTTTTAGAGAACAAAATTGATACTTTGGCAAAAAATTAAAGACAAAAAATATCATATTTTTTCATATATATATATATATATATATATAGTTTATTAGAGATAATAATCCTTTTAAAATATTACTGCTCATTCTTATTGACTGCATTTATTGATTAAATGAATTATTGATAAATAACTCTCTTGTTGCTCTACTAAGTAGTATGATTAAAAACTGACAAACTTAGAACGAGTTGCAAGTTAATAATCACAAATTACCTGTAATTAATGACAACCTAATCTATTCAGAGTTTAGTGTCAAACTAAAACCAATCTTTCAATTAACTCAATAATTAGACTAATAACTAATTAATGCTAATATATTTTGCAATTAAGTAAATTAATTTAACAATCTCCCACTTCAATATTATCAATTAATAATTAGAGCAATTAAGTAAACATCAAAATTTTAGCAAAGGTTAAGCAATTATTATACACTAAACCACATCAAAATTCATGAAAGAAACAAAAAAAGATTAAATTTGGTAAGAAAACAAATGATATAATCAACAACTTTTTCAGCATTTGAACTAAATGGAATTTATGGATAAATTTAAACGATTATAATATGTTATATTATATCACAAATGTCCCTAGAAGATTGAATTAAAACTCTCACTTATGTCAGAGATTTAACAATACTTAATATGATTTTATTGCTTTGAATACTCTTATATATAAGCCTTCGGGTTAATTGATCCACAAATATATATTTGCTAGCAGGGATGGATCCAGAATTTGAATATAAGGGGGCCAAAGTCTTCAAACCAAAACTTTAAATTAAAAGGAGACAAATTCTTAAAATGCAAGAGGACAAGCTCTTATAAATTAAAGAGCTAAATGAAAAATATAAAATAAACTTACATATTTGCAGGAAATGTTAATGACATAAGTCTAAAATAAGAAAAATTTAGAAATGACATGATGAACCAAGAAAATCAATCTCCATGGGAAAAAAATAATGTTATAATTGCCGAAAAAAAGTTTAATCATAAATTATATCCAAAAGATTTGGCTTAATAACTATACATCATATCTAATGCGAAAATTAGTGTTAAAAATGCTAAAATAAATTAAAATGTCCTTAAAAACACAACTCAAACTCTGTTTTAAACTATAATATAATAGATTTCAAAATACCCAAAGAATTACATGTTTCTAGAAAAACTCCAATATGCTAGTCTTTGTTCATTAGTCAACAAGCATATGTTTACTCTGAGATAGGAAAAATTCAAAAATGAAACAATAAATCCAAGATATCTAATCCAATTCAGGAAGCAATGTTATTGATGACAAGAAAGTTTCAATTTTAAATTATATTTAGAAGATTTGGCTAAACCAAGGACATTGAATCAAATAAAAAAATAATTGTTAGAAAGGCTAAAATACACTACATTGTCCCTGAAGAATATAACTCAATCTCTCTCTAAATTCAAGATAAAAAAAATTTAAAATATCCATAACTTACAGATTTCAATATATATATATATATATATATATATTAATGGGATTCAAGGCTGAGATTTGACAATCTTCTCTTGGACATACAACTTAATATCAAATTGTATAGAACTACTAGAACGTTTGTGATTTTGAGAGAAGTATACAACAAAACCATTATTTCAAAAAGATGGTTAATACCTAGGTATGCATTAAGCAAAATGAATATTAAAATTTAATTTTTTCAACCATATAGCCTAGAAAAATGACTTTATAACAAGTGGCGTATCCTACAGCCAAATTTGATCAGCTGTGAGTGTCTATTTAAAATTTCACCACAAATGAAATCCTCCAAAACATCCCAAGATGTATATATAAGTATATTTCAAGTCATTTACACAAATTGCATGAACTAAATGAAGGCTAATGATTGCAAATGGATCACATCTACTATAAGTCAATATGTACTCATACATACCTTGTAGCTATCACATAACTTTCTTAATAGTCCTTCATAAATCTAATCCAAAATCGCTTATGTCTATCTACCATGCACACTAACAACCAATAAAATTACGTTAGAATGAGTTCATACATACGCGAACAACATGACCACTAATAATGCAATTCAAGAAATTAGACCTACTTTATTCATCGCTGAAAGAATTGAGTATTGTTATATCATTCTCCTCTTTTAAGAGGAAACTTGCTAGCATAAAAAGGGAGAATAAAATTTCAACTCACATACGGTCCTCCCAAATGTTGGGTTTCTTAACAAGCAAAAAATTAAACAAGTTGTATTACAACGGATCTATGTTCTATATCAAAAAAATGACACAGTGGAATTCTAGTTCATACAAAACATATACTTGCACCCACTTTGTCTTTGGTAAGAAATAACGAACAATATTTTACTAAACCAAAATATTAAGGCAATAAGAAATTAAAATATCATCTTTAGATATCTCATTGATTCTTAAATGAGGTTCATTAATACACAAATTACAATAATATTATGCTTTCTTAACCTTATAAACCTTGACATGTTTCAATCAATTATTTTAGCCAAGACAACAAGCAAGATATTCATGCATAAACTCAATAATTTATATAGTCCTCAAGAAAATAAAATATCATCTTTAGATAACTCGTTGATTCTTAAATGAGGTTCATTAGTACACAAATTACTATAATATCATGCTTTCCTATTCTTATAATACCTCGACATGTTTCAATCAATTATTTTAAGCAAGACGAAAAAAATAAGATATTCATGTAAAAAATAAATAATTTATATAGTCCTCATTATTGGTCCTATTAAAAGTTTTTACTAATGATAATTGCATTGGGTGGAATAATAACAACTCATGAAAAAATGAATTATACATGAAAACATAATCATAAACAAGAATTCCTTTCAAGATTAAATTTATGCAATCATAAATACAAAATTTTTATTTGTCATAATCTCACCTAAAAATCATAAATTACAATAAATAAAAAACCTTTAAAAAAAATGGCATAACCAATATCTTTAACACTTTTACAATGATAAAATACGAGAAATATTAAGATATCATCTAAAATATACCAAACTACCAGCATAATATGTTAACAATATTATAAATTAATCATAATATCTTGATAAATGAGCCACCACATAATCAACCTTTGATCTCAATGAAATTCTTAATTCAGCATTAAAATAAAACATATTTTACTTAACAATTATTCATGATGCATAGCTACTATGGAAAAAAATGTATAAAGTTGAATTTTCACAAAATGACATGATTATTCTAATTGCAAGTGACAAATCCAAAAATATGTAAATTCACCCATATGATGTTAACAATTAAAAAGTATTCAAAAGTCATATAAGCAATTGGGACGATACGAAAATTCTTTTATGAAGATTATCTAAGAGTACTTTTAAGAAATTAGGATTAAATATGCTTTAATTAAAATATAATTATAATCCTCAAGTATTCGCCATAGACATCTGGACAAAACATATCTCTTTCTACAGTCTAAGATAGACGAACATAACCCACTAATATTTATATATGCTATTTTGGCTGCTTTTTACTATAATTTGCATCTTTATTCTTAGTTTTGATTAATTATCCTTAAAACTGTCAATAGAATTCCCATGTCGCCAGATGAATTTTGCATTTAAACAAACTCTCTACAATTTTACTTTATTGTGGCACAGACAATTATGCCACAATAATTTTAATAAATTATTTTTTAATCATGAATATAAAAAAAACTCAAAATCCCAACATTAAAACATAAATACTCATCATTGAAAGTTAAACACAAAATATATCTTCCGTATTGATGGACAATGAGATTTCCACAAAATTTCCAAAGTCTATTGTGAAGTAAAATATCATGAAATACTTGTTATAGGCATACATGTGTGGAAATTTGTACAATTATCATTTTACAGATATACCCTTAATTTGCACTGTTGTTATTTTACAATAAGCTCAGGCATCAGTATGACTGATCCTTGTGAGTTCAAAATCATAAAGTATCAATGGCCAAAGCTATCTTAGAGGCAGATAATAGGCAAACGATCATACTCAATGGTAAGTTGTATGTCATACCAATATAGTAGAAAAAAGAGTATATACATTTAATTTGGATGAGATGTTGTGCAAAATATCCATATATTAATTCCAAAATTATGAACAACATGCACTCTTCAGCATCAAATACAAGGAGAGTAGTCTATTATCAACAAAATTCTCATATAGATAAAATTCCAATATTCCATTATCTTATGTTACTAGAAGTATGATCATAGCAAACTATTTCATATACATAAAATTGTCAATCTTAAAGTGTATATTAATGTGTTTTCAACAATAAAGAGTATGAAATTTTTAGTGGCATTTCATATAAATATTAAAATATTTTATCGAAACTAAAATTATACACCATACGTATGCATACATATGTGCACAAATGAGTGCACACAGGAAACAAACTAGATTTATGGCGTAATGAATAATTTATAAAGCATTTCAATGATTTAAAAAATTACATCAATACATTTGCTATTAACATTCAAAGAAGTCACTTATGAAATTGGAATATATGTGCAATTATTATCACAAACTATAAGTGGTAATTTCAAATGTTAAATTTTTAGCATCTACTTCTAATGTGGCAATTGAATAAATTGCAACAATTCCAAGGATTTCTTCAATTATATCTGCAAAATTGTGTTTCACAAGAAACATTAAAATTGAATAGCTACTATAAGTCTCGAGTTAAACCAAGTAAATAAATGAAACAGCAACATGGAACTAAATATTTATAAAGACACTCGAAATGTGGTTTCAGGAACTTTGACACTTCCATAAATTTTATATATATATATATAAGTTCCGTTTAACTGATGAGATGACTCTGTTGATTAAATTTTTAACTTCTTATGTGATGGTTTATCATTTTTCTCATATATATATTAATAATTCTTTGAAGTGTATAAATTTTTTAAGTTAATGAAAAATATGATGAAATAATTAATTGGCATAAATTCTTTGTAGTCAACAAAACAATAATGAAGCAATTAATTGCTCTCTTAAATCAGAAATTTTTTTAATTGTGAGATTTTTTTTAATGAATAAAAAAATTAAAAAATTATTTTTTGAGGTCTGAAATTCTTTGAAATTAATGAGAAAATTAATAAATTAATTAACTACATTTTAAATCAAAAATTATTTGAAGTTCAAATATTTTGTAGAACAACAAGAAAGATAATAAATTAAGTAATTAACCTTCTCTCATGTTTTGACTATAAATATAACTTAATATAGTCTAAAATTAAAGTAAAAAAAAAAATATATAATTAAATAATTTATGATCATGTTTTTTTAATGAATTCATTGTCATTACTTCTCTCTTTCTAATTTCATACAACTAATTTTATTGACTTTATTTAATTTATTATGTTTTCTTTATATATATCACAATATATTATTAAATTTAATTTTTTTATCAACACTTATAAATATTGTTAGATTTAAAATATATTAATATATAATAAGACAAACTAATTTTTTTCAAGATATGTACAACATATAGACATTGAATATTACAATAGCATTCTAATATTATATATATGCATGGTAATATAAATTATATGTTAAAATATTCCAATTAAGTGTGAACCATCGAACATTCAAAGGGAGGCATAAGGTTGAAGAATGATTGGTGTGTGTCACTATTGTTGATTTCCAGTTTCACACGAATTGTGGTGGTAGGTGACTACTGACTGCCTATCTTCGTCAACAAACAGATATCATGTGACCCTCATTGCTCTGCGCGACTGTGAACCACACAAATATACATGCAAGTACGACTGGGGGGGAAACTTTCGAGAAAAAAATCTCTAATTAATTTCAGACGGCTTCGTCTCCCTACCAATTTATACGGTATCGAGCATTACATTTAAAAAAAATATCAGTTCAGTTTGTTCAAATATATTTAATTGATAATTAATTTAATATATTAAATTTAATAAAATTAATTTTAAAAATAATAAAATTATTAAAAAAAATAAAAGTGTTAAAAATAATACATTAAATTTGTTACTGTATTAAGATTAACTAATATTTTTTATTATATTTTTTTACTTTTATATTATTAGCCTGTTATTATCATTTAGTATAAAATATTATTTTTAATATTTTACTTATTATATTTTTATTTTTAATAAATTGATGAAAAATAAAATAATATTGATATATATAATATTATATCTTATTATTTCAATTGTCAATTTAGTTATTTTGATAATAAATTAATAAGAAATGGACTAAATTGATAACAAAATTTTGTGATAAACTAAATTAGAAATATAATTAGTGAGAGATCAAATTAAGAATCAATTGATAAGTGAGGGACCAAAATCATGTTTTATTCTTATCATTTATATATTATCATATAATACAATGCGATTTTTAATTAAATTCATGTAATTTAAGTTTTTTTAATTTTTTGAGAGTATACTTATAGAAACTAATTTAGTTTGCATGCACAGTTCTCGCTGGGATTAAACATGTTTTACCACTTGAATTATTTTTTGTGGGTTTATATAACCTAGTTTTAAAAAAAACTATAGTTATTCACCCTAATTTTGGCCTCCAATTATGTCTTCTCGATCACGATTAAAAAAATTGCAAGCTAGTCCCTGTATTAGCCCCATTGCAATGCTCTTTTTATAATCTAAATTTAAATTATTTTCTGGGTATAAAGTGAATAAAGTAACTACTTATTATTCATCTACCCCAGCCAAACTCTGTCAGGAACGAAAACGCTCCCACTGGTCTAAATATAGTAAATTTACGTAGTTGAAGTTTCTAAACTTTATAGATAAGGTAATTATTGTAATGGAGATATAATAAATTAAGGGGTGAATTGTAATTCTCTTCTCAATTGGAGAACAATACAATTGGATCTAAAAGTCAAGTTAAGATACTCTCACGTTTCTTTTCTCATTTTTTTACTATTTAAAAAAAAGATAGATATAGAATCAACAAAATCCACTTGAAAGGTAGGTCTCATTTAAAAGTATGAGTTCTACTAATTATTTCCCTTTAAGATGACACATAAAAATGATAAAAGAGACTGTGAGATTATCTAAATTACTAAAAATCAAAGCCAGTGAGTGTTATATTTCTTTTAAAGTATAGTTGAATTTGTTTTTAAATTTTAAATTCAGCGACAGATAAGTACAATAATTCATACAAGCATTAACTTTCCAGGCTAGCCTTCCAATAGGACCATGAACAAAAGCTGTTCAATTAGCCTAAGATAATGTATGTGATGCTGTAAATATAAGTACGCTGAGAAGTTGGGATAATAAATACGATGTTTAGAACTAAGGACAAAGGAGTAAGTAGTGCATCTAAGAATAGAAATCTTAAAAACCAATCAATAATATATGACTAGGAAGGTTGAGCGATTGGTTCGCATTTGCAGGCTCATAATGCATAACCTTCTCAAATTCTAGCCCCACTTTCTTTTACTGCAGAAAAATGCTGATAGTGACTACAGTTCAATGTTTGCAATTTAATTAAAGGAGTAACTTGGAAGGAAAGTTAACTAGTTTGATTTGATTTAAGGGTTCAGATTTAAAGATTGCATGAACCAATTCGAACTTGTCTATCTCCAAAAAAAAAAAAAAAATTTAATACTTTAACATATGAAATTGTGTAATTTGGATTGCCTTCTTTTTTCTTTTTTTTAAGAATTGTACAGATTCAACGATTAATCTTAAAAAGTTGAATTGTAACTTTTGGTTACCAAAATTGATAAAGTTTAAAATTTTGGACATCGTTAATATTAACCGATTAACTGAACAATCTAACAGTTTATAATTTCTTTGGAGAACTATAGAAAATCTGAATTCAATAAAATGCCTCTAAAGTTAGAAAGATTGAAAACTTATCAAAATCCTTAGCCATATCTTCTTCCAAGTTTCACACTTCATGTTATATAAAAATTAATTAACCAGCTGCCCAACTGATCATGATTAGGTTTATTTATAAATGTAAAAGGAGAAATTGCACCTATCACATGATATTTGCTATAATTTTATTTTTCTCCATATCAATTGAATTTTGTAAATTGATCCTTTGACTTTGTTGTCCCCTTAATCCATGACTAAATTGAGTATTTTTATATTTAATTGACTGAATACTACATGCTTCATGGGAAATGCTTAATCTACTAATACTCTTTTGCCCTTAATTACAATTTCTTCCCTTGATCGATTACTTGTGATGGGATATAAATGAATTGGTTAATTGCTAAATTAATTTATTGGAACCCAACTAAAAGGATCTTCTGATTAATCCAGAGATTATTTCGATTCCTTTAGTAATGAGGATTCAAAATATCACACATTAATTAATTAAAAAAAGATTCAACAAATAAAAGAAACATTAATTCTTTGTTGAAATCCTTCGTTACAAAGATCGAATGAGAGCGATTCTCTAAATGCCTTTTTTGGATATATATTCCATTAGTTTTGTGCATTGTTCGTTTTCTAATGTTCTCTCTTTTCACCTACAAGTCTTCCCACACAAAACTAAACTATCCACTGCTTGATATTGTTATATCTCACTGATAGAGATCAGTATAATTTCTTTGGCAATTTTACCATGATGGCATAATGGGTCAGGTTATATATAATTGAGTAAAATATTATTTTCATCTCTTTCATTGCATTTTATTTTTAATTTTTTAGTCATTTAGTTATCAATTTATTCCTATAATTTGGTATTTCATTGATTTTTAATCTTAATTTGGCCTATCACTTGATATTATTTTTGGTTCTTATGAATTTGTCAAAGATTAAATTGAAGAATGAAAATCAGTAAAAAATTTAATTAAAAATAGACTCACTAATAAGAGACTAAATTGAAATAAAAATCAGTAGAAACTTAATTAAAAATTAATTAATAAGTGGGAAACTAAAATGATTTTTAAATGTATTTAAAATTTTTGTTGACATATGCAGATATTGTTGTGTTAGGTGGCTTAATAATTGAAGTCTTTTGTTATAAGCACTTATCCTAGAATGGAATCATGCTTGGATTGAACATTGGTGAAAATTTGAATAAAATTTCAAGAAAACAATTACTTCCCTTCATGATACGAGGAGGAAAATATTATTTTGATTATTTACTTTTTAATTTATTTTATTTTAATTATCTATAAACTGAAAATTTTAAAATATTCTTTTATTTCTCTCATTTTAATCTTATACGAAATAAAAATTTTAAAATAGTCTTTTATTTTTCATGATTTAATTCAAAATAGTCTTTCATTTTAAAATTTAATTTTATCATTTTGGGTCAAATATTAAAAAATAAGAATTATTTTTTAGACTTTCAATTTATACCTAGAATTAAAATAAGATCAAATTTAAAAGTAAAAAATAATTTTAAAATTTTTAATTCGCAAAGAATTAAAATTAAATTAAATTAAAAAATATAAAAATATCTTTCACAATAATTAAGAAAAAGAAGCAATCAGAAAATAGACTGAGAAATACATAGAATGAAACAAATCAACAATTGCAAACTGATCATCTCATTGACTTTATTGTGTGATCACGTGAATGAAATTCCCAATTTACTTTACTTCAAAACGAAGATTGAAGCATTCAATCTAATCAACCAAACGTAATAAAAGCAATGACGTATATTAATGTTGTCTCTCAGGTTGTAAGGATATGACAATTCCTTTGACGTTAGACCTATACAAGCGGTGTGTCAGTACAATTTGTTGGGGTTATTCAATTCGTCTTAAACACTACGGCATTGCCTCATTTTTTTTGTATTAATATTGCATTAATTAAGTACGGCTACTTCATCAAGAAACGGCTATATTATACCGCATTTAAAATAATTTGGATTATTGAATTTTATTTAATAATTTAAATTTTAATAAATATTAAATAATTTCTTGGATTTCTTAAAATTTAAATAATTAATTTTTTATGTAATAATCTAAATTTTTTAATTTTATCAAGTCTATATTTTAAAAAATAACATTGTAAGTTAAATATGATGGTTTCAAAGAGTCGTCTTCAAAAATGATATGTGCTTGAAGGGCTAAAGGATGGCCCTATGTTTAGACTCTATGGACTGTGAGAACTAATTTTAGGCTATTGCATTTGAATAAGGCAATATTTTGATTCCTCTAATTACTTACAAGCTTATATTTAATTTAAGTTCTTATTTATTTTTATTTTTATTTTTAATTTGATCTCTTACTTATAAGTTTATTTTTAATTTGTTCCCTTAATGATATTTATTTTTAATTTCATATTTCACTTATCAGTGTATTTTCAATTTGGTCTTTTATTAATTTGAATATTAACACATTTAGTCTAAATTTAGTAAATAAATGATCAAATGTACTAACTTTTGAATTAGTAAAAGACCAAAATAGTATTTTATTTGAATTAAAAAGTTATATAACAATTATTTTGTCTGAATTTTTTGAATTTAATCATACAATGTAATTTAAAGAGGAAAAAATACTTAATTTGATCCCTCACTTATTATCAGTATATGTTCATTTTGGTCCCTTACTAACTTGAATATTAATACATTTAATCTAAATTTAGTCAAGACTAAGAAACTGAATATGCTAATTTTTAGATTAATGAGGGATTAAATTGAAAATTTAGTGGTAAGTGAAGAACTAAATTAGGAATGGAAAGCAATGCCCCCAAAAATTAAGAATGTAAATCACTAAGGGATCAAATTGAAAATTAATTAATAAATGATGGTTCTAATTAAAAATAAAAATTAATGAGAGACTAAATTAATAAATAAAAGACCAAATTGATATTTTTTTCATTTTACATTGTTTCTTCTTATACAATGACATAATACACTGCGTTTCATAACTAAAAGATAATCGTACGCATGTGTGTGTGTGTATATATATATATATATATATATATATATATATATATGTATGTATTTATTTATTTATATTTATATTCTTATGCATCCTAACTATTTTCAAAATCCACCATAAAATAGTGACAAACTATCACAATTTGAACAAACAAGTAGTTGATATATAACCTACTGCAACCTTTGATTAAAGGGAGAGTTCATTCTAAAAAAACTAGTTCTTTAGGTAGAAAAAACTTTTGATCTTATAAGTCCCCATTCCTTTGAAGAAGCCCCTAATGTGAGACTCATAACAATTTACCTCCTTCTAGAGGAGACGTCCATAGTTGCCCCTTCCTCATCTTAGCTTCTCTCAATGAAAGCATCAATGTTAGAAGCATAAGACCAAAGAGAAAATACATCCTAAAAAGACTAGTTTATTAAGTAAGAAAACCACTTAGTCTCATAAGCCCCCTTTCTTTGAAAAAGTTTTTCGATGTGAGACTTGTAACACCAACCCTTGGGTTTCTTCTAATTATCACTTGTAGGATATTTTGAAATATAATTAGAATTGAACGAAATTAAATAATAAATACATTCATAAATAATTCATGGTAAGAAACTTACATATTTCTCTTGATAACAGAAACTGATTGGAGTCTGGTTGGGATCACTAATAGTAGGAGATACCCACAATGTGTTGGGTGTATTTTGGGTTTTTACAGTCTAAATCCCTTCTTTAATTTGACTGCAGAATATTTCGCAGATATTCCTTTTAGAATATCTCAAGTCTTTATAAGTTATGCCCTTTGTATCTCTATTATCTATCGTATAATAGTATAACTCTTTTTATAAAGATTAGTTAGAATTAGGGTTTAGTAGTAATTATTGTAATTATTATTTTACTCTTATATAATGAACACCTCTTATAGGTGAACATTGTATAATATCTTAACATATTTAAATCTTAAATAATATATGATATTCTAACAAAAAACTATTTATTAAAACATTCTTAGGTGATATAAAACTAATGGATAATATAATATATATATATATATATATACACAATAAGAGTAAGAGAGAAAATCAACCAGAGAAAGAAAAAAATCATTTTCATTCATATGATCCTTTATATTATTACTATATAGTCCTGTTTTAGGACCTTATAATTATGAAGGTAAACCTATAAATTATAATGACATAAATAAAAAATAATTTATATAATTACATTACTTTGGCAAAAATAAGTACTATATAAATGCATTGAGAATTATATAGTATATGTTATTAAAAATGAGAAAAAAAATCATAGATTAAGAATACGTGTATTGAATATGATAGGATAAAATATATAAATATGCTAATTTTAAAATTTTAATGTACAAGTACAGAGATATATGTATATAAATACACTATTTAGACAAGCTGAGTTTGATGTCGTTTTGAACTTTGGTCAAACAAGATGAGGAGGACAAGGAAGACAATGAGGATAGATGAAGACGATAAAAGAACTAAAGCAACTTGGTGAAATTTGAACATAAAAGACAATAAAACGACGTTCCAGCTTATCAAAGAAATAGGCAAAAAACTCATAAGAACTATTTCAGCGAGTTTTATAATGCACCGATGCATTTTGTACGATTATCCCACCAAAAAAGTAAAATAAAATATTTTTTAGATTTTTTATTTATCAAAAAATTATTTTTTTTCTCTTACTTATTGAAATACCTAAATTGATTCCTCACTCATTAAAAAATACCACACTTAATATTTTACTTTTTTAAAAATACTAGATTTAGAGTTTAAGAATTAATAGATGAACTAAAGGTAATAGTTTTATGAATAATGAAGTACCAGTATAATATTTTTTAATGAGTAATGGGCTATTTTAAATATTTCAATAAATAAAAGATCGAAATTATAATTTTGTGACAAGTGAGATACCAAAAATATATATATTTTTAAAAAAAATTAGTTTATCAAAAAATTTTATTTTATACAAAATCCATCTCTAATTCAAATACAGAGATTAATTTTATATAAATTTAAATTAATAAAAAATTAATTTTATCATAATTAATTTATAAATAATTAAATTATCATAAAATACAAATATAAAGACTAATTTTATACTTTCTGCAGTAATCTAATTATTGTGTCATGTCCAAACTTCATAGTCTAATATTCATGGCATTTGTGTTATCCAAAGTGGGCCTCACAATTCTCCAGTTCAAAATATTGGGCTCCAATTTATTCATTTTATTTTACCCAAAACAAATGAGTTCCATTTTGGAGCCCCACTTCTCTTTATTTTTTTTTTCGGCAGATACACAATGTACAATTAATAATGCTACAAAAAGTACACAGATAAAATGTGACAAACCCTATAATTATATACTAATTTTTTAAAAAAATAGAATTAATTTTCAGAAATTTTAAAAACTTCAAATGAATTTATAAACTTCAGATCCCTCTGTTGTCAATTAATTTGTGATATTTACTCCTTTAACTATCTCGTTTGAAATACATTAGCACAGTCCAATTTTATTTCTCATATTAGTATTTTGAGAAAAATAAAAAATTGGTTTTCTACTTTTGTGTTGTGACAATTTGATTTCTCACAAATTTAAATTTGTACAAAATTAGTTCCTCACAAATTTAAATTTATATAAAAATAGTCCCTCACAAATTTAAATTTATACAAAACTAATCTTTTTGTTTGAATTAATAAGTGATTGATTTTGTATAAAATAATATTTTTTTATGAATTAATTTATCATGATATATTTGTGAATAATTAAATTATCACAAAGTGTAAAAATAGAAAAATACTTTAGTATTTTTATCTTAATTTTTTTATTCAAAATTACTATTATAAAATATCTATATTCTTATTTCATATATATATATATATATATATATATATATAAAAGAATAATTCCACTGCATAATTAATTTATGTTAATGCTACTTTTGCAAAGCAATTCTTTTGGGCCCAACGATGTCACGAGCCTAATAAGTATGGGCCTTTCTTTGACCGACTTTGTATGCCTAGATAGTAATTGGAGTGGTTGAGGAGCTCAAGTGGAAAGACAATCCAAGGCCTAGTTAATATATTCAGTTTAAATTTAATTAAAAATAAAATATTAAATGTATTAATTTTTATATTAACAAAAAATAAAATAAACACTTTTTTGCCAAAAACTTTTCATTCAAAACAGTATCAAAACATAAACAGCAAACAAACCAACAAAATACATAGCATCTAAAAATTTAATAAAAGATTAAATTAAGACTAAAAATTAATGAAAGATTAAAATTGTAATTTACTGTAAATAAAATCTAAATCTTAAAAATGTAAAAGTTGAAACACCTTTTATATTTAAAATACTATTTTGGACTCTCAAATTTCACAAAATTATTATATTGGTCATTCATTCATTGAATTGCATTATGGTTTTTCATTCATTGAAAAATATCATATGTAGTCCCTTATTTTTTTGGAAAAAATATACTAAAGCTAGTCTATTGAATTTAAGATTTAGGCTTTAGTAGGGAGACTAAATTTAGTATTTTCCTAAATTGTAAAAGACTAAGTATGTCATTTTCTAATAAGTGAGAGACTAAAATAATAAGTTAAGTTATGGATCAAAAAGATATTTTTTTTTATTTTAAAAACTTATGAGGTACCATTTGTTAGTGATTCAAAGCTCAACTAAAATTTTTACATTTTTTTTCATATACTAATTAGTTGTGCTAAGAGTTAATAAAAACTTAAAATGAGAGAGTTAATTGATATTCTCATCTTGATTAATTTCCATTTATTTTTTGTACCATATGATTCTCAGAAAATTTTCGCAATTACGTAAGTTTAGGACACTTCAAATGTGTATTTGACCAAGAAGGAAAGGGTGTAAAGAACTTTTACACACCAAACTGATTTGTTGGCATTTGATAGGAAACGAATCAACACGGTTCAATGATGTGTAAGAAAATGATTCAAATGATCTGTATTCCATATTTTTTTGAAACAATGAATCACAAAGTTAATTTTCAAAAAAAATAAAAAAGAGAAAAATGTATTTCTCATACTTTATTTTTTAAAATTAAAAGACATTGATTTGGTCATTTTGAGGATTCATTATTTTTTTAAAGATTTTTTTTTAATAATGATTTTAATATTTTTTATTTTTAAAAAATTTGAACTGATTTTAGGAAAAAAAAGAAAGTAAATGATCAAAATTATATTTTTCATATAAAAATATTATGTGTATCAAATCTGCCACATAGTTAGTAAATTCTACAGAAATTTTAAAATGCAATCAACACTTATTACAATTAAGAATGTCAAATTTTTTTTAAAAAAGTGGAGAAACCAAAAGTTAATTATTAATATTTTATTTAATAAAAAAAATACAATTCTACCAAAAAATAGTTGGATTAAGTGACAAAATAAAGTTGTGTCGGACAGAATGAATTTAGATTCAATCTTAAAGAAGAACCATTTAATGTTAAGGGTGTTATGCTATATTTATGACCAATCGAAGGATAGAAAAAAGTGTAATTATGTGTCTAATGAATGCATCCATTAAGCAAAATATGAGCTAATATTGTCAAATTTGTAAGTTGATTAGCTAAACTAGTCGAGTTATTGCTTCCACTATTTACTTTTGATATATATATATATATATATGTGGCAATTTTAATATATAACTGCCTCCAAAATCTTTTTTTGAAAAATTGGCAATCTAAACCTACATCCCAACGCAATATTTACTAGTTGCTTGTCTACAAAACCATTTAAAAAAATTATTATCTATCCATAATTTATTTTGAAAAATTAGTAATATAAAAAAATAAAACTTAAAACTATTATATAATATTTGTTAATATTTATGTTACATATAGTATTATAATTATATAATTATATATTTTAATAATAATTTATCAATCAAAATATATTCTTATAATTTTACGTTACAAATCTATATTTCAAATCTAAATTCCATTATGCTTAAACATTTTGATTGGACTACCATCTTCGTTAAAACTCATAAGGTTACATGATTGGACCTCGGAGTATTAACTTGAAATAAGGAATTCTGAGTTTATATTCAACTAACTGAAATTTGATAGCAATTAAGGTGAGCAGCGAACTTGCAAAAAAAAAAAAACTTTTGTTGTTTATTTATTATAAAATTATTATTTTAACCATTTATTTATTTTAATATTTAAAATAATATTTTATTTACTAAAAAATATTATATTTTGGTTTTTTATTTTTAAAAAAATTATTAAATTTAGTCTATTTATTAAATTTTAAATTTTAAATTTAAGTAACTAAATATTATATATATATTTTTTTAAAAACTTAGTATGATATTTTTTATGGGTGAATAATTTTTTTAAATATTTTAATAAATAAAAAATTAAAATAATAATTTTATAATAAATAAAAGATAAAAATAATATTTTGCAATTAGTCGATAAATCTAATGTACATGACTTCTAGTGTGGACACGACAATAGGCCACTCACGGGCCACCCAAAAATTCCACATGAAAAGAATGTGGACTTCATTTTTTTGTTTTGTTTTTGGAAGAAGTAGGAAGCATTATTGCGAGAACTTCATTTCATGGTCCGTTGTGAGAGAGATCCAACAAATAAGAACGTGGATAGAAAGAAACAAAGCTCAAGTTGCGTAGGTGGGTTGGAGTCTATGATAGTGACCCTTCATCGCCAATTGCTATCATTTACTAGTATTATCATTGCTGTCTTACCTTCTAACTATCATGTTGACTTTCGCTGCATCTTAATTTTAATAAAATTATTTTTAGATAATTTGATTAAAATCATTATACTAAATTAATTATCACATAAATATATCAAAATTATTATAAAATCTAATTAAAGATTTAAAAAATTTAAAAACTCATTTGTATTTTTAAATAAGAATTTTCCTTGAGTAATTATTGCGAGATTCTACTTCTATGAGTAAGGTCCATTGAAAGGGAGAACTTTGTATATAGCAAAAGTGAAATACATTGAGAGAGAGAGAGAGAGAGAGAGGGGGGGGGGGGGAGGAAAAGAAATGCCAGTTTTCCTGTTGCTCAGCTTAATTAGTTAAGGTTTATAAATATAAATATCTTAAGTTAGTGATTCAAGCATGGAAAAGTCTGTTTGATTTGTTGTTTGTAAGCAGCTGAAGAATTCAAAAGTTTGAAATTAATTCAGCTTAATATTGTTTAATTTTTAAAAAATTAATTTTATCTTTTAATTTTTTATTTACATAAAAATAAAAAAATAAATTTTGTGTTAAATGAACAATATAAATGTTTTCAAATAAAAATTTTTAAATATAAATTATGGTGATACAAAATCACATTTGATTAAAAATAATTTTAAAACTCAAGTTGATCAAAATTCATACTAGCCCAATGTTAATGTAAATATATACTTAATGTTTAAAAATGATTTTTTAAATTTCTTTTATTATATTAAAAAAATAATTATGAATGTATACATTTTATTCATTTAGTATTTGTCTCTTTAATCGCTATAAGAAAAAAAAAATAGACAAATGCCCCAAACAAAGCCAAAGGTTTCCACGACGGGCTTCTTCGTTCGCGAGAGATTATTTAAAGTTAGAAATATCATGCCTAGGCGTGTCAATAAGAGTTGAAATATCTTGACGTTGTTCAATTTGATCTTCAAAGAGAAGTTATTTATCAATTTGATTTCTTATGGAACTATTTTTTTAATTTTGTCTATCACGTATTTGTTTTTTGTTTAATTTAATCCCACATAAATAAAATATATTAATTTCAAAAATATTAATATAAAGTATATTATTGATTGTAATAATTTAATTTATGAACAATCAAATAAAAAAATATTTATATATAAAGAACTAAATTAATAAAATAACTTTACAAGGAACTAAATTAAAAAAATATTTTATTGATGAAATATCAAATTAAGAAGTAATTTTTTGAAAGGATTAAACTGAAAATTACTCAATGTGTGAAGAACAAGTGGACGACATGAGAGACAGCGTGATCCAGCGAATGGACAAAGAGAATATTCTCCTCTTCCTCTTCCGGTAGGTTGTTTAAGGAATCAACAATAACAACAACAACAATCATAAAATAAAAGAATAAAGCCTCAACTTATATCAATATATAATCTTAAAAAGAAAAAGAGATGCTTACACTAACAAAGACAATAATGAGAATGTTATACATTTGGGTAAATTTATTATATATAAGTAAAGTAAATTTTGTTTAATTGAAAAGTTTTATTAACAAATAAAATGTTTTATTAATCAAATTCTTAATTGTTTATGCGATGACTTTTCACCTATTACATATGTTAACAATTGTTTGAAGTATATGAATTATTAATAGTATACGAGCAAATTAATAAAGTAATTAATTAATCATATTTAAAATTTAAAATTTTTTGAATTGCAAAAATTTTGTATAGTGAATAAAAAAATTATTAAATTAATTAATCGCTTCTTAAATTAAGAATTTTTTGAAGTTTGAACTTTTTTGAAATCAACAAAAAAATAATAAATTAATTAATTAACTATCTCTTAAATATTTTAATAAAAGATTATAAATATAACTTGATTCAAAAATAAAACATAAGAAAATAATATATGATTAAATAGTTTATGATGATGTTTTTTCAATGAACTTATTATTGTCACTTTTTTTTTTCATTAATTTCACATAACTAATTTTATGAATTTTTAAATTTATTATATTTTTTGTATTACAATATATTACTTAATTCAATTTTTACTAATACTTACAAATATCATTAATCTAAAATGTAATTAATTTTTTATAAAGTTCATGCAATGCATGGAGAAATAAACTAATTTTAAATTGTTGAATAAATATATGTAAAATATATGAATCAAATATAGTCCGTGACATAAGTTAAGAGAAGAGATTAAAGGAATAAAAACTTTCATACTGGTCCTTGAGAGACACCTCATGTCAAATTATTTCCATCAATTTAGTTATATTATTTTAACCATTATATAATTGGAGAATTTAAACTTTTTATTTAATTTTATGATATTTGCAAGAGAACAGCTTTTTGGTTGAACTTTTATTTGACAACTTAATCTGATTGTCAGATATTTATTGAATTTTTTTAAAAATAAAAACAATGTGAAACACAAAACTAACACTCATAGTGGCCAAACCTTTTCTCATTCCCTTTGCTTTTTTATATGAATGTTTTATAGAATAGTCTCACTCCTACTACAAGACGACAATATATATGTCTTTACAGGCTGGCAAACCAACTCACCTTATATATATATATATATATATATATATATATATGACACCACATTATGAGTGTTGAGAATATTTAATTTTAGAGTAGAATGGTATTTTGGTATTTTATTTATTAGATAATTTATAATTTGATTCTTTATTTGTTAGTTTATGCTTAATTTAAAATTTTATTAATCTGAATGTTAATATATTTAGTCCAAATTTAACTAATATTAAGGGGCTAAGTTTGTTGATTTTTGGATTACTAAGATATCAAATTAAAAATATATTAATAAGTGAGAAGTCAAATTAAGAATAAAAATTATTAAAAATCTAAATGGAGATTAAATTGATAGATGAATGACCAAATTAAAATTAAAGATTAATAAGAGATTAAATTAAGATTAAATTAATAAGTGAGAGGTTATATTAAATATGTATAAATTAATAGAAGACTAAATTAAAAACTAATTCATAATTTTAAAATATCAAAATGATATTTTACTTTATAAATTAGATTGGACACAATTTAATTAATTTATTTTTTATAAACATATTTTATTTTTTTTAACAGGATATAGCTTTGTTTGTAAGGCTGAAAAATACAATGACTTCCATGTTGTGCATATTTTATAATTTAGTTTGACATAGTGAAAAAATGAACAACTTGTTCATTTCAAATTAAATATATAATTATAATATTAAAATGGAATAAGAAAAATAATATATACAACAAAATGAAAAAGAAAATAAAAAATTATGGGTACGTTGAATTACAAATTCACAATATTCCTAGCCTATGTGTATATTGTTGTTTCCTCTGTCTTCCCTCCGTGAATCTCGCTTTCCCTTCCTAACTATCTACCCAGATTTTATTAATATAAAGAAGAAATAATTCTTCTCCTTTTAATCTATTTTATTAAATAAATATTTATTTATCAAATAATTCTCAAATTAATTTTTATTTTTAATTTAATCCTCATTTATCAATCTATTCTCATTTTAATCCTTCATTAATTTTAATTATAAATTTAATTATTTACTTATTGATTTATTTTTAACTTAATTCTTCACTAATTTTAAATTTAGTTAAAATTTATAAATTAATTTTATATTAAAAAGAGACCATATTAATAATAAAATTAAAAATTAAAAAATTAATAAAAATTCAAATTAATAACGAGAATAAAATAAAAAATAAAAAATAATTAAAGACAAACTAAGAATAAATGACTACTAAAATGGGGTCCTAATTTTTATTTTTGATTTTTTTCTTTTAACTTTTATTTTACTTTATTTTACTTACCTCCAGGACATGAAGCCGTGAAATCTAAAACGCGCATTATGCGTGTCCATGTGTTCAGTGAGTCTTCTTGCGGAGAGAGCTTAGGATTCTACTGACGGAGGAAGAAGGAAGAGAGGAGAATGAAGACAGAAGAGGACGAGACAATGGCCGGCGGATTCGCTGGCGCCGGGGGCCGCATGCCGGAGCTACTAGGCCTGGTTCATGACATCGCCGGAATGTGTGGCGGTGCAGCTTCTGGTTCTTCCTCCGCCACCGCCATTGCCGCCGATGCTATGTTCAAGAAGGACTGCGTCGATCTGGTTCGTCGGATCTCACTTCTCTCTCATTTGTTCGAGGAAATTAGGGATTTGAAGGCTGTTGATTCGGCAGAGTTAAATGCTTCCACTTCTTTCAATGACTCTGCTAATTCCTGGTCCTCTGATCTGGTGCTTGCTCTCCACTCTGCTAAGCGCCTTCTTGCCGTCGCTAGGAATTTCCGTTCCAATTGCACTGCCGTGAGTTTTATTTGGATCTATTTTCTTTCTATTTTCTTTTCAATTTTACGTTCTTTCATTTTTCGTGCTTCTGTTTGGTTGCTGTAAATGGATGAAACTTGATGCTTTTTTTTTTTATTTTTTTCTTTTTTTAAATATCTCGGCTGATAATGTACTTCCAGTTGCTTCTGTTTCATAGATAACCTGCATCTATGTGCAAGCAAAACCCCATATTTTGATGTAATTTTGCTCGGTTTGAGTAACTTAGATCTCAAGTTCACACAATTGAAAATGGCACTTTTAAATATCAGCTATTAAATTTTTATGTTTTCTATCACAATTCTGCCTAAGAACTCTTGCTCCCCTTTTCTTTTTCTTTGATGAAAGAATGTTTTTTATAAGTATTTAAAGATATTTAGCTTCTTCAATTGACAAGGGTTGTTTTGTTTTGCAGTTTATATATTGTTCTGTGTGACTGTGTGGAAAAGCATATTACTTAATTTGAACTTATCTTACATAAAGATGGTTTTTCTCTTCCTGACTTGGATTGTTGAATTTTTGTGGGCATATTTATCAGTAAAGATTTCTGAAATTTGCTCTATCTTGATTCAAGGATGGAGCTGCGAAGACAATTGTTTTCCAATTTCAGTGTGTGACATGGAAATTGGAAAAACTATTGAGCAACTTACCATATGACCATTTGGACATATCAGAGGAAGTCAAAGAACAGGTAGGACTTGGATAAAAGTGGGATTTTCATTGTTATTTAAAATTTTTCTTGACTGAATTTTACCTATTATATGCTTTTCCAGGTGGAGTTGGTGAGAACACAGTTGAGTCGAGCCACGGAAAGATACGGATCTTTTATTTCAAATATGTCATCCAATGACTTTTCCCGGCCACTGGCTCAAAACATTAGTCAGGTTATTGGCAAATCTAAAAATGGGTTGCATAAACAAAACAGCTGTCCTGACTATTTATTAAAACTAGACAGCATTCCTAAAAGCAATGGATGGAAAAGTTGCAGCACATATCAGGCAAGTCCTTGCTTGGAAAGGGCGAGGAGCATCCCAGCCTCTTCTGAGGTTTCCATTTTAGATGTGATTCCTCCTGGAAGTCAAGAAAATTCTGAGAGGAAGAGCCTAAATGAAGTTAAAAAACCTGAAGCCATTGTACTTCCTCAAGATTTTCTTTGCCCTATATCCTTGGAACTAATGAGGGATCCTGTAATTGTGGCCACAGGTCAGGTATGGTTCACTTTAAATGCTGCATATGACTTTTCTTGGCAATCTTAGTGCTCATCCATTTTTCACACAACCTTTGTGGACTAAAAAATATTTTATTCTACAGACATATGAGCGGTCTTACATACAGAGATGGATAGATTGTGGAAATGCAACTTGTCCAAAAACTCAGCAGAAGTTACAAAATTTGACCTTAACACCAAATTATGTTCTAAGGAGCCTTATCACTCAGTGGTGTATAGATAACAACATTGAGCAGCCAACGGGACTAACCCATGGCAAGCTAAAAAACAGTGATGGATCATTTAGAGATGTTACGGGTGACATAGCAGCCATTGAAGCTTTGGTCTGGAAGCTCTCAAGCCAGTCCATTGAGGAGCGTAGAGCAGCTGTCACTGAAATCCGATCACTCTCAAAACGGAGCACAGACAACAGGATACTAATTGCTGAAGCCGGAGCAATTCCAGTGCTGGTCAACCTCTTAACATCAGAAGATGTATTGACGCAAGAGAATGCTGTTACTTCAATTCTTAACCTCTCTATATATGAAAACAACAAGGGACTTATAATGCTTGCAGGTGCTATCCCATCCATTGTTCAAGTTCTCAAAGCTGGAAGCATGGAAGCAAGAGAAAATGCTGCAGCTACCCTCTTTAGCTTATCACTTGCAGATGAGAACAAAATAATAATTGGCTCCTCAGGAGCTATTCCTGCTTTGGTAGAATTGCTCCAAAATGGTAGCCCTAGAGGGAAGAAGGACGCTGCAACAGCAATATTCAATTTATGCATTTATCAAGGGAACAAGGGTAGAGCCATTCGGGCAGGGATCATTACTGCATTGTTGAAGATGCTTGCAGATTCAAGCAAATCAATGGTTGATGAAGCCCTAACGATAATGTCAGTTCTTGCCAGCCACCAGGAGGCAAAAGTTGCAATTGTAAAGGCTAACACGATCCCGGTTTTAATTGATCTTTTGAGGACTGGTCTGCCGCGAAACAAAGAGAATGCAGCTGCCATTTTACTTTCCTTGTGTAAGAGAGATGCTGACAATCTTGCCTGCATAAGTAGACTTGGTGCTGTCTTACCTTTGACCGAACTTGCTCAGGGTGGCACTGAAAGAGCTAAACGGAAGGCTACTTCGTTATTGGAACATATTCGAAAGTTACAGCAGCTTTGAATGGTGTACCGTGTACGCCAAGAATTCTGAGTCTCTTTTTTCTCATTATTTGACAAAATGTCCAGTTTCCTCTTTGGTTTCGCAAACTGATCATTAGAGGTTGAGATATAAAAAAAACAGCCTCATTGATTCACCATATTCCTTTTTCGTTTTGTTCTTTTTAACCTGTCCTGTATGGGCGTGTAAAGTTATCAATTGATATATTGTTTCCTTGCAAAATCATTAGTGAAATTGTGTTTTCGTATTTATATTTGATGGAGAATTTACAACTATAGTGAATATCTAATGGTTGGATTAGTTGAAGATGAAGCTTGGTTAATCTGTTAATTTTTTGATCATATTCAGAAATAGAAAACAAGCTTAACCCATAATTTCTGCTCTCTAGCTATATTTGATTAGATAGAGGTAATAGATTATGAAAATTGAATCCAATAAAGCTGGGGATAATAACCAGGGAAAAAATGTTGCCAAACTCAATTTGAGCCGTTCGGTTCAATTCTCAGCTCAAGAAGATGGACAAGTACTTGATATTTAAATGATTTTGATCTTAATTGGCTAATATTGGTTAGGCTAGCCCAATAAACATTTGTCTAGGCAGAAATCCCTATTATCTTATTTAGTAGGAGTGAGCAATTGATCTGGCAATTCTATCATATCAGACCGAGTCAAAATAAAATAATTTATAATTTTTATTGGACTAGACTAGATCACATTACCAACTTGGGCTGTATTCAGGTTCACCCTAGGCCCGACCTAGCCTAACCCGAGTATTGTCTTTGTTTAATTTTATATATATAATAACTTTATTTATAATAAATATTTATAATATTAATTCTTTTCAAATTTATTAACTTTTCATTCTGAATCTTAATTTCATTCTTATTTCATTTTCATTTATTTTAAATCTTAATCTTTTTTTCTATTTTTCATTAAAATTTTTTTTTAATATAATAAAAATATAATAAATTAATTCGATGACTTAGCTTGGCACTTACTGGGTCAAACTAGGCCCAAGTTAGGCCTTGAGTCTAAAAAATAAATCCAAACTAAAATTGGGACGAACCTTGAATCATGTAAAAACCCTGCCAATATGCACCTCTATTATCTAGCCATTTTTTCAACAGATAACTTGAAAAATGTTGATAATAAACTAATTTGACTAAAGATACTCTTTATAACCAATCACCACTACAATTTCAGTTATTTTATAATCTTATATGAATAATTGTTTAGAATTATCAATTGATTTATATTGAAATGTACATGATTTATATTGAAAAGTACGTTTAAGTAAATTAAAAAATTGATAATGTAATTTTGATATATTCCAAACAATTTCGTAAAGTCAAATTAATAGTCTACCTCCAATTAGTTAAAATTTTAGATAATGCTTTCAAATAATATATATATATATATATATATATATATATATATATATATATAATTTCTTTGGGTAGCTTTTTACAATATTTATTATGTTTCCATAGATATAAGTAAATTTACACCAATGGCTCATCTAAATCGTTTTTGTACCCAGATTATATTTCAAATCGCGTTGATTTCAATTATGAGTTTAGATCTCCTCCAACATTACTGGAGGGGTCGTTTTCCAATTAAGAAAAGAGGGCCACTGGATTTAATGGTCCTAAATTTTTTATAAAATATATATTTTTAAAAATAAAAAATAATTATTCTTAATAAATAAAAACATATTA
Source organism: Delonix regia (assembly GCA_037074485.1). Classification (NCBI taxonomy): domain Eukaryota; kingdom Viridiplantae; phylum Streptophyta; class Magnoliopsida; order Fabales; family Fabaceae; genus Delonix; species Delonix regia. The sequence goes on from CM073457.1 coordinate 30,546,974, forward strand.
ATATTTTAAATTATTATTTTTTATATAGAATGATATCTAGTTAAAAAAATAATAAACTTTAAAATATATAGAATAAATTATGAGATGTTAAAAACATTTCAACCTTTTTATTTCTTCAATTAAATATTATTATCTATAAAAAAAATTTAAAATATTAATATATATATATATATATATTTATAAAAATAATTATTTTTATTTTTTAAAATATATATTTTATAAAAATTTAGGATCATCAGATTTAATGGCCCTTTTTCCTTATGGGATAAAGAACCCTCGAGGAGGGGATCCAAAAATTTTCAAATCTTCCCATGAAAGTAAACTTTTAATTATAATAAAAGATCATGGGTAGTCAAGTGTTTAAAAAAAAAAAACATAAACTTGATGGTACAATAATAAATGTTAAAATTTACAAAATTTGAATTTTTGATCATTTTAAGTAACTTCTCTAACATTTAAAATTTGACATACATTTCTCAGTTTTGATATTATGTGTAAATAACCTTTCGTTGTTTGTTAATTCATTATCTAATTAATAGATTTGTTATGCATCAAAGGGTTATCTATAAATAACTTAAAGTTTAAGAGAAATATATACATTAAAATTAAAGTTTAGAGGATTTATTTAATCACCATTCTATTAGTAAATTCATGGATTTTGTTTTTTAAGGGAAATGTGAATTATTAATTAATAATATGAGAGAAAACATAAATCATTTGTCCAAATATGAAGACCAATACAACGAATGGAAGCTCTAGCTAATCTATGAGCTTTATAATTGGCTTGCCTTCTAATCCTTTAATAAACAATGTCAGGCTTATTCAAAAAAAGAAATTTACAATCATTAATGATATCCCTTAAATTAGAGTCATCCGGGTTGGCTAAAGATAGTGTTGTGATCACGTGTTGGAAATATGAGAATATGACCACACTACAAGTATAATTATGACATACCCATTCTAATGTCGCTCAAATTCCAAGGGCCTCAAGGATTACTGGAGAAAGGAGTCTTGCAAAGCAGGAAGATATTGCTGCTACACAAATGTTGTCCTGGTTTTATACATGGAACCCGTAGCCTGAAACATGTTGGGTATGAAAAATTGTTGTGTTAGTAAAGCAGTGCCATGCATGAAACTACTCTTCCTTTAGGTTAGTTCTACTGGTTGCAACATTGAGTCCACATCGCACTTGTTGAGCTTGCCGCCACTAAAAAAGAAGTGAGAGACCACCATCAAATGTATAATCTAGCAAGGATAAATGTCGCTTCCATACTCCTCCTTTTCCAGATTTGCCATGTAATAGAACATGCTTCTGCTTGTTGATCACATGCACAATTATCAATAAAAAAACTTTAACAGATCCAATAAAGTAGGAAAGATTTTATCCCTGGTGGACTCCTAGGTTTGCCAGACCTCCTTAGCTTTTTGACAGTGAATGAGAGCACGAGAAACATGCTTTACATCATTATAAGAAAGGCATTTTCCATCCTCCCCTACCCCTTTAGACATCAAACGCTCCTTTACCGGAAGGAAATTTCTGCAAGCCTGCCAAATAAAGTTTGCCACCTTAAGTGGCATATGGGTCATCCAGATTTTCTTCCATGGCATCTCCTCTATAGCCTTTTATTTTCCTAAGGTAGCCTAAAAAATGACATAATACCCAGATGTCATAGTATACTGACCTTTCTTATCAAAATGCTAAATCCTCTTATCAAGTTTGGGAAATCTGCCAATCGGAACGCTAAGAATAGCGTTCACATTTTCCTCGACAAAAAGCCCCTCAAGTTTATTAACGTCCCAACCCATTGTATCCTCCAGAACTAACTTGGAGACTTTCAGATCATCAATGTTTGCTATGTTATCTGCTCTAGGTAGAAAATATACCTTATTGGGTATCCAAGGATTCATCCATGCTCTGATGGTGCTCCCATCTCCAACCTTCCACCTAGTACCTTTTCTAGCAATGTCTGGGAAGCCATAATACTCCTTCACGTGAAGCTTGGGTTTGATGACAACCCCACAGATCGGAAATCCCTTTAAGGGAAATATTTAGCTTTGAGAATTCTGAATAAAAGAGTATTGGATGTGGAACCCAATCTCCAACCCTGTTTACACAACATTGCCAAATTAAAGCAGTGAAGGTTTATGAATCTAAAACCACCACCATCCTTACTACTGCACATCTTATCCCAAGAAAGCCACCTGATTCCTTTTAGATGAGTTCCAAAACCCTACCAAAAGGAATTCATCATTCTCTGAAGCTCCTCACATAATGAAACAGGAAGTAGGAATGTACTCATACAATACACAAGAATGGCCTAAGCCACAGATTTATGGAGGATCTCTTTCCCTGCTCTAGAAAGGAACTTATTTCCCTGGTTCTGTAGGTACTTTTAGAGTCTATCCCTAAGGAATGCAAAAATTGCCTTTTGTTTTTACCAATGAGTGATGGGAGGCCTAAATATCTTTTGTGGTTAATATCACCTGTGATCTTAAGAATATTTTTTAGGTTAGCTTAAAGCTCTTCATCAATATTAAAACTAAAAAAGTTCCTGATTTTAGAAAATTAATTGATTGCCCCGAGGCGGCCTTCGATGTATTATGGATCCTCTTAAGATTTCAACATTCTTCTTCTTCGACCTTACAAAAGAAAAGAGCATCATCTACAAATAGGAGATGGGTGACTCTGGGTCCTTTCTTGTTGGCTCTGCACCCATGGATTCTCAGACCCTTGCAAGGAGTAATAAGTCCAACCTCTTTTCCGTTGATAAAAAAGGAGTACTTCACACTCTTGACAGTCATCATGATCTAGATAACCAATTTGTCTTGGAAACCCATCTTTTTCATAATGGCTTTAAGATATCCACAGTCGACCCTATCGTACGTCTTACTGACATTTGCTTTGATTGTAATCTATCTTTTCTTGCCTCTGGTCTTCCTTTTCATCTTGTGAATAAGCTCAAAAGCTGTCAGAATGTTATCAGTAATTAAGTGCCTAGGTACGAATGTAGATTGGGATTTAGAGACCACACCAGATAAAATGAATATTATTATGTTAGCCAGGACTTTAGAGACAATTTTGAATAGCACATTGCACAGGGAAATAGGTCTTATGTCCTTTACAGATTGTGGGATATTGATCTTAGGGATCAAAATAACAAGAATATCAGATAAAGATTTTGGGAATCTACCTTCATTTAAACACTATGTATAACTTTTGGCAATATCTTCCCTGATCACATACTAGAATTTCTAAAAAAAGGCTAGGTTAAAACCATCCAGGCTAAAAGATTTGTTAGGATGTATATGAAACATAACCTTTTTGAACTTAGCTGTCATAAAATGTTGTTTTAGAGAATTGTTCTTTTCAAAGGAAATAATTCTTCCAACATGTCTCAATACCGATTTGTAACAACTTGTAGAGGATAAGAAAAGTTGTCTAAAATAATCTAAAATCAAACGATGTATCCCCTCCTTGTTTTGAATCCATACCCCATCATCATTCATCAGAGCATTAATATTATTTTTCTTCTTCTGAAGGGCTGCATATGAGTGAAAAAACTTCAAATTTTTATCGCCTTGTTGTAGCTAATGGCACCTGGCTCGTTTCTTCCACATTGTCTCATCTAGTTCCAACAGTGTATTTTGCCTTTCTTTTAGTTTCTTAGACACTTGAATGACTCATTTGCGAGCGTTATATCTGAGTGTAGAGATCGAAGGATAACATTGATCTCTCTGATCTCATTTTAATTATCTTGTTGGAACTCCTTTGCCTAAGACTGAAGTTTTGCCCAATAGGAATTCAACTTGTTGATGATATCCATACAACTAATGTTACTCTAGCTTCCTTCTACAACATCCTTTAAACCTTCTTGTAGGATCCACAAGTTTTAGAACTAAAAACGTTTTCTCCTCTGCAACCCATCCACCTACTGCGTCATTACTAACACGGGGGAATGATATGAGTGGGACTTGATGAAGCCCCTTGATAGGTAATCAGGGAAGAGGGACAACCAGCTATCATTTGCCAAAGATCTATCAAGTTGCTACTGTGTAATCTCACCGTCACGACACCTTCTCTGCCATGTAAAAAACACACATATGCTGTTAAGATTGTTTAAATTGTAAGCTTGAACTACCTCTCTAAAATAGTTGAGTAAGTATAGTGGTTGAGCGTTCCCTCCAACTTTCTCCGAAGCCATTAAAATGTCATTGAAATCCTAACGCAGAGCCATGGAACACTGGGGTCAGAGGGTTATAGTTGTTTAAGTAACCTCTAAGAGTTATGTCTCCTACTGTGTTCGGGGTACCTATAAAAACTGGTCAGTCTCCAAGCAATATTGGTAGCACTATTGATATGAGTATTGATGAATTTTGAAGAAAAAGACTCCAATTGCACTATATTCGCTTCTTTTCACAATAAAGCCAAGCCCCCACCACCTCCAATCTTGTATACATAAAAATAAGCCTCAAACTAAAGTAGCCTTTAAACCTCCTCCACTCAAGACTTTTGTGCAAGTGTTTCTATAAGAAACATCACCTTAGTCTACCACCTTTGAATGAGCTCACTTAGAGCTCTAACTTCTTAGTGATTGCCCAGTCCCCGACAGTTCCAACTAAGAATGATCATGGCTACCGGTGGGGCTGGTCGACAACTCCTGTTGATGATTGAATGATTTGGTGAGTGTTTGTTTCATCCATGTAAGGATGTGTTCCTCGGGTTAGTATTTCTAATTTAGAGGCTGAGGGTCGAAATCATTTTTTCCTTTCAAATTGGCCTAATGGATTATCTTCTTAAACTAAGTCCAGATTCAGGTTCACGTGATTCAAATCTCGTTGGCTTCTTCCACTTGATGATCACCTAGCCATGCCCGTTGATGTCGCCTTATGTTTAATGAGAGAATCTTGTTCTTTATGCATAAACGGTGCCTTTTCCATAGACATAGATTTTAATTGCTTAACCAGGCTATTGTTTCCTAATTTGCCTCCATGATCGTTGCGTAACTAATTACTAGTGATAGTCACTGCTGGCTGGCCGATCACCCTTAGGGATGCATCCCAGTGCAGTGGGAGCTTTTTACTTGATCCTTTAACCATTTGTAAGGGGTAGAAACTCTTAGAATGACCGACTTTATCGCATAAGAAGTAGAAAAAGGGGCAACTGTTCATATCTGAACGTGGCATAATAGGTATTCCTATTGTTCAACAATAGTTTCCCTTATATTTAAGTGGCTCCCTAATGTCTAAACTTAGTATGATATACATGAAGCCATTTCGCCCATCACTAGATGTCTTAGCATCGTATTGTAGGAATGTACCTAAGAAAGCACCAAACTTTGCCGCTAACGCTAGTTGCTTATTCACTAACCCTAACAGCAGATCATGTATCTGAGTCCAGATATCCATGGAGATTAATGGGAAGGAGAGAAGATCATCGCCATCTTTAACCCTCCTAATAAGAGGTAGATGGTTGTTAAACGTCCATGGTCCACCATTCACAACTCGATTTATATCGACATTGCTGAAGAATTTAAAGAGGAATATGTGCTCTCCAAGATTTTTAATATAAACCCTTCCTATTGGGTGCTAAAGATTAGTGAGAGTGTTCCGCGTAGCCTGGAAGTTTATCATGCTCATCGTCAAGAACGTTCTAACCAGATTGAATTCATACTCTACCAGTAGACCATTGTTGCTAGGGTTCAAGTCATTTATGCCCCACGCCTCTTCTTAAGCCTTATGTAGATTAATTCTTGCTAGATCAAATTCCATGAGCAGAATGCCAAAAAGGAAGTCCAAAATGTGCTATTGGACCTAATTTGATGAGAGAAAACGTGCCATACATATAGACCTAATTTGATGGAACTAATGGATTTATTCATTGTGAGGGTTATTTTCATAAATTTAAGGCATCATCTTTGATGCACTCATCATTTTAAGTACACTTGTATACTCAGTTATAATATAGGGACATAATTGTAATATTACTATTTTTTGGTTGATATTGTTATAATTATATTCTACATTATAGCTAGATGTACTATTGCATTCAAAATTGTGAGTGCACCAAAGATGACACTTAAATTTAAATGTTTAGAAGAGTTTATTGTCAATTTTCAAAGGTTCAAGTAATTATTTAAGCATCACCTAAAATTTAAAATGGTCTTATGCATTTTCACATTAACATAATAATAATAATAATAATGTAGGCTAAATGATCAAGGCATTAGTGAGATTAGGATTGCAATCCTTACGTTTACTCGCGTGGCATTTGTGATTTTAATAATCCCTAGAGACAGAATACTAGCAATAATAAACTTTGCTTAGTTAGAATTTATTTTCTATAAAGTAGCGAAAACTAAATAATCAAGCCAATGAAAAATAATTATATAAAATGCCAATAATAAATTTCATTAAAAAAAATTATTTAGCATGTCTATGTATTTATTCATGTAGTTTATTCTAAAAAGAATGGGTTTATTTATCTGTCCGCTTATATGCCGGCTCAATAATTTAATATGTAAATGATATATGTTTTTAAAATATAGTGTAATTATATGTTTGATATAAGAACTTCTATACGAAATATTTTATTTATTACTGTTTTTTAAAATTTTTCTTGACATGATTTGTGACTAAAGTTTCCTCTAAATTTTTAATTTTAAAATGTTATTTTATTTGATTTTCAATTTTTTATTTTTTGATAATACAAAAAACATATTATGTTTCAAAGTTTGTATACAATCATTATAATTAATAACTTATGCTTAAAATATATGTTTACCGTACAACACACCAACAACGGGTATATGAATTATGGAAAAGAAATTTATATAAAGTTTCTTATATCTTTGGTATGTTGTTTCCAGTTACAATTTAACAAGTCTTTGGTTGTGTAATTATATCACAACCTAATTGTTGCATATAATTGTTTTATTTTAAAATTACATTATAAATACTTATTAGTTCATCAAACACTTGTCATATTTTCATTGAATAACAACATAGCAAAGAGATTAGGACCACATATAAGTCCAATCTATAAATGATGGGTAAAAACTTATATAAAGTTCCTTATATAATTATTATACTGTTTACAATACAAGTGTTTGATTATTCAATAATATTACGACATATGTATCATTGTTGCATATATTTGTTTTATTTCAAATTAAATTATAAAATATTATTATTAGTTGATCAAATACTCGTTGTATTATAATTGAATAATAACATAGCAAAGATATAAAGACTTATATATAAGTCCAGTTATAAATTATATATAACCCCCAACCCTCTAGGTTAGGAAGAAAGTGAAGCTTTAGTGTTAGGTTCAAAAGCCTAAGAATCATATTTCGATTCTGATTTATTTAAGCAAACAATATTATATATTTTTGTTTTGGTAAAAATATTGATATGAATAGTTGATAATCTTGATGTATTGCGTACTATAGTTATGAATTAAGCAATGAGTCGTTGAATATTGAAAGTAAGGTTTTCCTTTTTAGTATTATTGTTTCAATTGTGAGATTTTACTTATCATTCTATCAATGTAATATTCTTGAAATTTATATACTAAATACAAGTGGAATTTTAAAAAATGATTATTATAAATTTAAAATAGTAAGGAAATGCAAGAGTAAATTTTCATGATTAAGAAACATTGAAAAAGGAAATTTAAGAAGATCCAAATATTAAATGAAGTAATATTATAGTTTGAGGCTAACACAAATGTTAATTCCCTTTGTTGTCCAGTGTACTCTTCTTGTTGTCACGCAGTCTGGTAAAGCTTCATTCTCACAATTTCAGCGCCAATTATTGGAAAATTTGTATGCTTCTCTTTAAAATTTTCAAACTTTGTTCTTGCAATTTTAACGCAAACTTGAGCAAAATTTCAATGTTTTTTTTTTTTTCAAAGTTTTCAAACTTCAATCTCACAATTTTAGTGTGAATTCCAATATAATTTGTATGGATCTCTTCGAAATTTTCATAGGCCTTTTGCTTAAGGTCAAATTTTGAAATTTTCTCCATCATTTTCACCAATAGTTGCATCGTTTAAACTCTAAGATTTTAAATCCCTTTCTGCATCATGTTCTTTGCAATTTTCGAGAAGTTTGAGTGAAATTGGTATGTTTTTCTTTGAATTGTCTTAAGGCTTCAGTTCTAGTTTAGGGCTTTAGTTCTAGAATGTATTTCAAAGCTTTCTTGCTTACTTTGATTCATCAATTTCTGACAACTTGCTCAAAATCGAAAAGCATCAAACTTGGGACTATTCATGCTTGAAAAGTAGAATTTGGAGCTCGATTCAATAATCTTGTCAAATTGAGTTGAGGCTTAGTAAATTTTGAACCTTTCCCATCTAAAATTAGTGTTCAATTTCAAGTTTTAGCTCAATGTTGGTACTTGTAGGATGATGAAATTCAAAGTCTTTGGACTCCTCTAGCTTCATTAAGTGGTAGGTAGATTTATTGTTTTAAGTGGTATGTGTATTTCATAATTTTCTTGATTTTCTTGGATTTTCATTTATATAAAAGGAGGGAAAGAGGAATGGAAAACCTTGTTGGAGTTAATTAAATTGGCCTTAGGTGATTATTACCATTTAATGAATAATATAGAAACTTGGTTGGCTGATCTCTAATGTTACATTGGTGAATATTGATAAAATTCTTGAGTATTAAATGCAAATGTAATAAAGCATGTTGATAAGATTTATAACATTTAACATTATTTAATATCATGAAATTTATTTAAACTTGATATCTTTTCCCAAGCCATTGATGAAGTCGGATGGTTAATGATTATGAGAAGCAGAAGTGAGGGATGAGCAACTTAAGGAACCATAATAATGAAATATGTATGTATTTAAATTTTGGACTTTAGTCAATTAGTCTTCTTAAACACCTTATTTTTCCCCAATGCTAGATAATATTTTTTGGCCCAATAATTTGAAGGATGAATTATTACCATATAGATTATTTAAGTCTATTGGAAAATTTTCCTAAGTTATATATTTATGCATACGTTAACCTTAGGAATATGGTTGTAACCTATGCCACATGTAAAGCGGTTAGACTTAGAAGAATTTTGAAGAATTTACATCAACAAGTCAACATGCCAACAAGAATTCACTGTGATAATATGTCTACATAACAAAAAATCATATTTTTCATAGTCATACTAAACATATTGAAATTTGACATCAATTCATATAAGAGCTCGTGGAACAAAGAGAAATTTAGTTAGAATTTTGCAAGACTAGAGATCAAGTATTAAATATTTTTACAAAGCTAATTATTGTAGAAAAAATTGTCAAATTCAAAGAAATGCTAGGAGTTACAAAATTATTCTAGATTAAGGGAAAATGTTAAACTTTAATCTAAACAAATCAACTCATTATTGGCAGGGTGAAATAGCTATAGTACAGATGTAATAACGATAACTAAATGAGTTAGGTGTGGAATGTTGGTAAGAGAAATTATGAAGCTAAAATATTGAATGCAAATAGGTTGATATTAATTTAGAATTGTGTAGAAACATACTAGCCTAAATACATCCACAATGTAAGGCAATATATATTTGTATTTGTGCAGGGCAGGTGTGAACAATTCGAGAGCCATTTACATTCATTCTCTTTCTTCCTTTCCCATTGTTCTTTTAATCTAAAACACTATCGTTAAAAGGTGTATCTTGCTGGGAATTTTCAGCGTCTATTTTAATGATTATTTGACATAATGTCTAGCTTCTTTCATGGGTTTGCAAACTGATCATAGGAGACAGAGATGTATTTAAAAAAAAAAAAAGTCATTGATTAATCATATTCAATTTTTCGTTTGGATCTTTTTAACCTGCGACTAGGACAAATCATGATAAGCGAATTTTGTCCCCCAGTCATAGTGACTTTTCTTACTATTTTAGTTGTTATTCATATTTATATCTGTGTTTTTCTCCCCTCATATTCTATAGGTTTTAGACTTCTATGTTGGTTTTTTCTTTTCCTTTTTTCTCCTTCTTACTAACGTTAACATTTTCTTTCAGTGATTGAAGTGCTACGTATAGTGGTTGCTTTACGGCTAAGAGGTAGTGTGTGCTACAAGTGAGTGGGAATTTGTGTGCCACGACATTTTTTCCTGCCTTGTGCAGTGGAGGCGTATTCTTTCTGTAGTAAAGAATCCTCTCCATGCTTTTTACAGTTCTGAACAACTTAAGATAAATTGTAATGTAATTTCTTCGTGCAATCATGCTATTTTGAATGTACAGTTTAAGTAGAGTAGTTGAATTCTATTGTGATTTAGAGAAAAATATTGAAATATTGAACAAGTAGAAAGTATATGATAATCTAACTATACAAATTACAATTTTATGTTTTGACTATAATGGTGGGTCGTAATTCAAATTTTTTACATATATATGAAAATTTAAGTACCTTTTTTATATTAAATAATTTTTTTTATTATTTTTAGCAACAAGTTAATAATTAATATTTTATAAAAATTAAAAAAAAATGAGAGAATTTCAGTCATCATTAGTTTGTTTGGTTTTTTTTTTTTAAATACAACTTGAAACATTGAAATTAAAATCCCACGTATTAGCCAAAAAAATAAAGTACACTACTAAAATATATATATTTTAGATATTCTATGAAGTACGGGAATTTATACCTAACACTAAAACAATCCTAATTGTCTAATGACTTTTACTCTTCCCATCTCAAGCTAACTGCATCCTTAACTAGTTCTACTCGCGTCACGAACAGTTTTAATTTAGTAACTTGAATTTCTTACATCTATCCTCGAATTCTGCATTTAGAGTCTCTTTTATGGGCTTCGACGCAATCCGTTTAACATCTGAGTCCGTATTCCTATTGGGTCACTGATCTTTGTAGTCAAATCAGAAATCATATTCTATCTTAGAATTCGAAACTACAGGGTTTGGTTAAGGTTTTGTGCTTGTAGCAGTAGGTGGAGGCTTGTTAAATTTCAAATCTAATAAATCGAAGCATGACAAAAATTCCACCTTGTTAAATTTCAAATCTAATAAATCGAAGCATGACAAAAAATTAGGGAGATCAAGTTTTCTTGAATTTATTTTATTGCTAAATTTTCTTATATGAAAAAATGACACTATTTATCATATAATAATAATAATATAATTAAATTTACTCCAATATCTCATCTAAAATAATTATACATATCAAACAATATTTTCATCCAATTTATTCGAAATATTTTAAAGAAAGTGAACTTTTATAATCCAAAGTCACGTAAAAGTAGTACAAATGCACCGTAATAATATTTGAACTAAAATGGATTAAATGACAAAAGTATGAGTAGTTCGGGGAACGTTGCAGTTTGTGTTTGTGTGCTCTTCATCATTATGATTTTATATGTTCATGTTTAGAGTACATTGCAATATAAACAATATGCTTCAACAAAATATTTTTTTACAATAGAAGAAATTATATATTAAATCATTCATAACTAATATTTTTGCAAACTTGTCAAGTATAAATAGAGTTCATTAAAAAGAGTTAGGAAAAAGTATATTTCATTCTTATAGCTTCACTTGATTTTTAATTTAATTATTATTGTTTAAAAATTTTTAATTAGCTAGTCCTCATTATTATATTTATATAAATATTTTGTCATATATAAAAGTTAATCTTACTTCATTTTATTAACATAAATTTCACAATCCTTGAGTGTTAAGGTAACATTAGCAAAATTTAACAGAATATTAACAATAGTGATTAAATTAAAAATTGTAAACTGCAAAGACCTAATTACAAACTTTTAAACTACAAGGATTCAATAAAGAATTGAATGAAACTCTAGATACTATTTTTTTAACTGAAGAAACTATAGAAATTGAAATAATAAATTTTCAAAAAATTACTTAATAAGTTTGTTAACTACTCTCATAGATTATTGTACTTAAATGTCCCTCAATTAAAAGTTAAATAAAGTATATAAATCCCTTATCCTTTATCCTTCCAAGAACATGTCAAGTTCTGAAACTTTTATTATTTATTGGGTCTAGAAGACAAAAGACACTCCCTATAGTAGAAACCTGAATGGAAAACCAACCACAAGTTCACAACCAATGAGTACAATAATAAAAAAAACAAAAAAAAATGTATGAGATATTTAATGTAACGATTGTTTTATTTAAGAAAATGAAATTTTTAGATATTAAATTTAGAATTTTAAATTAAATTTTTGTCCTAAGTAAGCAAATATATAATTACACTAATAGAATCTACTTACTTATCAAGTAAAATATTATTTTAATCCTTTATTTATCAGTTAATTTTTATTTTGATCACGAAGATTATGAACTTTAAAATCAATATATTTATTCCCTTAATTTTAATCAAATTTAAAATAACTTTGCTAACATATAAGTAAGTTACTAAAAGGAGAATAAACAAATAAGTAACGGGATCAAATTGATAATACAAATCAATAAGAAGGCAAATTGAGTCAGTAAAAGGTATCCTCTAGACATGGACAAAAACTGGCACTCTTCAAATCAATGGTATTCCAATAGACATGTGTTTAAAATAAAAAATTGGTGGGATATTAACATAGATCTATTTCAATGCAAGATTTTTCACGACCCTCACTTCCATTTTAAAGGACTAGTTTTCTCAAATGAGATGAAAGTTAACTATTAATATCTGTACATAAATAAATAACGTCCAGAGGAGTGAAGACACTCTATGAGGTTTTGATTTTAAAAAATATTGACTCTTTATCAAAAAATAATAAAGATTCATTCCCTTTGTCATAAAAAATAATGATCCCATATGCTATATAGTATATTTGAATCATGCTGGGAGAAGTTCACGCAATTCAAAAAAGTTCTTTTCGTAAAAGCTAAACAAATCAAGTGGATTTAAAAAACCATGTCAGGCTTCTAGACTAATGCGTTCAACTCCTTTTCTGTAAATTTTCAAACAAAAGAGTCTCTCAACCCGCTATAGAAAGACTGAATAAGCAACTAGTCGGGAACTTAGTAATGTAGGTATATTTTCTCTGAATTTTTAAATCGTTCCCATGCCTTATATAAGGCTTCATTATCTTACTAATGTTATTTCTCATTTTAATTGTCTTAGCTGGAGGGAAGAATTTAGTTAAAACTTTCTCTACCACTTCATCCCCACTTGTAATAGATCCATTTGAAAGTCTGTCTAACCAATTTGAAGCTCTACCAGCCAAAGAGAAAGGAAACAACCACAAGGTAATAGCATCAGTTGAAACTCCATTATACTTAAAAGTACCACAAAGCTTAATGAACTTTAAATGCTTATTTAGATCCTCATTAGCTAAACCGGAAAACTCATTAGATTCAACCGTCTTGATGACAGCTAGAGGCAAGGGGGTGTGCCATGGCCCTCCCAAATATTTGGTATAAATTATATATATTAATATGTGTAAATTAAATTTTAGAAGAGAAAATTACAATTTGGCCCCCAAAAAATTATAATTTAGCCCCTACCACTTTAATTTTACAATAAAACCATGCATCCCCATATTCTCTTTTGGTATATATTATATATATAGAACATGTGTAAATTTATTTTTGAAAGAGAAAATTTTAATTTAACCTGTATTACTTTTTTAATAAGAAAAATAGCTTTTTGGTCTATCACTTATTACAAAACTATCATTTTAGTTTTTTATTCATTAAAATGCCAAAAAAGGTATCATTTTTTAGAAAATTAACGAATTTAGTTCATCTACCAAATTCTAAAACTTAAATCTATGGGACTAAATTTGGTATTATTTTTTGAAAAATGAGGAACTAAATGTAATATTTTTCAATTCGTGAGGGACCATTTTAGGTAATTTAATGAGTGAGGGACAAAAATAACAAATTTGTGACAAGTGATAGACAAAAAAGTATTTTATTCCTTTTCAAATAAATTACACTCAACTTTCCATTCATAACTTTTCTTTTTCTTATCCTCTTCCCAACGTAATCAATAAAAATAGAAAGCCATTTTGTAATGCGAAAAATATAATACCAAGCGGTTATAATATGAACCACTTCATTATCATCTTCTTCAATAGACCTATTTATCTATTTTATTTAAAATTTGTTTATATTTTATAAAAAGTTAGCAAATGCCATGCATCATAAGACTCATTCATAATTTGCATTCTTTTTCATGTATGTTTTATATTAGGTAAAATTTTTGGTGTACTCATAATTTTGAATACACCAGTACATCTAATTATAATATAAAGATATAATTGTAATATTACTATTTTATGTTGATATTATTATAATTATGACTCTATATTATAATTAAATATACTAATGCACTCAAATTTGTGAGTGCACAAAAAATGATACCTGTATATTATTGTGTCGGAAAAATAATTGAAGCCATATATATCATAATGTGAAGTTAACTTTTAATGTTAATATAATATATTCCTTTTATATAAAAATATATGTAACAAATATAAATTTTTTACATAATATATAATATACCCTTGGAAAATTTTTTACCCTTCGTCCTTGATAGCTGGATTAATCCCAAACTTGTTAGCTTCAAGATCCTCAATACTTGCCCGAATTGCATCAGCATGTGGAATATCATACTCTTGTAAACTTCTAAGTAGGAGCATCCCCATTTTAGATATTTCAAATTTGCTTTCAGATTTTGAGTCAAATTTTATTTCCACAATGTCATTTCAATTTCCAAACCAAGCGGATCTAGATTAGGATTTTGGCTTTTACATATGCAAAACAAAAAGTACTTGAAAATAAAACAAAAAGAAAAATTTGAACTAGGAAAAAAATAACTATGTCAATATTTATTAAAATTAGTAATTGACTCCTCGGCAAAACTTGTTGTCCAAATATCGCATTTGCAAGTACATGTATCGCCACAAGTAGTAAGCTATAAGATTGTACCCATGCAGAGAACTAATACTGATTGTAACATTGATCACTGACCATTATCATTTATCCAATTCAAATTAATGATAATGGAATTTAAAAAGAATATGATAAATCAAAATTAAATCATAAAACAATTAAAATAGATAATGTTGTCAATATAACGAGCCTAGGATTACAATTTCATCTAATACCCAGTTAATTGAATTATTCTCTTGCCATATATTCCAACTAAAGCTTGATTATTAACTTAAGGAATTAAATTCCATTCTATCCTAATTACAAATTAAATCAACCCATCACAGTGAGTTAATTTGAACACATGATAATCATTTTAAACCTAAAATCTAAAGTCATTTTCTAGTTCTTTTAGATTTTGTCAAAGTAATAATTAGCCAGGCTATTAACATTCAAGAACAAAAACAAATAAATAATAAATTCTCAATAAAAAATACAAGAATCCATTAATACAATAACAAGTTATAGGAATAAAAACTTCAATTAACCAATAAAATAATCCATTGAAACCCTTAAAAAGGGGTTTAGCTCATCATAATGTCAAAGATCATTTCAAAATTAATATAAGAACTAAACATCATTATAAAGAAAGCAAAAGTGAAGATGAAAAAATAAAAACTCAGTAGTAGCAACCTTCCAAAATAAACTTTCTTCAATCCTCTTGTAAAAATTCTTCAATTCTTGCAAAAAGGCTATGAAGGCCCTTCTAGTCAATCTATGCCACAAATCCTCTATTCTCAATGTTAAACTATGTGTTTTAGTATTTGACATTGCCACACAAATAACAAAACTTTTTAAAATTTTAAATATTATATATATATATATATATATATATGTAAAATCTACATAGCACCATATCTATTAATTTTTTTTATTATTAAACCCTTTCGATCTTCTTTTCTAAATTTTTTATACGTGTCTCTTATGTTTAAATTTCACGCACCTAATTTTCCCTTTTTCCCAACTCCGGTACTTGCTAAGTTGTGTTTCCAATGGTCTAATTAATTATTTGGTTAAAATTTTTTAATATTGGAGATAATTTGTTCTTTTGGAAATCTATCACTAATCCGTTACTGATTAATAGTATTATTTTTAAACTAAATCGGTTAAACGATAAATATATGGGTAGTACGGTAACCTTGCAATTTGTGTTTGTTCATCTGATCTCTTCTCTTCCTTTAGAGCACATTGCAATATAAACCATATGCTTCTTGCAAAAAGATTTTTTACAATAGAGGAAATTATACATTAAATGATTTGCAACTAATACTTTTGCAAACTTGTCAAGCATAAAGACCAGTAAAAGGAGTTAGGAAAAATTATATTTGGTTCTTATAGTTTCATTTGATCTTTAATTTGGTCCTTATTGTTTGAAAATTTCTAATTGAGTCTTTAGATTTTAAATAATTTTTAATTTAGTCTATGTCATTATATTTATATCAATATTTCTTCAGATATATATATATATATATATATATATATATACACACACACACACACTTTATTTTATTAACATAAATCATACAAAATTTAAGTGTTAAAGTAATATACAGTAGTTACATCAGCAAAATTTAACAAATTATTAAGAGTATGGATTAAATTGAAATATTTTAAATTGTAAAGACCTAACTATATACAATTTTTTAAACTATAAAGATCAAATCGAAATGGAATAAAATTATAGGGATGGAAAATATAATTTTTATAAAAGATTATTTAACAAGTCTGTGAACTGCTCTCTTAAATGATTGTACTTATGGGGTTTAAAAAACAAAAGACACTCCCTAGTGCAAAGCTGAGTCTAAAACCAACCACAATCAATGAGTTCACGAACATAGAAAACAAAACAAATTTGAGAGGTATTTAAATTAACGATTGTTTTATTAAGTAAATGAAATTTTTAGATAGTAATTTTGGAATTATAAATTAAAATTTTCTACTCAGTATGCAAATACATAATCACATTAATATAATCTACTTTAATAACTTATTGAGTAAAATTTTATTTAAGCTCCTCACTTTTTAATTTATTTTTATTATAATTCTTCACTAATTTAAAAGTTAATTAATTTTGTTCCTTATTTTCAATTAAATTTGAATTAAATGTACTATCATTAATTATATTAACAAATGACCAAATTGATAATAAAAATGAATGAAGAACAAAACTGAAAGAGAGCTAACAAGTGAGCGATTAAATTAAAAGTAAAAATTAATAAAAATTGAGATATATTGATGAAATAGAGGCAACAGATCATGAAAATTCTTTCGTAATGACTGAAATACCCCTTTCTATTTCATCTTCCTCTCGAGTTTCTTCTGCTTTGTATGCATCTTTTTATTCCTCCTCTTGCGAGGAATTTTCTTCTCTTAATCAATTTCTTTTTTTCCATATTTCCATTTTTACTTTAATCCTTCATTGTTCCCGTTCATTTCGACGTGGCATGGTCAAAATTTTCTCAATTCTAATAGGGTTTAATTTTGTTCTTCATTGGCAACTAGGACAAATCATGATAATCAAATTTTGTTCTCCAGTCATACTGATTTTCCTTCCTATTTCAGTTGTTATTTACATTTATATTCCTATGTTTTTACCCCTCATTTTCTTTAGGTTTTAGACTTCTATATTAGTGTATTTTTTTTTCTCGTCTTTCTTTCTTCCTGACGTGAACAATTTCTTTTAAGTTATTTTTAGATAAATGACTTAAGATAGAATGTTAATAAATGAAATGACCAAAATGTGTTAAACTTATGTTAAAATGTTTTTTTAAGGTGGAATGAGATAGCAAGAGAGGAACACCAATACCCATCCTTACCATCCAAAACTCCAATTTTGTGTCACTCCAAATTAGAGAGTCAATAATGGAATAAAGTGGTCTAAAAAATTAAACAACTAATATATATATATATATATATATATATATATCTTATTATTAATATATCCATCATTCACATAAGACCATTCTAATTGTTACAATTTTATTTAATTTCCATCATTATAGTTATGATCTCTCTCTTTTCTTTTGGGGTCTTTTAATTAAAGTTTCAAAATAAAAAAGAAAGAATGAAACAATCTACAATGTAAATTAGTTTTATCTATTATTTTAAATTTTTTGGTCAATGATTTTTCTTTTTGCCTTTTTAAATTTGTCTGTAATAAATGTATTAGACAAAAAATATGAACAAGATAATTAGTAAATAAAATAAAAAAATATAAATAGGAGAATAACGTAACATTATATATTGAACAATAACAAAATTATTAGTCATGTGTTTATATTATAAGTGATAATATTAAAAAAAAAATTAATGAGTCATTTCATTAATTTTATTATAACTTCCAAACAAAATTGATAAGTGTTATTTTTTTTTTTCATTAAAATTTTTAAACAACTTATTTAATCTAGTCATTTTACTTTATTATATTTTATTTCATTAATAAGTACTCAATTTCATTCTCTTTTAAACTCCCAAACGTAACTCTTACTCGTTGAAGTCGTTGTTTTCAAGCTAAGAGGTAGTGCGTGCTACAAGTTAGTGGGAATTTGAGCGCTATGACACCTTTTCTTGCCTTATGTAGCGCATGCTTGTGGAGGCGTATTCTTTTAGTAGCAAAGAACCCTCTCTATGCTTTTTACAGTTCTGAACAACTTAAGATAAATTGGAATGTAAATTTTTCATGTGTGAACACCCTATTTAAAAAATATATGAATAATGAATAAATAAAAATAAAAATAATACTAATAGTAATAATAAAGATAATAAGAAAAATAAAAAAGGTGATAAAATACAAAATGACAAGATAAAATTCGGAAGAAGATTAAAAATTCTAAAATAAAAAATAGAAAACAAAAGACCAAGAAGCAAAATTAGAATGGAAATAAATAGATAAAACGATAAAAGTAAACTGATGAATAGTATTAAAATTATGAAACCAGAAAAAAGGAAGCTTAAAAAAACCCTTTACTATAGCCTCCCTGGGTCTACATACATAAAATGGAAGTGCTACAGGACACCTTACATGCTTCCCTCCAACTACACTGGATGACAGAGTGCAAAAAGAAGACACATAAACGAGGCCTGAGAACAAAAGAGACCTACTCCCACGACCAAAATGAAAGGTAAGAAGGGAAAACTCTGAGCTTGACTCCTCGGGCTATAAGAGCAAGAAGCTCAGGGGAGAGGTGGAAAAGGATGTGTGTGGGGGCTCAAGTAGAGAGGAAAGACATTGAGAGGACAGACTCGAGCACTCCTTGTCAATGCATGATAAAACAGGAGTAATAGATGATAAAAAGGGGGGGCTCGAGCAGAAGAGGAAGGGGATTCTATTCAGAGGTAAAGTGAGAAACAAAGAGTAGACAAGGCAGAGAGAGTTGAAGCTCGGTGAAGGCTTTCAGACTGCCTCTACCACGGGTTCATATGAAGGCTAGTGAGTGACAGAGCAAATACAGAAGCTCGAGCAGGAGAGAACAGAGAGAAAGCTTGGGGTTTTGAGACTGAAAACACAATAGGAAGAACAATAGAGCGAAAACAGTGAAGGAGGGGAAGAGATTGAGGAAGGGAGAGGAGAGCAAAAACGTGAAACCAAGGCAAGAAAGAGCCAGAGAGAAGAGAGATAAAAACGAAGAAAGAAGGGAGCTAGTGGAGGACATCAAGAATCCAGCAGACGAGAGCTTGAGGAGGAGGAGTGAAGCACGAAGGGAAGGAGCCATTCTTCATCCCTATTTTGACTAATATAAAACAAAGGTGAATGGTCAATGGAGAAAAATGAGCTCGGCCAGAGAAAGAGAGGAGGTCTTCGAAGGAGGGAAAAAAGAAAACTAAGAGAAAGAGTTAAGCTTGAAGGAGAAGTAACTGAGAGTTTAAGAGAGCTTGAGATACGCCTATCCTCTGGCCGCCAAACAGAGACGCATAGCCAATGGAGAAGGAAGAAGCAGAAAGAGATGGAGGGATAAAGCTGAGGGGAACCCACGTGGAGATGCTTTGTTCTCTTGTCCTGAAATAAGGGCTAATAGAGGAGGATTGTTTTAGAGAGAGTCAAAGAGACGTCAAGGATTAGGAGAGCTAGGTGGAGGCTCCGTTGAGGTAATCTTATGTCCTGCAAATTTTACTTCTTCTAGGTGTATATGTTTTCTGCACAAAGATGGTTGATCCATGTCACTATATGGGAGGTATTTGGATGAAACAGATAAGGATTGGGTTAATGTGTGGCTCTTCTTCTTCCTTTCGTTTTAGCTGTTTAGATTCTCTAATATTCGGTTATTAATATGTTGGCTTGCTAGTTGGTAGGTAGAGGGAATGTACTCGTATAACTGGACTTGGGTTGCTAATGTTTACTGTATATAGAGCTTGTCATTATTGGTAAAAGTCTTGACCCATGAATTATTGAATGCACTAAGCTATGCATGAGTCCAGTCTGTTTTTAGTGTCACGCTTGATGCTGACGCTGAGGCTTACTGGGTATATAGAATGTTGCAAAGGGTTGGACGTGTATTTTTATTACCCTCGCAAAGTTTGAAGACTTATGGGGATTGGACACGTGCATACACTTATACTAGATGTGAACGAATGACTTTTATTTTATTATTTTATTATAGTCGGTAGGCTACGTAAGACTTTGTGTATCCTTAAGCCTTACGTAATAACGTTTTTTTTTTCTATTTATAATAAAGTGGGTTCCAATTGCTCAAGTCCAATTGGTGTTTTTAGTAAACAATAATAATAATAATAATAATAAAACTCTTTTTATTTTAATAAGAAACCCATATTCACATTTAACATTTTAATTCAAATCTTAATTTTGTGCTCTATAAAAAATCTCAAATTTTATAAAAATCCAAACAAATCAGATAGGATAATAGAAAAAAAAAAACTTTGTTTTAAATTTCTCTTGAATGTTTTATTCTAAAATAAAAAATAAAATAAAATGAAGAAGCTATTTTAAGGTTTCTTCTCTTATTTTTCAAGAATTTAATCTCTTTTAGACAACAAACAAAAAGAAAACAAAAACATTTATCTTTTCATTTAAACTTAGCTTCAAAATAATAAAAAGGAAATAAATTACACCTTCCATAAAAGTCCATAAAATCCAAAATTAAAAAGAGGAAAAAAAAAATGAAGAGAGTAAGGGAAACATGTTATGTTGATTTCGTGAATTGAAACACACCAACTGAATCTCAGAATCGTTCGTGAAAATTGGTTTAATTTTAACTATTTTGGTTTTTTCACGAAAATAAAAAAAACACCAATTCACTAACACGTATTTGTAGATGAACAATTTAGACTTTGATCCCTACTACTGGATATATAGGCCCTAGAGTTTGATCCTAGGTCAACTTTGCCTTTGTAAATATTTTATTTTTCTTCCTTTGTTTTATTTTCTTAATTTTTTCATTATTTTTTCTTTTTGCGCATGATTAATAAGAGTAATTAAAATTTAAATTAAGGCCATATGTGTGTTTACCCAATCAACTTTGGATAATCGTTCTTAAGAACAAATGGGTGCCTAACATCTTCTCCGCATGTAACTGACTCCGAGACTTGATTCCTGGTTTGCAGATTACCTTATCATTTAAATTAGTTTTTTAAAGTTTTTTTTTTTAAATTTTGGTGATGACTCCTAAGCTTTGGTTTTCATTGTTTTTTTAGCGAAAATGAAGATTATTCTTTTTCCATGCCTTGGGTCACATTTCGAGTGTGATATCATGCAATCATGCTATTTTGAATGTATAGTTTAAGTAAAGTAGTTGAATTCAATAGTGACTTTGGTAAAGACTGGGATATTGAACAAGTAGAAAGAATGTATTTTTAAAGTTAGCATTGTCATTTGATAAAATAACTGTACAAATTACAATTTCATGTGTTTGACTGCAATGGTGGGTTATAATTCAAATTTTCTATAAATATATGAAAATTTAAACACCTTTTTTTTAATTAAATAAATTTTAGATTCAATTTTAAGCAACAAATTAACAATTAATATTTTATAAACATTAAAAAAATGAGAGAATTTTAGACATCATTAGTTTGTTTTTTTTTTTTTTAAATACAACTTAAAACATTGAAATTGAAATCCCCAAAAAAATAAAAAAACAAAGTATTCTACTAAAACATATAGTTTATTTACTCTACTGAGTCCAGGTTTTATACCTAACAGTAAAACAATCTTAATTGTCTGATGACTTGTAAGCTTCCCATATTAATCTAGCCGCATCTTTAACTAATTCTACTTGCTCCACAAATTGTTCCAATTCAGCAACTTGAAGTTACTTCTTTAATGCTTCAATAAATTCAAAACCTGTCTTTATAGTAACCTCATTCAAACCAGACAAACCCAGATACTGGTTAAACGGAATCATTTCACTAAACTCAGCAGCGATTTGGTATTTTGATCAATATCAATCTTTCTAGCTTCCATTGAATCCAATTTAGCTTTTGGTTTTGAATATGTCACTATGCTATTGCGTTTTTTTTATTATTCTGATCTTTCCATTCAAGTCCATTTTTTCATTGACTCATTTGGTGGCTCAGAACTTCTTGGACAATTCAAATACTTTACTCTTATGTGGTTTTGAAAAAGTAGGGTCTTCACCATTTTTTCTTCTCGCATTATTTTTATTTTATTTTTTTCCCTTCAGTGTCTGAATCTTATTTGACAACTTTTCCTTTTGAAACGACTTTCTAATGGAATCGTGAAATGCATTGATATCTTTATTTGAAATTGGTCTAGTCTTTGCTGCATATTCAGACATACCCTTAAGTATTGCAATTTCATCATCCTCAGTTTACAGCCTCTGAAACAAATTCTTCAACTCATCCTCGGCCTTCTTTCCATTATCCTCTGTCACTAGGATCTCATCGTCTTCAGCAACCTATTTGTCATTCTTTATCTTTTTAGCCACTCTCTGACCGATTGTTCTCACTTGGTCGCTTTGTTGCTGATCTGGCCAGCACTGCTGAGACTTCACTTCTTGGCCTTTGGAGTCTCTTCCATTGGCTTCGACGCAATCAGTTTAACAACCGAGTTCGTATTCCCCAAGGTTCCCAGGTTTTGTATTTAGAGCAGAAGGTGGAGGCTTTTTTTGGTTTCAAATCTAATAAATCAAGCCCATGTACACTGAGTATGACAGAAAATTAGGGAAATCAAATTTTTTTAAATTTCTTTGATTGCCAAATTTTCTCATATGAAAAAATAACACTATTTATCATATAATAATAATATAATTAAATTTACTCCAATATCTCATCTAAAACAATCATAAATATCAAGCAATATTTTCATCCTATTTATTTGAAACATTTTGGAGAAAGTGAACTTTTATAATCCAAAGTCACGTAAAAGTAGTACAAATGCACCGTAACAATATTTGAACTAAAATGGATTGAATGACAAACGTATGAGTAGTTCGGTGAACGATGCAGTTTGTGTTGGTGCTCTTCATCAGTATGCTTTTATGTGTTCACTTTTGTGATCACTTCTCTTCCTTTAGAGTACATTGCAATATAAACAATATGGTTCTCGCAAAAAGATATTTTTACAGTAAAGGAAATTATATAAATTAAATGATTCCCAACTAATATTTTTGCAAACTTGTCAAGCATATATAAAGTTCACTAAAAAGAGTTAGGAATAATTATATTTGGTTCTTATAGTTTCAATTGATTTTCAATTTGGTCTTTATTGTTTCAAAAATTTCTATTTAAGTTCTTAGACTTTAAATAATTTTTAATTTAGTCCTTATCATTTTATTTATATAGCTATTATGTCATATATATATAAGTTAATTTTACTCCATTTTGTTAACACAAATTATTCAAACTTTGAGTGTTAAGGTAATATATAGTTAGTTACATTAGCAAAATTTAACGGAATATTAACAATAATGATTAAATTAAAAATTGTAAACTGTAAAGACCCAATTACGAATTTTTAAAGTACTAAGACCCCAATTAAGAATTGAATGAAATTCTAGAGAATTCTTTTTCTACTGAAATAACTATGGAGATTGAAATAATAATTTTTTCAAACAAATTATTTAACAAGTTTGTTAACTACTCTCATAAATTATTGTACTTAAATGTCCCTCAATTAAAAGTTAAATAAAGTATGTAAATCCCTTATCCTTTATCCTTCCCAGAACAAATCATGTTCTAAAATTTTCCTTATTTATTGGGTCTAAAAGACCAAAGACACTCCCTATAGTAGAAAACTGAATAGAAAACCAACCACAAGTTCACAACCAATGAGTACAATAATAAAAAAAAGCACAAAGAAAAAATGTATGAGATATTTAATGTAACGATTGTTTTATTTAAGTAAATGAAAATTTTAGATATTAAATTTAGAATTTTAATTAAAATTTTGCCCTCAATATGCAAATATATAATTACATTAATATAATCTACTTGCTTATTGAGTAAACTATCATTTTGGTTTTTTACTTATTAGTTGATTTTTATTTTGATCATGAATTTAAAAGTAAACACATTTAGTCCCTTAATTTTAATCAAATTTGAAATAAATGTGCTAACGTATTTGTAAGGGACTAAAATAAGAATAAACAAATAAGTAAGAATCACATTGGTAATACAAATCAATTAAAAACCAAATTAAGCTTGGTCAAAGGTATCTTTTAGTCCATCCCAAGCCAAGGTATTCTTTAGACATGGACAAAAATTGACACTCTTCACACCAATGGTATTGCTATAGACATAATGTTTAAAATGAAAATTTGGTGGGATATTAAGCTAGATCTATTTCAATGCAAGATTTTTCAAGACCATGATATCCATTTTAGAGGACTAGTTTTCTCAAATGGAGAAGAAACTTAACTATTAACTCATCACGGTAAATTGATTCAAACAAAGGTTATTCAATTTAGACATAAAATTTAAAAATCTTTTCTAATTCTTTTAGATTTTATCATATTGATAGTTGGCTAAACTATTAACATTCAAGAACAAAAACGAATAAATAACTGATTCTCAATACAAAATGGAATGATATAGGAATAAAACTTCAATTACCCAACAGTAGATTTCATTGTAACCAAAAAAAAAAAAAGGAGTTTAGTTTATTATAATGTTAACTGAACATAAGCATAACGAAAGCAAAAGAGAACATGAAGAAAGAAAAACTCCATAGTAATAATCTTTTACCATCAACTCTCTTTTATCCTCTTGTAAAAATCTTTTAATTGATGTTTACAAAAGGATATGGAGGCACCTCTAGTCAGCTTCTACCTCAAATCATCTATTCTTCACATTTTATAAGCCAAAATTAGGTTTACAAAGGGTAAAATCATATATTTTAACAAAAATATGCATTTCAGAATTTGACATTGTCACCTAGGCAATAACTTTCTACTAACAATAGAGAATTTAGTTTACAGAGCTAACTAGGCATGAGATTTTATCGCCTAGTCAGCTACTATTCTAAATTGAACATACTATCTATTGGTTTCTTCACTTTTTAGGACACTACAAAGTTATGTTCAATATTAACATGATCGCTCATCCATCTTGCAAAAGATTAGCTTGAAATTAGATATGAAAAACAACTACATAAGACAAAAAAGAAGTTAACCCTAGAACATGGACTAATGACAATTTTTACTCCTAAATCAACAAAAATGAAGATAAAATGACATAAAATCCTCTTAAAATAAAGAGAGTCCTCACTTATAATTTAGGCTCTTAGAATAGTATTTATTAATAAAGTACACTGAGAAATTTTTTCAAAAATAAATCTTGAAAACCTCCTAAGTTATTCTATCGACCTCTTAATATTTATTAGGCTTCCTATCTTTGTGTTCCTATCACCATTCTTGTTCTTCCTTTAATTTATAAATATTTTGCTTTAGGTTTCTATAATAAATTCTAATTTACAAGTTATACAAGACACTTTCTTCAATATCGTTATATATGAAACTTTGTAACGTCCACTTCCTATAACTTTTCATAGCTAATAAAATTTTGCATAGTTCTGTAATTATTTACCTCTTTCCAAAAATCCTACACTTCATCACTTAACAGGCATATGTTATTCCAAAGACTTACCTAAGTTTGGTGTAGTATGGTTCTCTCCTGGAATACAATTTCCTTCCTCTATTGACAGCACCTACATTCTCCAATTTTCTTTTATTATACGATACCTATCTTCAAAGTTTATAAAAATAGCTCTATATGATACCCATGTTCCATCATTACTTACTGCTAATTGCTACACTGTCTTCGTTCTGTAATTTACTTTGTTATAGCCTCCCCGATTTCATATAAATCCTATAACATTAGCATCCATTAAATCCCCATTGTCTGTGTTATATATACCGAAACTAATGCTCTGTTTTGTCAATTTAAAACGAAGCTAACACCCTTAACTTCTCGGTGTTTCCTGTACCATTTTCTTATGAATTTCTTCTACTCAAGATGCCCCTTTTTTTTTTTTTTTTTTTAAATAAGCACACTGCCACTTCAAGCTACGTGATTATTGAATCCTTTCTCATTCGATTTTTCTGACACTACTTATGCTGTGCAGAACTGGGCATTTCTCTTCCGGTTGTCTTCTTCTGTTACTTCCTTTTCTTAGAAGCTTTACTCGACTTCTCTGAGTGAGTCTCATTTTAGTTCAGTGAGTAAGTTTTAGTTTAAGATAAATTTCATTTTGGTCTCATTTGCTACGAGGGAAAGAAGCCCTTTAGAAATAAGAATGAAAAGATAAATGTGTTTGTTATACTAACATTTTCTCTTGATTGGAATGAGGATTCCATCATTTTGATAGAAAGATCTTTTCATAGAAAAATGGATGGAATGAGGCTGACTTCATTGGAAAGTGCTGTAAATGACTAAATTGCCCCTAAAGGCATATTCTTAATAATAATAATAATAATGATAATAATGATATAATAATAATACTTTAAGTTTAAGGGTAGTTTGGTCTTTTTTTTCATTCTTCTTTATTACTCTATTTATTTTTATTGTATACCAAACATACTTTTTAAATATAATTTCCCTTTTCATTCCTATTTTTATTTTTATTCTTGTTCTTATTTCCTTTAACCAAATGACACTTTGGTTTTCTTATTTATACACTTGCTTTTCCGACCAACTCGCGCTAAAAAATTCAATTGGAAGTTTCTATATATGGATATGTTAAATACACTATTTCTTATACCTTAGTGTATGTATTTATTTATTTGATGTAGTTTTAATTATATAAGTTTGTTAACTAACTTTATCTTTAGTTTCATTTTTTTTAGATTTCTTAAATATCCAAACATTGCCCTTGATAAATTACAAAGGGATTTAAACTTTTCTCCAATAAATTCGTAGTAAGAGAATCTTTTATATAGTAAAAAAAATTTTTAGGATGTTCCAATAAAGACTGTAAGGTATAATTTTTCTAAAAGAATTATTTAACAAGTTTATCCACTACTCTAATAAATTATTGTACTTAACTATTCAATGCCTATTTATAAATCTTCCTTCAATGGCTAACAATATTTACAAGTTAAATAAAGTATGCAAATTTCGACAAAAAAAAAAGAGTATGTAAATCCCATATGCTTCTGAAGATCTAGGTCAAGATCTAAAGTTAACTTTCATTACCTATTGGGTCTAAAAGACAAAAGACAATCCCTAGTATAAAGCTCACGAAAATAGAAAGCAAAAAATATTTATGAGGTACTTAACGTGACGATTGTTTTATTCAAACAAATGAAATTTTTAGATAGATTTCAATTTGATTTATCATTGTTTGGAATGTTAATACATTTAATTCTTTAATTTTAATTAAATGTAAACTAAATGTAATAATATTAGTCATATTAGTAAATATTAAAATGAAAATAGATAGATAAGTAAAAGATCAAATTAATAATAGAATAATAAAAATTAAATTACAAATAAAATTAATAAACGAGAAAATTAAAAACCATAAATTAATTAATCAGTGCATAACACCACAATATTCACGAAATTCCAACCTTCTGATTATCTCAAGTCTAAATTTTGCTTTAAATTGCAATGATCAAGAAGCGATCACTATAGCTTAATGAGATCCCTACGCGAGTGGAACGGCTGTAATTTTCTCTACGTGCTTTATTCTTTTGCAAGAAAAAAGATTATGGATAATTCTGTAATTTTGTCACACAAATAAATTCATGAAAAACTATATATATTTATCCCATTGAACTAAAGTCTACCACAAAATTGGTACATAAGTTCTAAAATGAAACAAAAACTTTAGACAAAATTAAAAGCACTGAACCTTAATTACATAAAGTGGAGGAAATCAAGTTTTTTTTTTATATTTATATACACACAAATTTTTTATCTCAACCATCAATCCATAAACATTGTTGAAGCAAAAAAAAAAAAAAAAAAAAAGAAGAAATCTTGCAGTTAATTTGAATAAAAAATTAATTTTTTTTCATCATGTTCTATATTGTATGAAAATATGTTATTATATTTTAAAGATAAAATCTTTAATGCACTCATAATTTTGAGTGCACTCAATTATAATGTAAGTATATAATTTTATAATTATTATTTTTGGGTTAATATTTAAAATAAAAAAATAAATTAGCATGTGTGTATAGTGTACACAAAATTGTGAGTGTATAAAAGATGACACCTATTTTAAGTTACATATATAAATTTCATAAGTAATTCTTGATTCAGAAAATAAAATATAATCTACCTCTAAATTAACGTGGGAAAACTAATCTATTTTAACTCATTATTCTTTCACGTTCTTGCATGTCTCTCCCCCAATTTCTTTCCTCTCCATAAACAATTATTAATGGAAGCTATGTGGGAGTTGGTTTTCCTTCCTCTTAAACTTTTGTGGACCATTGTAAATTGTATTATTGGCTAAGAGTTTTATAATCATACTGAAATAATTAATGGGAAAACTTGAAATCAACCTCAAGCTCACCAAACTTAGTTGAATCTTAATGGCATTAAAGAGCCATGTGTAGCATTGGCCGTATTGTATTTTATTCATATTTGTTTGTTCTTCAAACTTTTTTTAAGAGTTGTGGGGTTTTAGAGGCTTTCTTTAGAGATTTGATTCAGGCAACAGCAGCAAAGATTATTCATGTCAAAATTAGGATATAAAAAAATTGCATCCGATAGTTTACATTATGGTTGAACTGTAATACCCAAAGAATAAAAATAAAAAAATAATAAAAAAATAAAAATAATAAATAATATTTTATTTTAAGATTTAAATAAGAGAAGAAAATTCACTTGAGATAAGGATAAAATCTACATGATGATAGAATATTCAAAAAAGAACTTCAAGAAGTATTGAATGTAGATGTTAATAAAATTTTATTTGAGATAACAATCAATGTGAGTATTTAAGTCTTATGATGTGCATTTCTATCACTTATAACTGAATACAGTATAGAAACCAAGTATCTATAAAAGAAAAGTTTAATATGATAATGCAAAATACTCCTACCTAAATTTTCAAAATACCCTAATTAAGTCATTTTTTTTCCATCAAACTCTTACTCCCTCGTCATTCCTCTTTGTGTTGTCACTATGCAAATCGTTCGCTAAATATTTGAGCATTTTTTGTCACTGTTTAGGGGCCGCCAAAGCACATCCACTATTGCAGCACTACTGTCGCCCTGAGCACAACCTTCATCGACCTCCAGGTGGCTGGAAATACTCCGGTTTATTGCAAACGTGTAATGATGCGTTTTCAACTTAAAATTCATCATATTAGGTGTATGTTTTTGCGTTTTAGCTTAGGGCTTTGATTCCTTAGTGATTTTTGGTCATCTCTCTTCCATTTCCACTTATCAATTTCGCTTAATCAGCTCAAAATAAAGAAACCCTAATTTTGGTACTGTTCATCCGTGAAATTCACTGTTCACTCAGAAAAGAGGCAAATTTGAGCTCAATCTAGGGTGATTGCTTCAAATTGAGTTAGAGCTTCATATCATAGGTAAAATTTGCATCTTTCTCCCTTAAAATTATAAATCAATTGTGAGTTTTCGATACCAGATTGAAAAAACCTCAAATTTTATGTGTATGTACAATCTTGCAATGGGGTGAAATTTAAATTTTTCAGCTTTTCAAATATTATTATGCATCTAGGAAGTGATTTTGTGACTATTGGAAGTTTTAATTTGAATTATAAGTTCAATTACTAATTTTCCTTATTTTTCCTTGATTCGTCATAGAGAAAAAGGGAGGAAATTTGAATGGGAAGCCTTATGGGACTCGATTAAATAACATTGAACAATAATGAAAGTTGAGTGAAGGGTTTTGGAATTTAATTGAATAATATCTATGGTGACATTTGTGTTAGTGGTGGTTTATTGGAATTTTAATAAATGCATAATGAAGTATATTAATAAAATTAAAGGCCATAAGCATTTTGGGGTATTTTCAAATGAATGTGAGCTAAAATTTTGTTTATTATGATTTTAAGAGGTAAGATGGGCAAGTGGGACTAAAGAAGTTACGAGTTAAAGGTGAACAAAGGATTGGATGCAAAGGTAGGTAAAAGAATTAAATGGTTAAAATTTTTCATGAATATTAGAGGTTAAGAGCATTTTATTTAATGTTATAGGTGGTTAAGACAATTGCTAACAAGGGGGGTTGTTGATAACAAGGTTAAGAAGATGTTGGTATAATCTTCTTCAAGTGAGAGAATATTACTAATTATACTTGTTTTTTGTATTTCAAAATTTTTTCTTTGTGAATTAGTATTTCTATATGCTTTGATGCCTTGGGAATGGACTTCCTAAGATAGACTGTCTCTTTTTTAGAATTATTTTGATTTCTTTGGGATTCTATTGGATTTTATTATAAAGTTTCAATTTCAACTGTATTAAATTCTATACAGGCTTAAAATACTGTCTGATTTCTGAAACCTCTTGATGAAAGTGAATTGTGTTTCATTCTTAGAATATTTGAAATAAACTAGTTATACTGAATGATTTTGTCTATATTTGATTTTATAGAAATTTGGAGTTTTACTATTTGAGTATATTAGTAATGATTTCATGGTTATGAATAAGGTTGTTTTCTAGAAATTTCATCTCATACAAAACCCTGTAACTAACGGCAGTAGGCATTAACCATGGTGGACCATGAACTGTATTACTATACTAAGGCTTTATGTCGTACCACTGACTGTATGTGAGCCATCTTGCTCACCACTGTTACTAACTTTATAGCTATAACTAGTAAATTATTGATATATGATTAATGATTTGCTGTTTGGTTTTGTGGATGTCTTTCCATTGCAATGTTTTGAAAGTTTAGGGTTTATAAATGTTTATTATTAATTTTCTATTTTGTTAAATGATTGTGAAATATTTCATCATCCTTGTCTGTTCCCCACTAGGTATAGTTAAGGGTATTTACTCACTAAGTAATTGTTACTCACAGTTATTTTTCTACATTTTTCAGATAGTATTTGTTGAGATTGAACCCTCCTGTATAACGCTGAGTTAGATTTCTTTTGGTGAGGCCTACATTGTCCGCAAGGGTAAAAGTATTCTTTTGTAAGTATATATATATATATATATATATATATATATTGTTTGACTGAGAACTGTCTTGAGACCAGAGCTTTCTATATTTTGATATATGTGGTTATCTATAAAAATTTCTAGAAGTCTATATTTCAAGGGAGGATTCTATCAAAATTTTCACATAAAGGTCACATAGTGTATCAGATGTGTAACTTCACTTCCTATAGATTATGTATGGTAATTGACTGTTATGACTACGTATTCTCCGTATGTAATTGGTTCACAGAGGTGAGTTATGTCCCACCCTTCATACCAGTCACACTTCTTATTTGGGGTGTGATATGAACATCAACCTGGTTGGCTCTGATAGTTTACATTATGGTTGAACATCACTCGGTCACATCGAGTTGGGTTGAACTTTACATCTTTCGACTAGCTTGGCCTTGGTGGTTTTTTTTTTTTTTTTTTAATTTTTTTTATAATATTAATTCTTTTTAAATTTTAATCGTTTTTCATTTTAAATCTTAATTTTATTTTTCATTTTCCTTTTATTCATTTCAAACCTTAATTTTTTTTTATTTTTGATTAAAATATATTTTTAATAATAAAAAATAATTGTAATAAAATTAAAAATATAAAAATAATTAATTAACCTAACTCAATCCGCCTTGCTCATTTATCAGACAAAAACCAAACCGGGGCAAGTCTCAAGTTATGCAAAACCTGTCCTGATCCAAAGTGTATGCACCCCTAATTTACATGTAAAGTTCAGTTATTAAAATAAACAATTTTTAATAATTTAATATGATAATATAAGAATTTGATCTAACGCTTCAAATTTTTTGCTACAGAAAAGTGCTTAATTCGCATTATGCCAGTCTCTTGGGATTGCTGAGGCAACAATCTTCATGTGTTCCAAATTGATGAGCCGACTATCATTTTGGACCATAATTTTGGACTTTAGTTTTGAAACCAAATCCCAAATAATTTCTTTATCATATTTCTCTTTTCCGACCTTCCTTCATTTTGAGAAAGGGATGACCCACCACCCAAAAGGAAAGAAATTTTGCTTTGTACTTTGTAGGCACTCACATCACAATTTCCAGAAATTGAAAGCGTTTGATTTGGACTGACTTTAGTTTAATTTTAATAGAGAAAAATATAATTTTAATCTCTCAATTTTTATTAAAATATTAATTTCATCCTTCAAAAATAAAAAATATTAAAATAATAGTCTAAAAATAAGTAAATTGATTTGGTCTTTTTGAAAGACCAAATTGATAATTGGAGAATTATTATTTTTTCAAAAAATTTAATTTTTGAAAGATCAAATTGATCTTAGACTTAAAAGTAAAGCATGAATTTTTTTTTCTCGCAATTTTAATTGCTCCATAAGTAAAGAAAGAAAGAAAAAAAACCCTTGGTGATGAAACTCAGCGCCTGATTTCACATTTAGAAGCCAATAAAGTCAACTGAACAACTATATATTTTTAGTGGAATAACTTGTCAAATAAAAATTCTTGGAATAATAATAAATATACATTAAAATAATTAATTTCAATTCATTTATTATTATTTAATTAACTTTTCATTACAATAATATATATATATATATATATATATATATATATATTTGTGTTGGTATCAAATATGTAAGGTTTTAAGCATTGATAATGATTTTGTGCATCAAAACACTCATAAATAGCATGAAAGCGCTTCACCGTACACCAAAAAATCAAAATTTGAATATCAAGTATAATTTATTCGATTAGACTTAGGTACAATTTTTATTTGTTTATTATTAAATTTTTTTAATTAATATGTATAATAAGTTTATAGTCAATTTAAAAGTATAATTTTTTGTGCACTCACAATTTTAAGTGTACTAGTGCATCTAGTTATAATATAAAGACATAATTATAATAATATTAACTCAAATAATAATAATATTACAATTATATTCCTACATTATAATTGAGTGCACACTGAAAATTGCGAGTGCACAAAAAATTTTATTTAAAAAATAAGATGTAAGGTACATAATTTAAATCCAAAATTATATAATTATTTTAAAAAAATTATATACATATAGTGATATTATTGAAAAATTATATATTTATAATATTTTGATAAAAAAAATATAAATATGAAGAATTGCATTTAAGTTTCTTCCCCCTATTTGAATGCTTTTTGAAAATTGATTGATAGAATGTTTAGTTTGGCGTTTGAAATATTTAAAATTTGTACATTAAAATTGAGGTTTCATTATAGATATTTTCATTTAGTTTATCATTAAATTGTTTATAAAAATTATTTTTTGTTTTCTAAACTCCGTTTCATAAAATTTAAAAAGAAAAAAAAACTAGCAATTGATTGCATAACTCAATTGAATAAATATTTTTTTAATATAAATTACGAAATCAGATTAAAATAAAATTTGCATAATCTCGTCCAAAATAAAGAATTCGCATAATCACGTAACTCTCAACCATCGCAAGCAGCATGGCAATGCTTTGAGAATTACAAGTGGACCCCCCAACCAACATACTATATAATAACCGTGTTCATATGGAAAAATTACCTATGACTTAATACTAAAAATTTTAAATAATTCAGAAAACTGTAAAATTCTAATTTGACTCATCACTAATTTTTATTTTAAATTTAATATCTCCCATTTATTAATCTATTCTCAATTTAATTTTTCATTAATTTTTATATTTGCTTCGTTCACTTATTAGTTTATTCTCAATTTAATTTTTTACTAATATGAAAGCACAATTAGTTTGCTATTCAATTTTAACTAAATTTAGAATAAGAAGGGGACTAAATTGATAATAGACTATTAAGTGAAGGACCGAATTGAAAATAAATTAAAAAGTAAAGGATCAAATTAATAATAAAAAATAATAAAGAACTTTATTAAGAATGATCTAATAAGTGAAAGATTAAAATATTATTTTACTTAAAGAAAATCACAAAATTGATTCCTTACATATACATTTTGTGACAATTCGGCTTCTCACAAATTAACCGTGACTAATCAATTTCTTACAAATTCAACTTTAAACAAAACCAATCTATCACAAATTCAAATTCGTAGAAAATTAATCTCTTTATTTAAATTAATAAATGACTAATTTTACATAAAAGATGATTTTTGAAAGAATAATTTATCATGGTTAATTTATAAAAAGTGAAATCGTTACAAAATATTAAATAAAAAAGGACCGATTTAATACTTTTTCATTTTACTCATTCACAAAGAAGTCATGCAGTTACATTTTAAGACTACTATATATTAGCGTATACTTAACAATTACAATATATATATTTATATATACACACACACAGATATATATATATATATATATATATATATATATATATATATATATATCAACATCTCATGCAAGAATTGAGATCCTTGAATTCCCCGCCGTGATTACCGTTAAGTGACTTAATCCGTTGAAGAGAAGAGAAAGAGGTTTCATATTGTGGTTGGAAACTTAATGGAAAAAAAAATGTTAGCTTTTGGGTGCTATCGTTGAATTTCAAAGCGTGGTTGTTGAAAACCAAACATGCAGAGACAAAGCCTCTTATGAAAACACATTATCAAATGTGCATGCTTCATTTTTTTCGTCTCCCGAAAGCGAAATTCCACGTTGTTTAGTATTTTCTGTGTAGAATTGGATATGAAGAAGTACACCCAGTATATTTGTGAATATATTATTGGGACAGTTCTAAACTTTGATTATAAGGAGGACGAAAGTTTCTTGATCAAATATTTAAATTAAGGGGGACAAATTTTTATAATATAAGAAAGGTGAATTTTTATAAATTGAAGAATTAAATAAAAAATAAAAAATAAAATTACATATAAAAATTAAAATTTAAAAAATTTAAAGAGACAACTGCTCTCGTGCCCCCTTAGATCATGTGAAGAGAAATTTTTAGAAGATTGAATTATATAAAATTAAAGTAGAAAAAAAAATTAATTGTCATATTAGAAAACATGGGAATAAATATTATAAGATTTTTGGGTATTTGCTGTAAAGTTATCTGATAAAAATATGATGTGTGTAGGAATTTTTTTTAAAAGATCAAATTATATGATGTTAAGCTTTAAAAAGCATGCACTTGTCATATTTAGAATAAATGTTAAATTTAGTCTTCAAAATTAATTTACTCTCTTCTCAAGTTACTTTTTCTAAATTAAAGGCGTTTATGTAGTCCTTGAAGTATCAATCTCCAAGGACCAAAAATTAAGTTTTTCGATTTAGTACCCAAACATTTTTCACCAATCAGACCATTCAACAAAATTAGAATCCTACTAGGCCATTAAGCATGATGGGTCTATAATTTGATTATAAAGAGTGAAAATCTTTGAATCTTGAATTTTAACTAACGAGGATTTTTCTTATAAAGCAAAGGAAGCAAATTCTTATCAATTAAGAGAATAAATAAAAAATTATAATATAAAATTATATATTAAAATTAAAATTTTAAAAAATTTCAAGCGGCGATCGTCCCGCGCCCTACCTAAGTCCATTCCTGTATTATAGACATGTCAATAGATTTCAGTGCGTGACAAAGTCAAAAAGGCTCTGGAGAGAAACCATTTGGAGTAATTAAATTGAAAGGCTTCATTCAAGAGTGAATGATCACGAGGGATTAAAATGAAAAACTTTATCATTGGTTGACTAAAATTATAAAAAGAGAAAGCTAAATCATTAATTTACTCATATTTTTATTGAAGAGTAAAAATTTATGTACTCTAAACTTTTGTGCTTTGTCAAACACTTGTCTTGCTTTCAAACTTTGCCTTCTTTGTTGACCAAAATCGCACCCTACCCCATCAACCACCCATAAAACCACGTCCTCGTCTGTTTGTCTCACACCCACCCATTCCCACTCGACTTTACCTTCTTCCATCAACCTTCAAACCTCCCACTCTGGGGTTTGCTCTTGTGCCTCAGAGAGCAAAAAAAACCCAGAAATGGGCAATACCTTGGGAGCCAAAAAGACCACAAAGATCTTGAAAATCGATGGAGAAACCTTCAAGCTCAAGACTCCATTGAAGGCTGGAGACGTACTGAAGAACCATCCTGGTTTCGTTCTGCTAGAATCCGAAGCAGTGAAGCACTATGGAGTAAGAGCGAAGCCCTTGGAACCCCACAGAGATTTACTGCCCAAGAGGCTGTACTTCCTCGTGGAGCTTCCAAAGGACACTGTGGTTCCTCCAAGAAGGGTTCGTTCTGGAATCAACATGAGTGCGAAAGATCGCCTCGAGAGCCTCATGCTGTCACGAAGGTCTGTTTCTGATCTTTCCATCATGAAACAAAGTAATATGAGTGTGAATATGGATGGAGAGAAGGACGAGAATGGGGGGAGGGTGAGGTTGAAGATGAAGCTTCCCAAGGCTGAGGTAGAGAAGCTTGTGAGAGAGGCAAGAGATGAAGCTGAGGCTGCACAGAGGATTATGGGTCTCTGCATGGAGAAAACGAAAACTACAAGTAGCGGCAAACAGACAGAGAGAAGTACGAAGACAACGCGAGAGGTATGTTTCCCAGAACAAGCATCTTTGTCTTTTTCTTTTTTGTGAAGTTTAACGTTATTATCTTCCAAATTTGTGTATATATATGAAATATTATTGATCATGAATCTGGAGATGATTTAGTGGTAAAGGAGAGTTCGAATTTGTTTTGTAGTACTTCGTAAAAAAAGTTTTATTTTGAGAGCAATTAAAGGGCCAAAAATTGACCTTGAGATTTTGGCTTTTAGGAGACACTAAAGGGCCAAAAATTAACATTTTAAGATTTTAGCTTTTAGGAGACACTGAGTTTTAGATCTATCAAACTTGTCATTACTTTTTTTATTTAAAGAACATCTCACTATTACCGTGGTTTTTATTATAATTTCTAAAGTTCAAGAGTCAAAACAAATATATTAAATTTAGCTTAATTTTTTGCCCCTTCTAGCTAGCTGCAATTTACTGTTCGTAATTTGATTGATTGCATGTTATAGTATATGACTTGAAGTGCCAGTTTATTTCGGATACATTTTTTTATATATATAAAGTTCTGGAGAGGGTTTTTTTTAATATAAAATAACGACCCTCTTTCATCTAATATAAATTACTTGAATTTTTTTACTAAGTAATTCCTTGTGATTTAGTTTGAATACTTAAACTAAAGAGATGTTGTATAATAATAACAATAATAATAAAAAGAAAACTCTTTACAGTAATGAATATACTAAGAAGCAAATCCCAACAGGTGTCCTGTACTGCTAAGTATAGAAGAAGCCAATGATCAAGAACGTACAGATAATACTTAATTGGCAAGACATTTATATATATAAAAACATCAATTATGAATACTTCATTTGTTATTATTTAGGGATTATGAGATTATCTGTTCTGTTCACAAGTGAACTCGAAAAGCATTTTTCTATACGTCTATGATGATGCCAGTATAAGTTGGGTAAGGTGAACCCGTGAGTGAGTGATAGATCACAATATATATATATACCAAGGAGAAAAGGTCAAAGGTGACAACTCTGAAATACAGACGAACAAGATGGACCCGGAAAGATCTTGAGCATATAAAGGCCTAAATTCCATGGCAATTATGTATTACAAGAAAAATTAATTTGAATCCCCTCATATTTCGGCGGGAGCACGAGGCTATATTTAATTAAAGTGAATTATTGGATGAATAGTTTATGATTCAGATTTGTATGAGATTATTATGATCACATGCAATTATATTTTATATTTATAAATCTTGATCATTGAATTTTTATTTAATAATCTACCTTCATCAAATATAACAACATAAAGGGATTTGAATTACAAGAAAAACGAAACACCCCATTATTGAGATTAATTAATATATGCTTCATTAGACACTTAGTAAGTGTTTAGGTAATAATAGAGGAGCCTGAACCCCCTGAAGCAGCAGGAGTAACTAATAAAAAAAAAAGCCTAACTAAAAATAATTTACTGGCATATGATTTTCATTCATAATAGAGTTTCCAAAAGGGATAGCGGTTCGCATATTCTGCATGTGAAGGCCATCTCCCCTGCTGGCTCAACAGTGATTTTGAAATTCCAACTTTTATTGCTTTGTCCTTTCTAATTTGTTGGTTATATTGCATACAATTTTACTCTGTTTCTTTTCTTCTAACAGAAAGAAAGAAATCATATTCAATTTTGGATCTTTTGTGAATATCTTATGCAAGTATGACTTTTCAAAGCTTAAACTTGTTTGTTTGTCTCCCTATCAATCATGTTAATTGAGATGTAGCCTTAAATTTTATGGTTTGTCACGTGAAACCTTTTCATTCACTTAGAAGCAATAAATTAATGCTATGTTAAAAATGACATATTCGTAAGCTTATCGAAAATTGTTATTAGTGTTATGTCTTATTTAAGAAGAAAGATTTATAAATTTAAAGAAAACCTTTTTAACTTTATAAATCATCTTTCTTATATAAGAATTCCCAACGTGAAAATTATAACAAAAGAAAATTTTGAGGGAGGTATTTTCTTATGAGAAAAAACTTCGGTATAGTTTTTAGTTATTTATTATCAAATTCTCTAATAAATATATAGAAAGTATATAATTATTATAATTCAACATCACATATTATTGGATCTTTTAAAGAATTTTTTAAATGTCATATTTTTATTAAAAAACCAAATACTAAAAATATAAGAAACTGTGTCTGGTCTAGTTTAGTTTTTGGGAATTACGAAGAACGTTTTCAAATGACTCAAAATTGAAGTAAGTATTTGCAATGTTTTTCTTTTTCGAAAAGGAGATTTTTCAAAAGATTAGAAACAAGCCTAAATTGACTTTGTTGTGGATTCACAAAACTTGCAGAAAAGGGTGAGTTTCATGCCAATCAGCAATGGAGGCAGTCAAATAGCTGTGGCTTCTTGACCACTTTTGCATAATTTTCCAAAAAGCCCGACCGTCCATGCCGAGGAATGCTTTCTCATCAGCCAACGGAGCTTTTCCATATATACTTAATCAAATTTGGAGAAAGATGGTGTGTTTAGATAAGTGAACTTTTAATTTGGTCATCTAATATTATTAATATGTTTTAATTTAGTCTCTGGATCATTAACATACTTTATAATGTTATTTCTGTTTAGCCTATTTTTGTTCAAAAATTAATGCTAAACTTAACAGTCTGTTAACTTTATTTGTCACTTGTTATCTGGTCTAAATTTATCGAGCAATGATCTTTAAGTCTGTTAAGTTTAGTGTTGAGTTCTGAATGAATTTAAAATAGAAGGTCAAAAGTATCCTGATGATTGGGTGATTAAATTGAAATAAATAATATATGAGGACCAAAGTAAAAATTTACTTATTTACCAGGGACCCAAATAAGATTACGCTCTCAAATAAGAGTCATGCTAAATCTCATTATTAGGCTTATAACAAGTTACAACTTTATAGGTCTTTGTATGTAAATTTGATGGGGAAAAAAGTTTAGGAAAGCAATTTAGTACATATGCCCATACAATTGTGGCAAGTTGTAAATCTGAAGGTAATTAAATACCATGACTCGTTAAATAATAGCTGCATGTTACGAAAAAAAGAAAATTATAGTTAAGGATAATAGATTATATATATTTATTATGAATAATTTTCAATTTTAAAACTATTTTGAAGGGTCTAAGGATCATTTTATAAAAAAAAACTTTAAAGGGCTTTTTCCTGGAACTCTGGAACCCTTAATATGTGCATTTAGAGTTTTAAGATATGGTCCTTTAAAATAAAAAAAATTAAGTCTTTAAGCATTTTATAATAATATAAAATTTTAAAATTTTTTATAATAATTGTTTTAAATTTATGATCCTTAGTTATAATTATCCCTAAGAAAATATATGTAACCTTGTTGGAATACTATAAGGAATAAATATTATAATGAATGAAAAATCTAGGTATCCTATAATGTTCTTTTCTTTCATCAAATCTAACGGCTAATATTAATTATTACAAGAAATTGAACTATTTGAATTTTAAGTTGAGTTATAAGAACGATAATTTTTACAGGTTGAAATCGATAACTTTTAAATTTTGATCTAACGGTTATAGACAATTTAAAAATTTTATGCCAGCGATTAAAAAATACTATTGTAGAAAATTGCAAGAATCCTTGTATTTCCTCCCAATTAATTATCTCCCGATTTTACCTAATAATTCCAGAAGCCGCATAGATCATTGGGCAAATGTTTGATTGTGCACAAATCAAGAATTTCAATTGCTATCCATCATGACTCAGAATGTAAAGCACGTTTTTCAATTTCTTGGTGCGAAAATATGTTTCATATATATGTCTCATGAAATATCGAATTCTAGAAGCGTCAGTCAAAATTTATTCTATTGCCTTAAAATGGTAAAGCTTTAATGTTATGAAAAAATTTGGTGTATTTTTTAATTATTTATTAAGAAAATTTTTAATAAAAATATAATAATTTGATGCTTTTGACATATCTAACACCATATATCATAAGATTATTATTAAATAATTTGATAATAAATATAAAAAATTTAATAGAAAATTATATTTCCAATCTTTAATGTTTAATTTAGTCACTGTCATTATATTTTTACCAAAATTGTGTCAAATATGAGTTATTTAATATTTTATTATTTATCTCTATCTTTTCTATTAGCATAAATAATATATATTTAGAGTATTCAAATAGTATACAATTAGTTAAATCAGCAAATTTTAACTGAATATTAACACAATTTTAACTGTAGGGACCAAATTAAAACATTAAATCATAAGAATTTAATTAAAAATTTTAAAATTATAAGGACTAAATTAAAAATTGAATGAAATTATAGGAATTGAAAGTATAATTTTCTTCAAAACTTTTTCTATTTATTATTATTATTATTATTATTAAGTGGTGACTATTTTTTTCCCAAACTATTTTCTCTCTCATAGAAGGTGGGATTTGAATTTGGTATTTTACCAAACCAAGGGAAGAAAACTTAAAGTTATATGCTAAAATGTAGTTTAAGAAATATGGACTAAAGTGAAAGTCAAATTAGTGGGAAGCTTTGAAAAAATTAGCACATGTAGAAAAGCTGAAGACCTGTTTGACAAGCAAAACTACCCTCGAAGTATGTGCAAAAGTCAACTAAATAACACATCATCTTATTCTTAGGGAAAGTCAAAGTCTGTATGCTCAATTAATGGAGCAAAGCCTACCCCAACATTTTAGCTACTATGGATTGATGTTTGCTTTTAATATACATTCAATGAACAACATAAATAGTAAGCTTTATTGTCATGCAAGTAATACTATGCGACTTAGACTGTTATTAAACATTTAAAGGAAGTTATTTATCTCTTGATTTATACAAAAGAGGATTTAGATGCTTATGGATGGTGAATTTAGAGTATGAAAAGAGAGAAAAGAAAGAAACAAAATATATCCGTAAAAATATACTTTATCTTTGTCGTAACCGACTTTTTGGCAGAGAAGGATAAAAAGTATTTAAAATTGATTTCCAAATGAATATTGAAAATTAATTTATTTGAAGTCACCACCAAAATTTTAACGGAAAACTTTGGAAAATCAATTTAAAATAAAAAAGAAAAAGGCAAAATGGTCTGCTAAAATAGAGATGAGTTCAAGAGTCTATTTGAATGTGGGGAAGGTGTTAGGCACCCTACAACACCCATCCATAAGGACAGTTACCTTAAACTAGTTAGCTGAAATGGAATATGGCCTTAAATTTATCTCGATTACCCTGTATTGACATGCATGCCTGTCAAACAGAGAAGACAAAAAATGACAATAATGGAAGTGAACGGATATATATTTATAAAGGGCGGACTTGACCTAGGATGAAAGCCTAGGGCCTATGTACCCTACGATAGGGATCAAAGTCCACATAGTTCGACCAAGATGGCGTATCTATTGGTTGATGATTAGTAATTTTTGTGATGAGAACAGGAAAGTTCAAATTAAGTAGATTTCGTAACCAAACGAGATTGGAATTTGATTTGTGTGTTTTCATTTACAACAACCTGATTAATCTAGCTCTTTTGATCTCTTCACTTTTCCTTTTTTTTTTTTGGTTTTAATTTTGTATATTTTTGAAATTTTAACCTTTGTTTTGAAATTTAAATGAAATAATTATAAAGATGGCATATCTATTGGTTGATGATTAGTAATTTTTGTGATGAGAACAGGAAAGTTCAAATAAAGTAGATTTTCGTAAATCAAACAAGATTGAAATTTGATTTGTGTGTTTTAATTTACAACAACTTGATTAATTTAGCTCTTTTGATCTCTTCACTTTTCATTTTTTCGTTTGAATTTTTGTATATTTTTGGAATTTTAACCTTTGTTTTGAAATTTAAATGAAATAATTATAAAGAACAAACTTAATCATTTTGTAAATAATAGAATATAAAAAATTATTTAATTAAGGTATTTATTTTTGCATTATTATCATTTTTGTTATTATTATTTTAAACAAGTTTGTACTAATTTTCAAGGTTTATGAAGATTAAAATCTAACATGACCCCAAACACTCGAGGAGAAAGATATTTTCATACGATGATTTCGCAAATAATGGAAAATATTTAATTAAAGTATTTATTTTTGCATTATTGTTATTTTTTAAAACAAATATGTACTGATTTTATGGATATAAGGAGATTAAAATTTCACATGATCCCACGCACTCGAGGAGAACAATATTCTCACACGGTAATTTTGTAAATAATGAGAAATATTTAATTAAAGTAAATATTTACTTAAAGTATTTTTTTCATTATTATTTATTTATTTATCATTATTATTATTTTAAAATAAGGATGTACTAATTTTCGGGATATATGAAGATTAAAATCTCACACGACCCCGAGCACTCGAGGAGAATAATATTCTCACACGGTAATTTCGTAAATAATGGAAGATATTTAATTAAAATATTTATTATTATTTTTATTATTATTTATAACAAGTATGTATTAATTTTTGGGATCTAAGGAGATCAAAATCTCACATAATCCCAAACATTCGAGGAGAACAATATTCTCACTCGATGATTTCCTTAGAACCTTACTTACAAAGCAAAAAATTAATCTCATATAAAAATAATGATACTAATAATAACAAATTAATTATTAATTAATTAACTAATAGACCAAAAAAAAAAAAACGAAGAACATGAATGAAACATTTCGAAATGAGATGCAGCATGAACGTCAGTATGCATGCACGAGTTACCTGGGCT
The DNA here is from genome assembly GCA_037074485.1 of Delonix regia. Lineage (NCBI taxonomy): Eukaryota > Viridiplantae > Streptophyta > Magnoliopsida > Fabales > Fabaceae > Delonix > Delonix regia. The sequence continues at coordinate 30,590,683 of CM073457.1, forward strand.
TCGTCTCAGTTGGCTCTTCTTCTCGGTGACTCTCCTCCTCCAGCGATCCTTCTCGGTCTTCCTCGGTCCATGGTAACTTCTTCTCTCAGCAGTCTCTCTCTCTTCTCGGCTTCCTTTCATTTCAGTTTTTCTTTCTTGGCTTACAGGGATCTTCACGTGCCTTTCAATAGCTTCTTCTTCTTCCTCTCAATTCCCACAAAAGTACCTCAGCTCCGCCTTGCTCTGTGTCTTCCTTCGGCAGCTCTCCTTTCCACCTTTCTCTCTCTCTCTCTCTATGGCCTACTGTGGGTAGCTCTGTTGAACTCTATTTTGGGCTGCCAAAGCAGAGGATTTTCTTCCCTTCTTCTCTTCTCCTCAGTTGGCTTTTAGTTCTGCTCCTTCTCAGCTTGCCTTCGGTCTCGTTCTTTCTCTCCTCCTCTTGGTTTTGCTCCTCATGGCAACTCGTTTGCTTTTCGTGGTAGCTCAAATTCTTTTCCTTTTCTCCTTGGCTTAGGCTCTCTTCGTTCTTGGTCTCATCCTCCCTTCACTCTCGGTCTACACTTTCTTTGCTCTCAGTCTGCATCCTCTTCTCTCTTGGTCTCGCCTTCCCTTCAGTCTCAGTCTCGTACTCTCTCCTTTCTCCTCGACTTACACTCTCTTCCCGCTAATCTTTTTTCACTCTTTTCAGCTCGCTCCTTTTATAAAAAAATGGCATACTCTTTATGCTTTGGTCCTCTCGATGCTGCATGCTAATTCCTGACTCTCTACCCTATACATTGTGGCTAAGCATGGTCTTTTTTCCCTTTCGGTGTAAGTTTTGCATGCAAGGAGCAGAAGATGTTTGACTAATCCTTTTAGCTGCTATCCTTCCTTTAGGCATAGTAGACGGGAGTATCAAGAAGCTAGCACCTTGCCATTTTGGTGCTTTTTTTTTTTTTTTCTCTAGGTTTCCAGGATGGGGAGTAGCATATTTCCTACAGAGTGATAATGTGCTAAACTCTGCCTTTCCTTTTTGTCTCTTCTCCTTATGTATTTATTAACTCTCATTCTTCGGTCTTCCTCTTTTATGTTTTTTTGTTGTTGTTGTTTTTAAGATCATTTTATTCTTTGTACTTTAGCTTCAATTTCTCCAATTTTATCATCAAAATATTTATGATTTTTACTTTGATTTATTATTATTAATTGTCATACTTTTAGGTTTTTATTTTGCTTATCTTAAAATCCCCTTATTATTTATCTTCAATTTCAAATTGTCTCTAATTATGAATGTCATATGAGTCTTGGTCATTTTTAATTTCTCCATTTGCTTAATTATTAATTGATTGGTGAATTAATCATATAGTTGGGGGTGGGGTATTCACAGTTGTCCCTCTTTGCTTGCCTTTTAAGTTAGGGAAGCAGACATCATGCAAAGATGACTTAACTTAAGAGCAAGCAAAGACGTGAACACACCATTCCTCATGCTGAGGGAAAACAAGTGTAAATCAATGCCTGGATAAGACAGAGAGTTATCTAGACATGAATAACTTTTGATAAGAAATGTAAATTGCCCTGGACACCATACAAGACTTTTGACAAAAATATAAATTGCCCTGAACATGATGTAGGACTTTTGACAGAAAAAGTAAATTACCTTGACATGATGCAGGACTTTGACAGAAAGATAAATTGCCTGGACACAATGCAGGACTTTTACTAGAAATGTAAATTGCCCTGGACACGATGCAAGGACTTTTGATAGAAATGTAAATTGCTTGGACACGATGCAGGACTTCGGACAAAAATGTAAATTGCCCTGGACATGATGCAGGGACTTTTGACATAAATGTAGATTGTCTGGACACGATACAGGACATTGGCAGAAATGTAAATTGCCCTGGACACAATGCAGGGACTTTTTGACAAAAATGTAGATTGCCTGGACACGATGCAGGACTTTGGCTGAAATGTAAATTGCCTAGACACGATGCAGGACTTTTGGCATAAATGTAGATTGCCTAAACCCGATGCAGGACTTTTGGCAGAAATGTAAATCGCCCTGGACACGGTGCAGGAACTCTTGACAAAAATGTAAATTGCCTTGGACATGATACAGGAACTTTTGACAAAAATGTAAATTGCCTGGACATGATGCTGGACTTTTAACAGAAATGTAAATTGCCCTAGACACGGTGCAAGAACTCTTGACAAAAATGTAAATTGCCCTGGACACGATGCAAAGACTTTTGACAGAAATGTAAATTGCCTGGACATGATGCTGGGCTTTTAACAGAAATGTAAATTGCCCTAGACACGGTGCAGGGACTTTTGACAGAAATGTAGATTGCTTGAACACGATGCAGGACTTTTAACATGCTATCACGTAGCACAACACATGCACCTACGTGAGATGCATACCATCGTGCTCAGACTAAAGCAAGATTTAGCTGCTTGCTAAGCTTGTCATCTTTATAACCATAATGTTCCCTAAAAGTAAAATAGATCCAAATTCTGCCGAGTTTTGTCCTCGACATTTGAATCGTTATCTTGAGAAACTTCAGGATGACTTTTCTTGAACAATAAAAATACTTGTGCCAAGGAGGGGTGTGACCTTTTTGGAAGTACCTTTTAGTCATCCGTGAGCTGTGATATAACACGTGTTCATGCACTCGATGCATAGTGCATATGAATTCTGTACGTAGGATGGATGCACTAGCGAGATATATGATGGACATGGAGAATCCTGTATGTATGAGATATGTGAGTTTTTGAAAGATAATGAAAATTTTGTTCGCTTTGATACATGTCCAAAATGATTTTTATACTCTAGGAGTCACCGGGAAGGCCGAGGAGGATCATTGGAGGAGGATAGTCACTGGGAAGAAGAGCCAGCCGAGACGAAGCCTAGGTAACTCGTGCATGCATACTGACGTTCATGCTGCATCTCATTTCGAAATGTTTCATTCATGTTCACTGTTTTTTTTTTTTTGGTCTATTAGTTAATTAATTAATTAATTAATTAATTTTTTATTATTAGTATTATTATTTTTATATGAGATTAATTTTTTGCTTTATAAGTAAGGTTCTAAAGAAATCAACGAGTGAGAATATTGTTCTCCTTAGATGTTTGGGATCATGTGAGATTTTGATCTTCTTAGATCCCAAAAATTAATACATACTTGTTATAAATAATAATAATAATACAAAAAAATAATAATAAATATTTTAATTAAATATCTTCCATTATTTACAAAATTACCGTGTGAGAATACTATTCTCCTTGAGTGCTCGGGGTTGTGTGAGATTTTAATCTTCATATACCCCAAAAATTAGTACAACCTTATTTTAAAATAATAATAATGATAAATAAATAAATAATAATGAAAAAAAAATACTTTAAGTAAATATTTAATTTAATTAAATATTTCCCATTATTTACGAAATTACTGTATGAGAATATTGCTCTCCTCGAGTGCGTGGGATCATGTGAAATTTTAATCTCCTTAAATCCCTAAAATTAGTACATATTTGTTTTTAAAAATAAAAATAATGCAAAAATAAATAATTTAATTAAATATTTTCCATTATTTGCAAAATCATCATTTGAGAATATCGTTCTCCTCGAGTACTTAGGATCATGTTAGATTTTAATCTTTATAAACCCTAAAAATTAGTACATACTTGTTTTAAATAATAATAACAAAAATGATAATAATGCAAAAATAAATACCTTAATTAAATAATTTTTTAATTTTATTATTTACAAAATGATTAAGTTTGTTCTTTATAATGATTTCATTTAAATTTCAAAACAAACGTTAAAATTCCAAAAATATACAAAAATTAAAACAAAAAAAGAAAAAGTGAAGAGATCAACAGAGCTAGATTAATTAGGTTATTGTAAATTAAAACACCCAAATCAAATTCTAATCCTATTTGGTTTATGAAAATCTACTTAATTTGAACTTTCTTGTTCTCATCACAAAAATTACTAATCATTAACCAACAAATACGCCATCTTGGTCAAATTACGTGGACTTTGATCCTTATCGTAGGTTACGTAGGCCCTAGGCTTTCATCCTAGGTCAAGTCTGCCCTTTGTAAATATATATTCGTTCACTTCCATTATTGTCATTTTTTGTCTTCTTTATTTGACGGGCATGCATGTCAATAAAGGGTAATTGAGATAAATTTAAGGCCATATTCCATTTTAGCTGACTAGTTTAAGGTAACCGTCCTTATGGACTGGTGTTGTGGGGTGTTTAACACCTTCCCCACACTTAAACTGACTCCCAAACCCATCTCTATTTTCGCAGACCATTTTGCCTTTTTCTTTTTTATTTTAAATTGGTTTTCCAAAGTTTTTCGTTAAAAATTTTGGTGGTGACTCCAAATAAATTAATTTTCAATATTCATTTTGGGAATCAATTTTAAACACTTTTTATTTTATCTCGCTGAAAGGTCGGTTACGACAGTTTGACGACTCCACTGGGGAGGTCGAGAGTCAAGCCTGTTTAGTTAGTCAGTCGAAATGATATGGTCTTCTATTACCTTGATTGCCTTTGTCGTGTCTTGTTTGTTTATTTTTCCTTGTTTTCTTGTTTATTTATCTCTTGTGGTCATATAATATGCCGGTATGTTCTTATGTATTTGTTATTTATTTTTGCTATTTGTATAGGTATATATCTTCCTTTTTAGTCATATAACATGGTTAAAGTTCCTCATTTGCCATATAATTTTATTAGTTTATTGTAACATATATGCTACAATAGATAACATGCAGAATAAAACCTTCGGGTAGATGACCCTTGTCTGTATTGTAAATTCTTGGCTTATCTTGCAGTTTATCTGTTTGACAGATGAGGGTTAGGTAGACTATAGGTTTAAAGGTTCGTATGCTCCCTTTGCACTTTAAGCACATTGACATTCTACCTCACACACCTTTTGAGCTCTATACCCGGGTCCTTGCTTTCTTTAGGTTAGTAAAGGTTTATATCGGTTTTCTTGTGAAGCTTTTTGCTTTCGGAGATTATCATGAAGACCTCACTCAGGTTGTACCTCATTATGTGGATTTGACTAGAGTGGGATTTTGTCCTCTTTAAGTCCAATTCACATTATGAGATCCTCATTCTTTTGAGTGGGGGTAATCTGGGAATCAGTAATCCCCTAAGATGTTAGACTTATTCCTAGAACTATACACATTAATAGACTAAACCCAATAGACAACTGTCCTAGGGTCTGGCGTCTTTAGGTACCATTACCACGCTTAGGGTTGACCCGAATTAGGACACCAACGGAGCATATTGCACTCCCATTTTGCACGTTGTCGCATCATTCATGGCATGATTATGTGTTGTTTTAATTTTTTTTTGTATGGTTTTTAATTATCACAATGTTTCCATTCGATGCGCTATTAGCCAAATAGAATGAGCTAAAATGGAAAACTTTATCAGTGTGTGAAGTTTGGCTTAATGGTGTATCGATGGAGTTAGGAGCCTTTGAAAATCAGTAATTGTTATGAAAAAAATATATTAATGGATTATTTGGCTCACTTATTCAAGTCTTGTCCATATGAGGACCTACTTTTTCTTGGGTCGAGAGCTATATCTATTATTCCCAATGGGTCAATAAGGCTCTTGGCGATTAATAGCGAATAAAATGTCAAGTAACCTATTGATTAAATAAGTTATATGCTCATTTCATTTTGTTTTTAACCAATAGACTTGTTACAACACAAATTGTCATTTTCATTGATTGGCATAAAGATATGATGGACTTATCGAACGCCACACAACCTCAAGACACAAGCCCAATAGGAGCAGCTTCGACTGGGAAAAGAGTTAAGGTGAAGGTAGAAGCTGAATCAGTTGAGAGCTTAATCATTATAGGTGGGAAACTTAGAGGGGAACAACTCTGCTATTTTCAAAGGGATTATAGAGATATATTAGATTTATTATCAGTCCCCATCCAGCTTGATGCGCTTGTGGCCTTAGCCTAACATTGGGATGATTCATTGAGATGCTTCACGTTTCCAACCTTCCAGCTCACACCTACGTTAGAAAAATACGGGGGCTTGATGAAAATGCCTGTTACCAGAGACACACCCATCTACTTGTACCCTGGGTATCTCCCTTCCAAGCGTGTGGTAGCTCAAATTCTGGGGGAGGAACTTACACGAGTACAGTTACACCGCTTTAGGGTAACAGAATGTCTTTCTAGGAAATATTTAGAGAAAAGGTTGAAGGCATTAGTCGAGAAAGGGAATTATGTTGTTTTCAGACGAGTCCTAGCCCTGGCAGTATATGGGTTAATATTATTCCCGTTAGCAGTAGGAGTAGTTGATTTAGCTGCAATAAGTGTCTTGTGGATGGTAGAAAATCACTGTGTGAACCCAATACTAGCGCTTCTAGGGGAAACACTTCTGACACTAAGTTTAAACCATAGAGAAAAGAAAGGAAAGTTGAAGTGTTGTCTGCCAATGTTGAATATATGGTGCGTCAATCATGTTTATGGTAGAGAATATCAACTCGAAACAAGATTTGACACCATCCATCACTCGATTCGAGATTATCCACATTGCAAAGGATCAATTCCATTACAGGCAAAAATGAACCATGATCAATGGATCAAAAAAATAGAAGAACTCGAAGATACCACCATTTGGTGGAAGCTCTCTTGGTGGGAAAGCGAGGATGTCATTTACTGTTGTGGAAATTTCCCTAACGTTCCTCTTATGGGTGCCCGAGGATGCGTTAATTATAACCCCGCAATCGCGCATTGCCAATTTGCATACGAACAGGATATTTCGTCTGAAGAGGCTGCACGAAAAGTCAGTTTCTACTACAGTGATCCTCTGAAGGTGGAAATGATCCATCATATAAGGGATGCATGGAGCCACGTAGTGTGTAAAGGGAGGTTCGAGTTAGGGAAACGCGCTGTAGCAACCACGAAAGGATACGAGGCTTGGCTCAAAGAAAGGACCAGTGGGATCCATCCACCCTTGGGGCCTCATAACCCCTTATTGAGTAATAACCTACAAGAGGTTAACGAATGTCTAACCAAGCAACTTGAAGGTAAAAAGGATGAGCTACAAAATCTAGAGGAATTAAGCAAAAGGCACTTGGAAAGCTTAGCTAAGTCATAAGAAGTCGAGAGAGCAAAAAGGAGAAAAGAGTTAGAGACAAACATCGAGTTGAAAAAATTAAAGGAGGAAAATGATAAGTTGAAAAACACTGTAAGAAGGATTCAAAAACAGGCTAAAGAAAGCAACAAGAAGGCCTTTAATTATCAAACTTGATTGTTAAAAGCTGTTAAGAAAACGGACACCATGATGAGGCAGGTGGAAGAACTTAAGTCTCCTAATGACCTCCAACGGGAAATTGATGTACTCGTCAAACGGATGGAAAAGAAGACGAGAGAGGTGACCAGTGTCAAGAGTGATAACATGATAATGATACAAAACTTAATTGAACAGCTCAACCATTAAACAGAGAAAGCTCGACTGTGGGAGGCTCGCCATGAAGAGCAAGTGGTCAAAAAAGAAAGTTAGCTAGAACGCTTCAAAAGGATGATTCTATTTGCCAATGATGTCATTCTTGAATTCACCTATGCCTATCGACAAGTTGAAGGGCATGCCATCCCTACGAAGACTCTTTTAGCTATAGTTGAATTTCTCACTTTGTGTCATAACCTTAGGGAAGATTTGAAGATGTTGATGAAATTCTAGATGAGTGAGAGATGGGGACAACCTCAATATATTGTAAAGTGAACTCATAGGCTGGATCACTGTTGATGTATAAATTTAGATCAAGTGATGTAATCAGACATTTTGTTCTTAGTAAAATGCACGGTTTCTTATTCGGGCTATCGAATACATTCAATACTGTATATGTGGAATATCAGAAATCATATGAAGAATGAATGGGTTGTGTGGTGCAAAATAGAGCTGTGCATGTGGATGTTAAATGTCCCTTGCATTAGCCGTTAACTTTGATTCATTGAGTGATACAATACGTACCCTCAAAGATTCAAAGGTCCAAGGTTCTTGTACTTTTATGCCAAGTTGACATACTGATAAATTGAAAATCTAGGTAATTGTTTTGTTATTTCTTTTTTTCAAAATAGGTGAGAAGCCAATATTGCTTGAGGGGGGAAGAATTCGTCTAACCAAGCTCAACCATTAAGCAAAACATATTTAACCCGGGCGTGTGTTAGAGTTGTGGCTGCCGAAAATAGCCGATCAGAGTTTGAGCAATAGTTAGAAGCTGAAGTAGAGGCCTTGAAGGATCAAATGGGGACAATACAATATCAAATGTTAGAAATGATAAAGTTATTACAGAATATGAGCTCAAGTGTGGCCGCGAAAAACGTTTCACTAAACCCCACTAATGCGGACCATGGCATCCCTAATACAAGTGCTGAAATACCAGGAGTAACTTTGGGTAGTCCCTTTGCCACTGGAGTACCAGAACCAACACAGAGGCCGGTGATAGTAAATCGACCACTAAATCCCTCGACTTCAGGGGCGGAAGGACAGGGATATAAAGATTGGAACCCAGGGGGCGTTTTCACTTATAATCTTCCGGGAAGGGAACCGACTATCGGATTCACCGGTCATACTCAGCCCACCACCAATATTGGCCTTAAGGTGAAATAGGACAATGAAAAGAAAGATTAGAAAGAAGATATAGCAGAGGTTAAAGACAGGTTGCAAGCTCTACAAGGGATGGCTAACTGGAAGTTGGTTGAATTAGAGGAGTTATGTTTAGCCCCAGAGGTACCCATCTCTAAAAAATTCAAAGTGCCTGAGTTCACCAAGTATGATGGTAGTGGAGATTCACACTATCATCTAAAGTCATACTGCACCAAAATGTTGGTATGGTCTAGGGATGAAAGGTTCCTTATAAATTTCTTCCATGAGAGCCTGACTGGTGCAACATTGCATTAGTTTATAAAACTAGATCACTTTAAACTAACAGGGTGGAGAGATCTCACTGATGTGTTCATACGACAATACAAGTTCAACCTGGGTACAACTCTCACCCGAGAGCACTTAAAGGGGTTGAAGAAGAAAGGAATGGGGACCTTTAAGGAATACGCTCAAAGGTGGAGAGCCACAGCAGCCGAGGTTCAGCCACTGCTTCTAGACTCGAAATTATGTTCCTATTGTATTCGTACCCTGGCGGACCCATATCGTAAGATAATGCTGGGGACCCATGTGAATGAATTCTCTGACCTTATCCAGGTTGGAGAAAGAATAGACACTGATGTACGTGAAGGGTTGTTTGAAAGCACTTCCAAAGAAACCAAGAGGCCTATAAGCAATCGAAAGAAGGAAAGGGATGTTAATCATATCCACGCTGCATACCAACACCCTTGCCCTACACATAATCAGTATCCCCAAGTGCCATTTCACGGTCTGAACCTAACCATGTCTTACCAACCACAAGGTCCAGTCGTGAATAGTCATATAAGTTACCCAACACTGCCACAACCCCATCTTAGACTATAATAAATGATGGCCCAAAATAAAGGGTTTAGGCCTATGCAACAGTCTCGCGATGATAGGCCATTACCCAATTTCAATGTTAGTCGATCAGAGCTCTTCCACAATTTGGTAGCCAAAAAACTTATGGGCCCTAAGCCGGTTAAGCCACTTCAGCCACCATTCCCGGGGTGGTATGACTCCAACGCTACTTGTAAGTATCATATGGGAGCTATGGGGCACAATATTGACAAATGTGATGCCTTTAGGAAGCACGTTTTGGCATTATTAGACAATAACCATATTGGCATAAAGGCAGGTAATGACCCCAACATCGTCACTAACCCCTTGCCAAATCACAATAAAGGGAAGCAAGTGTCCATAATAGAAGAGGACGAGCTTAACTGGAAAAACTTAACAGATGTGTCATGCACCATGTAGCAGTTATATAAAAGCATGAAGGACACTGACCATATCTCTGCTCGGGATGGGGAGCAGAACATGCTTAGAGGGTCGCAGAAAAGTTACTGTGAGTTTTATGAGGGAGAAGTGGGCCACGATATTGAAGACTATGAGCAATTTAAAGAATTAGCACAGAGAATGATGACGCTTAGAGTTTTGACCATTGAAAGAACTCGACGACCCACTGAAGGGAATGTATGCGTCATAGAGGAAAGTGGTGCCAGAACAGAGGGATCATCTGACCCTACAAAGCCTAGGAACTCCTTCTTAGTGGTTAATAGGCCAATCTACGAAGTTAAGGAGGTCACCCTAGCCCAAAGCAATCGTGACCTGTAAGGTACAACAAAAGGATCCTTACTCGTCATAGCCATACTGGTGCCTATAAAAAATCCAAACGCTGTTATCCATGTGCCATCTCCATTTCCATATCGGAGCAATCATGTCATGCCATGGAATTACGAGCTAAAAATAGAATGCTCTTATGACAAAAAGGCATCAGAAGAAAGCCCTGTCAGAAAAGAAGGGCAATTAAAAATTGTAAGGGGAATTACTCGTAGTGGTCGAGTATACTCCAAGGATGGAGAAGGAACTCTGAACCCGAACCTAGAAGTAAAAGAAAGCTCAAACCTAAAAGAAGCCTCTAGGAAGGGAGAACAGGAGGAGATAGATGAATTCTTAAAAATTATAAAGTAGAGCGAATATGATGTGGTCAATCAACTGCAAAAAACACCGGCCTACATACGTCTTGATATTACCCCAAAGAAGGTGGTAAACATGATAAATGCAGTAAAGAATTCCACCTTGATCGCCTTTTCTGAGGATGAGATACACCCTACACTAGTTGGGAAGCCCAAAGCCCTCCATATTACTTTGAAGTGCTATATGTACGTAATCACTAAAGTACTTATTGATGGAGGGTCAGCACTGAATGTCTTACCTTTATCCACTTTAAGGCAATTACCAGTGAAAAGTCATGCATCGAGTATAATGACATGGTAGTGAGAGCCTTCGATGGGACAAGGAGGGAAGTAATTGGAAAGGTTAAACTCCTTTGGAAATTGGTCCGAATCTATTTACCATCGAGTTCCAAGTCATGGACATTGATGCAGCATATATGATGCTTTTGGGAAGACCATGGATTCGTACGGCTGGTGCGGTCCCATCAACCGTGCATCAAAGAATCAAGTATATTGGTGAAAGGAGGCTTATCACCATAAAAGGTGAAGAAGAGATTATCATCAGCAAGCCTAGCACGGTACCTTACATTGAAAATGCTGAGTAGGTTATAGACAGCTCTTACCAGAGTCTAGAAGTGTTAGAAGCTGGGAACTCTACTAAAGGCGCCGACCAGAACCCAGTAGGAGTGGGGGAATTTACCAAAGATGTCAATCAAGTAGTGGCCAAGATCATGATGAATAATGGGTATCAAAAGGGAAAGGGACTAGGCGCAAAGCTATAAGGTAGAGAGGAACTGGTTGAGTTGATTGACAATCTAGGACGACAAGGGTTAGGGTACGAGTTATCTATTGATACCCGCAGAACACAACAGAAGGAGGGTAAGCTAGGAGGAAAAGCAAAAATACCCCACATTCGAGAAATGTTCCTTATTTCTGTTGAGGTAATACACCCAGTTGACCTAGTCATAATAGTGAGTGAAGAAGGAGAGCATGCAGAGGCCACATGGATCCAACTGGACGAGTTAGGGAAAACACATGACAATTAGGAATTGGAAATGTTGTCAGATGTTATGTCATTAAAGTAATATTTTGAAGATCATTTAAAGAGTTTTGTAATGAATAAAAATTTGAACTTTATTTCGAATAATGAATGAATGCAGCAATCCCAATCGTTTTGCCAAAATCTTGTTTGAATCCTGCCTTTTCATATTTATTCTTGCCTTCTTTACCCACTTTCTAAGGAATTTGAATCCTCGAAACCCCTGACAAAAGCAGAAACACTTGGGCACTTTGAATGAGCCTCATGTTGTCATATATTTGAATAATTTAGAAACTGACGATAATGATGACGTATCCCAAACCTTCACTAAAATAATAGAATCTTCAGAAAAAGGGTATTATTCCGCATGAAGAAACTACCGAAGTGATTAATATGGGGACTGAGGATAATAAAAAGGAGTTGAAAATAGTCGATAACCCATAAAAGGAAGAAATGATTAATTTGTTTAGGGAATATATGGATGTGTTTGCTTGGTTCTATCAAGATATGCCAGGGATAGATCCTAAAATTGCTACCCATAAGATACCCTTGTACCTTAATGTGGGGCCTAAGAAACAAAAGTTGAGGAGGATGAGCCTGGAGATGTCCTTCAAAATCAAGGAAGAAGTAATGAAGCAATACGATGCTGGTTTCTTAGAGGTTGCTAAATACCCCCAATGGGTTGCCAACATAGTCCTGTGCCAAAGAAAGATAGGCGAATGAGGATGTGTGTCGATTATAGGGACTTAAACCGAGCCAGCCCAAAGGAAGACTTTCCTTTGCCTTACATTGACATCTTAGTCGATAATATAGCAAAAAGCTTTAGGTACTACTTTATAGACGGGTACTTTGGCTATAATCAAATCCCTATGCACCCCAAGGATAGAGAAAAAACCACCTTCATTACCCAATGGGGAACTTTCTGCTACAAGGTAATGCCCTTTGGGCTTAAAAATGCTGGAGCCACCTACCAACGCGCAGTGGTAGTCTTGTTCCATGACCTTATGCATAAAAAAATAAAGGTATATGTGGATGACATCATCACTAAATTAACTAAAAGGGAGAGTCATGTGGCTGTGCTATGAAAGCTTTTTGAAAAATTGTGGAAGTACACACTCTAATTGAATCCTAGTAAATGTGTATTTGGGGCCACATCTGGGAAGCTTTTAGGATTCATTGTCAGTAAGAGGGGAATAGAAGTAGACCTTGATAAAATTAAATCAATTCGTGACATGCCATTACCTAGTACAGAAATAGAAGTTTGAGGGTTCTTGGGGCATTTTGAATTACATAGCTAGATTCATTGTAAACCAAATCGCCACTTGTGAACCAATATTTACATTATTACGCAAGAACCAACCAGTAGAATGGAATGAGACTTGCTAGCGGGCGTTCGATAAAATAAAGGAGTATCTCTTAAATCCCCCTGTCTTGGTGCCGCCTACACCAGGACGACCCCTTATCTTTTATCTGACAATCTAACCAAAGTCCATGGGTGCTATGTTAGGACAGCATGATGAATCAGGAAGAAAAGAGCAAGCAATCTTATTATTTAAGTAAAAAGTTTAATGAATGTGAGTCCCGGAATCGTTAATTGAGAAGACCTGTTGCAGCCTCATGTGAACCACAAAGAGATTGAGGCAATACATGTTGTACCATGTCACATGGTTGATCTCTAAGATGGATCCAATTAAATACATCTTTGAGAGTCCTCATGTATCAGGAAGAGTCTCAAAATGGCAAGTGATACTCTCTGAATATGACATGAAGTATATAACTAGCAAATCAGTCAAGGGGAGTGTTATAGCCGAGCATTTAGTGGCTAATCCCTTGGATGAATACCAGTCGCTAGATTTCCAGTTCCCGGATAAGGATATTCTGGCCGTGGAAAAAGATGAACCAAAAGAGGTCAAGTGGACAATGTATTTTGATAAGGCTACCAATGTACATAGCAGCGGATTGGGACTGTGATAACATCACCTGATGGTAAGTAGTATCCAATGGTGGTCAAGCTCAGTTTTGATTGCACGAATAATGTGGTGGAATATAAAGCTTGTGTTAATGGCTTGAAAGCTACCTTAGAATTAGGTGTCCAAGATCTTGACATGTTTGGAGACTCAGCCCTAGTGATTTATCAGGTAAAGGGAGAATGGAAAACCAAGGATCCCAAGCTGATCCTAAACCAAAAGTACCTAATGGAATTAATGTCAAAGTTTAAGGAGATAAACTTCACACATCTGACTCGTGATAAAAATCAGTTTGCTGATGCATTGGCTACCCTCGCCGTAATGATCAAGCTAGACTATGGAGTTAATGTGTTACCAGCACAGATGGAGAGCCGGGACACCCCAGTGTACTGCCTAAATGTAGAGATATTCGGAATTAGCAATATCTGACTGGGGCATATGAGAATGACCAAAAAACCATTCGTCAATTGGCGATGAATTTCTTTCTTAGCGAAGATGTGTTGTATAAAAGGTTATGGGATAACACTCTGCTCAAATGCGTGGATACGTCAGAAGCACAAAGGATAATGATAGAGATTCATAAAAGGACGTGCGGAACCCATGCTAACGACCATACCATGACTAGACAAATTCAAAGGTATGGATACTTTTGGTTAACCATGGAGAAAGACTGCATTGACTACGTGAGGAGATGTCATAGGTGTCAGACATATGCTAATAAGATCATTACTCCACTGCAAACTCTACACAACCTGGTGGCACCTTGGCCATTCTCGATGTAGGGAATTGATGTGATTGGTCCCATCAATCCAAAGGCATCTAATGGACACCGATTCATTTTAGTAGCCATCGATTACTTCACAAAATGGATAGAGGCATGTTCATTCTCTAATGTTACCCAAAAGGTCTTCCTCTGATTTCTAAAATCGAACATTATATGTCGATATGGTATACCAGAAAGGATTATCATTGATAATGCTCCCAACTTAAATAGAGCTGATATTAAGAAATTATGCGAACAATTTAATATTAAGCATCACAATTTTGCACCCTACCGACCACAGATGAATTGGGCAGTCGAGGCAGCAAACAAGAATATCAAAAAGATCATTAACAAGATGACTATCACTTATAAAGACTAGCATGAGATGCTCTTACATGCTCTTCATGGGTATCGCACAACAGTGCGAACATCCACCGGGGCAACCCCTTACTCTTCAGTATACGGCATAGAGGCAGTCACCCCAATTAAAGTTGAGATCCTTTCTCTCCAATTATTGATAGAATCCAACTTAGAGGAGAGTGAATGGGTAAGGATACGATATGAGCAGCTGAATATGATCAAGGAAAAGCGACTGGTAGCTATGTGTCATGGGCAACTACACCAGAAAAGGATGGCAAGGGCCTTCAATCAAAAAGTTCGTCCTAGGGAATTCAAGCTAGGGGAGTTGGTTCTAAAAAAGATCTTCCCAAATCAAGAGGATAATAGAGGCAAATGGGCACCATCGTATGAAGGTCTATATGTGGTAATACGAGCATTCTCCGGAAGTGCATTGGTTCTTACTGATATGGATGGAAGAGAACTTGGAAGACCAATCAACTCTGATGCAGTAAAGAAATACTTTGCTTAAAATGAGAATGATGAAAAAAGAAAGAAAAAGAAAGAAGATTTCACCATCGGGGCTCGTTAAGTCGAAAACCTGAAAAGGTGGCTTAAGCAAAAGTTAGGGCAATAGATGATGAGCAAGATGAGGCTGCACAAGGATTAGATAGCCTACGTGGTAGGATCCTTAGAGATTGTTTTCATTAATCAGTTTCTAAATATGTGTATCTAATGGCAATACCAAGCACAAGCAACCAGTGCCACCTGGTGCTGAAAGTTAAAGACATCCTAGTTGCCATTTTTACTTTTCTTTACATTTGTATCCATGCTATCACTTACTTTCCCTAGGACCAAGAGATCTGTCTACAAAATAAATTCACTTAATCGTTTAAGAAACTTACTTCTTATTACTCTTTTTCTTGCTACATAATCGTATCACTTTTATAATTTCTCCATTCATTCAATATGCGAAATAAATATTCAAGTGAACAATGTCATTCAAAATATTGTCTAATGATACATATTTCGGAAACACCCATGATTTTTAAAATGATTCCACGCAATTACTGGGATGAGGCTTAGAGTGTGAAACATATATACGATTAGACCTTTCTACTTTTGTTACTAGGTTACTTCGTAAAAAGAGATTGAAGCATTGTCAACGTCCCCTCGTCTACCGTAAGGAAAGGAAACTAAGCCTGCCAGGTGTTGGCCTGAAAAGATAAAGTTATGCAGACCATCAGCTGTGGAAATAATGAATTAAAGGTCACAACAAAAGAAGCTTGGTTAGACAATTTTCTCGATCTGGGCACTATGGCTTTCTTTCCAATTGGCATAAACTATAACCTAATATGTCACATCTCCAGTTTCCAAAGAAAAAGGTAGAAAATCTATGCTCGCGTAGCATTCTCTTATTTCTAACTCCTAAGGTATAAAAATCATTTTTGACATATATTAAAGTGAACAAAATTTTCTTTATCCTTCAAAAACTCGTATATCTCATGCATGCAGGATTCCTCACGTCCATCATATTTCTCGCTAGTGCATCCATCTCACGTATAGAATTTATATGCACCAAGCATTTAGTACACAAACATGTGTTATATCACATCTCATAGATGACTAAAAGGTGCTTCCAAAAGGGTCACACCCCTCCTTAGCATGAGTATTTTTATTGTTCAAGAAAAGTCATCTTAAAGTTTCACAAGATAACGATTCAAATGTCAAGGACAAAAACTCGATGGAGTTTGGATCTATTTTACTTTTAGGGAACACTACGGTTATAAAGATGACAAGCTTAGCAAGCAGCTAAATCCTGCTACAGTCTGAGCACGACAATATGCATCCCATATAGGTGCATGTGTTGCACTGCGTGATAGCGCTTTTCATACATGGTAAATATCTCTCTTCAAATCAATGTAAAAGTCCTGCATCGTGTCTAAGACAATTTACATTTCTGCCAAAGTCCTACATTGTGTCCAGCCAATTTACATTTCTGTCAAAAGTTTTGCATCGTGTCTAGGACAATTTACATTTCTGCCAAAGTCCTGCATCGTGTCCAGGCAATTTACATTTTTGTCAAAAGTCTTGCATCGTGTCCAGGCAATTTACATCACTGTCAAAAGTCCTGCATCGTTTCCAGGGCAATTTACATTTCTACTAAAGTCCTGCATCGTGTCTAGGCAATTTACATTTCTGTTAAAAGTCCTACATCGTGTATCGGACAATTTACATTTCTGCCAAAGTCTTACATCGTGTCCAGACAATTTACATTTTTGTCAAAAGTCTTGCATCATGTCCAAGACAATTTACATTTCTGTCAAAAGTCCTGCATCGTGTCCAGGACAATTTACATTTCTGCCAAAGTCTTGCATCGTGTCCAAGACAATTTACATTTATGTGAAAAGTCTTGCATTATGTCTAGGACAATTTACATTTCTGCCAAAGTCCTGCATCGTATCCAGGTAATTTACATTTTTATCAAAAGTCCTACATCGTTTCCAAGGCAATTTATATTTCTGTCAAAAGTCCTGCATCGTTTCCAAGGCAATTTACATTTCTGTCAAAAGTCCTGCATCGTTTCCAAGGCAATTTACATTTCTGCCAAAGTCCTACATCGTGTCCAAGCAATTTACATTTCTGTCAAAAGTTTTGCATCGTGTCCAGGACAATTTACATCTTTGCCAAAGTCCTGTATCGTGTCCAGGCAATTTACATTTCTGTCAAAAGTCCTGCGTCATGTCCCAGGCAATTTACATATTTGTCAAAAGTCCTGTATCTTGTCCAGGGCAATTTACATTTCTGCCAAAGTCCTACATCGTGTCCAGGCAATTTACAATTCTATCAAAAGTCCTGCATCGTGTCTAGGTAAGTTACATTGTCTGTCAAAGTCCTATATCGTGTCTAAGCAAGTTACATTTATGTCAAAAGTCCTGCATCGTGTCCAGGCAATTTACATCTCTATCAAAAGTCCTACATCATGCCCAGGAAATTAGGATACCTCTTAAATGTATTAAATTGATCAATTAAGCAAAGCAACAAAAAAAAAAACACACACACACATCAAATATATACTGATATATATAATAATAATAGTCCAAAAAAAAAAATAATAAAAAATAATAAGTAACTAAATAAAATGAAATAAAACGCAATGTTGATATTAAAACAACAAAATCCATTATGGCGGTAGGGACAAAAACCTTCTAAGCAACCTCGAAGCATTGCCAACCTGCTGCACTATGTATGCCTTCATAATACTTGAACCAAAATGGACCCTATGCTTCAACTAGACTACATATCAGAGAGCTCGAGGAAGCAGAGGAGGGTGTTGAGCGTGAGCTGCATGCATGACTAGTTCCATTTAAAGGAGTAGACCATAGAACATGAAAGGAGAGGTCGCTACTGAAGCAGCATGAAAAGCTCTAACTCTCAGAGTATAAAACAAAGACTAACCACGAAGAAGGAGGGGTATAAAAGAGTGAAAGGAGGGCGAGTTGAGGAGAAAGGAAAAGAGTGCGAGCTGAAGCCATGAGAATTAAAACCAAGAGGAAGAGAGAAAAAATAAAGACCAACCACAAGAAGCAAACTGGGTGAGCACTGAGTAGAAGTTGAGAGGGTGCTCCAAGACGAGCAGGACCGAGGCATACCGAGACGCACAGAGCCAGAGCATACCATGATGAGCTGAACCGAAGCATTGAGATGAGCCTAAACTGAGCTGAAGCAGAGAAATAAATAGAACCTAGAGCAAGTGTAAAGAAAGAACTTCCTCCCCTGTTCTAAGCATCGTGGATAGAGACAAACAGAGGAGGAGCTAGAGAGAGAGGGAGAAAGAAAAAGAAGGAGAAGAAGAGGAGGAGAAAGATAGGAATGATGCTCTGCTTTGCATTCCTTGAGCAGAGGTGAGCCGAGTAAGTAGATAGGAAGATAGAGGAAGAAGAAGAAGAAAGAAAAGGAAGAGGAGAGAGAGAGACCGTGGAGAGGAGAGAGAGAGCTACAGTGGGCCACCAAGCATCGAAAGAGGACCGAGGGGGACCACTGGAGGAGGATAACCACCAGGGAGGAGAGCCAACCGAGACGAAGCAGGTGAGTGACCTCATGCATCCATGTTGGTTTTAACGTTTTGTTTCGATTCATTCATGTTTGCTCCTTGTTTCGTTTTTTTTTTTTTTTTTGGTTTTGTTTGTTTATTTATTTCATTTTATTTTATTATTTATGTATATAGATATAACAAGACACGTTAAGTTAAGAAGCTGGAAAGTGCATGGGAGATTGGCATGCATGGTGAGACGTGAGGTACTCTGCTTTCGTTTTCGAGGCCTATTTTTTTTAATTTATTTATTTATTTTTATTATTTTTTTTGTTTTTGTTCTTTTTACTTCATTTTATTTCTTATTTCTTTTTATTATTTATTTTATTCTTGTTTTATTTTATTATGTATTTCATTATATTTTTATATATACATACATATATATATATATATATATATATATATATATATATGTGTGTGTGTGTGTATGTGTGTGTGTGTGTGTGCGCATGTATATATATATAGGTATACCAAGACTATAGATATGGTGAATGCATGGGAGAGGTCAGGACGTGCATGGCAAAATGGTGGTGGGTGGATCTATTGTTTTTTCATATTTTTGATATCTTCTTTTCATTTATTTATTTATTTTATTATTATTATTTTATCTTCTTATTTCAATATGAAACTAATTTTGGCTATACAAGTAAGGTTTTAAGAAAATCATCGTGTGAGAATCTTGTTCTCCTCGAGTGCCTAGGATTGTGTGAGATTTTAATCTCCTTAGATCCCAAAAATTAATACATATTTGTTTTAAAAATAATAATACTACAAAAATAAATACTTTAATTAAATATTTTCCATTATTTACGAAATCATCATGTGGGAATATTATTCTCCTCGAGTCCTTGGGATCATGGGAAATTTTAACCTCCTTAGATCTCAAAAATTAATACATGTTTGTTTTTAAAATAATAATACTGCAAAAATAAATACTTTAATTAAATATTTTTCATTATTTACGAAATCATCGTGTGAGAATATTGTTCTCCTCGAGTGCTTAGGATCATGTAAGATTTTAATTATCTTAGATCCTGAAAATTAGTACATATTTGTTTTAAAAATAATAATAATGCAAAAATAAATACTTTAATTAAATATTTTCTATTATTTGCGAAATCATCATGTGAAAATATCGTTTCCCTTGAGTGCTTGGGATCGTGTGAGATTTTAATCTCCATAAACCCTGAAAATTAGTATATACTTGTTCAAAATAATAATAACAATAATGATATTAATGCAAAAATAAATATCTTAATTAAATAATTTTTTCCCTATTATTTACAAAATGATTAAGTTCGTTCTTTATAACCATTTCATTTAAATTTCAAAATAAAGCTTAAAATTTCAAAAATAAACAAAATTTAAAAGAGAGAAAAATGAAGAGGTCAATAAAACTAGATTAATCAGGTTGTTGTAAATTAAAATACCCAAATCAAATTTTAACTCCATTTTGTTTACAAGAATCTGTTTAATTTGAACTCTCCTGTTCTCATCATAAAAATTACTAATCATCAACCAACAGATACACCATCTTGGTCGAACTACGTGGACTTTGATCCCCATCACAGGGTACGTAGGCCCTAGGCTTTCATCCTAGGTCAAGTCTGCCCTTTGTAAATATCTATCCGTTTGCTTCCATTATTGTCATTTTTATCATCTCTGTTTAATAGGCATGCATGTCAATAAAGGGTAATTGAGATAAATTTAAGGCCATATTCTATTTCAGTTGACTAGTTTAAGGTAACCGTACTCACCGACGGATGTTGTGGGGTGCCTAACATCTTCCCCACACTCAAACAGACTCCTAAACCCATCTTTATTTTTGCAGACTATTTTGCTTTTCTTTTTTTATTTTAAATTGGTTTCCAAAGTTTTTCGTTAAAAATTTTGGTGGCGACTCCAAATAAATTAATTTTTAAAATTCGTTTTTTGGAATTAATTTAAACGCTTTTTATGTTATCTCGTGAAAGGTCGGTTATGACAATCTTATTTGTTTCTTTCCCTCTTTCAATGTATGCTAATACAAGGGATCTAGATTGGTTTTAGATAAGTTATGACATTTCGATTAAGATAAAGGCTAGTTTGTAAGTTTTAAGGTGATGTTTGATATGAAGGATTGAGGAGATATGAAAAGGGAAAAGGAAAGGGAAAGATATAGAAATGTGTTTGGTAGGAGGGAGTAGAAGGCCCAGACGAAAGCTTATTCCCATACACATGGGAATGAGATTCTTTCACAAGACTAATGGAATCGTGTGGTTTCAAGGGAATCAAGCATGTTTTGCCAAAAATACCCCTTATTCATCTTCTTTTCAACTAATCTACATGATCAAAATACCAAATGCCCCTAATTCATCTGCTTGTTAAGGGCTCCAAGTCAACATGAGTTTCCAAATCAAATCGATGTGAGTTTCCAATGCCGCAGCTACGCTCGTCCATTTTCCAAATTGACATGGGTTTTCAGTCTTCAAACCAAACCACCCCTCCCAGCGAATCGCAACTCAAATTGATGTGAAGAAGGATAGGAAATGAAGGACATTAGGTGGAGGAGGGTGACAATAACGAGATCTAAAGATAAGAAGAGATGAATAAGGGATGCTGGTAAAAAAAAAAAAAATAGAAGAGATGATAAGACACCATTGAGGTTTGGAGATGAAGAGGGGTTGGGTTTTTTAATTTAATAATATTATTTTTTATCAATTAGTGTGATTGAGTCTTTATACATCACACAAAAAAGTCTATCATTTCCATTCTTTCCATATAATATATAATATGATTTTGGACTAATGATTCCATTTTATTGAGGTACATTCTCATTCTTATTTCTATTTCTATAAATATGCTTCCATCATATCAAATGTGGCCTAAGAAAAACTTGAGCTTGACAATTTCTTTTTATATTTACTTTCCTATCCAGGGCAAGAGTCTTAATTATAACAAACATGTATTTAATAAATTTATGCAAGTTTTACTATAACTTTGGTAATTTAAAAGGAAATGAATTTGCATTAAAAGGACTTTCATCTTATAAGATAGTCCTAGTATTTTTATTATTCTTTCTTATAATCCTGAAATTACTTTACTACAACAAACTATACTTCAGTTGTTAACTTTTTAACTAACTATCTCACTTAAAAATAAATTGAAAAAAACGTGAGGCATTCTTGTCTCAATAGTTAACATATAACTAATAAAATAATTTAATTTGCAGCCCTTTCATATTTTCTTAATATTTGGTTATGCATATATGATGGGATTCTATTATGGTTTGACTGGACCATTCCCCACTTTACTCTATAGGGAACTAACTGGGATGATAGTCAATTCTGTAAGACTGATAACATTGGCATAAGCTCTTGTTTAATTTACCATGCAAATGCATGAGGAATTATAACATAAATATTGAAGGGAATTTCTAGCTATAATATATAAAGATAAAATTAATTACCTATTTTATTGCTCTCCTTTTGCTTTTAGAGCTCATTCCTCTTTAATGATGTCCAACTCAGTTCATCCAAAGTTCATTAAAAATGGTATTTGAATTCTGTTCTATTTACAAACTATGTTATTTTTACTAATTATTATTCACTAGTTTATGTTTGAAGGTCTTTCTTATATATTTATATAAGCTTCCATCATTATTAAAAATATAGAATATTTCTCTCTTTTTTCTTCATAATTCCTTACAAGAAATTCTCTTTATAAATATTCCAGCTAAAGTAGGACTTACTTTATTGTAGGTTCTTCATCAACCAAATCATAAAACAAATTCCCAATTCACATATTTCCATTAAACACAAATGCTATTTCATTTTCCCTAATAACATTACCCTCCCCTCTTACACTATACTTATGCACATGTTTTGTTGCATTCCATGGGCACTTAGGGAAATTTTCATAGCTTCCCATTTTATATGCATTTCCTTGTTATCCTAGGCCCTTCAAACTCACATATACTAGTGATCATAGAATTATAACATTACTTATTCGGTACTCTTCCTTATCTAAATACCTCTGTTTTTCTGAATTAAAAACAGAGGAAGAAATTACTTACCTGGAATTATAGTGGACATTCTTCATCTCTGTTCTCAAATTCATAGTGTCATGACTGAATTCTGTTACTATTCTCTTACAAGTTCTTAGCGGTGAATTTTGTTAGATATAAATAGTTTGGAAAGCTAAATTAAAAGTGTGTGAATGTGATGATCCATTTTTAAGTCCCACGCTATATAAATTTAAAGGCTTTGAATAAGTAAATTGGAGGTAAATAAGTGCTATTAAATACTATTAAATATAAAAGTACATAACACATGACACAATTTGTTTAATTATAATTTGTTCCAATATTTTATAATTCATTTTATTTTAAATTATTTTGTTTATTTATTTTCGTTTTAACTTTAGACGTTTTAAATTTTGCAACAGACATAATTTTTTATTTAAAGTTTCAACAAACATAAATTTTTAAAAGAACACAAATCTTCATAAAGAGTTACATTCCTATATATTCTTACTTTAAATAGGAATCCAGGAAGATTAAAAAGAATAGAAAAATACAAATCTTCCTATTCTCTAAAAATTCTTACTCTAAACCTTCAAAAGTTTTTCAGAGAGATACTGGAAATTAGTATTTGTAATCTCTGGATGCTTGGTATAAAGTAATTTGTCATATATCCTATAAAAAACATAGTAAGAGCAAATAGACAACATACATTTCTATGCATTATTTTCATCTCAGTATTTTCTAGATATATTTTTATTAACAAATTTTCCCTGAACCGATCCTCTCCAACCATAAACGTACTGCTCTGTTTTCAATGTCTCTGAACAGAGCTCCATTGTCTCCACCCATTTCTTCCTTTTGAAACCAAAACAATATTCTTCTTCTAGTACTCCACCTCTGTTTTCCTCTTCATGCATTTCTAAGCGACTAAAAGATTTAAATAGAATGGTAGTTTTATTTGCTAAATCTCTATCCTATTAATAGCTTTATAATTTCTTTTGGATCTATTAAACTTAATGTGTTACATTTTCGTAAATCTCGCAAGGCAAGTATTCTTTTCTCATTTCACTGCTTAACCTTATCTTATTTCTACTAAGAGGATTCTCATAATATTACAGAAGGCATTAAGTTTCTCTTTTTTGTACTCTTATTCGAATTGGACTAGATAGAATAATTGACTCACATCATTAAATTGATCATCAATTTAACATAATGGAATGAAGAGGATAAAATTTATGCCTAAAAATGTGTGGAATATTATATTACTTTTAAGGCAATATTTGTTTTCACTATCTTTATTGTTGATTGTTGGGTATATGACAAATTATCCTTAATATTAATTTCAAGCGCTAAGAAATTAACTAACATCAAGTTCTATATTCTATAGAATTGTTTAAAGTTTCATTCTAGAAATGTTAAATATTAGAGAAAAATATGATTGTTTTTTAATGGCTACAAAATACTACTTGGCCACATTTTTATTTCTATATTACATTGAACATTTTCATTCCACACTATTTGGCTACATTTAATAGAAAAAAACTTATATACAATTCTTTATATACTTATATCAAGTTCTTAAATCAATTAATGATATCTAGATAATTTTTACACTTTTTTCACTTTCTTATTAACACCATTAACTCCCTCTTTTTTAAAAATTGTTCACATATCATTAGTTAATTGGGAAAATATGATATAAGTACATAGAGAGCAGTATATAAGTTTTTTCCCATTTAATATACCAACGATTTTACTATATTCTTTTGACCATTTTCATTCCAACTATTATGGTCTCTCGTTAATATGATGCTCCATTTCTTTTAGAAGGAAGAATATATGATAGCGTGATCCTATAATATGCTTTTAGATGTCAGAGAACTTGACAATTTATAAATCTGGGGAGTTTTGAGTGTAAGTTAACTTAACTTTAAAAAAGGATTCTAATACAATTTACTCTATAAAATATGGAACATAACATTTTTTAAAAAAAAATTTTAGCTGTCTTCTGAAATATCAGTTTCGCTCTATTGTTAATACGATGCTCCATAAAGCACACAGTATGGGTGGAATCCAAAGGATTTAGGTGTCAAGCTCTTTGGAATATTTTCTCACTAAGTACAATCTTTATAGGACTTCTGAAATTTTGTCACTTATCAGGTGTAAAGATTTCTTGCAGTAGGAGATTCCTCAATTTTTTTCAATTAGTGATATGGATCGTTAAATTTTAATTTAACAGTCCATGTAATTTTTGATAAAAAGAATTAAATATTTTATAACAATAAATTTATAGCGTTTAATAAAAATCCAATGATCTAGATTACCACTTGAGACAACTTGAGGTGCAAGGGATCTCGACTTCACTTATTAATTTCCCGTTTCGTGCATGCACAAATTTCTTCAACAAATTTGGTCTCAAATTCTTTTCCATACACAAAATTTAAAGCTCTGAAGTCATCATTTTCCAGTTTCCATATATTGATTTCAGGATTTTCATGATCACGTAGTGTGAGAAGTATTCTTTGAACCACCAATTATGGATATATGTCTAACATTGTTTCAGGCGCATCTAAATTGTAGCTTGATCTTTTTGAGCCCTTAACTGCGGCATAAGGTTTGATAGAATATGATCTGATAAAAATGTTTGACATGATATTATATAAGATGTTTTATTGTATAATATACTATTATTCTATTCTTGATAACATATAATATAAACTAAATAGTATAAAAAGCTAATTATTTGACAAAATTATCTTTTATTTAAAAAATTATAAGCATCAAAATGCATTTAGAAAGAAAATTTGGTTTTTTTTACACTTAAACACATTCATAGTAATGATAATTTATCAATACAATGAATTGGAAAACTTAAAATTTGAAACAAGGAATAAATGAGTTAAACACATTTTGGTTGCTCACATATAGAATATTTTTCAATTTGGTCTTTTATAGAATTTATTTTTTAATTTGGTCCATCACAAATAAAATATTTCTCAATTTGACTCTTCACATATAAATATTTCTCAATTTGGCCACTCACATATGAATATTTATCAATTTGGTCTCCCACAAATAGAATCATTAATAATAACGTCTTTCATATATTTAAATTAACTCAATTATTTTTTGAGGATATTATTAGCCGCAATTTTATATGTAAGGGATTAAATGGAGAAATATATATATACGAAGGATTAAATAAAGAAGAAAATGAGGGCTCATAATGAAATACAGAATAATACTTTTTTAGTCCCTCACTTATTAGAAAATGTCATACTTAATCCCTTAATTTTTAGAAAGGCATCAAATTTAGTCAATCTAACAAGCTCTAAACCTTAAAGTTAAAAGACTAAATTTGGTATTTAAAAAAAAAATTGAAGGACTATGTATGACATTTTTCAATGAATGAATGACTATTTCAGACATTAAAATGAGTGAGGTCTGAAATGATAATTTTGTGATAAGTAAAGGACCATAAAAACATTTTATTCTATTAAAAACTATTTTATCTATAAGAGACTAAATTGAAACAAATTTCTATGAGTGGCTAAATTGAAAAATATCTTATATGTAAGGACAAAAAAAGATTTTATTGAAAAAATATGGAATATTTTAACAATGTAGGCATGCGTAATCAGGCTAAGAGAGATTAGATTAATGATATGATGTTAGATCATATTCAATATAACTAAAGTTGATTGTATAAACTTGTACATTTCAACATGCGTACCAACGTATGAAAAATATATATCATATTGTATAAATTTATACAGTCTAGCTTTATAGTGTGCCAAGCGAGCCCTAAGATCATATTCTCCAAATATATTTCTCTTATAAAAGATATTCTCTATGATTAATAGACATAAAATTTTACTCTATCAAGTTGTGCTCAAGTAGCCTCTTTATGTAATTCATCCTAAGTTGTTTTAATTAAGAAAAAAGGTAATTGATAACACATATATAACTCAAGTTTTGACGAGACTAATTATCACGACCCTAATCGATAAGACGTGCTCGGCACGGGGAATTAGGTAACCCTCACCCTTGTAAGCCTATCAAAATCCTTAAAGACAGTAAAATATAATCTAATACATAGAACCTCATCAGATAAAATCAAGACTAATATATCTATATATAAATATATATAAAAAATTAGTTTAATTTTTGTATAAAAATTTCAGCAGATTCTCCTTTGAAATATGGACGTCTTGAAATTAATACAATAGAACAATCTAATATACATTAGAGTGGAGAGCTTTGCTCTCCGAAAAATACATACAAAATAGCCCGAAATCCATAGAACTACATCAAAACAACCAGTCTGTATACAAGGAAGCATTTAAGTCTAATTACAAAATATACAACGAAAAGACCATTGCCTTGACAATAGGTAAGGCTCACCAAAATAGTAACATCACAACTCTTACTCCGTAGGTGGGTGTCCTCGATCGGCACTATGATCTGAAAAAAAAATGTTAAATAATGGAGTGAGTGGAAACTCAGTGAACAGATAATGCTAATTATACAAAAGATGGGACAAACTGACAATGGTAGAGTTTATCACTAAAACATTTGTTATTTAGAACCAAATAACTTTTATGGTTTATCAACAGTTCTAAAAGCAGAAGAAACCATCAATTATCCATAAAATCCAACCTTGAATTTTAAAACAAGTTCTTATATCAAATGAATCAACATATATTGAAAATTTAAAATATCCAAATCTAACATAATATTTGGGAATCTCCTATGGAACCATCCAATGTACAAAATACAGGATTAACCCAAAGCTAGTATAATTAGATAAGAGCAAATAACCATTATTGTCCCTAAGCGCTGAATAATCATAACAATAGCCTTACGCCTCAAACAGAATATGGAGATAGGGACATCATACCTAATTATATCAGAATACGATTATAGTGCACTATGGTTAATATCTATTACTGTTAGCTATTGGGTCTTGTTTTGGATACATTCCCAAAAGTTTCTTTAATATACAAAAATCCATATTTAGACGTCAAAGTTTTAGAATCAAGCTACTTCAAAATTTCATATTTAAATAATTCAGATAATTAAAAGATGTGAAATCATAGAGTCTATAGAACCAACAAAATTTCCATGTTTCAAAATATGCAATAACATTATAATTTCATAAGCCAGCCCCACGGTACTAGGGATACCAAAAATTCACATTTGAAAATAGATAATTTCAAACAAAAATTTTACATAATTAAGATTATTTACTTATCTGGTCAAGTATATACAGTTCAACCTCTTACCTTGCTAGGTATAACAGAATAACTATAACCTTTAAAATATAACAATTAATATATCTTAAACCTTCCATACTAATAAAAATCTTAATTAAAATAATTTCTAAAAGAAATTCTTACAATAACTTATTCAAACCATTTTACATTTCTAACTAAATTATTGGTACTGTTTCCTTTATGTTCTCATTATTCATGTTAATGATTCTAATTTCCATTATTCGCACATAATGGTATATATGTGTTTAGAAAACACTTTGGGAACTTAATGGTCCATAAACTTAAAGTTTCATCTTCATTAATTGTCAACATTGGTGTTTTTGCACTAAAAATATTTTAAGGTTTTTGAAAATGCCCTAATGCCAATAAACTCAGATAATTCTCCCTCCCATGCTTCAAGAAAATTTTCAAAATCACTTACCACTCCAAACGGCAACTACTAATAACTCATATTATCCTTCTTGATGCCCAATAGCGTTGAAGGATCAAAACTTCTTCAATCATTCGTACTTTACACACCTCAATTCCCTATCAAGAAAGATGGGTTTTTAATCTAATGCTTCAAACACCAAATTGACATATGGGGATTGTTAGAATCTCACTTAGGATTAAAACCCCTAAAGGAATTTTCGCAAGCAACTTCAAATCACAACTTAATTTCAAATTTCAAGTTTCAAATACTATTCATATTCATCATCCAAAATTGGGAATTTTCAAATTCATGCACTAATTCACAAATTTGGGAGCTCAAATGAGCATAGAACAACACAAAAATCACTCTTGAACAAAAGCCCTCATGCAAAACAACAAAATTTTATCTGAATCAAGCCAAATTTTGGTTTTTACGCACTGTTCATGCGCATTCAGACAGCTGAGGGAGGGGTTTCAATTTTTGGTCATATAACACAAAATGAAAAGCTATGATTAAGGAAGAACAAATTGAAATACTGATTAGAAACAAAAACCCAATCAAAATCGAAGTAACTCACACGAATCGTAGGTTTTAGCTAAAAAAACGCCTCTTTCGTCATGTCACATTTTGTGGGAGCTCTGGAGTTTTTTAGCCACCCTAAGTGACTAAGATCAATGAAGAAGGACAAGGAATGTGATGAGAAATCAAGAGAGGGTATAGGAAGAAGCAAAAAGGAATAAGGAGATGAAATGGGGGTATTTTATTACTTGGAGGACACGTGGCAACCAAGCAAAAATTATATCCTAATGCATGAGAGGGGAATTGAACTTAGGCCTTCATGGATGATTTGGTTGGGTTTAGCCACTTGAGCCAATTTAAAATTTATAAAATTTGTTACTTGAATTAATATAATAGCTCTCTTAAATTTTTATAACTAATTTAATTGTTATATTTATTATTTATTTATTTATTCTTTCCTTAATTAAAATTTTCTTCCCCTTTAACTTATATAACATTTCAAAAGAATTAACTCTCAAAGTTAAAAATTTTAAATATAAAATTTTGGAATATTACACTAACAAGTACTAAATCTTTGAACATTAGAAATGAAGATATTTTGCTGACCACACTAAGAGGAAAAAAAAAAAACCGCATATTAAGACCTTCAATATAGAGACGTATTGGAATAGAATAGAAGAAAACAAAATGTGAATACAGGGAAAGAATGAGCAACATATTGGAAGTAACGGAGATATAAATTTTTATGGAAATGCATTCTTTACTTTTACGAATAAGATATATAACAGGTTAAATTAGGATTTTGATTCTTTAATTTTATTTAAAATTTTCATTTTATCGTTTTTGCTTGAAAAGTGCTAAAATAGATTGCTATAATTTATTTTATTTTTTAAGTTTTTTAATTGTCAAGTTCATCAAGTTATCGACGAGATAACTCAAATGTCTTGAGATGATATTTTGTATGACTGTTCACTCAATTACTTGTTCAATTACCACATAGCCAGTTTGTGTGGATTACAATTTTAGCATAGTTAGAACTTTAGAGGATTTGACGATATACATAAAATATAAATATTATTTTAACACGCTTTAAACTTATCAATAAGTGAAAATTTTGAAAGTTACAGAACCAAAATACTAATAATTTATACTATAAACAATTGTGACGCGAATGTCTTGCAATAAATTGTTCAGTAAAATGAAACAGTCATTATTAATTATTGTAAAAGCAGATTAATAATTTATATTTAAAACTACTACTCAAATAAATAAAAAAGAAATCTCTTATAGTTAAAATGTAATTGAACATATTGAACATAGCAAAAGTAATCCAATGATAGAACTCTTCACATTTATCTGGGTGATCTCAGTTCGAATCTTAGTAAAGATATATACTATAAAATATAAAGTAATAGTGAATAAAAAAAAAAACACCATTCATTTTATTACCATTGGAACCTAAACTCATATCAGAAAAATTAATATAGTTACAAATAAATTTCAAAGAAAGATAAACACAAAATAAATAAAATTCATTTGAATAATAAACTGAACATAAACTAAAACCTACTTTGATGCTAAACTCCAATTGCTTTGTGCCCAATAGTCCCAGAAATTGACTAAAGAGAAATTCAGATAATCTAAATTCATATAACCTTAAGAATATCAAATCCAGAGTACGGTTGATTCACTACTTCAATTGTCCAAAAGAGATAAAAAGAAAACGGACCCGTACTACATTACTTCAGTAAACAAATATATAAAAAAACATTACAAATACTTTTCTTATAATATGGCGCCACCCACAAATTTGATAAACTTATTTTAAACCGTAACACTCCATCTCTTTAAACTCTGACGAAATGTATAACTCTCATGCATTGATTAACAATAACATGTCTATAGGGAAAAATAAGGAAAGATTGCATAACAATCACGTGTCTCTTTTATGTTACTTTAATATGTAACACTTTCACTTTTTGTGGAAATTTAAGGAAATAGACTGTTCTATATTAGAATTCATGAATGAAAATTATAATTAGACTATTGTTCCAAAATAATTCACCAAATATTTATGAAACCAATAACTTGTCCACACCTGAAAAATGTCAACCAACAAGAGATCACCAATAGCAGTCGAACCAAAAACCTCTTGGATATACCACTTCGCATGAATAAGGCAAGTTTGTATTCAAAAGAAAGAAAGAAATAAAAATAGACAAGGAAACAAAGATTGCAAGACATACTTTTGCAGTGATCCTTGATCTTTGTGGCTCATGTAGAACAATGTTTATTCTGCTACCAACCATCCAGCCTAATGATGTTCAAACTGTGATTTATCTGATTTTTGCTGAACAATGATGTCAAAAAAGGTAGGAAAAACGAAAAAATAAATGAAGAAATTTCAAGTGTTCTTGATGACACAGATGAAATTTCCCGCAACTCTGTAATATCTTTGATATAATGTCATTTAATTTAAGACACAGAAGACACTGCCTTTTAAACGCCATCAAGATGGGGCCTCAAGATTTGAACGCAGAAAAGCGAGAAGTGGCAATAATTTATTGCATCTAGAAAATAGGAGCAAACTTGATGAAAGAGAATCTGTTATGAAGCTGTTAGGCTCTCCCAGTACGCCTTCCAACTTTGAGTGCCAGCTCGGTATCAATTTTTAGGGAGATGTCAAGTGCTTTCACAGAATGAGTGAGTGAACCACTGCAGAAAGGCAAGTTACGAATAATATTTTCCAGAAATAACTCAACTCGTGGGTTTCTTACAACAATAGGAACCAGTATAATATACAAGGCCAGAATAACCATTAACATGAACTTCTACATATGAACTCAAAGCACTTACTGATACTTGACACATGCTAAATTAGTTCTTTCATTTTTTTCTTTAAACAAAGTTGAATTACACAATAAATGTTTTGTGGAACTTATAAGATTTTCATCCGTTAGATGGTAACTAGCAAGTAGCAAACATAAACATCCTGTACATAAATATAGTAACAAGGTTTTCTAAGTTACAAATAACGTAAATAAACTGGGAAAAAAATATGAAAGAACACAAGCTCCAAGAATTTTACTCTATTTGTTAACCTTGAACTTTCTTCAACCCCTCTTTCAAAAGTAATTTAACTAAGGAAATTATGCTTTCTCATATTATCTAAAAGTATGGTAATTTATAACTTTTTTTACTCATGAACCCAAACATAATTTTCACTCTGATTGAAGGGAAATTAATTAAGCATTTTAAGCATCTATTTCAAAACAACTGGTCAATCAGTCAAGCAAGGATGTATGCCTAATAGCATTTACAATTTACCTTCAACATTTTTTCCAACAAAAAAAAAAGGGAGCGTATAACATCAGTCAGAACAAATATCGTGGACTGAGTTAGTCCTCTCCCAGAAAATACAGAATTTGCAAACAATAATCCCACCAAGGGAAGAGTGCCACTACTTCTATTCCCGACAAAAATAGTGTGAACCTTTAATCTGAAAGATCCCTACTCTTCATCCCTCTGAATGGATTCCATGTAATGGGATTGAATAACTCCAGGAAAAAGGGAGGAAAATATATATTCTCACATCAGAGGTTAAGAGTTGCAGGGCTAAGCTTTTACCTAGAAATGTAGGTTACTCCAGATTGCCCAATTTTATGTACCGTTTCAAGAGTAACATTGCCAGATGCCTGGTATCACAACAGAGATACATTGGTAATCAGTTAAGTATGCTAATAAAAGACAATAGTAAAGTTTACCTCAAGCTATTCTAAGATGGCATACATAACATTTCAAATGAATGCCCAAATAAATAAGAACAAAAAAAACGAAAAAGAAGCAGGTTAAGTAGATAGTGCCAAGGAAGAAGAGAGAAGACTTCGGCAAAGAAGATGATAATCTCCACTAGTATTAAACTGATGATGACAATAAAAAATTATGGCACTTTCACTGCGTGCTTCATGTTCATTACAAAAGTAGCTTCCACACCACAACATAAGCTCAAGACCTAATGGTTCATGTTCCTGATACACATGCTTAATGATTTTCCATCTTACACTTTGAGAGATGGCACACAACTATGAAAGCAAAAATTATAAAGACATTGACACAAACAAAACATGGATATATATGATGTAATCCATGTCAAATATTCTTAAGCATCCAGTCAACAAAACATCCAAACAACATGATATCAGATTAAATGAAACAAAAGATAGCGTTGCATACCTCAGTCTCAAATCTCCCATTGACCAACTGAACAGCTTCTTTAAGCATAGATATGTCAACTTCCCCATTTGGTAGAGGTACAACCATATTATCCAACATAATCCTAGTCAGAGAAGTCTTTGTTTGCGATGCATAATGTAATACTTCTTTCACTTCCTCAAGTGTCCTGGTCTCAACCTGGGAAAAATACAAGCACCTTAAAACTAACAGCTTCTACTAGGCTTGATCCTATACGTGCATGGATAGGCCGAGAATGAATACCCACAGACACATACACTCACAATGATCATTTGGGAAAACATAAATTTGAAGATGGTAATCAACAAAAGATCAAGAATTTATTAGAAGTAATCTTGATGTAAGATATAAGGCCAAAACAATATCCACATGCATGGCAGGCTAACACCAGTACGTCCACAATGTAGGAAATGAATATTAGTTATTGTGATGTAAGGTTAACAAGAAACCATGTCAACAATTCATAGCTCAAAGTATCTGCTAAACAGTCAATTGTCAGGCATCAAATTGAACAGAGAAAAGACATAGGTAAAAGTAAGAGAGTGAGTACTACCTCAACTGCCATTTGAAGGTCCCTTTCCTCTAAATACAGGTCAACAGCTCTAAGGGCGTTAGTGACACCTCCAGCTATTGATATATGATTATCTTTTATCATTATCATATCAAATAAACCCAGCCTATGATTACGACCTCCACCAATCAGTACCTACAAAAGCAGATGTACACAGGTTAATCAAGTATAAATTTCATCAATAATAAAAATTTCATTACTGTAGATACAAGGAAGAGATACAGACAGCCCACTTATCCAAAAGTCGCAGACCTGGAGCAGTTTTTCTGGTCTCCAACATATATGCTGGGTGTGCTGCATCTGCCATTTTCTATGAAGAACATGAAAGCTGGAAAGCAGTCCAGATGTGTAACAAAGACAACAAACAACAGAACTTCCACTAATCACCATGCATTGTAAAACATAACAAATTTTTACTATCATTTTTTATGTAAGAATATTATTTTTTTCATTTTTGAGGCCAAAAATGGTTGATTATGTTTAAGTACAAAAAACGATGTAAGGACCATGTTATCAATAATTTATGAAATTCATTGAGACAACATCACATACAGCAGTGAGATGTAGCAGCAAACAAGTCCTGTTTTCCTTACTATGATGCATAATTTTAGTTTAGAATTTACAAGCCTCCTCAACAGGGCAGCCTTTCAACCCAAGTCACTCCCATTCAAAAGTTTAAAACCAGATCCTGGAGTCATGGACAGCTGAGCTACAAACAAGTCCTAGAGATTTATCTACCGTAATTAGACCAATTCAGCGAATTTACAATTTTAATTTACTATTGCAAGCACTGCTAATAAATTACATAAATGCTTTTCAATATCCCAACAGTGAACATTAGAAATGGCATCTAATAGTAGCAAATTTAATTCTCTTAGCAGTTTCATGGCAATAAGTTTCTTGCTAAAAATTATGTCAAAGAAAACTTGACAAAAAAGTACATAAAGAAACAAAACCTTAGTTAAGGTGGCAATGCCACTCATCCTCTGCATAAAGTTTAGCACTACCCTTTCAGCTACTACAATGTTGTGCGCACGTCCTACACACAAATTACAGAGGATTAGTAACACCAAGGATATTACTCAAATGCCACAGATACTTTCTTTCTTTTTTTTAAAAATTCTTTTGTGGCAAATTTTGCTTTAATTTTCTTACCATGAACTTTTCCAAACTGGAGCCCTTTATGGATATAATCTCCATCTTTTTGAGACCACTCCACCTGATTTTTAAAATCAACTCTACAATGACTCAGCCTGGTACTAACCAAACAAATAATGTAAGCACATGCTGTTGCCTTCATACCCTTAAAGAAGGATCAACTTCATGAAATATCATCTCTGCAAGTGCAATCCCAGCAATAATGCCATCCTCCTTTGCCAAAAAATAGGCATCCACTTCCATGTCATACGGAATGGTGGCCATGCACGTTACATCACCTACAATGCCATTTATGCAATTCTAATTTATAAATATCAAATAACACAGTAAGCATCAATACTGTTTTGAACTAAAAGAAACAAACCAGATAGCAACTCCTCAATTTATATACTATTATAAATTGTGCTCAGGAACAGGAAACAAGGAAGCTTGCACAAGATTCTCAAGAGGAAGGTTAAAAATAAACCTTGATCACCAGCATCTTCTGCTAGTGCTAATTTAATTACATTCTTCAAGTCGTAAGTGGGATGCGAGGGAGGCTTAATTGCAAAAGACTTGGATGATGTTGTAGAACTTGTGATTTTGGTTGCAGACATTTTAACAACCTTCCTGCAGTTGTACATAATTGAAATGAGTTGACCAATATGAAATATGAATTTATTGTCCTGCAGAACCATTGGACCTGTTTGATTGCTGTTTTCAAAAACATTTTTGTTGTATTTTTAAAAACCAAAAAGCTTGTTCGTCACAACTGTTTTTGTTAAAATCTGTTTTAAAAATTGAATATAATAACATTTTATTGATGGTCACTAGGTAAATAAATGTGAAAAATTACTAGATTAATCATTTATGTTTTATTTCATGATATTAAAAATATTACTTTATTTATATATTTTAATATTATAAAGTAGGATTTAAATGGAGGCAAGTCAAACCTTATGTTTAAAATTCTCAAATCAACTTTGTCAAAACTGTTTCAAGGATAGATTTTTCATACAGTTTTTTTTTTTGGGTAATTTTCATATTCCCACAATTCATACATGAAATTCTTAAGTAGTTGTCAGCTTACTCATGTCAACAATATTAAAAACCAGCAGTTAATACACACACACACACACACACACACACACACACACACCCCACAATACAATTTACAAACAAGTGAAGTATTGTCCAGTACGTTTCATGTATAACACACAAGAGTTCACAGAAACTAGAAAAAGGGAATATTGATTTTAATATGAAAAGAATACGTGCTTAGCTTTCATTTTTCCTTATGCCCTCCCTATGTTAAATTAGAACAAAATTTTCAGGTTCTTGGAAACCAAGACTGAAGAACATGATGATGATGACTTTATGACATTAGGAACACATACATACATACATCCATACATACATACATACATACATATATATATATATATATATATATGTATATTAACTGCCCATATGCAGAAATCTAATATATTCATAAGAGTGAAAATGTCACTACAGAAAAAGAATTTGAAATAGTTGATACTTGTTATGGAATCAACAGTCAGATAATTATGAGTTGATCAAAGGAACTTAGCTGATTTTAAATTGCCCAGGACAATTAAGTGAGAAGCTGTAAGAAATTAAGGTCATAGGAGTGCTAGAAAGGCTTCAAAGAGTGGCCAATTCTTTACGAACATAAAACAAGGAAAACTAACCCAGTGACATGAAGCAGATACATATAGGTTGTGCTTGGTAGACATAAATGTGAGAGGAGAGAAAATGAAAGTATTGAAAATAAGGAGAAAAAGATATAAGCAATTGCAAGGTAAGAGAAGAGAAATAATAGAATAAAAAAGTGATAATAACCATTTGCCTTTCTCACTTTAATAAAAGCTCTCTTGCAATGAATTTATTATTATGATCAAAATTTAACATACTTTTACTCTATCTCCTTTTACTCAAACAAGCACATAATGGATAAAATTTATTTTCAATAAACTCATTTTCCACCCTGGCACCCTCTCTATCAAACACTGACAAATGAAAATTAAAATTCCACTCATCCATCCATTCATCTTCATTACCCTATCCATGTTTTAGCCTCTAATTTTCAAATTCTCTTTCCAAGCCAATTGGACTATTTTCTATCTCAAAAAACAGGCGGAACAAAAGAATGAAGATAGAAAGAATTTCTCTTCGATTTTCCTTCCCCTCTTGTGTTCTGAAAATCTCTCTAAATTTTCCCTTTTGGCCTCTTATATATCTTTTCAATCTTGACAGTCCATCCGACTTGTCCTCCTTTAGCTCTAGACACCTGACCCCCAATGGTTTCCTCTTGTTCTCAATTTATTATTATTTGAATTACCTTTTCTTTCTGCGTATTCTAGGTTCTATTCCATTAGCATTTGACAATTACTCTCGAGAAAACTAATAATTCTAACGCGCACGTTGAATTCTCGTTGCACTATAAGCCAAAGTGCCAGATAATTCTGAAGGCACATACTCCATTTTCTGTGCAAGACACTGCCCGCTACTCTATGTGAATCAAGATATCTAGCCACAAGCGCAATTCCATATGCTAAGTCAATAGGCACCAAAAAAAAAGAAATAATCATTTCCTAACATTTTAAAACTAGAACAGTTTATCCAAAACCAAATATATGCATAATTCTAATACAGCCAAAGGAGGAGAAAACCTAGGCATACTTCAAGATTAATTAATAGTTTGACTCTGATATCTAGAAGTAACTCTAATTTGCGGTTTTTCTAACTAAAACACATCTACAAAATACAAACCAAAGAATACTGCGATTATGCGTTCAAAATTTTACAGACCCAAGAATGTCAAATTCACTGAAGTATAAATTGCAATCTTGATCATAGAAGAAAATTATAATAATTCAAGAATATTGAAATAGAAATACCCACATAAAACAAATACTCAACCTGAGGGAAATTGGAGCTTTGTGACGCCTTGCCACCGCCTCAGTCGACAGGTGTAGCGACCGCGAGAAGGAGACCTGAGAAAAGAGAGTCATGCAGAAGACAGGAATACAACAGGAAAGGTTGTAGTAGAGAGAGAGAAGGAGTTGAAGAATCACTGATAGCACACGCACCGGAGCCCCATGAAGCAAGAGACTCAGGACAGAAGAGCAAAGTGCTGAAGGGTTAAAAATGTAAATTCAATGCTGGAATAAAATTATGAAGTGCAGGTCACTTTCTCTAACGCATCTAAAAAGATGTATAAACTCTATATCATATTTTTATATTATAACTTAATAAATTTATTTTTTAAAAAATAGTTATTGGGGTAGATTTATATTCTAAGAGAATAATAATAAATTTGATAGTGTAACTATGTGTTTAAAATAAAATAAAATAAAATTTTTGATGTATTCATAATTTTACTAATATATTCAGTTATAATGTAGAGATATAATTGTAATATTAATTTTTTGTTGATATTATTATAATTATATTCCTACATTATAATTTGATAGATGCGGTTAATATTTTGAGTAGACAAAAAATAGCACTTTAAAATAACCTATTTTATCAATCAATTTTTACTAGTGTTATTAATATAGATAAAATACTTTCATTTTAAATTGTACTTATTTTTAATAAAATAAAATTAATAAAAGACTAAGCAGAAGATGCCCAAAATGACTATTGGGAATCCGATACTCCTGAATCAAGTAGGGTACCTACTTTTTTTTTTTTTTACATATATATATATATATATATATATATATATATATATATATGTGTGTATGTATATATTATATTGGCCAATGTCAACAAAAATCTTGTTAAATAAAATAGGATTTTTTTTTTTTGTTCTGCTTTAGGTTCTAACCAACATAAATTTTTTGTAACCAAATGCACGTGCATTGAAAGAATAACAAAAACAAGTGAAAAAATGGATGAGGTTTATCTTTCTCTCTTTTTTTTTTTTTTTTTAATTTACTTCATCTTTTCTCTTTATTTTTTTTTCTTGAAATATGATATATTTGGTGGTAAAAGATCCATAGTTTTGGAACTCTACCTTTCTTCTAGACTTGATTATTAAGTTATACTTTTAAAAATCATATTTGAATTTAGGCGTGAAAAAAGCACGAACATGTATTTTAATCAGACATTTTTATTTGAACTTTTATCCATATTTTTTGAAACAGTCTAATTAAGGCAATTTGTTACTCAAGATTTGAGATAAATAATATAGCTAATTATTATTATTAGTTATAAGATTATATATAGGAGAGTTATAAATACAAAATGAGTTGTTGTGTTAACATAAATCCTTTAAATAAAAGGTTTTAGTTTTATTATATTTTTACCAAAATGTCACTAAATTCTTCATTAAATAATAATTTTTTCCTTATTAAAAAATAAATCATTTGGGCTTTTCTGACTTGGGCCAGACATGGAAAAACCCTAACCCAAACTTATTTTATAAATTAGACTTATTTTGTTTGAGTTTTATTTTTTTTAAGTTGGACTTCTCAAGTCAGACAAAATTTTTAACTTATAATCAAGTCTACTCATTTCCTCTCTTCTATTGTAGTCACCGTTGAACAAAGATAAACAAACAAGCATATTTATATTTAAGAGTTCCTGTAACAAAACTGAAAATTTTTATTGATGATGAACAACTAAGCAAAATTATACTTAAATTAAGTGAATATAATAATTTTTATATAAAAAAATGTTATTATTTATTAATTTTGAAAATTTGTATCTTTATCTTATTGCAATTCCCTCCAAACAATTAAGTTTAACATCTTACTACCACATTTATTCAACCAAATTGTATTAATTTGGCTTCAAATGGTTTGCATCTAGTTGGAGACATTCTAGAGTTTTTGTATAGGGACAACAAACAAGTTGTCAAATTTGAAAATCTTTGTGGAGGCCATTTCATTTAGAGACCAACATTTGAAAATATTTTTTTTTTTTGTAGAAATGAGAATGGGGAGAAAAATCACTCAAAAGGTAATTTAGGATTTGAGACAAGGAATATGGTCCTCGTCACTGACAAATTATATAAATATATGTAAAAATTTTAGATATATGTATTACTAATTTTTGTATTTTTTAATGATTTTATTCATTGTTTATATTTATAATGTTTTAAATGGAAAAAGTTAATTAAAAATTAATTTCAATAGTTACTTTTTAGTATTTTTTCCTTAGAAACTTGGACAATATAGGTATAGTATCATGTTTTTAAAATACCTTAGAGTTGCAATCACAATGTATGTGTTTCTTCTTTTCCTCCCTTCATATGATATGGTTACGTTTGAGTGGTTAGATGCTTAAAAATTTGTTATTTTTTTAGTTTTTTCTTACATTTTTTAAAAATTTATCTAGTATTCAATTGTTTATGTGCAAATTTTGATGGTTGCATTACACTTTTAATGGATTGCATTAATTGATGAGTTACATTACAGTTTTGTAGTGTGAAAAGATGTGATGTAATGAGATATAGTTGATGATATCATGTGTATCTTTTTATTTTATATTTTCTTATAAAAAAATTTAAATCTTCATGGGAAATAGAGTGGGGAGAAAAATGTTCCCATAATGAGGAATGGAGATGGGGATGTAGGAAATAGTTGGGAAAAGGATTGGCTACGGTAAGGTAGATTTACAAGAGATTCTACAGTAACGCATCTAGATCGTTCATTGCATCCATGGGTCATTGTACTGCCACGTAATCAAGTTCCTCTTAAAATGCACACCTATCTTCAATTTCTTCTTTGATGATGACTTTTCCTATCCTATCATCTTCCTCCACTTCTCTTTGCTGCATAGGGGTTTTGCTTTTTTTCTCCTCTCTTCAAATGTCTTCTACTTTTACTCTCATGGATAATGTGCATTAATGAAGCTTGTAAAAGTACTAAAGCACATCCTTTAGAGAAGACTAACTGAAGATTTAGATGTCATATGGATGAAATTTTATGCCAAGTATCATTACTCATGCTAATCCAGGGATATAGTTGCAATGAATGTAGCAGACTTTGTCGAAGCCTTTCTGTATTATATGCAAGTATTTAGACACTATTTCTACATATTCATCATTAACATTATCAGATATATAAATCGCTAAATTCTTTCAAATAATCTTTTTTCCTTATTTTTAAAACATTGCAAAAAACTATGGATATGTAGTAGACAAGAGAAAGCCAAGCATATTCTCAATAGCTAGACATAAATAATTAACTATTAAATCAAATATGGTCTACTTCCTATCCTGAAGTATTTTGTAAGCTTTATGGCAGAAGAAGAAATCATAATGACAGTGAAAATGATGAAGTGTTGGCCATGGCCTCTTTTTATTTTTAGGAAGTAAGAGGAGGAATGAAATACCATTAAAGGAATGAAGAGTAAAGATAATGTTTAGATTTCGAAGAACAGTCCTTCACCTTAAGTTAATTTCTATAGCAATGAAAATGATGTGAGAAAGAAAAAATTTCACTCAAAACAATGTGGTAAAGCTTTTCGAAGATGAAAAATACTTTTGAAAAAGGGTGGTTTTGAAAGTCTTTACATGTGGTGTAATCAAAACCATTATATGTAACCATAAGCTACGATTATTTACTGGAGAAATATCTAGTAAACCATTATTACTTGCAAGGATCTTTTTCCAAATAGTTGACACGAGGAACAAAAAGTAAGGAGGCACTCATCGATCTCGTCCTGTAATATTGTCATCCTTGCACTCGTGCAATGCTTTAAAATATGAAGAGGTATGGAAAAATCCTTTAGTATGTAAGTATAGAAGTTGTTCGATGAATTGCTTTAAAACTTAATATTAATTAGAAAATTCTTGATGGGTTTCCAATGCTAACTTTTTTTGTCTTTAATCCTTCTTGCTATTTTCTATTAATGAAATTATGGTTTTGCTGCCTACTTTAGGATTTGTTGTTGGTTAACACAGATAAACTTTATGATCTTTCATAGTTTTACCTTTCACAGTTAACATTCTTAATTGCTTTATATATTTTTTCCCTTAGTAGAATAAAATAAATTTCTTACTAAAGATACTACTTTGGATAATCAATTATTTTCTCTACTTTGCTTTTTTTATTTCTTGTTTCATTGAATCGCTTTGGTTTGCTTACGTAGCTAATGTGCTTCAAAGAAGTTTAGATTGATCAATCCCAAAACATAAGTAAATGAAAAAGAAAAAATAGAACAATTATCACTCTCAAATGATAAGTTTTCACACCACACTCAAGAACACTAGGTTTTATTTGCCACACTCTAGAATAAAAGAAGGAGAGTAATAAGAATTAGGGATAATTTTACCACTAAGTTTAGTAAACTTAGATGTGAAATTTGCATATAATAGTCTTTGCCAATTTTCAGAGAACTCAAGGTTACATTTTCTCATTGATGAGTTTTGAATTTATATCCTACAATAACCTTCTTGGCATAGGAAAAAGTTTCACCAATCTTTTACCTAATTTGGAGAAACATGTATAGAATATACCTAACCTAGACTTTTATTCCAATATAGCTTACTTAACTTAGAATTCAACACAATTACAACTTACCTAACTTTGATTTTAGCTCTTGATTAGATTACCTATTTGAACTCTCATCATATGCATGACTGACTTTTTATATTACATTCATTATAACATATGATCAAATTGTTCCACTTGAACTTAGGCTCTATATAGAAGTTGGGCTTGGCCTCTGAGTTGGTTGAAGGATCATTAAGGTGACTAATTAGAATGGCTTGAATTTTTTGGCCATAGAACTAGTAATCGGTCCAAATGTTGGTGTTGCTTAGCCCAAGTTAGCTCATTAGTCATTTTAATGCTCATCATTCTTCTCAGGTTCTAAAGAATTTGTCCTCAAATCCAATTCTTCATTCTCATCTAAGTATGATGTTAAATTTCTTATATTGAATGTGGCTGGCACGTTGTATTCTCCAAGCAAATCAACCCTGGAAGCATTGTCATTTATCTTTTCTAAAATCATGAGTGGATCTTTTGCTCTAAGCATTAGTTTTGATCACCTTTTGCTAAGAAATCTCTCATTTCTAAGATGAATCTATATAAGATCCCTTAGCATGAACCGAGCTTATTT
Source organism: Delonix regia (assembly GCA_037074485.1). Lineage (NCBI taxonomy): Eukaryota > Viridiplantae > Streptophyta > Magnoliopsida > Fabales > Fabaceae > Delonix > Delonix regia. The sequence goes on from CM073457.1 coordinate 30,633,731, forward strand.
TCTTCCCATGTTTGTTGTATTTTCATAAGTGACATTCTTATTTTCAATTTGACACTTTACATTTTCATGTAAAGTTTTAATTATTTCAGCCTTCTTCTTCCCATCCATGTATAACTCATCACTTGCTACTAATGGTGCAAAATCAAGTGGTGTGGTAGGATTAAGGCCATACAACACCTCAAAAGGAGAATGCTTAATAGTACCATGAACACTTTTATTATAAGTAAACTCAACAAATGATAAACATTCATCCTAATTCTTTAAATGCTTATTAACAATAACTATAAGTAACGAAGAAAGTGCTTGCTTGACTTCTTTAGTTTGCCCATCTATTCATGAATGATAGGTAGTGCTAAAAAGCAATCTTGTTCCACACTCTTCCCATAAGGTTTTCCATAAATAAATAAAAAACTTGGCACCTTGGTCTTGACAAAATTGGCACTTTTTGATATTACCATTCAACTTTTCTTCCTGCAACACTTTAAAGACCTTCCTTAGGTACTCCACATACTATTCTTCATCCTTGCTATAAACTAGATTGTCATCAAAATAATCCATAACAAAATTACCAATAAACTGTCATAGTACATGATTCATCAAATGCATGATAGTGCTTCAGTGTATTTGACACACCAAATGGCATAACCAGCCATTCATATAACCCATATTTCATTTTGAATGATGTATTCCACTCATCACCTTCCTTCATTTGAATATGATGATATCCTTTTTTGAGATCAATCTTAAAAAAGATTTTAGAACCATGTAGCTTATCAAACATATTATTAAGCCTTAGGATAAGATATCTATACTTCACATTGATCTTGTTTATAACTTGGTTATCTACACACATTCTTCTAGTTTATTCGTTATTTGGCACTAACAAGGCTGGTATTGGATAAGGGCTCATTGATTCTCTCACAAAGCCTTTATCCAACAACTCATTTACTTGCCGTTGTAACTCATTAGCCTCCTTTAGATTGCATTGATAGGCAGGTCTATTATGCAAGGCAGTACCTAGAATGAGATTAATGTGATGCTTAATCCCTTTGATTGGTAGTAATCCCTTTAGTAACTCGTTCAGAAATAAGCTAGCAAATTCATTTACTAACTTTTCAATCAGTAAAGGCAAAGATACTACCTTTGTTAGCATAACTTCCTTCAACATTAGCATCAATATAGGATTAAGAGACCACAAAGCTCTCTTAACTTCTCCTTTAGTCACAAATAAGTTCTTTTTTTTTTCTTCTCCCTTACTATCTAATCTTTTAAAACTTGTTGAGGACTAAGAGGAGCGAAGATAATGTTCCTTTCATCCTTGGTAATAGAATAGGTTTTTTGGAACCCATCATGCATAGCTCTACTATCATATTGCCAAGGTCTTCCCAGAAGCAAGTGACTAACATTCATTGGCACCACATCATATACTACTTCATCTTTGTATGACTTCTTATTAGAAAATGGTACCTAAACTTGCTTAGTGACTTGAATTTCTCCTTGGTCATTCAACCATTACAGCTTGTATAAATGAGGGTGTTTTGTTGTCATCAAGTTTAACTTATCCACTAATGTTTTATAAGAACATTAGTACAGCTCCTTCCGTCAATAACGACACCACAAACATTACCACTAATAGTACATCTAGTATAGAAGATGTTCTCACATTGATCATCTTCTACCTTAGCTTATGAGATCAAAATTTACTGAACTACAATTAATTTTCCTTCATCTGCATACTCTATAGTGCTCTCGTCTTCTTCCTATTCTATTTCTATTTCATCTCCACTTTCAACTTCCCTTTTTGCTTCTCAAACAATCATCACTCTTTGATTTGGACATTTAGAAGCAATTTGTCCAAAACCAAGACATTTGAAGCACTTAATTTCCCTACTCTTTTTTGAATTCTTTGTACCATCAACCATGTCCTTTCCTTTAGATAAATCAGCATAGTTATGAAAGCTTATCTTTTCCTTTTGCTATTCATCCCACTTTCAAACATCTTTTGGTGTTAAAGAGGTTAAGTTTATTACCTTGAAACTAGTAGATCACAAACTTCTTGGTTTAGTTGCACCTTTTCTACATTGCCTTTTCACCCTAACAACAAGCTTAATTACATCCTCTAGTGTTACTTAAGGTTGTAATTCCACTACATTAGCAATTTCCTTATTCAAGCCTCCCAATAACCTTGCAATAGATTATTCCTAAGGCTTTTGTATCTTACATCTCATTATCAACATTTCAAACTATTTAAAAAAATCTTCAACACATATCACTCCTTGTCTAAGAGTTTACAACTAGATGTACAACTCTTACTTGTGATATTCAGGAACAAAGGACTTTTGCATGAGTCTTTTCATAAGCCTCTAACTCTTGCTTCCTTTGTCTATGTGTGTCAACTTCATCTTCTATTTCTTCATCACGATCAAAATCAATGGAAGTTTGATGATTATATCGTTGTGGATGTTGTTGAATAGTTAATCTTGTAATTGCTTGCTCTAGATGAATTAACTGCACTATCATTTCTTGCTGACATTGTTGTATGCTTATAATATGAGCTTGTTTCAAAGAAAGTCCTCTTGGAATATTGGTAGGGTTGTTTTATGTCATATCTTATGCTTATAATATGAGCTTGTTTCAAAGAAAGTCCTCTTGGAATATTGGTAGGGTTGTTTTATGTCATATCTTACTCTAACCATTCTTCTAACGTGTTTCTCTCTCTTACCAGTAAATGTTTCTCTCTCTACCCACTCTCAACCAAAGCTTTGACATAAAAAATGATGTACTTTAAGGAAGTTCATATTAAACAACCCAAAACATAAGTAAATGAAAAAGAAAAGATAGAACAACTAGCACTCTAGAATGATAAGTTTGCACACTACACTTAAGAACATTAGGTTTGATTCGCCACACTCTAGAATAGAAGAAGGAGATTGATAAGAACTGAGAATAATTTCACCACTAAGGTTAGTAAACTTAGATGAGAAATTCGCATATAAGAAGCTAGGCTAATTTTTAGAGCATTTAAGATTATATTTCTCATAGAGAGTTTTGAATTTATTATACCAAGAACAACCATATTGGTATAGGATAAAGTTCACCAATTTCTCACATAATTTGGAAAAACATGCATAGAAATATGCCTAACCTAAACTTTTATTCCAATGTAGCCTACCTAACTTAGACTTTAACATAATTGCAGTCTACCTAACTTTGATTTTAGCTCTTGATTAGATTACCTATTTGAACTCTCATCACATGCATGGTAGACTTTTCATATTGCATTCATTATAGCAAATAATCAAATTGCTCCACTTGAACTTGAGGTTTATATAGAAGTTAGGTTTGACCTTTGATCTGGTTGAAGGCTCATTAAGGTGACTAATCAGAATGGCTTGACTTTTCTTAGCCATAGAATGAGTAATCGAGCTAGATGTTGGTGTTGCTTAGCCTAAGTCAACTCCTTGGTCATTTTGATGGTCATTACTAGCATTTGGATTAAATTATGAGTAACATTATAAAAAAGTAAATAAATAAGTTGGTGCATGCTACTTAAATTTTAGTTTAAGTGACTCTAAATCACATTAAGGCACACTTGAGAGCATGGATCCCTTGTTGTAGGGATCCTACAATAAGGGATGTTGTAGGTGTGTATAGCCCCCCATCAAGGGGACAGTGTTATTTTTTTATTTTTAATTTTTTTTAAAAAAGCCATGTTCACTTATGAGAGAACACAACATCCCTGTTGTAGGATCCTATAGCAAGAGGATCTATTTCACACGCTTGAATAGGGTTGTTCATGGGATTGAGTAAGGTTAAGTTAAACAATACGTGAGACTTGTTTTGATTAAAGAGGTTTTTTATTTTTTTTTACATAAGACCAAACCATGTTTGGATAAGTGACCTGATTAGGTAAGGTTTAATCTCACTGGGTCATTTTTTTTTTTAGATTTTCATAATTTTAATTTGAAAAATTTTAAATTAAATTTTGTTTTTGAAAAATAAGAAAATTATAAATTCAATATAAAAGATTTAGAATGAAATATCATTAGAATTTCAAAAGGATTAATATTTTAAATTTTTTTGTAATAAAATTTTTCTTAAATACAATTAAAATTAATTATAAACAAATAATCAATAAAATATAATATAATTAGGATGGACTGGCTTAAGTTTAAAATGAAACTGATACCTAGCCTAGTCATTTGCAAAATTTTTTATTTTAATCTCTCTAACTTGTCCTGATATAATAAAACTAAGCAGGGTTGGTCAAATCATAGGATATATTGATCACCCTCGCTTGATAGGTTGGGAAACTTGAGTTATTGTATTTGACTAGATTCATGTGCTTGTTGGTCCATGGGCTTGGGTTCTTTTTGATTTGGGCTCGAGGCCTCCTTGTAATGCTTTTTCATCCTCCTTATATTGTTGAATGCTCCTCATTGACAAAAAAAAAAAAAGGATGCATTGATTAGGCTTCTTCATTTACGGGCTTCTCTTTATGTGTAAAGCCTAATAGACTTTGGGCTTCACATGTCACTTGTGAACTCTTTAGTCCAAATACAAAAAGAAAAAAATCTAAAATAATAACAATGGCCCAAAAGCATATATTATATTTACATTTATACCTTACAGCAAAATTACTTTTAAGTGTGAAAAGAATAGGAATATTTACACCAAAATAATAAATAAGTTCCCAAAAAAAAAAAGCAAAATATATATGTGAACACCCCATTTCTAATTATCTAATTATTTAATTAATTGATACACCAATTAATTAATAATTAAGCAAATAAGAAAAATTAAAATAATAAAGCTTCAAATGACATCCACAAGTGGGGACAATTTGAAATTAAAATAAAATAACGAGAGACAATTAAATAAACTCAAAATTCAAAAATAAAATTAGCTAATTAAAATAATAAATTAAAGCAAAATTATAAAAATAAAAATATATAAGTAAACAAAGACAGAAAATAAAAAAATAAAAAAAAAACTAAAAATAATAATGGTAAGGAAGAAATCAGAAAAAGCCAAAACACCTTCCTACTCCTATTGTAGCTATCACAAACTGGAAAAAGGATGACTAAGAGGAGGGACTTTGGTATCTCCGATGCTTCTGACACGCATGTTGATTCGATCAGAGGTACTGCTATGCAGAGGACTTCGGTTAAGGCCCAGGGACAAGACGCATCAAATGAGGAAAAGCTGAAACAAAAAGAAAAGAGAGAAGACTCCTCCATTGGGAGAACCGGCTCCCTCTCACATCTTCATCTTTTCCTTTTTGCTCTTGATTTCCCCTCTTCTTTTACTTTGATTCTGTCTCACTCCTCTCTTTCACCCTCTTGTGTTTCTGTTTACTATCTGTTATATATATATATATATATATATATATATAATCAAAGAGGTGGGGGAAAAAAGGGAATGAATAACATCTTCAAGAAAAACAAGAAGAAGAAATGGCATGTGAGTGTTGGCTATGGTCGTATTGGCAAGCACTGGAAGCACCTAGGAGGTCAAGGTAATGCCAGAGATATACACCACCACCGAATCCTCTTTGACAAGTGCCATTTTAGTCACTTCGAGGTAAAAGACAAAGCATCTGAGAACAGCGACGTGCTGATGTAGAAACCGAGAGGAAGCCACGGACCGACTTGGAGGTGAAGAAAAGGACAAGAAACGGATAAAGAAGAAGTCCCAAACAGAGAAGAGAACTTATTACGGATCGAGTGGAAGTTATAGGAAGGAGAAAGGGAAGAAGAAGAAGAGGAGACGACCTCCCTTGTTATGAGCAATGCGGATATAAGGGTGAGTAGAGGAAGAAGAAATGAAGAGAGAGAGAAAGAAGTAGAGAGAGAAAGGAGAAAAGGAGGACCGCCGGGGAGGAAGATCAACGGTGAGCTGAGAGAGCCGAGATGAAGTAGGTGAGCATGCATGCATCACGTCTTTTCTTCGCTGTGCTTCACATTCTTTGTTTTTTTTTATAATAATAATAATAATAATAATAATAATTATTATTATTACTTTTATGCCAATAGGAGATTAATTTTTAGCCTTACAAACAAGGTTATAAGGAAATCATCGTGTGAGAATATTATTCTCCTCAGGTACTTAGGTTCATGTGAGATTTTAATATCTATAAACCCCAAAAATTAGTACATATTTGTTTTAAAATAATAATAACAATAATAATAATAATACAAAAATAAATACTTTAATTAAATATTTTATGTTATTTATGAAATCATCATGTGAGAATATTGTTCTCTTTGAGTGCTTGGGGTCATGTGAGATTTTAATCTCCATAAACCCCAAAAAGTAGTACATACTTGTTTTAAAATAATAATAACAATAATAATAATAATGCAAAAATAAATATCTTAACTAAGCATTTTCTATTATTTACAAAATGATTAAGTCGGTGTTTTATAAAATTTTATTAATTAAAAAATGCCATGTGGGACTTGGGTTCCCGTAGGCTTTGGGGAATTGATCCTATTATAAATAACACTACAAGAATTCTAATTTCAAAATCCATAATAATCCATAAAAACAAAATCCCAAAAATTTTTTAAATATTTTATTCCATATTTTTGGGTTCCCACGTGAGATTGCTCATCTTTTTAAGCACCCAAAGGTTAATTAGTAGAGACTGTGTGAGACATTGAGTCTCCTCAGAATTCAAAAATTAACATGTAAAATATTGTGATGAATTAATTAAAAAATAGGGAGGTTTATACCTATTATGTAACTAAAAGTCCTAAGAATGTTTTTCATTTTAGTTTTACTTTAAGTTTCAAATAAATTCTAATTTTTTAAAAAAATATATACAAAAATCATAAATTCAAAAATCATAGAATATTTTTCCATTATAGTTTAAAATTCATAATGAAATCTAATAATATATATATATATATATATATATATATATAAATTAATTAAAAGTCCTCTTAATCATAATCTCACTTTCAAAATTAGAAAAATCCAAAAGCCCAAAAAACATATAAATTCAAAATTTCTGAAAATGACTTTCTGTTCTAATTTTGTTCTAATTTCAACAATAAATTCTAATTTTAAAAATCTAAAAATAAATAAAAACAAAAATTAAAAAAATACATAAATTCAAAAATCCAAAAAATGATTTTATTTTCATCCTAATTTTAATGATAAATTGCAATTTTGAAAATCCAAAAAAAAACTAATAAATATATTCAAAAACTCAAAAATATTCCTTTCATTATAATTATATTTCAAATTCCAAAAAAAAAAATATAAACTCCCTAAAATCCTAAAAATCTCATCCCATAATCATTTCATTTAAATTTCAAAATAAAGATTAAAATTCCACAAATAAATGAAAATTAAAAAGAGGAAAAAGGAAGAGGTCAAGAGAGCTAGATTAATCAAGTTATCGTAAATTAAACCACACAAACTAAATCCCAATTCCATTTTGTTTACGAAAATCTATTTAATTTAAACCCTCTTATTCTCATCACAAAATTTACAAATCATTAACCAATAGACATGCCTTTTTGGTTGAACTACGTGGACTTTGATCCTTATCATGGGATACGTAGGTTTTAGGCTCTTATCTTGGGTCAAGTTCGCCCTTTGTAAATACCTATCCGTCTGCTTCCATTATTGTCATTTTTGTCTTTTTTGTTTAACGGGTATGCATGTTAAAGAAGAGTAATTGAGATAAATTTAAGGTCATATTCTATTTAGCTGACTAGTTTAAGGTAACCGTCCTTATGGACAGGTGTTGTAGGGTGTCTGACACTTTCCCCACACTCAAATAGACTCCCGAATCCATCTCTGTTTTTGCAGACCATTTTGCCTTATTCTTTTTGTTTTAAATTGGTTTTTCCAAAGTTTTTCATTAAAAATTTTAGTAGCGACTCCAATAAATTAATTTTTAAGATTCATTTTGGGAATCAATTTAAACCACTTTTTATTTATTCTCTTCGCCGAAAGGTTAGTTATGACAATATACAAAATAACATCAATATAATACAACTATCAAACTAGATTCGGGATACTGGGTTGGTGTACTTAACTCACTTTTTTTGTGGGTTAGGTTGAAATTTTTAGTTTATTTAACATAGGTGGTTAAACTAACCTTACTCACTTAACTTACAAGTTAAAAAGGCTAGCATAGTAGGTAGACCTACTTAAGAGATTTTATTGTGTTTCTTTTTGTTAAGAATTTAATAGCCCATAGTCTTTAAGTAGTTTTTATCCTTATTTAATTTTTAAATATTCAATATTTGATCAACAAAGGATAAAATGAATGAATTTTTATATTATAATTAGATATTTGACTTGATAATTAAAGTTTGCCTAGATTATCTTTTTTTACTATTTTTTTATAACTTGTTTAACCCACTTGGTGGGCCAAATTTAGTATCCTGGCTTAATGAATTGAGTTGGGTGAAACAAACTAATCCATTTGACTCATCAACTTGCACAAATCAACTTATTTAACCCAACTAATTGGTTTTAACAATTTTACAAAATAAGAACTTGTCAAAGGGCACTTAAAAACCCTTGTCAAAGTTAACCTTAATGCAAGCTCTGAGCTTAGGCAACCTCCTTCCAAAAACACAACTAGTTGGAAATCACCAAATCTTTTTTAGTGTAGTGTGGAAAATTGTATTGTTGAAATCAATATTCATGTAAGCTATCAATTTTACACTTGTATGTGTTGGCAAATTATAAAAATACCTTTAAAGTTAGCTTCTAATATGCCAACAGACACTTAATGCACATCTCAATATTCTTATTAAGTTTTAATATTGACACATGATAGAATAACTAATTGGTACAAGGTTTAAAACTTATAAGTAGAGCTGTTAAAACGAGAGAGGTCTATACATGTAATAGAAGAATTAATTGGTATAAGGTTTAAAACTTATGAGTAAAGCTATCAAAATAGCTAGGGTCTATGCATGTAATAAAGGAATTAATTGGTATAAGGTTTATAACTTAGAAGTAGAACTATCAAAATGAGTCAACCTAGCCCACAAGGACTATCTCATGTGACTTTATGAGTTAAACAGATTAACCCATTTTGACCCACTTAATTTGGCAGGGCAAGAAATTGAACTTGACCCATTTAAATAGGTTAACTAGTTTAACCAACCAAAACATATAAAAAAATTGTAAAATAAAAAGAAACTGAAACAAAAGAAATTCAATTTTTAAGCCAAATATCTAAGTACCACAACAAAAATTTTATTCACTTTATCTATTGTTGACCAAATATTGAGTATATAAAGACAAAATAAAAATAAAAGCTATTTGAGACTATGAAATATTAAACCTATCCCAACAAAAATTTCACAAAACTTTTCATTTAGGTTAGGTTGTTAGGGTTAGTATATATATTTAAAAAGAAATGGGCTAGCTCACAAACCCATCAAGTTAGCTCATTTAATTCACAAAGTAGGTCAGGTTAGCTTAACTCATATGCTAAATAAATTATAAATTTCTGGCCAACCTATCAAAATGGTGAGTTAAACGAGTCAACTCAATAAATTAGACTCGTTAACTCTACTTATTAGGACTCTCGTAGCTCTATTTATAAGGATTAACTAGTATAAAGCTTATATTTTAAGAACTGAACAAGAGGTGGAAGAACTTTTCAAGAACCAAATTATTAATGTATGATCTCTTAAGTTAGCTCATTCCAAATAGGACATTGTGTGTGTGTGTTTTTTTTAAATACCACCTAGTGTATTGTATCCTATTTTGTTGGTTAGAAAATCCTAGAACTATTGTCAGGAACATATTTATATTTTTAGTTAGTATATAGGATCCACTCCTAGTGCACTTTGCAGTTTTTTAAAAAAAGTTTCTTTGAATAAAAAAGATGTCAGTCTTTTTAAGATAATTTCTTTTACCAAAAAGGAAAATGAATGTCATGACAGAGCCAATGATGCATAAGGATAATTCTAGTAGAAAAGGAATCTCTCTCTTTTCCTCCCACTTCCAAATTTATAGGTCTTCAAATACCCTTTTGCATTAATTGTCAATATCAATACATTCTCTTGGCACCTTTTAAGACTAAAAGAGTTCCATTTTCACACTGAACAGTTTGTTTATTGTAGAATGATCTAAGACGCCATTTAACAAACTACAAAGCTTTTCATATTAATTAACCACATTTATACCCTCGCATTAATAGTTTCAAAAATGATTTTATTTTACTATTTCAAATCTATTCAATCTTAGAGAAAGGTACAAAATTGGTCCCTCATTTTTACACTTTGTGATAATTTAGTTTCTCATAAATTAATCATGATAAATTAGTCCTTCACAAAAATTAAATTTAAATTTAAACTAGTCTTTCACAAATTTAAATTTGTGTAAAATTAGTCACTCCATTTTGATTAACCATGAACTAATTTTGCATAAAATAATATTTATGAAGAATTGATTTGTAACGATTATTTATAAATGACCAAATTGTTACAAAGTGAAAAAGCGGGAGACTGATTTGATACTTCTCTCATTCAATCTCATATTAATTAATCCAAAAGGAAAACACCCTAAGAAAAAAAAGGAGAGAGAGAGAGGAAAAAAAGAAAAGGAAAAACATGTAGAATTTATGACTTGGTTAGAGCTTAGCAAGGAAAATTTTTATTGTTCTTTATTGTTAAATAAGGAAGATTCAAAATATCTAAATCCAATTCCATTTAATTTTAGAGAATTTTATATTTATATAATCAAATTATTTATGTTTGGATATCAAGAATTTATTATATATAAATAAGGAAAGATCCTTTTAACGTAGGAGCTCTGTTGATTAATGAAAAATCTTGAGCTCATAGTTCGATAACTTTTCACATTTCTAATATATGTATTAAAAATTTTTTAAAATGCATAAATTTTTCATAATCAACGTACAAAGTAATAAAATTATTAATTTATATAAATTTTTTATAGTCAATAAAACTATAATAAAGTGTTTTAAATACGTTAATTTAAAATATATTAACATAGTCATATAGTAAAGTAAATGAATAATCTCTAATAAACTAGTTATAAATTAATTTGTATGTATCATAATCACTTCAAAAGCCACCTAAAATAAGACAAATTTCAAACTAATTTAATTTCATTTTTCTTTCCATAAACTATTATGACTAATTCCCAGCTTTTTCATTTAATTCCATCGTACATTAAAATATATATTTTTTGTGGTGGCTTAGGCAACAGTTTCAAAAGTCCCATATCCCATTATATCATTCCGTTTTCTAAATTGGCTGCTGCATGCACTGCACATTTTCAACTCATAACAACGATTTCAAAGCAGTCCTGTGATTCAAGTGAATTAAAAGCAAAAAATATGCATCCCACTATAGAAAAAGCATGTTTAAAGTTCTAAAACTTTCGTCATAAGCGTTGAAAACCAGAATAAAACACAATGCTCCCTTTTCATAATGGAACTGAAACTTCAACGCTAGCTCCACTTTCTTCTTTCCTTTTCCTCCCGACCATGCCTCTCTCTATAACTATGCATGTACTTTGTTATTCTCCTTCTGAAAGTAAAAGATCAGAGATAATTAGGGTTCTTTGGAACCACAAAGAAAGGAAGCAGCCATGTCATGTTTTGGAAGATCTGGTTCGATAAACATTGGTGTGTTTCTGTTCCTTGTTGGGATAGTAGTTTTGGGCATGGTTTCAAGCTGCGATTGTCGCAGAGTCATGAAGGGTTTCAAGAACACATTGGAGAGCCAACTGCCAAAAGGGTTAGTGCCACCTTCAGGGCCTTCACTATGTCACAACAAGCTCAGTCCTAACAGATTCAACACTGCCTCTTTTCCTACTGATGATTACGTTATATGTCCTTAATTAAGAACAAGTGAAACAGGGCAGAAATGTAGAAGAATCATGTTCCATTCTTTGTCTTTTCAGTTTTATTTCTCGGTATTTGCTTGTGCTGTGTAAGAGGAAAGAATGCCCTAATGATATATGTGCTAGTTTTGTATTGCAATAAGTTGAGCCATAGTTTTTTTCTAGAAGAGTTTCTACAAAAAAAGTTTTAAGAATAATTTTTTAGTGGGTTTAGCCACGGTTAAAATATTGGTCATTGTGACGGGTTTAGTGAGTTATTTCTAATCGTTGATAAAACTAGTGCTAAACCACGATTTAGCAATTGGTTAAAGAAATTGTCACTAAACCGTGGGCTAGCAATAGTTTCTTTAATTGTTTCTTTATATCATCTAAAATGACAATATATGGCTTTTTATTTGTCACGTAATGTGATCTCTAAATTTCCATATAACATACATGATATTTAGATTGTTTCAAGAGTTGCAATAAGTACTTACTCTATTACATATAATATACCCGCGGATGGAAATGACAAATTTCTCTACAACTGCTTAGCACACATTACTAAATAAACTACAGTTCACTGTGGTTATTTCCTTGTGGTTCGTGTAACCACAGGGAAACTCTTGTTTTAGAGCGCAGGTAAATCACTGTGGCAACATAACCGCAGTGATTTTGTGTCATTTACCTGCGATTTGAATCAAATTGCAGGTAAAATGAGCCCTAAATTACATCTTCCCCTCCCCCTCCCCCCATTTCTCCTCTGTGCCGCGAAGAACTTCAGCTCCTCTCTCCTTGTTTTTCTGCTTCCAGCCGTCAGTGTGCTGCCGCCTGAATTGGAGATCATTGCCAGTGAGATGGTCGGCCGGTTCCGACTCTGGCCGTGGTTGATTGTCGCCACCATTTGTCTGCCGTGAAGGCCAGTTCTCTTTTTTTTTTTTTTTTTTGGTTTTGTTTGATTATTTTTTATCTTATATCTTGTTTATTTTGATTATATGAAATTTAGGGTATATATATATATATATATATATATATATATTTTTTTTTTTTCCGTGATTTTTTTTGGGGTTTTGTTTGATTGTTTTTTATCTTGTATCTTGTTTATTTTGGTTATATGAAATTTATGGTATGTATGTATATATATATATATATATATATATATATATTTTCTGTTAAAATATTTAATAATTTATATTGATTAATTTAAATTTATCAAATTATATGAAATGATTTCAAATTATCATAATGTGGAAATATGTACTAAAAAAATTAAGAGTAATAATAAGCCATGTACTGAGAATGAGTGACATATTATATATATATATATATACATATATATACATCTATATACACCTACATGTATATATTTATATATATTTGTATGTAGTATGCTATGTAATTATCATTGTACTTATCTTTATAGTAATTATATTGTAATGCCATAGGTGTTAAGTCACTTGTAGCAATTAAATTTGTTCATTTATGCAATGTTACTTATTTCTTCATGTTTAGTTATTTTTTTGAAAGTCCTTAATTATATTAGGAGATTTGAAGTCAAACAAAACATATTTCTAAACATGGACAAAACTTGGATTGAGAAGCCTAGAACACCCTTAAGTATTTTGATTGATTGGATAAATTTTTAGACTTTGCATTTGCTAATCGAAGTGTCGAGGGTATGATTATATGTCCATGTCCTAAATGCAAGTTTAACAAGTGGCAGACTAGACAAGTAGTGCATGATCACTTAATTATTAAACAATTTCCAAGAGGTTACACTATTTGGCTTAGACATGGGGAGACAAGTGATGTAGCAACTATAGTTGAAACCCCTGTAATGCCACAAGTTATTCAAAACAGGATTGTTGTTAATGACCCTATTTAAGACATGGTTAATGATGCATTTAGGCATCATCCCAATAACCATTGTGTGGAAGAAGATGAAGTCATGTCTTCACCACCAAACCAAATGGTGTTAGACAATAATACAGATTTGATAGACTTAATTAGAGATGGACAACAAAGTTTATATGAAAGGTGTGAGAAATATTCAAAATTTTCCTTTTTGGTGAAATTATATCATATAAAGGGTCTATGTAAAATAACTGATAAGACAATGTTGTTGATATTAGAGTTGTTGGTATCACGCCTTTGAACATGCTATGATTCCACCATCCTTCTATTAGGAAAAAAAAACAATCAACAAACTTGGATTTAACTATACAAAATGCATGCATGCCGTAATGAATGTACGTTGTACAAGGAAGAGGATGCAAATAAGGATAGTTGCCAAAAAGTGAAAAATTACCTACAAAAGTCTTAAGGTACTTTCCACTAAAACTAAGGTTGTAGAGATTGTTTATGTCCTCTAAGACTATTGAGCACATGTGTTGGCATGCATTGGACAAGAGTGATGATGGCATATTAAGGCATCCAAGAGACTCTGAAGCATGGAAGAAATTTGACATATTGCATTCTCAATTTGCCTAAAATCCTTGGAATGTATGTCTTGGGTTGTCTACTAATGGGTTTAATCCATTTGATAACCTAAGAACTAGTTATAGTATTTGGCTAGTGATACTTATACCTTACAATTTTCCACCTTGGATGTGCATGAAACATTAATTCTTTTATTCTTTCAATAATAATTCTAAGTAAGTGAGCATTGGGAAATGATATAGATGTCTATTTTCCCTTAATGGAAGAGTTAAAGGAGTTATGAGATGTTGGTATTAACACTTTTGATTCATACAACAAAGAAATATTCAATATGCATGTAGTTATATTATGGACAATTAGTGACTTTCCTGAACTTGGAACATTGTCTAGATGGAATTCTCATACTGGGTTAGCATGTCCATCATGTAATTTTGACTCAAATCCCGTGTGTCTTCCTTATAGTCGAAAGTGGTGATTTATGGGTCATCGATAGTTTTTGAATGCGGGACATAAATTTAGATTTGCTTAGAGTTGGTTTGATGGAAAATTAGAGAGGAGAAATCTACTTGAGCGATTAAGTGGTGAGGAAGTTCTACGATAGGTTCAAAATATTAACATTGTATTTAGAAAAAATGTAGAATTGAAAGACATGGTTGAAGACCCTGAGGAGTTGGTGGCTCTAAGGTTGAGACTCAACAATGGCGAAAAAAAAGTATATTTTTCCAACTTCCATATTGGGCAACCAACTTACTACGACACAATCTTAATGTCATGCATATTAAGAAAAATGTGTGTGACAATTTGTATTTACTTTATTAAATAATCATAGAAGATCGAAAGGCCAATTAAATACACATAAAGACTTATAGGAGAAGGGGATTAGGCTTGATCTATGGCCAAATGAGAATGTTAGATATCTTCCTACATTCTTAACCTTCATCAATGCAAACAAGTACATTTTTCTTAGGACTTTAAAAAATATCATCATACCAGACAATTACTCTAGCAACATATCTAGATGTATTGATTTGAAATAACAGAAGCTTGGTGCATTGAAAATTCATGACTCACATGTTCTCATAGAGCAACTTCTAACTTTGGCCTTGAGAAGGACACTCCCCAAGCAAGTGTCTACAATTATAATTGATTTGTGTTTGATTTTCAAACACTTGCGTAGTAAAGTATTGAATGTACATGAACTTAACCAGCTCCATAATAGAGTTATACTAATGTTATGGCATATGGAAATGATATTTCCTCCTTCATTCTTTATTGTTATCATTCATTTGATTGTGTACCTTGTGGATGAAGCCAAATTAGATGGTCTTGTCTAGTATTAGTGGATGTATCCTATTGAAAGGTAAAAATCTAAACACTTTGTTCTCAATTATTTTAGCGTCCATATTGAATACTATACTTCTTTATTGTCCATTAGATATGTAGGGAAACTAAAATCTTATGTACATAACAAAGCTCAGCCAGAAGGCTCTAAAATTGAAGGTTACATGATGCTCAAGGTATTTGGATGGAATTGAGACTACATACAATCAACCAAGTCATGCTAATGATCAGCCTAATGTTGAGTCCTTCATTATGCCCTCATTGTTCCCACAAATTGGAAAACTAGTTAGTGAATTTACTTACTTCAATTTATCTTTAATGGAAAAGATGTAGGAACATCGACATGTATTGACCAATTGTAAAAAAGTAGATCTTTACCTTTAGTAATTAAATTACATCCTTGTGACTATTGAATACACTTACCTTAAACCACATGCTTACTAATATTTCATTAAATTATGTATGTTAGGGAATTTAGGGACATCACACAAAGATAATTAAGAAGTTGTACACGATCTTCATCTAGATAGATAAGAAGGTTCACAGAAAATTTGTTAAATAGTTTTATCGCCGTGTAAATACATTTATGAGTTGATATTTGCTTCACCCTTAGGATGATTTTGACTGTTATTTGTCACATTTCATATAAGAAATGATAATATTGGATATCACTCAGTTGATTTCAAGTATTTAGCCACAGGAACAATTGATCTTGCAAAGCAATATAGTGCATATAATATTAATGAGTTCAAGTTTCAGACATTAGAGCGAGATCAAAGGCTAAAAACACAAAATAGTAGAGTTTATGGCACATTCAAAATAAGGAGCTATTCAAGTAGTAGTGATGGCAATATACAATTTGGCGGTATACCCTACTATGGGAAATTAGTTGATGTTATTGAGCTAAATTATCATAATTGTTTTACAATCACATTGTTCAAATGTATACAGGCAAATACAACCAATCTTAGAGGAATGACAACTAATGACTTAGGTTTTACATGTGTAAATTTTGGTCGGTTGATCTATACTGACAACCATGAGGATGATAAGTCATACATCCAAGTTTCAGAAGCTTAAATAGTTTGTTATGTTCAGGATAAGTTACATGAAAATTGAATTATCCTCATACATCTTAAGCCACGTGATTTATATGAAATAGGAGAAGATGATGAGAATGTATATTATGAAAATGAGCCATATGAACATCAAAACTTAGACATATTATTCCTTGAAGAAGAAGAAAATATACCATTAGCAAGGAGTTTAGTTTCGTCTATATTAGTTATGTCATATTGAATACTAATTTTTATTAATTTCAATTCTTTATGTAAATTATCTAATGTATCCGTATGATTAATTTGCAAAAATCCTAAAGATGAAACAATTCTACACCACGAAGAATAGTAGCTCATGCCCTGCTTGTGGTCCTATGGCATCACTGTAGACTAAGGGTATTTCTTTTAGGCAACTATTGCCTACTTTGAATAATCCTTTAGAGGAAATAAACTTAGGAAGTACTTATATTCCATATGAAGCACATGATGATGAAGAACATGTGGGTGAGGCACCATCATGGTCTACGTGGTTGGTAAATATGCTAAAAAATTATGATATATTTGACATAAATATAGTTCTTTCTTCTGTGCTAACTTCGGAATCACAAATGAGGATGACACAACTAAGTAAAAAGGAACTTACGCACAATGATGTCAAGTCACTTCCTTGAAGGGAGAGGATTATACTTCATTGGAACAAAACCTTCCAACCAATTGGCGATGGTGCTGGTTTACTGAATAGATTTTTAGGAGCTCTTGGAGAGGACTTTGACTTATTTCCTATAAGTTTTCCTAGTTGGAAGAAACTTCCATATGAGTATAAGGACACTGTGTACAAGAACACTATTCTGGTAATGTTTATATACTTTTAAAGCAATATACACTCTATGAATGAATTAAGGCTAATTGTATTCTTGTATCTTGAAGGCTAAATTTGTTGTTGACAATGATTTGCACAAAAATTATATCTTCAATTTTTTTGGCATGAAGTGGAAGGATTGAAGACAACAATTATGGGAAAAATCAAATGACAACACTTGCAACCGAGATGAATTGATTGCTAAAGTTCTTGAAGCCATTAACAAAGATCACTGGGCTTTATTTATTGATTATTGACTAAACCATGTAACTACGGTAATGGAACTTTTTGTCATTGGTTCATTTAGATTGGCATATAGTTATGTTTTACTTAATGATTAATAACACGCCATGAAAAATAAAGATAATAGAATAAAGCAGTCAATGACCCACATCGGTGGATTTAAGAGCTTTGCAGGTAGGAATACCAAGATGATAACTTCATTTTCTATTACTCATGTTGTACTCTTGTTGTTCACATGTATATGTCATGATTTTTCCAACTAGTATAGGAGTTAGAGTATGGCTACCCAGTCAGCAGAGGAGAAATTTAGACAATTACGCATAAGCATGCTGATGGGTCATTTATGAATGATAAGGCTAAGGAGATCAATGTAAGTTTTGTTTGACCAATTGTAAACACTTAGTTTGTGTCATTGGTTTTTCTTTTCATGTAATTTCCAAATTAATGTGGTTAATACAAGAAAAGATTGTTGTACATGAAAGTGCAATATCTGCATCACAAGTCATATCAACTCAAGATTCCTTGGCCTTGGCTTTAAGTAGTCAAGAGCATTATGATCGTGTTCAAAAGTTGGGATTAGGTCCAACCCTATCTCATGTGTTTGGACCTCCATCACAGTCTTATATTCAACTAAACCCATCTACTCCTACTTACGGCCAGTTGGAGCATAAGGTCACTCACTTAGAGTCTAGGCTTGATGCAATGATGAATCTCTTCATGCAGAAATATCTAGGAGAGCTACCTCTTGAATATGCCTCAGCACATCCATCACCAGTAATTCTTCAAATTAATCTACTATTGTTCATAACTATGTCTTCAACATTATTTATAACGTGCATTATTTGTTTTATTGTAGTCATTTGATCAAGCAAGTAGACATGGAAGTTTCTCCCTAAACCGATCCAACCAACCACAAAAGTATATTGCAAAGTTTATTTAGCATTTCTCATCCTTAGTGTCAATTAGGACTATGTTTTAAATGTTGTAAATGAAAGTAGGACTATGTTATTCTCAAACTTATAATCAACTATTTAGTGACTACCTAATTATGTTTAAGTTATTTTGAGAAAATAATGTAATTATTGTTGTGAATTTAGTTATGTTTGAGTTATTTTGAGATCATGGTGGTGTTAAAATTGGCTGGTTTTGAGATAATCTACAATTTTATTTGGTTAGTTTTAATTTTGAAACTGAACATGAAAAATATGGAAATGTATAGATATATATATATATATATATATATATATATATATGAATGTTTTATTTACAAAAATTGTAGAGTTATGCATAGCTAATATACTTATTAGCTTACAATCGCAGCTAAGTTAATTTCCATTAGCAGCAGTTTTAACCACTACTAATTGTAACCTTTTCCAACAGTTCAACAAACCATAAGTAATGATTTACCAACGCACATTTTTCCAATTGTTATTGTAACTGCAGGTATTTGTTTTAATAGCGGTTTAAACCACTGTTAAGACCAAAATAAACCTCAAGTAACACTGTTTTTTTTTGTAGTGACATGACAATATGCTTGTAATTTCTTTATATGAGAAAGAGTAAGTATTAAAATTGGCAATTGGTTTTCAATAAGTGGAAACAAAATGTTAACACTGGTATCTTGCAATGTTATCTCTACAAATTTGTTCTTTTCTCACCAGTGACCTTGCCTAAGGTTCTATATTATGAGGTTCTTCTCTAAGTGTAACCTTGTCAAAAAGGTTTAATTATTAAGGGGCCACACATAATTTCTCTAACATACCACTTGTTAAGGCTACATTTATGATAATAACTAGATTTGATCATAACTTTAAAAAATGGTTGACCTATGATATTTAACCCAAAAAAATAAAGCCTGGAAGAAAAAAATTGATTTAAAATGTTGTTTTGTAAAACAGGCTAGGTTAAACCCAAATTATTTTGTTTTATTAAGAAAAAACTAATTCTTTAAAGAAAAATTAATTTAATTATTATAAAAAGAATGTAATTTAAGATTTAAGATAATAAAACAACACTATCTTAATTTAAAAGACCTAAAATGTAAATTTAATAATGATATTAGTTTATTTTTAATTTAAAGTGGTTACATGCAAAATTATAGATTAATGTTATGTAATATTTTGATAAGAAAATAATAATTAGTGCTTTTTCATTCAAAGGATTTATGCCAGTATAATGACAAATTTATATTCTTAACTTCCCTATATACAATAGTATAAGTAATAATAATTATCAACCATATAGTTCATCTCAAGTTTTAATTAATAAATATACTTGATTATAATTTAAAAAAACTTATAAGGCCCAATAGGCCCCATATGAAAAAAATAGATAAATAAACTCAACTAAGAAATAAGCTTAGGCTTTTTTCCTTAACTAAAGCCTAACCTAATTTTTAAGAGCGTAACCTGATGATGAGGTATAACAATACTATATTATTCTACCTTTAATACTCTCATTGGCGAACAAAAAGTTTTAGAATCCATTTAGTACCTCTAAATATTCAAAAGCAATTCATGGCTTAATAATCAAGACTTTACCATTTCATTGAGCTAATAAAAGACGTACTCTTGATCTTTTTTCCTTTAAGAAACATGTATGACACATTTTGTAGACAAAGAGCATAGACTTTGACCTCTTTGTAGTATGCTAATAATTTTCTCATGGTATGCACTTAAAACCTCAACCTCAATAGTAAAAGTCATTTCTTAGCATGTAAGGCAAAGATTGATGATAAAATAAGTTAAAATATGAATTTTTCCTATCGCTTGGCATTGTTTTATTCATTCATTTGTATTCAACATTCATTATAAATAATACCATAGCTCATGGGCTATCAACCATTGAAGCCACTAATTATAGAATATATATTTCATTTTTGTTTACTTAGAATCATAAGCCCTGACGCTTGTTGCCATGGCCACTGTCTTTTCCACAAGCTCCATAGCTAGCCCTACTTTAGACTCTCAACCCACATTCTCTATTTCTCTTTTTTCAAAATCTGCTTTCTCCTCCGTCGCCTAAGTTTTCTCTGTCAAGTTTGACAATACAAACTATCTCTTATGTCAAACCATGGTATTGCCATTAATTCGAGCAAACAAGCTAAAAGGGTTAATCTGGCTCTAAACCATGTGCAACGAAAAAATATTAGGCGGTCTTGGCACAATTATGTGGTAATTGATTTAGTGTACCAGTCTTAATAAAATCATCCCTTTAATAGCTTTCACTCTTCTTTCTTAATAATTTCATTAGGGCTAGTATACCAAATCAGGTGCCACTCCAATAGCTGTTATCCTCTCTGTGAGGAATGGGTCACCACTGACTAACTCTTACTAGGATGGTTACTTAATACTCTGACCATTGAGATTGCTACTTAACTCATACATTGTATGATGCCTTTTGAACTCTGGAACACTGGGAAAGAACTCTCTGGTGCTCATACCAGATTACAGATTTCTTTATATAAGACTGAACTACCACGTACTTGTAAAGGAAATCTAAAATTGGATGAGTATATGACAAAGACGAAAACAATTGCAGTTAGATGGCTCATCATGATCTTATAACTCAGACCCTTGCTAGTCTTGATTTAGGCTATAATTCTATAGTTGTGTAGCTTTCTGACAAAATTGATCTTAGCTAGATTGAAGTGCAGGCAACACTCCTCACCTTTGAAAGTCATTTGGAGCAACTTAACTCTTTCAATTCACTCACCTTTAGTACTCCCATTGCAAATACGGTCAAAGTTGAAGGAAAGTTTCAAAATCAATATTCTTTTTAGGGAGGATGGAGAGGTAACAACAGTTAACAGGGATGAAGAAATCATAGAGGGCGAGGACAAAAAAATTGAAATATGGATTCAATAAGAGTTTTACTGGACCACTTGATAGATCACAAAAGAATGATAACTATGGTGCATATATCGCTTCCCAAAACATGATCAATGACTTAGCATTATTCATGCACAGTGGGGCAGGCCACCATGTCACAAATGATGCTGGTAAAATCAATTTTCAAACTAATATTAGTGGTAAAAAAACACCTAGTTGTTGGAAATGGTGAAATTATTAAAATTCTACGTTTTGGTCATTCTAAATATATTAGTACTGCTTCCCCTTATCCGATTGCCATGAATAACATTCTATATGCTCATGTTATTACAACAAATCTACTTAGCGTATCTCAGCTTACCAAGGATAATGACATACTCATCATTTTTTATTCACATAGATGTATGGTGAAGGACAAGACAACATGGTGAGTGATAATGCAAGGGAAGGAGATGTAAGGGCTACATGAACTTTACACCAATGTTGTTTCTGGATCAACCAATGATCAAACACCTAATTACAAAAGTCTAAAGACTTTTGCTTGTGCTTGTTACCCTTTCCTAAGACCTTGCAATCAACATAAGCTATAATTTAACACTCAAAGATGTGTTTTCTTTGGTTACAGTGGAAATCACAAAGGGTACAAATGCTTAAGCCCCATTTGAAGAATATATATCTCACTGACATGTGGTGTTTAAAGAAGATCATTTCCCTTTCTATGGTGGTTTCATAAACATAGCCCAAGTCAGAAGTGGTTCCTGTCTGATTTTTTCCATCTTATCAAACTGTGTGACCAGTCTTTTAATCAATGCAAGAACTCAAAAACACTATATTTGGCATTGCAGTTCAAGACAATTCAGAGAGCTCGAATCAAGATTCTTCAGCATCTTCACAAAATGCTGTTGATAACAACACAAAACAAGAAGCTAGAAGTGAAGAAAATGATATGCCTACAACAGCAAATGCACCACCAGAACAAGCAACTGAAAATACTAGGAAACCTATGGTCACACGCAGCAAATGAGGAGTCTTTAAACCCAAAGTTCTTTTTGTGGGTTTGACAGAAAACACTGAACGAGACTCGGCACTGAAGAAGCTCTTGAATCTCCTTAATGGAATAAGGCAATGACAGAGGAATACAATGCACTGATAAAAAACCAGACGTGATCCCTGGTTCATTTTTCTAATCAGCAGAATATCATTGACAATAATTGGATTTTCATAATTAAATACAATCTACAATATGGCTCTATTTTCAAACATAAGGCAAGACTAGTTACCAATGACCCTGGAACGAGTTTTTCAGAAACTTACAGCCTAGTAATCAAGGCCACAACCATCAGATTGATTTGTTCTATTGTTGTTTCAATGATTTAACAGATAAGGCAATTGGATATCAATACGCCTTTCTAAATGGCTTACTAAAGGAACCAATTTTTTTAAGCAGCCTGAAGGTTTCAAGGATGACAAAAAACCCACATTTGTTAGCTAAAAAAAGCCATTTATGGCTTGGAACAAGCCCCAAGAGCATGGTTCCAAAGGTTAAAGACTACCTAGCTAGTTAAGGTTTCTACAATACTAGGGCTGATAGTTCTTTGTTTGTTAACACAAACAAGGGACAAATCATCTTGTTATGTAGACAACATAATGGTGACTGGAAACAATTATACAAGTTTGGAGACGTTCGTTAAAAAATTGAATGGCCTATTCTCTTTACAATACTTGGGAGAGTTACAATATTTTCTTGGGTTTGAAGCTCGAACAGATAACATTGGGTTATACTTACTCAAGAAAAATATGTCAATGACTTGAGCAAATTTGGAATGAAATCTGCATCTGTTTGCCCTACTCTGATTGTAGTTGGCAAAACTATTTCAACGAATGATGGGGAACAGTTAAAGGAACCACAAACAGAAGCCCGATCAAAGCTTTGCAATATCTAATGAATTCAGGACCTGACATTAGCTATGCCGTTAACAAGCTAAGTCAGTGCATGAGCAAGCCTACTATTGTGCATTGGAAAGTTGCAAAACGGGCGCTTAAATACCTCGAAGGCTTTGCACAGTATGGCCTACACATAAAAACATCATAATTTCTTCATCTCTCAAAATTTTCTAATGCAGACTGGGCTCGCTGTCTGGATGATTGAAAGTCAATCGGAAGGTTTTGAGTATTCTTTGGAGTCACACTCATTTCTTGGTCTTCTAGGAAGCAAAAGGTGTTGGCCCGCTAGCACAAAATTTGAGTATATAGATCCTTGGCAGATTTAGCAGCAGAGTCAACTGGATTAAATCTTTGTTAAAGGAAATTAGTTTTCCTGTTAATCAGACCCCTATAGCCTAGTATGACAATTTAGCGTCGGTGCTTTAGCTTCAAATCTAGTATACCATGCAGAACGAGACACGTTGAGCTGGATGTGTATTTCGTAAGAGATCGTGCTCTAGCAAAACAACTTTGTGTTAGATATATTCCTTTTGCTAACCAAATAGCTTATTGCTTTAGTAAATCTCTAAATCATGCTAGATTTTGGCTCATGCGTGACAAACAGTGTGGTATATTCACCCTCTCGTTTGGGGGGGGAGGGGGGGGGGGTGTCTAAGGCTCATTAGTATATGATTTGCATGACTCATTTGTGTAGAGTAGTAGGTCTACACAACATTTCTAGAAGAGTGTAAATATTTTGATGTATATTATTTCTGCTGAGTTGTAGAATAGGTTAAAGACATTCTTTTGATTGTTATAACTTATAACAACCCCTGCCACTTGACATTCTTATATTCACTCATTTGTATACAACATTCATTATAAATAGTACCACAGCTCAGGAGTATCAATTATGGAAGCCACTGAATATAGAATAGATTGTTCGTTCTCTGTTATTTCATTTTTGTTAGTTCTAACTACAGAAAAACTAGACTCCTCACAAATGTTTAGGGCATAAAACAATAAGCTTAGACAAACGTAGAAACTCGAGAGAGAGAGAGAATTATAGTTGTCTTGAAATATTAATTTCTCCTCCCAATTTTAGCTAAAGAAACCTCAATTTGTTTCATTCTCACGACAAATTAAATATTTTCATTTAAATGTATTTGTATTTGTTAGCCAAACACATAAAATTTTTCCAAATTTTTTTTTCTTTTTTATCTCTTAAACCCAAGACTTGTTCTCTTCCAAACAATCGTCTACAGCATCAAAAGGAACCAAAGAATTCATGCTTACATATTTGAGTAATTGAAATGAATGCATCCATTGAAGAGAAAGAAAGCTAGCTAGGCACGCATGCTACCCACAAAAACCGACTATTAAATTCTGAGTAGCAGTAGAGTTGGAAATATAGAATCCTGCGTTCGTACCTTGAAAGGGATTGTTTTCCCAAATGTGAATGTGAAATAAGAATTAAATAGAAACTTTGCAAACATATCATGAAAGTATATAATTCCTCCATTGCTTTTACACTTTATGACAATTTGATTATTTATAAATTAATTGTGCCAAATTAATTCTTTATAAATTTAAATTTGTATAAAAATTAATCTCTTATAAATTTAAATTTATACAAAATTAGTCTCTTCATTTATATTAATGAAGAATTAATTTTACATAAAATAAAAATTTTAAAAATTTAATTCATTACAAATATTTAGAAATAATCAAATTATTATAAAATGTAAAAATAAACGACAAATTTAATATATAAAATGAATAGCAGCAGTAAATATACCTAAATGCAATGAAGTAAAAGAGGATAGTAGGTAGTAGCAGCATGATAACGCATTATATTTGACTCTATCTATCAGCATTTCAGAGTTCAGACCACACAAGCACATCTAACCTCACCCCTCTTCTCCGTCTAACATCTACCATTCATTTTTATTCTCAAGTCTCTTCCTCTCCCTTGCATTCAATTGGTGGGCACGTGGAGCCTGACATATGTAAGAGACTCACATGTGTAAGGTACAACGAACGAGTCCTCTATAATGCTAATTGATGGTCCTGGAATTCACTATTTTGTTTCTATCTTCACAAGTTACAACGTTGTACTGCTTGGCCGAAAGTGATGCAATTCCTATACATCTATCTTGTGGTCCATATTCTTATTTCTTTTTTGTTTTTTTCTCTCTGTGTCTTTTTTGTATCTGAACACAATATTGGAAAGAACCCTCTTCCGAGGTAAGATGTTGAAAGTTATTCCATGTTCTAGTGATATTTTATAAAACCGGAGTTTGAATACCTTTTATAGATTTGTTAATAAAATCATGACATATGAAATCAATTATTAATTTAGTCCCTCACTTATTAGTCTATTCTCAATTTGATTTTTTTATTAATATAAAAATTAATACATTTATTGCCTTGATCTTAAATAAATTTGAAATTAGTAATGGACTAAATTAAAATAGAGTGAAGTGTGAAGTGTGAAATTTTTATTATTATCTTTGTGAAATTAACCCTTTAAAAAATATATATAGGCAAAGCCAAAGGTCAAAGAACCAAAATGATAAAGAACCCAAATCATTCCAAACCACTCAATTTGTAGAGGATAGAAAATTGTGGTGCAAAGTAGTTTCCAAAATCATCTTTAGTCACCCAACCTAGACCACTAGCTTTTTGAAATCCAATCAATTGTTAAGATGCTTAAACCATCTTATGTCTCTCCATCCCTGTCAACTCCCCAACCAACCTTCCAATCAACCCTTTATCACATCTCACTTTCCTTGATTTCTTAGATATTCAAATTTAAGAGGAAATTGCTATTAAAGATCATATATTTAATATTTTTATTATTAAATATATATATATATATATATATATATTAAATTTATTCAAAAAGACTTATGGACCAATTTTTATTTTCCTCTGAAAGATTTTACCTTAGTACTCTTAGAAAACCTGAACACGGAGTTCTAGGTTAGGGTCATAAAATTTTAGGGTTGAGTCCTTCAGAAGAAATAATATTTGGTCTGTGAATCATTCAAAATACTTCTACAATTTAGGTTAAATTAATGCTTTGATCCCTCAACTTTATATATTATTTCAATTTAGATCCTTAAGTTTGAAGTGTTTTGAAATGGTCTCATAAATTTAAAATTCATCTCACATTTGTTCTTTAAGAACTTTGTATAACAGAAATTTGAGACTTAAGAGAGTATTGTGAAATTCTTCAAATTTGAGGGACTAATTTAAAATAATGAATAAAGTCAAGGGACCAAAATATATTTTAGCTATTCTTTGTTATTTTGTGATATTTGATTAATTTTTTTATTCTCTTTTTGTCTCTTTCTTCTTCCTTATTTTTGCTCATTCCTACCATTTGTTTATTCATTTATTTCATTTCTTTATTAATGCCATCATCTATCAAACAAAAGTACTCATAAAAGAATTATCTCCTTTCTTTTAGTTTTCTTAATTTTACTAGATGACATTATGTATAAAAAAAGTGAGTGCTGCAGCAAGTATGAACAAGAGAAATAGATTTGAGAAATTTCTTTCGGTTTTATAACATTTCTTGTAATGTCATAATTTAAGTATTTTTAATATTTGAAAATTTGAAAAAATAACAAAGCATCTCCATATTATTGCATAAGAGAGATCAAAGATAAGAGACGAGGTAAAGAAAATGAGTTGAAGAAAAAAAGGAAGGGAACAAAAATTAAAATAGTATTTTCTTAACTTTATTTATTGTTTTATATTAGTTCCTTAAATTTGAAGTGTTTCAAATTAATCGTTTAAGCTTGAAACAATTCAAAGTAGTACCTTAAGTTTTATATTCATCTCAAATTTCTTCCATACATATATATATATATATATAGTGCTTAGGGGACATATTAGTGACAAATTTAAAATTTAAAGGACAATTTTGAATCATGTGATAACTTAAAGGACCAATTTAAAACAATAAATAACATTGAATGATTATAATACTATTTAAATGTAAAATTTAAGGTCCTTTATACTTAATATCCTAAACTTATAGTAACTGTAATTTTTTAATGCCTGTGATTATACAGTCATATAACAGGAACATCACATATAACTAAAAATGTTAGAAGCAAATCTTAGTCAATAATCTGGGTAACCAAGCATGGACATATTTTACACGCCTAAAATTATTAGATATAATTACTCATATATTAGCATTGATAGGATATCATATACCTTAGCATCTATATGTAAGATGTGATAGCAAATGATATTCAAGATATCAAGGGATCTAGGATATCACCGGACCAAATACTTCCTAATTATTGTCATATTAAATATGATAATTTTACGGTTAAATTTTCTGTTGGCCCTCAAATAATCAAATTTTAGTTTTATGTGTATATTCCATATTTTTGCCATTCAGGCCTTAAAGCTTTTAAGTTTTAAATCAATTTTTAATTTAGTGTGTACAGTTGGTTGGTCCATTTTATTAAACTTTTTTTAATGTGTTATTAAAATTTTTTAATGGCAAGTACTAATTGATATGAGGTGTTCAAGGGCTGCAGTGGGCTAGGTTTGAATATGATTTGAGACTTGATCTGATTAAAGATTGGGGTAAAAAATTTGTCCCAAGACTTCACCCACCCCCCCCCCCCCAATTATAGCTAAAGAAGTGACTTGGTATAGGTTGGGTCTACCTGTTTTTTTTATTAATTTTTATTTGCAAATATTTTTTAAATTAATAAAAAAAATTTCAAAATTTAATTAAAAAAATTATGATTTGAATGTAAAAAATTAGAATGATAAAAAAGAAAAGATTTAGAATGAAAAATAATTAAGATTTGAAATGAAGTAATATGTTTAAAATGTATTATAAATAAAAATAAATTTAAAAAACAATGTTTTAAAAATAAATATATAAACAGGCCTAGCCAGGTAGCAATCAAGCCTAAGACCTATCCTGGCCTAGTAATTTTGCAATTTTTTTTATTTATCAAGCTTAACCTGGTCCTATATAACTAGATTGGCCAAGTCCCCAAGTTACTTGTTCACGCCTACTAATTGAATTCAAACTTTTATTTAAAAATCAAATTGAAAATGAAGTTAATCTCTATAGGCAAAATTGATATCTTAAAAATATACAACTATATAGCTAAGATATGGCTAAAAACAAATACGTAATGTCACACCTCAATACTTGGAGTATAACCGGTGCCAAAAATGGGGGAATTCCTACTTCCTTGAGCTTGAATCTTCTTACCAAACAATTTGCACTCACAAAACTAGACAACCTAGGATTCTCATTTATAACTTGAATATAGTTACAATGCCAGGATTTATAAAACTTTCAGTAGAGTTTCACCAAAAAGTGGGACTTTTTGAAACTCATATATTTACCTTGTCACCTTAAACAATTGAACATGAGAGCTCCACACTTGAATACAAGCAAAATACAACTTTATAGGGTGGGGATCCTACTTGTGGTACTATGAAGCAATTCTAGATTATAGAAATTTAATACACTTTTAAAAGTACAACATTGCCTACAAATCAATGCTGGGCATAACTGACAGATAGTAACTTACCTATACCACAAGCCTAACCTAGAACCAATCCTCAAATCAGTGAGCAAATAATACTTCTTATACTGGCAATGGGGTAGATAGGACGATAAAGTTTTTCACAATCCCGATGATATTCCAATTTAAACATCATAGAATCATATAATTAAGCTACAACAGTTGCAATATGAAAAAAATGCATATCACATTATAAAAAGCATAAGTTTTGTGCCAATCATAGATAATTTACAAAATAGGATATACTGATAAGCAATAATAATCTTGAGTTTTCATAACATAAAAGTGAAAAGTCATCTCATAAAACTAACAGTAAATCGATATTCAAATACTAGATGTTGCTAGCAGTAATAGCATAGTAGTCGGTTATGAGCAATATGGCTTGCAAACAATTAGTTTTGTAGCATAATTCCTCAATATAGTAATATAGTTTATGGTACACTATGACTGACACCTACTGTCATTAGATGCAGGGTTCTGTGCTAAACACATTTTTAGAAAAATATTTTCTTTCATAACAATATAAATTATTACTAATGTATTCGAACAATAAGTGTCCAAGTTCTCATAATTCATATGGTAGAAAAAATAATTTAGTGAATTTTCAGACATCATTCGGTATATGAAAATAAAGAATCATTTAGAATATTATTCCATAAGCTATAAGAAACTCTATGATAAATTCTCTGAGGTTTCAAAACAAGAAAAACAGTATGCTTTAGGAAGTCTGTCCCCATAACACCAGAGTGTGTAGAATAAACTAATTTGCAAAAGAAAGATTTTAAAATGCTAGAAACAAGCACAATCAGTAATATCTATATGCCTAGAACGAATGCTTTACCCACAAATATCTTATTCCTTCCAAATCTCCATACTGCTAATGGACCCTTATAGCCTAGAATGCAAAGTAATACAATTTTATTATCTTACATTATCAAATTTCCACATTTAACACTTACTAATATCCAATTTCCCTTGAAGTCTAGTTAAACCTAACAATCTACCACGTTACTTATTTCACCAATTACTTCATCTTTCATTCTATCCTGCTTCCCTAAGTCACACTTGGACTATCATTTAATTAGCTTATTTAGAACACCGCTAACCACTTTAGCCCAAATTCCTTAAACCTAAGGACGCTTCTGTTAAAAATTCGGTTTATGTCATATGTTGTTATAGAAGGTTATATGTCCTTTCATGTACTTGCATATCGGCATACACACACAAAAAATTTATTTGAAGAAACAGTTGGCAAAGTCCAATTTTAAATATCAATTTAATATCTATGTCACCATTTCCCTAGCTCCAATTTACACTCATAAAATCCTAATAACATATAGGATTTTCTCTTAATCAACATTAGCATTTTAACTTAAAATTTGAGAGTTTATCAATCTTCCCCAATCACCACTTTATATCAAGCTCCTACAAGAATTAACTCTCACCACATAAGTTAAAACCCTTAACATTCATGTGCATGCATAAACTCCTATTTCAAAAGAAATTCATTCTAAACAATGTTATCAAACTCGCGAGTTTAGACGAAATCATAAAGTGGGTGTAAACACGTAATATAAAATTGTAACGTAGAATTGCAAGAATTTACTTTTATTAATAAATAACTATTAAACATAACCAAATTTCAAAAATACATATAAAAATGCATACATATATACAAAATACTATTATAATAACCCAAATTATAGAACTAGGAAATGATAAAAAAAAATTATTAATAAAATATACTTGAATCATAGAATTTTTAATTATAATTAATTAGGTAGAGATTAAGTTTAAAAGTTTTTTGGAAAACGTTGAGATTAAATTTATTAGAAGAAAATTAAAGGCATGCTTTGCCATTATAATACTTACTAATATAGAAATTCAAAAAAATTAAAATTTAAAATAATAGTAATTTTAATAGTAATAATAATGTAAACAAGTTAGAGTAAATATTAAATACATATACATATATATACATACATACATATATATATATATATATATACATATATATATACAATAATGAATTTTAAGCTATGCAATTAAAAAAAATTTAAAAATTTTGAAAGTAGAGTTAACTGTTTAATCACAATGTAATACATTATTTGTTATTAATTGCAAGTAAAATGTATTAGAGTAATAATAATATAATTATATTTGTAATATAATTTTTTTTTATTTAATGGTTGAAATAATTAAGTTAAGCTTAAAGTTAGTTAATTTTTCTTTAAAAAATTGATTGGAATGATTATTCATATTTGGGCCAAAAACTTTAAAAAAAAAAAATTACTTTGGTTGACTTTGGTCAAACTAGGCAAGTATACTCGAATTTGACCGAGTTTACTTCAATTCCAATTTTACGATCGAGTTAAATCGATTTCTTCATCTAAAAATATAAAATCAGTGAGTTTAATGACTTAACTCGTGGATTTGACAATTATAATTCTAAGAACTAGCACGCTTCCTCATAAATCATACTCTAATTATTCCCAACTTTACCAAATCTCTAGTAAAACTAATTTTAGCAATCTTTCAACCTTATCTCACTTGATTAAATCCTCACAACCACTCTCATGTCTTTTCAAACATTGTATGATGGAAACACCAAGCAAATTTTGGACATTGCCCCTAAAAGAAACCCCAACATGCAGCCAAGACAATTTCAAAAAAAAAACAGTGGCAAAGTTCTTGATATGAATCTCAAACAACATGGGGAAATAATGAAAAACAATTAAGAAGGCAAAGGCACGATAGAACTTGTGAAAATTTCTCACCACACGTGCTCCTCGTCCCTCCCTGCGCGTCAACGTCTAAGAGAGGAGAAGGTGAAGCTTCGAGCTATGTTGGGATAAATCTTCTGGCCAAGGCACGCTGGAGGATGTCAGAGAGGATCACTGGCAACAAAACGCTCAGACAGGAAGAGTGAGACTTGTTGACTGAGTCAACCTCAATTTCAATATGAATCTCCACTTTCTTTAATTGTATAGCTAGCCTAACTCTTTTGAAAATTTTTCCTTTAATTATTTTGAATTTATTTTCACTCCTCAAACATTCCACCTCCTTCTTTCCAAACTAAGTGGTTTATAATTTAATTTATTAATTTCAACTAAAATTATTGGGTTTAAATTCCCTAGCTGTTACAATTGATATCTTATATATATATATATATATCTAGCCAGGATATAGCTAAAAAGAAATAATTTTTAATATTAATGTGCCAAACAACTCTTACAGCAACAAAAGTGTCAATTAAGATCACCCCCACCTGACACTATGGATTGCTTTAAATTACAAGAATAAGTATTATTAATAAAATAGAAAATTTTAAGCTTAAAGGTCTTACTCTTTATTTATGTTATCCAACATGCAAGCTCTAATCAAGTTCGTGTAATACAAAATTTCAAATAAACTGTTCCACAACAAGTTTTGTAAGTTCCAACAGATAAATCCTAATAGAATATACTTAAAAGTAAAATATAAATCTAACAAAAAAAATTAATACAAAGTAAAACCATTTAAATAAGTTTAATTTTATGTTTATCCTTAATCCCAATTTACAAATGATTACTATTATTATTTTTAATATTCTCTTTCCATTTGTCATTATAATATGATTGAAGCTTTGAGATATTTTGTAATGTCCAAGTCTCCAATAAGAGAAAGATTTAAATGTAATAAATGGAATAGATTCCTTAGGTTAAATTTATTTTTCATTTTTAATTAGTATAAATATAAATAACGACTCAAATGACTAAAACATATAAAAATTAATAATACATATATATAAATTTTTTAAAAGAATTTATGTAAAATAAACAGGAATGTAGATCCCAAGAAACATGGGGTATGATTCCTATTTCCATATCTAAGTTGAGGATATATTTTTTCTCATCTTGTTCCCTACATAAAAAAATTCCCCAAATAGAGGCAAATGTCAAAATTTTTTAAATTTAAAGACCTTAGTCTTCTCTCGCAAATAAGAATTAGTGATTAAAAAAGATATATGGCTTTACGTTTTTCATGCGAGTCAAAGTGCTTATTGTTTTGTGAGAGTAATGAGCCCGCCAGCTTCACCAGTTAGTCAAAGCATTACATACGTCCAATTAATGCAACGCATGTCCCCCACAAGAGTTATAATCTTATCTCTACAAAATCAGGTAGAAGCGTACCATTGAAAACATGCTTTCTAAAGCAAAAGCCAAAGTATATGTATGTTCTTCAGAGAAAGGTACTATCTTCTTTTATTGCACTTCTTCTCAGTTTCTCCCTCCTCCTTTGGTTTGCTTCGTTTTCGATTTATCCTAGGTGATTAGTTGCAGATAGGAATCATATCTTAGACTTTGTCTTACTATTATTATACATATGATCTTAAGAATTTTGTTCTCTATTATTAAAGGTTTCAAGATCAATCAATTTCATCGATTGTTGAAGCTGGGTGAGTGAAATATTCCATGCTGTGCTTGTCAAGTAAGCAGTCTTCTTGTGGACTACCCTTCCCTTCATTGTCTGTTCGACCTTGAACTTAAGCACGGACGAATTAAAAAACAAATCTCTTGCCAGGTATTGTAAGAATTTTGAGCCGTTGGATGAGCATGACAACCGCATGCAGTTACCGATTATCTAATGGCTCAAAATGCGAGCATCATTATGCTTCCGACAAATCATGAGCTACCTAGTTATTGATAAATAGGAGATAAGGATGATAGTTCTCACATTCATCAATTTTCTTTGCATGGGTAAACAATAATCAGATTTTTTTTGGGATATATTGGTATGAAACTTGATATGAAATTAGTACAAAAATTAATAATTACCTTCTTAAACTTATAATTAAGATGTAAAGGATGAAGAAGAAACTAAGTTTTTGAGAATTTTATGAGTTCTCCAAGTTTCGGCCTCTAGGACAAACTTAGTAAATTTTAGATTATGATCTCTTTTTGTCAATAAGAACCATTCAATATAGTCTAGTATCTAGTGGTTTTGAATGATTATGCACAATGATTCTCTTAAGAATTTATATATAGTACTTCTTAAATTGGTTTTAATAATTTCTTTAATAAAAGGTTTAAATATATTTTTAATCCTTTAATATTCTAAAAGTTGTAATTTAGTCTCCCTACTTAATTAAAATGATTCAATTTTGCCTCTCTATCACATTATTTATCTAAACATTAATACGAAACTTAATATTGTGTTAACTTGGATAATATTTGCTTGCCCAACTTCGTTAATCCACTATTTGAAATTTAAATTAGTACACTATTAAATTTAACCTTAAATTTTGTATAAAAGTGTGACAGAAGAGAAAAATATTGGAATAATTTGGAAAACAAGACAATATTATCTGATTTTAAGATAGGATGACTAAATTAAAACCTATGAGATTGGGCAGATCGACCGAAAATGTGTATTTAAAAAAGTAATAAATATGTTAGAACATTTTCCATTTGCACCCATATTGAGTCCTTAAGAAAAACAAAACTCTTTAGCATATCATAATTTTACATAGAAAGGTAAAAAAAACCAAAATCTAAGAATAGAGATATATTTTAGCTTTATCATTGACAGCATTTCTATTACAGAAGTCCCAATATACTACCAACACCAAAATATAAAAATATCCTTTGTGTTAGGTAATTTTATTTATTTATATTTTTTTCAAAAAGAATACCGACCCACTCATCTACCTACAACTAAAAACTACCATGAATATTCGGGGTAAGTACAGAAAATTTGGTTTGACTAGGAAAGTGCATGCATGCATGAACTCCTAACAACTAAACATGAAGGTTAGATTCCGAAGATATATAATTGTGAAGCCACATTTGTAGGTGGGATAATTATGAATAAGGTTGGTACTGACGAATTTTCACATATTAATGTTCAATCCGTAAGAAATTTAGGACGCCAAATTTATGATGTCGAGGATGTAATGAGCTATTTGTCGTGTATCAAAATTTTGTGTTAATTGTCGAAATCGAAGCCACAAAAAGGTATATACCTGAAGATGAAAATTAAAAAGAATATTGGAATATACACATGTGTATATGCCAGTACACTTTTCTGTATCGCTTATTCTATATTTCATATATCGAAGAAATTATTATAGTATACTGTGAAGGAGTGTTGAATAAGCGTTATATTATAGAAGTGTCAAAAGTAAGTAGTATAATCAGTTGTAGCAAACTTCGAGGTCGGAAAGACAACGAATACAAGGTATTAGCATGGGACTATTCATTTGACAAGGTTCTGCCATGGAAGTCAACACCCTTCCGAAGATTCTCATACTTTTTGTATTTGAGATTTAGATTATTAAATTTTTATTTAATAATTTAAATTTTAATAAAAGAGAATCTATTTTCCACCCTTTGTCTTTCAGGGACGATACCTCCTCTTATAGGTACAATCTCTCTCTCTCTCTCTCTCTCACACACACACACACAGATATCATAACGTGAGGACAGGAGTAAGTGTGATGCACCTGAACGACATTAAATAGCATGCTGAGTTTATGTGGTTGAAAGTTAATTAATACGAAGGTTCTTTCATACCAGTAAGAAGAATTAGTAGGCATGAGTGTCTCAATTACATTAGCCAATAAGATGGTGTCAATTTATTGATGATTATATTAAATTGAGGATGGTAAAATTAAATGTGAAAATTATATATTTGAAAATTTAGTTATTCAGTCCCTAATAATTTATAATCTTTTCAAATAATTTTAATGATGCACACGTGATTGTCACAGTTAAAAATGTAATATATTATTGAAAATGATTTTTCTCTCATTATTTTGAACTTATAAAAAAATAATTTTTGTTGTCGCTGTGAATTTGCTAATTATTACAAATATGACCTATCTTTGATTGGCTTTAGATAAATAATGTAACTTATGCATATGTGCAAGTCTACTCAAGTATCACTATAATTTATATTTATAACCAAAAATATGAAATGCTATTTAGAAGCATATGTTAGAGTTGTTTTTGTAATTTACCTTTTACTTGTTTGATTTTATTCTATGATTAGCCCAGTAGATATTGCATAGATACAGAAGTTACCCATTACCATTATCACCTTTTGATAGTAGCCAACTTGGTTGACTTTCCTCAGTATATGAACAGCCTTACCAAAGGGGTTGTGTAACCTAACAGTGTTGATATCAGCGTCAATCTCTCCTTGTTTGTTAGTGGACCTAGTGAAGGCTTCATTAATTAGGTTTTTTGCAACAGGGAAAAACCCACCAGTGAGTGTAGAATGGCCAATTCTGAGGGGGTTTCCTTCAAGGAAATTAGCATCTGTTATGTCTCCTGATTTTGTGCTAGTTATATTCCAGCAAACTCCAACTCAGACCATCTTCAATCTAAATTAACAGTCTTCCAAATTGCTATCACGAACTATACTGAATTACTAGCCTTACATTCTACTACCTTGAGCAGTAGCACAAAAGCATTATGCTGAAACGAGACTAATCGCACCAGTTTGCCTCTCTCTTCAGCTTGGACCATCTTAGTTGGGTCTCCACCATATACCTCGACGAAATACAGCCTAACCTCCTTATCTTTCCTGTCCGCTGCCTTTATGTCAAGAAGGCGATGCACACGTTTGGCAAAACTGGGGATCTCGACAGCTGGGACCCTTTGAACTGTGCCACTCCTTTTTGTCGATGATGATGGAGAAACGCTGTTTGAGAATGTCGTCTCTTTGTTCGCCTTCAAATTTGGAATCTGGTGTGACCCATGTAGAGTGGTTTGCGTCGGGTCAAGGGTTTCATGAGCCTTGACAGTTGGATCTGAATTGCTCACCACTTTGGATCCTCGTCTAACCTGTTCTTTAGGCCCTTTTTAAGCACGAGACCACCTTTCACTTTATGGGCTAAACACATCCATGGATAATTGATTGTAAATCTGAACATTATACAGGATTAGGTTAATCCTTTTAGCTGAGTTGAGAAGCTATTGGACCAAGCCCAACTCCTATGGCATTCAATTTTGGACTTCCAGCCCAATTAACATCCCTAACCCAATTCAAAACCCAGCGCTTCTCCTCTTTCAGACCAGAAACCAAAACCCCTCCTCGGTCATATGTCAGTTCAGGCCAATCTCGTCCTACGCAACCCACCTTCTCTCCTTCCTCTTCCCTCATACCGTCTGCGATTAATTTGTTGAGCGTTTCATTTGAAGCTATGGCAGAGAAGGCAGCTTCAATCTCCCATGTCACATCGGCCTTCAGCAAGCCGTTCTTTCCCTTTCCGTTCTTCCCACTTGCTTCAGCTTCCACTGCCGCCATCTTAGCCTCCGAATCAGCAGAGTTCACAACTGAATTTGTATCTGAACCCTCTGTCTCTTCCACATTTTGTTTTACGTCTTTAGCAGATACTGAGCTAGAAATTAGAGTTACTGTTAAGCCCTCTGCTGGTTCCTCACTGGTGCAGATAGGTAATTCCAGATACCGAAGCCGGTAATTGTCTGCTTCAAACAAATCCTTAGCAGACGTTCACCACCAGCAGTAACCTTAGTCTCCTTCATCGGCAAAACCTCCATCACCGCTTTCCCTTTCTCCTCCGATCGCCTGCAGGAGCACAATTCAGCCAATTCCTCTCGGAATTCCATAAAAGTTAACTAAATTCCCTTGTGCTCTTCCCTCGCAGCGACAATCTCTGCCATCAACTCCGAAACACCTTGCTCCAGAGAATCAAGTCTTGCCTCTCCATCTTGGTATTAACCGTGTCCTGTGAATCGGGGCTCTGATACCAAATCTGATGTAGCCTATATATTATTCCTCAAGAAAACAGTAAACAGAGGCTCTGTTATCTAGAAGAGCAGCTGGATTACACAAATGAAAAGAAGAAACAGAAAAAAACTCCCAGTATACACCAGGCCTACTCTAGTAGTATTCGAGAGGCTGGAGAACTCTCCCAAATCCTCACTCTTCTTCCATTCCCCCTCCTTGAGCACATTAATCCACTATATAACCACCCAACCATCCTCTCTATGTCTCTCTTAGCCTCTACACGTGACCAAGCAGTTGAATCACCCCTTCTAGAAGTTGGACCCAAAGGTCCATCAGGGACACAAAGTCAAACGGTCTGAGGGCAGCCCATTTTGGAGACGACACGTCAGAGACAAGACACCCCGGTGTGTGAATCCAATTAGCTGTATGTGAATTTGACCTTATGCGTTTAGAATCTCCTCTAACAAAACTATAAAATTACTTGCTCTTTTCTTTTAAAATATGTATGTGTGTGTATATATATATTTCATTTTTAAAAATTACAATCACTCAATTAAATTACTAATACAGTATGGGGATAAAGATTATGTGAGAATGTAAGGCAAAAAAATATATGTACACATAGATGTAGAGAAGGTGGGAAGTTTGAAACTTGGAGTTAGAATTTAGGGGGGTGTGTGGGGTAAGTGGGGAGTGGAGAGAAGTGGATGAAACTCTAAAAAAATGGAATGCTTTTTTAGGGGTTATGAAGTCTGACTTTGTGGTGTAGCATCGTTGGACTTTGGAGATGAAGATAAAGCACCAAACCCCCCTCCCCCCACCCCCGAAAAAAATGGTAATATTAGTCTAAATGTGAAATCACTCAAACCTATATTTGATAAATGACAAACCAAATGATAAAAGAAAAAGTCCAACTCATACTAAAGGAATTAGCAAGTTTAGACCAATTTAAATCTCAATCCAGATAAACAAAATAGAATGGACGACAACTTATAAAGATTATCTTTTCAGCAAAGTATAAAAAGCTGCTGTATAAAGACAATCATCAAAACTTTTCTAAATTCTCACTACCATATACTGTCTACACCACTGTTTTGCCTCTTGTAACTGTCGACAGAAGCGACCATTAATGGTGCCCTCAGCAGATTGGAAACAATTGCGCCAATGGAGCCCGAAATCTGTATCTCATGGAGATCAAAGAAGAAGCAACCAAATATCTCTCTCATCATTAAGATTTGCGATAATTAATGCTCTCCAACGATTCTTTCTGAGAAAACTATAAATATGCTGAAGCTACTACCTTTGATGTACAAGATACAGATAACAAAAAAGAGTTGAAAAGAAAAAGCATTATATAATATTTTGAAAGCCTTTCATTTTAGAGCTTAGTTTTTGGTTTTATATGTTTTTTAGAGCATATTTGAGAGCTGTTAGAAAAAACCCAGCTTGTAAGGGTTTATAAAACTCATTTTCTTCTTCTACTAATGTTGTGCCTCTGTCTCAGTGGAGAAGAGGGTTGTGTTAGAGTTTAAGGTTGAGATAGAAAACCTTTTGTTTGGAGTTAGCACGTAAAAATTCCATGAGAAGTTGTAAGAAAACTATCTTTAATGGAAAATCATTTGGAGAAGTCAAGGGGACTAGAAGTAGACATTGTGATTGGCCGAACCAAGATAAACTCACGCGTTTGATTCTTTTTCCCTGAACTTTGCATTTTCAATTCATTTTTTAGTTGACTTCAAATTTTATAATTAATTATTTTATCCATTCATCATTTCTCTTCAAATAATACAGTTTACTAAAATATTTTTAGTTAACTATATTATTAAAATAAATTTTTTTAAAAAAAAATATTTTTAAGCAC
Source organism: Delonix regia (assembly GCA_037074485.1). Lineage (NCBI taxonomy): Eukaryota > Viridiplantae > Streptophyta > Magnoliopsida > Fabales > Fabaceae > Delonix > Delonix regia. Next base: position 30,673,435 of record CM073457.1, read on the forward strand.
TTATTCATCTATTCTTTCCAGGTGCACTGTCAGGTAATAAGTTCATAAACTAAACCAAAAATGGTACTTTATATTTTATGTATATATGGATCAATAAACTCTCTTTTTTATTATCATTTCAACTTAAAATAGAATATATCATGATTACAGATTATTGTATTACCTGAAAGAAACTTAAATATGCATTTCATAAATATAAAAATTTGATATCACCAGGATATAGTTTGCATTACACGGTACATAGTTATCAATTGTAGATTCTAATAAATTAAATCAACAATGTAACAACTAGAGTACAAGAATTTGATTTGAAGTTATTATCTTTAATCCGTTCGTGTTTGTGTAAGAGTGAGACAAGCAAGAGAGACACATGGGATCATAGTTATCATTGGCTTAATGCTTTCAATCCTTTAATAACCTACTGAACAGTAACCACTGGCCATACCATCTTAAAGCATTCCTCAGTAGACACTAATATCTATACCTACTGAATGGTGTTTTGGGAGGTATTGACTATTCCAATGGACAAGTCATTGAGTAACTTAGTAGGGGAGGACTGAAACATAAACCTTGATAAGACGAGAAAGATAAATCAATGAATTTGTCTTAACTTCCAATATGGTAGTGCCTTGGTACTTAAAGGCTAAAACATGGTTTTTACTATATAAAAGCCTTCTTTTCATTTACCATATTCAATGGATCTGACAGATATGAACAGTGTGCCTTCCTTGCATTTGCTATTTGTAAATATGAAGAACTTATTTGTGACTGCCATTTCTGAAAGGAAAGCCTCCTCTAATCTAAGGGACTACCCACTAAGCCCTGAACCCCTCTCATGTTATCAGCAGTGTTTCAAAGACCCAACCAGCTACATCCATAAATAATATTCTGCCTCAAAATGCTTCATCTTTTACTCCAAACTTTAATCATTTTATTTAACGAGATTGAAAAAATGTAAGAAAGGAATTAAAGAACCAAAACCAAATTGAAGAAAGACACAACCAAACCCAGGGAAGAAAGACATAAAACCTATCCTGTAAAAGCATTTCTCACTAATACTTTCTATATCTGATGCAAAAGCAAACAAATATATCAAAACCCAGAAATTTTTATACCCATATCATAAGCGTTCCAAGCTCTCAACATCCATAATCGAACAAACCAAAAAACAGTGCAAGAGACGAACCTGCTGAATGGATTGCACAAAATTGTCTTGCTCAAAATCAGGTTTTCCGAGCGAGAGTTCCCAAAAATTCAACTGCTTCAAGTGAAAAACACCCAAAATTGTCTGTTTCAATCCGTCGTTTTACTGGCTTCGCACGACTGAAACTTCAAAGACACAAACTTATATAATTAGACGAGGAAAACAAACCAAAATTAAAAAATAAAAATAGAGCAAGCATAAAAGATAGGACCAAAATTTAGCGCCAAACCTCTGGAGTCCAACCACCCGACAGGAAACGCAAGCCACCGTCGAAAACACGAAAGATAGAAGAAAGGAAGGGGCATAATATGTTCAGCAATTACTGGCGGTCAAAATATACGCCAGAAAATGATAAAAAATGCCGCAATTTGATTCAATTCTCGGCGGCATCTCATGTTTTGGATACCCGTCGGAATTTTAACATTTTCCGGCGGTTTTAAATTACCGTCAGGAAATCTCGCATTTCGTGTGGTGATTGGCCACTGTCATAGAATTTAAACATATTGATGAAGATATAACATTGATAGCTAAATAAAAAATTAAAATAAACTAAATTTATTTAATCTAATTTGTTTTCAATCTACAATTTTGGTCCGATAAAACTTTTATTAAATTTGAGAGTTTCTTAAATATATAAAAAACAAAACTCTCTAGAGTTACAAATGTATACATAATAATTAACATAGAGTTTGACATAGATCATGTGGTTTTGCCCGTTAGTATTTTGGTATCTTGTAGTTTAAAATTTGACATTGATGACTTGTGATTTATTTTGTTAGCACACTAGTATTTTGTAATGCTATTCAGTTAATTTTTTTTGGTAGAATGTGTTAATTTCTAACAAAATTGTTGATTTTCTATGCATTGGAGATTGAAATTCCTCCTTTGGCTAATTAAAATCCTAAATTCGACACACGAACTTATTATTCCTTAAATTTCACCCAAAAAATGAATCACTGATTTTGTCTTCAATTTCTCATAAATTCCTAATTTCCAATTCATTAATGCATAACTTCCTATGCAGCGAATATTCATTTTTCTTCCTTGGCCAATCAAAATCTTAAGTCTCAAACCCCTCAAATGCAAAGTTTGGAACCACAAGATGCAAATGGACCAAACTGTATTTTATCGCATGATTAATATAATCAAGTAATAATATGTTACCTATACCCCATAATTACTCTCCAATTTTCTTTTTTTCTATAATCCTTTTTGTTTTAAAGGAAAAATTAATTCTATAGGGTATGTGTAACCTCATTTTCTAGTGTTAATTATCATCCATAATCTATTACAATATGGAACAGTTCTTACTTCTTAATTATTAGTCACAGGAGTGCCCATAAGATTGAGAGCTGGATTCAGATTTTCTGTATTGTATCTAACAGCTAATATCAAAAGAACTATTTATATCTGACGGTTTGAATTAATTTTAATCCAATGGCCTACATGTCAAACAAATAGCGCAATCCAACATCAAATCAAACTATAACAGAATCCTATGTTAAATGTATCGAAGATAAATTTGCCTTTGATACTTCATTCACAAATGTTTCTAAAATTAATACATATATTATTTTAAAAAATGAGAAAATTCCTGCTCTGTTAATATTTAATGCACCTTGTTTTCCTTTTTGAGACCAATAATTATAAATGAGTACGTATTAGCTTGGTGAATTCTTTAAGGCAATGGTATCTCTTCTACGTGATCAAATAAACTGATGTCATTTGTCAATTAGTTGAAAGGGAAAAAGAAGAAAATTATAAAAACACCCATTTTTCCTACTGCATATGAGGTCAAAATTTCCATCTTCCCCGTCAGAATTTCCGACCGTATATTAGTCAGAATCCTACAAATTATATTTTTTTTATATGTAACTAACCAAACAAACATTACAAATGAAAAGATTTATGTACCAGAAAGGATTCTACACAACTTTTTTTTATTCATTATGAAACTCCTCAACATAATTATAATATGCAAAAAAAAATTAAGATAATTATTAATAAGATGATTAATTAGAATATCCAATTTTTATTAAATGATTCCATAGAAATATTTGAAAGATTTCGGTTGACTTTTTACAGCAAAAATAAAATCAAACAAATAAAAAGTAAATTACAAAAATAACTCTAATATATGCTTCTAAAGAGAATTTAATATTTTTGGTTATAAATATTAATTATAATGATACTTGAGTAGACTTGCACATATGCATAAATTACGTTATTTATCTAATCCAATCAAAGATAGGTCATATTTGTAATAATTAGCAAATACAAAGAGACAACAAAAATTATTATTTTATAAGTTCAAAAAAAACATGAGAAAAAATTCATTTGTAATAATATATAACATTTTCTAACCATTACAATCACGTGTGCATTGTTAAAATTATTTGAAAAGATTAAAAAACAATTAGGGGCTGAATAAATAAATTTTCAAATATATAATTTTGACATTGTATTTTACAAACATCGATTTAGTCTAATCATCAATAATTTTTTGACCTCGAAGTTTAACTTTCAACCACATAAACTCAGATGTAGTTCAGGTGAATCATATTTTCTCCTGTCCTTAAGAGGAGGTATCTTCCCTAAAGAAGTAAGGAAGGGTGTTGAGTTCCATGCCAGAACCTTGACAATTGAATAGTTCCAAGCTTTATACCTTGTATTCGTTGTCTTTTCGACCTCGAAGTTTGCTAGAACTGATAATACTACTTTTGACACTTATATAATATAATGCATATTCAACACTCCTTCACAGTATACCATAATAATTTCTTTGATATATGAAATATAGAATAAGCGATACGGAAACGTGTACTGGCATATACACACATGTATATTCGAATATTTTTTTTCTTTCGTAACTTTCATCTTCTGGTTAATAATTTTTTGTGGCTTCGATTTCGACAATTAACACACAAAATTTTGATACACGACAGTTAGCTCAGTACATCCACGACATCATAAATTTGGCTTCCTAAATTTCTTGCGGATAGAACATTAATACGTGTATATTTGTCAGTACCAACGTTATTCATAATTATCCCACCTACAAATGTGGCTTCATAATTATATCTCCAGAATCTAACCTTCATGTTTAGTTGTTAGGAGTTCATGCATACTTGCACTTTCCTAGTCAAACCAAATTTTCTGTACTTACCCCAAATATTCATGAAAGCTTTTGCTTTTAGGTAGATGAGCGGGTTTGGTCTTTTTTTTTTTTTTTTTGCTTTTCCTGTTAAAGAATATAACTGGACAAAATTTCCTAAAGTATATGATATTTTTAAATTTTGGTGTTGGTAGTATATAGGAGCTTCTTTAGTAGAAATGTTGTGGATGATTAAAGCTAAAATATGTCTCTATTCTAAGATTTTTTTTTTTTCCACCTTTGGTAAAATTATGATATGCTATAAAGAGTTTTTTTTTTTTTTTACTTAAGGACTAAATATGGGTGCAAATTGAAAATGTTTTAATATTTATTAATTTTTAGTGTTATCTTTAATGCACTTATAATTTTTAGTGCACCAATCCACCTAATTATAATGTAGAAACAAAATTATAATATTATTAACTCAAAATATAATAATATTACAATTATATCCATATATCATAATTAACTGCACTGATACAATCAAGATTGTAAATGTACTAAAGATTTTACTTTAATTTTTTTAATAAACATTTTTGGTTGATCTGTCCAATTTCATAAAAGTTTAAATTTAGTCACCCTGTCATAAAATCAGAGAATATTATCTTCTTGTTTTCTAAAATATTCCAATATTTTTCTCTTATATCACACTTTTATCCAAAATTTAACGTTATATTTAATAAGTGTACAATTATAAATTTCAACGATGAAGAGTGGGTTAAGGAAGTAGTCGGGTAAATAAATATCAACAAAGTTAGCAAAATATTAAGTTTCGTATTAATTTTAGATAAATTATGTGACAGAACTTTCTTTACTGATACATACATAATAATTAACACAGATTTTGACATAAATCTTGTGGTTTTGCCCATTTGTATTTCGGTATCTTGTAGTTTAAATTTTCGCATTGATGGCTTATGATTTATTAATTATGTTAGCACACTGGAAATTTGTAATGCTACTCAGTTATTTTTTTTTTTTTCTAGAATATGTTAAATCTAACAAAATTGTTCACTTTCTAGGCATTGGAAATTGAAATTCCTCCATTGGCTAATTAAAATCCTAAATTCGACCCGCGAACTCAATATTCTTTAAAGTTCACCCATAAAATGAATCACTAGTTTTGTCCCAAATTTCCCATAAATTCCTAATTTCCAATTCATTAATTCATAACTTACTATGCAGCGAATATTGATTTTTCTTCCACTAAAATGCAAAGTTTAGAACCACAAGATGCAAATGGACCAAACCACAAAGTAACGAACTGTATTTTATCACATAGCTAATATAATAAAGTAATGATATGTTACCTCATTATTACTCTCCAATTTTCTTTTTTATTCCTTAATCCTTTCTATCTAAAGAAAAAATTAATTCTATTGGGTATATGTGTAACCCCTTTTTCTATTGTTAATTATCATCCATAATCTCTTGGTGGACAGTATGGAACAGTTCTCACTTCTTAATTACTAGTCACCGGAGTGTTGGCGTTGGCGTTGGCCCATCAAATCTTTAGTATTTGACAATAAATGCGCTCGTGATGTAATGGATAATATAAAAAGTATTGTATATATTTAACAGTTTGATTTAAATTTAGGTAATTGTATGCGGTAAAAAATTTAATTATCTGACTATAAATTTTAATTCACTGGTCAATATGTTAAATAAATAGTACAATCCAAGAGCTGTAATATCTTTTCCAAATGCAGACAATCAAACTCAAGAACAAATCCTATGTTAAACATATCCAATATGAATTTGCTTTTGACACTTCATTCATTAATGATTTTAAAATTAATACATATATTATTTGAACAAATAAGAATATGCTAGCTCAGCTAATATTTAATACACCTTGTTTTCCATGCTGAGACCAATTATTATAAATGAGTACATTTAGCTTGGTAAATTCTACAGTGTCCTTGAATTTTTTAGGACACCGGTATCTCTTCTTTTTTATCAAATAAAATGATGCCATATGTCACTTAGTTGGAAGGAAAAAAGATAAAATTAGAAAAACACCCATTTTTCCTACTGAATATGCGATCGGAACTTTCATCATTCCAGTCGGAATTTCTAGCCAAATATCAGTGTGAATCCTATATATTAGTAATATTTTTTATAAGTAACTAATTAGATCACAAATATTATAAATGAAAAGATTTATATACCAAAAAAGGATTCTATATAGAGATGTTAAAGTGAGTCAATCTAACCCACCTGAGTTGGTGGATTAACCAACCAAAAAATTAAAAAAATTAAAAAAATAAAATAAAAAATTTTAAAAATTTAAATATAGTTTTCTTTAAGCACATGTTTTGTTTAATTAATCAATTTCTATATCAGTATAAATAAACAAAAAAATAACTAAATGAAAAGCAAGTTTCAACGAATTAAAACAAATAGAATAATCTAAGAATTCAATGATTCATTAATAATAAGAATATAATTATGAGTATAATATTCAAATCTGGGAAATTACAAAATAATAGAGACAACACAATACATACATCAGGGTTAATTTTTTTAAATAGAAAAGTATAGTGGGCTGGGGTATTGGACTAAGTGAATAAAAAAAAATTTTAAAAAAAAGTGGGCAACTTGTTTAATCCCCGGGCTAACTCGTTTAACTCATAGATTAAACAGGCCGAGGTGATAGAAGTATACTAAACAAATTCTCAAAGGAATCCCTCAATCCAACCCACCTCTTAGGTGGGTTACACGGAATCTACCCGATGGGTCGAACTCGTTTTGACACCTCTAGAATTTGTTGTGATAGACCCAATACAACATTACAAATATAAGACTGGGATTGAAAGACTCTCGGGTCTTTTAGTCAAAAGGATTCACATTGTCATCCCAGTAGTCCCATTAGTAACATTAATTGTTGATTTTAATAAGTTATTGGAGCAGAGGGCTATGATGAAGGATAAGGCAATAATTGGGAAGATGACTGGGGTGAATGATTCATGCAGTGTCATGATTGGCTTGCTATCATTAAACAAGCTCCCAATCAACCAACACTCAATTGGGTTTCAAACAAATGATTCTGAAAAGGATATTTTAATTCTATTGAGAGTTGGAGCATCAATAGTTAAGCATCAAGATGCCATTTACGCTTACATTGTTGGTATAGGGGTTGACCCCAACGAGGCCAGAAATGACACCATAGGGGTGTACTTCCCCCTCTTCAATCCAATGAGAACTTATTGTAAAAGAATTCTTGAAACCTCTAGATTACTTTCAAAAAGGAACATTACCATATTTCATCAGCAAGCAAAAGATAGTATTATGAGGTTTGGTTTTATATGGGATGAAGGGTTAGTGTATTGTTGTTGTTGGAACAACCAAGAATGTACAGAAATCTTATTGAAATTGTATAAACGATTAGCTGATAGGACTTTATGCAACGAAAGAATATGGTTGTTTTTTTGCAAATATGAGTTTTATTGGAAGCAAAGTCATTAACTTCAATTTCTACTTAAGCTAAGAAGATGATAATGTAGACAATAGGGAGAGACAACCAATCCCATTTAAGAAAAACAATGAGCTATTGACATTACAGACAACAATACAGACAAGACTAGCAGTTAAGGTTGCAATTATATTTCCAAATGTTGATGAAATGCTTTGTTTCTACTTGGGGCTAGAGCCTTAAGAGTTGAGAATTAAGACACCATTGTTATGTAGGGTGACCAAATAGAAACCAGAGCGGATACAACAAAGGCAAAAGTAAGTGTTTTGAGTTTCTTTCCTAAGATTATACAAGTTGGATTTGTACTAAATGAAAAGTCAGAGTGGGGTGACAATGAAAGGACAGTAGCTTTATTGAGACTACAAGATCCAATTATTGATATGGTTTACTAGAGCAGTGATTGGTTCTTAGGGGGGCTTAATATGGATTATCTAACAACCATGGCCATGTTCTTAGTAAAAGAAGAATTCTTTGCATCTGAAATTTTTTTTCCCTTCAAATTCTAGGCAACATATGTGGAAGTTGAAAGATGCTTCTTTTGGTTTTTGGAAGTGGCAAGATCAGAATCCTATTAGAAAGAAGCCACTAGTGTTAACATCTAATTCTCACCTTGAGGGCAAGGTGAAGCTTCGTGGGTCAGACAATAATAGGCACAAGTGCTATGAGCCTAGATATAGGAACGTTTATCCAAGGAGTGGGAAGAATGAAGTGAATTAACTATACTATGAGGATAAGGTGGCCCTTGTTAGGGTTGGTAATGATAGGCCTGGACCTTTTGGTCTAACTTCTGGAAGGGGTGATCTAACTACTTGGTCACATGTAGAGGTTAAGAGAGATAGAGAAAGGGTGGTTAGGTGGTTATATAGTGCATTAGTGTGCTCAATGAGGGGGATGGAAGAAGTGTGAGGATTTGTAAAAGTTCTCTAGCCTCTTAAATGCTAGAGGAGGCCTGGTGTATACCGGGAGTTTCAATCTATTTTTTCTTTTCATTTCTAGCTATGTAATCCAACTGCTCTTCTGGATTTGTTTTAGTAAGAGAGTCTCTGTTTACTATTTTCTTGAGAAATAATATACAGACTACATCAGTCCCTCTCTTTACCAATATTACCTTATGCTTTTACTTCACCTTGATTTGACCTTCTGCTTCATAACTTTATATATTTGATAGTTATATGTTATTTAATGTAATAATTTGTTGCAGAAGCTTGCTTAGAATGTTGAAACTTGTGTATGTACATACATACTTTATATAATTAAATAATTTTGACAACTGTGGATGGCAAAATTTGAATGTGAAATTTTAATTTAGAATAGTATGATGTGGTAACATATGTTAGCAGTATGTTTATAGATGGAGGACCACATTTTTTATACACTATACTTTTAGTTTAGATATTACTATCCCTAAATATTGCTATGTCTCTCTATTTCTAAGTATTCTGGTTTTCTGCCCTAGCTATAAATTCGTATAGTTTCTCACCATGTCTTACATTGACAACACAACTCTATTTCTTTGGCAACTAGTTTTGAAAATTAAGTGATTACATATGCTCTGTCTTGCTAATCATCAATAACTCTTTTTCCATTAAATAACCACATCCTTCTTCTTATATCCCTTCTATTCGTGATTATTATAAGGCTATGTTTGGTACCAAGAATTGGAATTAGAATATAGAATTATAATTCTAATTCAAATTTTAATAGGATTGAATTGATTTGGAATCTTAAAATTTACGATTAGGTCATATAGGTTCACATCTAGCAAATAGATAAAAGAGAGTGAGTTTATTTAAATTTTCAGTTACCTCATAAATTTCTTAAAGGCTTCTCGTATGTGGGGGGTTTTTTCACTTGAACTTGCAGAGAATCTTGACTAGTTGGAGATGGAGATGGTGACAAAGGTGGGCTTGTAAGCTCTGGAGCTTCTTCACTTGATTTCCTTTCATTAACTTCAAAAAAGAAAAAAGAATGAAATCATAATCTTCTATCTCCCTTTCATTCCAGGTCCACATATCTTTTTGATTAAACTCAATGTCTCAACTAATGACAATCTTCTTTATGATGGAATTGTAAAGCTTGTAGCCTTTGGATCTTTTGTCATACCCAATGAATATGTACTTTTCACTTTTGACATCGAGCTTGGAATGCCTTTGATCTGGTATATGAGCCTAAGCAATGCTTCCAAAAACTCATAGATATGAGATATTTGGCCTTCTCCCCCTCCATGCTTCTTATGGAGTTTTGCCGATAAGACTTTTAGATGGGCATCAATTGGACACAATCAACTGCTTTAGACCAAATTTCATAAGGCATCTATAGTTCTATTTTTCCTTTCAACCACACCATTTTGTTATGGTGATCGAGGCACTGTTAAAGGATGATGAATCCTATTTATATTGCAAAATTCATTTAATTCTTTTTATGTGAATTCGCCTCCTCTATCAGTCCTCAATGCCTTAATTTTATAGGCATTTTCTTTCTTAACAAGAGCCTTGAACTTTTTGAACACTTCAAATGTTTCTAATTTTTCTTTTAGAAAAAATAGCCATGTTTTTTTTTTGAAAAATCATCAATAAAGAGTAAGAAGTAATTATTCTTACCAGATGAGCTTAGAGTTATATGGCTATACAAATCAACACAATGTTATCAAAATTGCAATTTAACTCGGTAGAATCGTTGATTTTACGATCCTAGGTAGCATTTTCATATTAAATCTTAAGTAAAATCAGAATCAGTGCTAACTCAGTCAAACTCGCCACTGACTCGCATAGACTCGTTAAAATTGATGAGTTTGACTGAGTTAGCCGAGTTTGAAAATTGGACCATTTCTGTAGCCAAAAAAAAAAAAAAAGACTCACTTGATCAGTCCAAAATCCTTTTTAGTCGTTACTCCAGCTTAACAATAGCCAAAAAAAAAAATGAAAATGTTGAATGATTCCTCTGTTGCTAATGGCTTGATTCTGATATGCCAAAAAAATAAAATCCCTAATTTCCTTTTGCCCTCTTAGCTGCTTGCTGCCTTTGCTCTCGATACCCTATGCTCATCCACCCTCTTAGTTGCTCGTTGCCTCTACTCTCAGATTCAATCACGAGCAAATATTAATAGATCAAAGCTAAAGGAAATAAAAGGTGAGTTTTGAGTTTTGGGAGTTAGAGTTCAGTAAATTATACAAAAGAATCAGGTTTGTTGTTGAATGCAGAATTTTTTAGGATGCTTGTTATGTTTATGTTAGTTGGGATTGGAATAATAACTATTTTCTGAGTTTTACTTATTGAGTCACTATTTATAAAATGAAGGCCACTTTATATGAACTTACATAGACTATTCCAGTAGGCAAACCTTTTCTTGACTTGCTAAAATATGATATAGAAAGTTCTTTTTTTAAATTAACCTTGTCTACTCAGTTCTCACTTCAATTTTTTGCAAAAGGGAAATGCAAGTGATGGCTAATGCACCTTTGATTGGTCAGAATCTTTGTTTAAATCTGTTTGAATTGAATTGATAGTGTCATCTCCTGCATATGCATACAAATTAGTATAAAAAATTAGGAATGCACAAGTTTTCGAATGTTTTACAATGCATCAATAGAAATGGGTAATTTGATGGTTCAGCTTGATGCTAATATTGATGGTACTAGTGGTGCTAGTGAACAATTTAATAATATAGATTTTGATGATGACTTTCAGGATGAGGAAGAAGATAATAATAATGGTGAGAATGAAAATGAGGTAGGTGGAGGTTATATAGGTGATGATAGCCATTGGATTGATGATCTTTATTGAATTTATATTTAGAGTTTTTTTATGTCAAATGAATGATTATTATGTATTATGTGTTATGGATTATGTATTATGGACTATGAATTATGGATTATAGAGTTTATTGAACTTTATATGTTAATTTGAATGGAAAGTATATAATATGGAATGGATTATGGATTATAAAATAAGTACTTATGTATGAAAATTTATGTGATTTTGTGAAATGGTTATGTTTGATAGCTTAAATAATAGGTATAGGTAAACTCTTATGATTATACGTTACAAGTTTACGTTATGAGTCCAACCCCCTTTTCCGAGTCTACCTAGAATCGCGATTTTGATAACATTGAATCAGCATGTATGAGTTGTAAAGGCTCATTAGCTCTTGATGTTGCCTCTTTTGGAAAAACTTTTCTAGAATGCTTTCCAAGTAGACATCCTTCACCTAATTGATTAGGATGATCTACTAGAGGCAATCCTTTGACCATGCTCTTAGTTGACATTAATTTCAGACTGTCAAAATTTAGATGGTCAAACCTTAAGTACCAAAGCCAAGAGTTATTTTTCAATCATGCCTTCAAGCATTTGACATCATCATTTTGAATTTCAATTAGAAACAATTTATTTCTTGTCATTGGCACTTTAGCTATTAGAGTTCCTTCTTGATCTCTTAAATAAAGATGATGATTTTTCATGTGTATATCAAAGTCTTTTTCAAGTGATTGCCCTAAGCTTAAGATAATGTTATTCAAACTTGAAACATAATAAATATCATAAATGAATTGGTGGCTTCCATCTTTAAGAAGAATTAGGATTTTACTTTTTCATTGAACAAGTATCTTGGATTTATCAACAATGGTGACATGACCATTAATTTGCTCTAGGTTTACGAATAGACTGTTATCACTAGTCATATGGTTACTTACTCTAGTGTCAATATAGTATATGCTCTTCTTTGATTCACTATTCTCCTTAGTCATCAACAAAGTGAGCTCAATATCTTCCTTCACCTTTACAAGATTAACTTTCTCTTCCACAAGATTAGCATTTTTGCACTTAAAAGAATAATGCCTAAATTTGTGATAGGTCAAGCATTTGATTTGAGATTTTTCATACCTTTGACTTTTGCTTTATCTCCTACGTTCTCTTTGAGAACTATGATTGATTTCTTCATAATTATTATAATTGCCTTTACCTCCTCTTCCACAACCTCGGCCACGTGCATGACCACGTCCACATCCTTGCTATTTGCATTCTCCAATATGGTATTTACTCTCTTTAAAAGTGACCTTTGTATAAAGAGTTTGTTCCAATAGCTAATCATCTTCTTCTTCCTTATCCTTTCTTCGTGAGCGTATAATGACCCCATGAATTGGTCAACAGTCATGGTGTCTATATTTTTTTATTCTTTGATTGCAACAATAATATGTTCAAAATTGAAAGTTAAAGATTGAAGAATTTTCTCTATCACTCGGGTATCATTCAAGGCTTCTCTATTTCTTTTCATTTCATTAACAATAGCTAATACTTAAGTAGAATAATTAGAAATATTTTAGAATATTTCATATAAAGTGCTTCAAACTCACTTTGAAGGGTTTGTAGTCGTACCTGCTTTACTTTATTAATGCCTTTGTATGCATTTTGAAGAATCTCCCAAGCCTATTTGGAAGTGGATGCATTAACAACCTTCTCGAACATGACATCGTCTAGGTATCGGTGAATAAGAGTAAATGCTTGTTGATCCTTCCTTCTTGCCTTATGCAAAGTCTCTCCTTTTGTATTAGACTTAAGAAACCTTCATTTTTTAGGTATCTCATAATCATTCTCTACGATCACCCATATGTCATGAGAGCCTAGTAGAGCCTTCACGCAAATACTCTAACTTTCATAGTTGTCTTTGGTTAAGCAAGGGAATTGGAAGGGAAATATGTTATTTGCCATCTTTTTTTAAGATGGTTGGGTTATGACACCACTTTGTTGGAGAAAATGTAGGGCTATTTGGGTTTAAAATATTGTAAGAGGAAATTTTAAAAGTGGAGAGAAAAGAATATTTCTATTATATTTGCTTTTTAGACTTGATATAACAATGAGAGGACTATCTCCTATTTATAGGACTCAAGAGAAAATTACAAGTAACAACTCTTAACTACCACCTACTTCTATATTTATTTACTACATCTTCCAACTAACACCTACTTAATTAAATAAGACAATTCTAGATAATGGACTTAAACTAATAGGCCAAACTTGGATTGGATTGCGAGGTATAAATTATGACTTGTAATACATTGAGCCAAAATTAAGTTTATTTCTAGCAATTTCCTTGTTTACTATAGTATTTTGCTTTGTACATCTATTTTTTCTTTTGGTTAAATTAAACTGTGAGGGATATTATTTCTACAATTTCTGGGATTGAAGCATTAGAATTTTCAAATTCGAACTTTTGGCCTCCATTGAGTTGCTTACTTTTTAACCTATTAATTATAAGTTTGTTTTGTCATTCAACTATATCACAACTTTAGAATTAGGTATGTAAAGTTCAAACATATTTATAAATTTATAAACTTTAATTTATAATTTTTAATAGTAGTCATAATCAAACAACTTAAAGTGATTTGTAATCAATGCATCACATCTTAAAGAATACATAATAATATACTGAAACGAGAAATCAAGAAAAAATATATATATTCTTAGCAAAGTTTAAGGTGACATTTAGAAACTTTAACACTAGTAGTATGTTTGTCTCTACTTGTGTATGAACAAATATCAATTTCACTTTTTTTCTGTTTTCCTCCTTTCACTAAGGGCAATATCAGAGTAAAATTTTTCAAGCAACCATATACATTCGACTTTTCTAGTTTCACATAAATGCAAAAGAGCTTAAACAACTTTTTGAAATTCTACACTCCATTGATAGAACTCAAAAGCATTCACACACATAAAAAATGACGTACATACATAGAAGAATCCCATATTAACGAGCAAAAATAACGGCCACAAAAGATGAATTCTACGATGGTTAATATCCACATCATAAACACTAAGATATTACGAATCAATTGTTGACCAACATAACATCTGGACCTTGTGACGGTCCTTTGTGGCCTATCGTTAGGTCCACTAAACAACTAGATCTGAACTTACAAATCAAGTTTACTCCATTCTAAGCCCTTTTCCTAATATCTTGTGCGCTGCTTGTCCTCCAATGTCTCTCGCACCGTTCACCTAGAAGCTCACTATTTGTTCATAGTTCTTTAGTGCGCCACTGACTGTTCGTTCACTTGGAAGTTTATCATACGTCCATTCTCCGAAAAATCGTCTCTTGGAAGTTGTGCTAATATCTTGTGCGTTCTTTGATGTCGAAGACTCATTATTTTCCTTATGTGTTTCTCTAGCTTCTGTGACATTCTAAAACATTTTTCAGCATGATTACAGATTTTGTGGAATAGGATTCCATCAGTAAACTTTTTATGTTCATCTTTGTATTCGAATGCTCGCCTTCTTGTGAGTGCCTGGTTTCAAATCATCATATATGGATTTTATCTATTTATTTTTACTATGATCTGGATTGTTTTTCCTCTTCTTATGATTTTTAGTTCATTTAATATATTTTTTTTATTTGAAGCGTGTAGAAATAGGTCTTAAAGGTTGGCTCCCCAAAGACATTCACAGTAAAGCAATGTTGCAGTAACTACTCTATTCAAACTTCTATTCATAATAGCCATTCATTTGGTTCATTTCTCTTTTCTTTTTTATTCTCATACGCACCTAAAGTATCTAACTCAACTTGATGGTTAGGAAGGATGCGTTATTCTTTGGTGGCATTTTCTGGTTTATTAGTTTATTTATTGAAATTCTACTGTATCCACTTCTTTCATTTCATCTGAATAGTCTAAAATACTATGCAGTTGGCAAGCTTTTATCTAATTGAATACTTTCCAATCTTAATTAATGAATAAGACTTAAAGTATTACCTATCTATTAATTTATTGGATAAACTTTTTCCTAAGGGAAATCTTTCCATGGATAGTGAATGTAGTGAGTATATGCAATGGCTACCGTAAGGATATGACTTATTTTGAACCTTGATTTCTGAACAAGAAGGATCGTTTTTTAAAGTATGATCAAGGCTAACATTTGTATCAACACAAGTATGAGAAGAATTAGCATTACAAACCCCATCATAACTACTTTCTGAGATAGTTCAACTTGATTTGTGGGCTTTATTTAAGAGATAACGTTGAGGGAATTGATGAATGCCTTAATGTATGTGGATATTTTGTTTTTCATTTTTTTCTTTAAGTTCTTATGACTTTCAAAATTTGCACTCATTGAATTTTTTTCTTACTATAGATCTTCAATTCAAGGACTATCACAAATGGATTATCATAAATTTCTTTTTGCATCCAAAACCAGTTAATTTTTTTATCGTCATTATTAAATCCAAACATAAAAGTATGATGGAGTATTTAAGAGAAATAAAGGGAAATATTCATGACTTATTTTAATAGCTAATATTTGAAATCAAAGTTAAATCAATCTTTCTTATCATATGTCACTATTCATAAATGTTATGACAATACTATTATTTTATTGTGCTTATTACACTATATTATTCATCATGGTTAGAGGTTGAAAATTCAATCACATACAAAATTTTGATAGGGCAAATTAAAATTACAATTTTCAACACAAAATAAATAATATTAGAATAAAGTAAAAAATATTTTTAAGAAGTTGTATGAATTTTTAAGAATTTTAGCATCAATTGTAGAAATCGAAGTTTGGAACTACACTCCTATATCGACTTGATTGACATCCCCCTCTTTGAATATCGAAAGTCTCTTATAATTCAAGGCAATCTAACATCGCATGAATATAGATGATTAACTAATTCATAAACCACTACCAAAAATTATGAATTTAGCTATAGTTAATTAACTGCTATTTAGTTAACCGTACGTAAATCATGAATTAACTACGGTTTATAGATAAACCGATCTTAAGTGTATGCAGCTTGTTAACTACTAAAAATTTCCTATGGAATCCCTACAATTAGAACCACAATCGTAGGGAATCATATTAAAAAAACACAGCCCCCTCTCATCTTTTCAGTTTGCACACTGCAGAGGAAAAGGGAAGTTTTTTTCTGCAGCATGCGCATCCCCAGCTGCTGTCTGTTCCCAACCGCCGGCCGTCGCCTACCAGCTCAGAGTCGATTGTCCGTCGGGCCAACCCCTCCCACAGTTGAAATTCTTTGTGTTTGTTGAAATACTAATCTTGTGCTTGCTGAATCTTGGCAAGGAAAAAAAAAAAAAAAAAGGAATGGGATTCACAATTATTGTAATGACCTAACAGATGAGGATTTGAATGAATTTAAGGGAAGTATAGAGTTGGGATTTGGATTCAATGAAGATGATGGTCAAACGCTTTGCAACACCTTGCCCGCTCTTGACCTCTATTTTGTGGTCAATGGAAAACTTGCGATCAAATTCGACTTGTATGATTTTAGGTTTGATTTCATTTATTAGCCTCGTTCTTTCTTAGAGAGGTAAATATTTATAGAAGAATACAGTGTTCCTTGTAAGCAACGGCTTTTTTTTTTCTTTTTTCACTTTGGTAACCATACAATCAATCTAAGATGGAAGCCTATATTTATCTAAAAAAGATGCGTCGAAATGTGTCGGTTGGGAACTTGATGATCCCTGATATTCTTTCCCTCTATTGTGCACTTTACTTTTTTTTATCTTCTTATGAGAACCCATAGTTATAATGGGGTCCGGAGTGAGATGTTTTGTTCTAATTTAGACAAGAAAACTATATATGTTTAGTATGTTCAGGTATGTTACCCAATGTATGTATACTTTAACCTTTTCTTCAAAAGAACAAACTTATTCAATGTAATAGTTATTCTGTCATGTGATTTTAATGGCTTTTACAAATTTATTGAGCAATATTACTGAAACATTTTTATTTTTTTTATATATGTTGTGTTCTTATACAAAATGTTTTGCAATCCTAACTATTATGATGTTGAAAGCAAAGGATTGATGTTGGGCCAGTATGTTATTAGTTCCATTAATTAAAATCTTTACTGCTTCTTCCTTTTTATGCTTTCAAATCTATTTAATAATGTTGCAATATGAAATGATATTATTATTATTATTTAAAATCAAATTTGACTGATGTGCATGACAAGGATTTTTAATGGGCCAGTATGTTTAGCTGAAGCCAGGATTTTTTATGAAGCATGATAAGGATGTAAGATCTAACAAGTACATTCAACGATGATGTTACTCATCTCACTGATTCAACAAATTTCATTGGTTAAGAAATCAGATTCAAATGTTTATCGTTAAAAAAAAAAAACAATTATATTACAGAACTTTTGTTCTCTCTCTTTGCTTTTCGAAATTTCAGATTATGGTCCATTTCTCTGCTTGTTGGTGCATGCCCTCTATTGCTATTAGCCCTTTCTTTAAAGAAATGGCCACCACTTATCAAGATATTTGGTTTCTGGCGATGGACGTAGATGAGGTTAAGGTAATTTAAAATATTTTCACTCAAACACACATTATTGTGCACATATTAACTAAATTATTTAGATTCTGTACTACATCTGTGCAATTTTTTAATTCACTATCTTTGATGCTTATGTCTCTTTGCGCAGAACATGAAACACTTCTGAATTGTTTGTTAATATCATTCAGCATCACAGATTTATATAATATACTTAGCTACCTTAAGCTTTGATATCAATGGGGTCCTATGTCCATTGCTATTATTGAAGCAAAAGTCACTCCTAAATTTCTGAATTAATGCATTTTCTTATATATTAATGCAACCATAGAAATAGCTTCTGATGTTTTCATTTCAGCCTTTTTTATATTAATTTTGCTGCTTCTATGGCCGAGCCACGCGCACAAAGTGCTTTAGGACATCTATAAGTTTGTTCCTTAATGTTCTTACGATTAAAACTGTCTTTTAATTTTGCTTCATGCTTTTTATCTTATTTTAATTTACCCTTGAAAAAGGCAAGTGAAAATTTTAGAGACGCTTGGATTCAAGTGTCATGATATTTTGAATTGAAATATTCCCAAAACTAAATTGATTATAGTCAAGATCACATAAGTCCAAAGCCTATTGTTTTGTTTATTATTCATTACTTGTTTTTCTAACTGTTTTCCTCTCAATGTGCGTGCAGGTGAATGTAATGGATTCATCCTGATAGAATGAAATTTGGAAATTCTTCTTCTTTTTAGAAGAATTCAATGACGGTAGAATTTCTGGTTTTCTGTGAATTTTTTTATATTAAGTATTGTTATTGCTGCTTTCCTCTTGGAGAACTGAGTGACATAAATTTGCCAAGTACGCAATGTGTTATGGTTTCTCATCTTAGAGAATTGTTTTTCTCTGATTATTGTTTGTGCTTTTTATTTGATGGCCTTTAGTTATAAACTTTATTGATCTTGAATACAGCTTAAAAGAAATGATGTTTGAAGTGAATTTCTACGTTGAACTGGAATTCGTTTTTGTTCATTTTTTAGCAATCATATTCCTTTATAACTCCTTGTATCATCATCTGTAATTTTTACATGGAATACAACTACTAGTAAGATAGGTCATGTTAGGTAATCTATACAAACAAGGGAGCTTCACTGACACTATTCACACTCCAAGGTAAGGCCGACCACTGCCCTCCCAAGACTACTTCCCTTTACATGCACTCTTGTCTACCCACTCCTTTGATCTCCTCCAAGACCACCGTCAATTTCGTTCTACCCTATGCATCTCAGCTTTCTACTGAGAAGGTCAGTTTCCCGCTAGTTTTCTTTGAATGGTTTTGCATTTTAGATAAGTTAGTTCGACTGATTTTTGTCCCTGATTATTATTTTGATTTTGTTTCCAGTGACTGGTAGTTTTTCTAAATTCTGATGTTGCGTGATTGTTATGAAGAATGTGGCATTTGATATTTGAATTCATAGTATTTTTACTACCTCTTGCGATATGAATTTTCCTGCGCAATATGCATTAGAAACATTTGAGAATTTTTCACTTTTTTTTGTTTTTAAGATTGTGTTCAAGCTTGGAAACCAGTGATCCAACGGGTCGAAGAACTAGCACCCAAATCAATGGGTCGGATCGTTGGTGGTTTATGACTCTGAATCCTAGGAATATGTGGGACTCAGTATTTGGGGTTCCTCCTACCAATCACTTGTTTGAACCACTCAAGGTTTTCTATACTTTTCCTTCACATATTTCAACCACTTTCTTGAATCCTAAGGAACTCTTTTAGTTCCACCACTGACGAGCTGCTTCAAATTTTGTGTCCAAGCTCCATTTTTAGACACTCCAATCTTTACTGTTTCTGTCCTTTTTCACTTGACTAGCAAGGTAAGTTCAAATAATTTTTTGATTATGACTGTAATTTAGTTCTACATTTGATAACATAATATGGTGTTTGAACTGGAAGCTGGATGCTGCCATGCTGAAGCAGTCCCATAAGTTGTTGATTTCTAAATTTTATGTCTATAAATATTTCAACTTTTAGTTGGTTTTTCATAAGGATAAGCAATGCGGGATTGTAAGTGAGGAATTCAGTTATAATAGGTGCAGCTTAAATGGTTTCTCAATTTGAATTTGAAAGTAGCTGATATTGTGTACCATTTTCATGTTATAATGTTGGTCTTTTATGCAGGAATTCAAGAATATTTCTCTTCCCACAATTCTCTCACTTCTTCACCTACTGTGCAATTTCTCCTCAATCGATTTTGTCAAAAAGGCGGGTGATATTCAATTATTTTCTAATACAGTTTGGAAAGCATAGTTCTCTTCTTTAAACGAAGTGAAATATATTGGTTAATTTTTAAAGTTTGGCTAAATTATATATACTTAATGTTCCTTTTGTTTTAAAAATCCCTCTTGATATCTAATGTGTGTAGTATAAAAACCTCTCTTGTTATTTATTTTTTTAATCAATAAAATTACATTTTGCACAAAATGATACTACTTTTATTCTTTTTAGGACAGTGATGGACGATAATATTTGCGACATTTGAAATCTTAAGCATTCTATTTCATCAACTTTTCTAATCTAAAGTCGGTCTGATTTGTTCTTTTTTTAAGTAGAAGTAGCTTTGATTATACTTTAACATAGCAACATCTACACTTAAAAGCTACTTTAATCCAACTAAATTTATTCTCCCACCATGTTTTTTTTCCCCTTTTTATTGTTTGCCTCTTTTAGGACAGGCTCATTTCTACTATTTTGTGTCTTTGTCTTCCTTCCACCCAGGAGATGGGTGGGCGAAAAAACCTTGAGTTAGTAAAGCCTCTAACTTTGGTAAAACCATATATCAAACCAAGACAACTTTTAACACAGTAATGATGACACTGCTTGCATGTTCATGAAAATTCATTAGTATATCTATAGGTTGCTGGAGAGACTTGCAGGTTTATAACACTAGAGATGATGTATGTCTAGAACCAATAAAAGAAATATGGGGAACTTTAAAATTCAAAGGTTTGGGAAACTAAATTTTGCACTAGTTACTGGCTTGATAATGATGAGGTTAAGGCTAGTAATTCTTTGTGAGTTGTTAATTAAGAAGTTTTAACTTAATACCGTGTAAATTGATTTTTATCTTTGGTGCATGCAAACTATTTTCTAAAAAAAAAAATTTAGCATTGCTTTGTGTTAGGCCCTTGATTTTTTTTTTTTTTATCAAGCTTAAGGCCCTTCATTTTTTAAGAGTCTAAATAGATCGGACATACATGGTATAATATTTACTGTAATGTTTTTTTTTTTTTTGTCAACTGATAATTTCATTAAAAGAAAAAAGGATTGTGATTGGGCCCGCTGTTGTGTAAGAGTTACAAAGAAAACCATAAAAGTCTATCCAAGCAAATTACTTAGTACTATTACCGAAAAATAATAGAAAAAAAATTGAAAATCTTCAGTGAGAGATAACACACCTCCCTCCCTATGATAATTGGTCTTCTAAGCTTTCCTTTTTTTTTTTTTCCTTATTATTCATAAGGATAGAAACAGAGATAATGGGTCCTCTTCATTTACTATAATCATTCAACAGTATTCCATATCCATCTAGCATTTGATCAAGCTTGCTTCCTTCTTTGCTCTTTTTTTTAATCCAATAAGTGAAGAGCGGGTATATATACTGGTTTATGGAATTGGAATTCCATGTATGGCTTCCATTTATAAAATCTTAGTAGTACCATGATTTTTCTTTTTCTTTTTGGCTATTTTTATGGGTTAGTCCAATAACAAACTTGTGTTGGATCTAGTGGGTTCCAATACACAAAGTCTTAAGAGACAAAGTTGGCCCATAAATAATGCCCTATACTGCACCTTGGGATTGTATTGGAAGAATAGACGGTCAACTCCTCTGTATTTCTTTGGTCCTGCCGAAAAGGATCAAAGTTAAGTCAAGACATCAATATTTTTTTATATTATTTTTGATATTTGGTCTGGTCTTTAGTATTTATTAATCCGAAATCAAATATTATTAAATTTAATATTAAAAGTAACCCTCTTAATATTACATTCTTTGAGATAGTCATCGATATGGTCATATGATCATATGTTATACTCGAGACATCAATACGGTCATATGTTAATTAGGGATGGAACTGAAAGTTGTTCTTATTTATCCGTCCCTTATCTTACTCTACTATTCATGTACATGGTTATAATAAAACGAGTTCTGACCAATGTGGAGGAACATCATAATCATACAAACACCCATTTTGGCTTATTTTGTCCTGACCACACTAATTTATTGAATTTATCTCAATGTATCTTTAATTTGTTCTAATATAAACTTCTTTTTTAATACATATGCCGCAGTTTAGGGGCTGCATGGAATGAATTTATAAAAAATATAGCAATTTGATGCACTCTTCTCAAGTTATCTTTTACTTATCTGTTTGGACTTTGGATCACAAAACTTTTTTGACTTAATTCCATAGAACTAATGAAATCACGTACATTATCTGAAATGGGTAGGCATACAAACTTATGTTGATACTGTTCACTACATGTGCAAATTGGGAGCAATTTTCCAAGTTAAATAATTCTTAGGAGTTTTAAATTTTTTTTCATTATTTATTTGTTTCCTATCAATTGAAAAAAAAAAAAAAAAAAAGCAAAACTAGATAACATACATTTTTTAGGAACTAACAAGTCAAATTTCTAAGGACTGAATATGTACTATAAGATTCAGATAGCATCTTATATGGTTTTTTTTTCATGCATGTTGGTATTATAGATTGCCTTCCATTCTTTACACACTTGACCACTGACCAAGAAAGTTAAAACCGAAAAGTGAGTCTTTTATTAGAGTTCAACGTATTTGAGTATGTAAAATATCCAGATGACTTGAGTAGTACTAGATTAGATGAGAGAGAAGTCCAATTGTTATTTATTGGAACCAGATTTGTAATATATGTCAAGTGTAGTCTTTGGCTCTTTGCAGACTTTGCAACTTCAGAAGCATGTCAAAACCAATTAGGTTAGAGACACCACATCCAGCAGGTGCCCTATCATGACCAACTAATCTCCTTTACTTGCATGTATAGGAGATTTAAAAACAATAATATTTGAGGGCCCGTTTGATTCTATTTTTTGTTTTTGTGTTCATAAAATAATTTTGTAAAATTGTTTTTCCAAACAATTTTTTAAAATAAAAACTTAAAAAACTTGTTTGAATCTTTTATTTTTAGAAACACATTTAAAATTTTTAACAATATATTGTTTAAAAAATTCAAAAATAAATTTTGAAAAATACTAAGACATTGTTTAGTACCAACAATTAAATTTATAATATAGAATTGTAATTCTAATTCTAATTCTAATTCCATTAAAATTGAAATTAATTCAAAATTTTAAATTTTATGTTTGGGCTATGTAAAGAATTAAAACATAACATTGTAATTTCAAATTTAATTCTAACTTTACTATTTAAACAAAAGATAAATATCTATTCAATGTATTTGTGTGTTACATATTCAATATATATATATATATATATATGCATGCATGCACACATGTACAAGCATGTATGTATATGTGTGTGCATGTAACAAATTCATTATATATATATTTGTGTGTGTATATTGATACTACATAATCATTATATATATTTGTATGTATTAAACACGTTTGGTATATATATATGTGTGCGTACTTATATATACATCTATGTGTATGTATACATATATAACAATTTCATTATATATGTCTTTGTATTGGTGCATGTAAGTACATGTGCATGTGCATGTGCAAGTGTGTGTACATGTTTAATAAGTAGGAGTGTGAGTGGGAACATATGTGTGTTTTATTCAAGTTAAGATGTATATTGGGTTCATTCAAAACTTAATTATGTATTATTTTTTAATATTAATTTATTTTGTTTATAATAAATTTTATTTATGAAAAATCATTGAAATGTTAATTCCTTTTAAATTTTAATCATTTATCATTTTAAATCGTATTTTTTATTCCATTCATTTCATTTTAAATCTTTTTTTTTGAAATTTTTTAATAAAAATAAGAGGTGACTAGTGACTAATCAATTGTATTAGGTCTCAAAATTTATTTAAATTTAACCCACAACCCTATTTAAATCATTTTTATGGAAAACACTTTAATAAAAATGATTTTGATAAACAAAACAAAACATCTAAAACTTGGTTTTTTTATTCTAAAAAACACTGTTTTGTTTTTTGATTTTTAGAACAATTGATAAAAAAAAAAACACACACACATTACAAAACAAAGTTTTTTTATTATTCTATTTTTAAAAACAAAAAACTGTTTTTTGAAAACAACATTCAAACAAGGCCTAAATCTCTATCTTATTTTCCGCACTGAAGAAAAAAGTGAGTAGTTCGTCATTCGTATAACACTGAACCTTCTGGCACATATATATGTCCTTTCTGAATTTCAGGTCTTAACATATATGTATGCAGCAAAGAATCAAGAATTAAAATTTGAAAACTTGTTTTCCTTTCTGGAAACCAATGAATCTCCTGAATCAGATTAATATTTGACGCAAAAAGCCCACTGTATATTGATTAACGTATATTAAGAGACTTGTTTTAATTACTTTCATATGTTATTAAACTTGTGCTGTGTTTGAAGGCTTTGGATCAAATAAAAATTCAAAGTCAACAACACATATTCTGTAGAAATCCAATAACACTTTGAGGATGAGTACTATGAACATGAGGAGGCTGATTATGATATTGACCTCTAATTTCTTTTATTTTCGTATTAGTATCATTATGATATGGACACTAGTTCATTTATAAACTTTTATATTGTCCAACTTGATAATACCATTATAGACTTTGTATTGCACTACTTGATACTTGTATGTGTAGAATTTTTAATTTCTATTATTGTTATTATCAATGATTGTCTATCATTTGAACTCTGTTGAAGATAAAAATTTAACTATTGAAATAAAAAGTAAATTAGACATGAAATTATAGACAAGAAGAGAATAATCCAATTTTTATCTAAGACAGAATGATTTCTATATCAAATATTTAGACATAATCGAAGATGAATTAGATCAATTCAAGTTTCATCTAAGACAGAAATGTTTCTGTATCTAAAATTTAGATATGAAATCTGATTTAGAACAAACTAGTTCAATTTTTATCAGAGACAGAAATGTTTTTGTATCTAATACTTGAACAAGGAATTAGAGATAGATTAAATCAATTCAAGTATCTAACACAAAAAAATTTTCATATCTGAAAATTTTGGATTTGGAATCAGAGAAGGAATGAATTCATCTCTATTAAATCAAATCATGGATACAACTTTGATTATTATATCGAGATGAAAATTTTAACAATCAAACAGAGAAATTTTTTGTGTCAATTCTAAGATAGAATCCATAATTTTGTGTCTAAAATTTAAAAGACCAAAGTTTACAATATGAAATTTTATTCATGCCTGATTATATCTCAAACATATTTACACATAGATTTTGTAACATTGGACACAAATTTCATTCATCTCTATTTTGCTTTTTTCTAATAGTGATAAATCAACGTTAGGATTATATATGGCTCAAATAACTAAAACTTGATAAAATAGTTAAGCAGCTTAGTCTTTGATCCTATTGTTTTTTATTCATTCAAAACCATTTAGCATTACAATCAACACCCCATCACAAAATAAATTTAGAATAAAAATTAATGATTAATTTATTAATTAAACAAATATAAAATGGGAAAATTGGAAAATCAAAAATAAGAAAAACAACATAAAAAATAAAAATAAAAATAATAAGAAAATAAAAATAAAAATAAAATAAAAATAAAAATAAAAATAAAAAAATAAGAAAAAAGATTAAAAAGAAATTAAAAAAAAAAAAGAAAAAACAAAAAGATAATAAAAAATGGAAAACAAAACAAATAAAAAACCATTAAAGTGGCAAAAACCCGTACCCCTCTTATATATACCCATTCACACGTACAGACTTACCCAAGCCCTATCAGCTATGCACAAAAAACGAAAGATGGAAGGCTGCAGTGGTGGCTTGTTTTCTCCTTGGGTTGCAGATTACACCAAAAAGGGAGAGCTACATGCTAGATAAGGTAAAACATGAATTTGGTGAGGATGCAGAAGGGCTTTGTTTCTTCTAGACCTCGTACCTGCAAGAGGATAAAGCAAGAGAAATAGTCTGCAAAATCCAGACCTATAGCCGCTAATGTCGACAAAAGAAAGAGAACGAAAGCTGAGAGAAGAGAGGCTGGGAGAGACCAAAAATATAAGAAAGAAGTGTGTTGCAGAAGAAAGAATAGGGAGCAACGTGAGAGAGTGGAGGTTAGAGAGAAATGTAGATAAGAAGAAAGAGCCCGAAAGAGACCGAGAGGAAGAAGGTCCACTTTTTTTTATTGTGAAGCATTGACTGAGAGTTCGAGAGTTGGTGAGAGGTTGTGAACATGATTGAAGAACAGAAATTGAAAAAGAAGAGGTGAAGTAACAAAAACAAAAAATAGAATAAGCATTAAGTTGGAGTGAGAGAGACGTTGAGGATAGAAACAACCCAAGGGAAATAACGAAAATGGGAGGCCAAAACTGAGAGGGAGCTACTGCAATTTTAGACTATTGAAAAGGCATGCCAAGAGGAGGTGTCGAGTTGAAAGAGACTGAATGCAGTGAGAGAGAAGAACAAAGAACAAGTAGGGGAAAAAGAAGAATGAAGCATATAAGACCCAAGAGAATAAAATAAAGAGATAGCGAGGGGGATACTTCGAAACAGGAAAAAGAATAGAAAGAAGGAGATTTGAGCATGGAAGATAGAGCGTGGAAGAGAACAAGATGGACGTTTAATCCCTTTTTTGGACCTAAAAAAGCAGAGGAGGAGAAGTAACTTCTTACAGACCAAGAGGAAGTTAAAATGAGAGAAGAATGACTGAAATTAGTGAGGAAAGAGCATAACAGATTGAAAAGGAAGATTCAATAGAAATAGGCCAAGAGCTAGGAATATGGAAGTAACAGAGCAGAAGAAAAGAAGGTAAGGTTCTTACTTGGCATTAAAGGTATTTTCTTTGTTCTAGAATGGATATTTCTTTCCTGTTCTTGTGGTGTTTAAATGTTCCCCTGATTTCACTGTGCTAAGATATTTTATAAGCAATTTTATGTGCACAGTTAATTAGGTTCTAATATCTTGATTCTATTTGGCATTCACAATTCATTTTGGTTGAATGATGTTACCAAGATCTTGAGCGAATTTTGGGTTTTATAATCTATTTTGTTGTTGATGAGACTCATGCTAATTCTTAACACATTTGTTTATTTTCATAAATTATTCATACTTAAGTCCTATACAGAAAACTCTCAGAATGTGTGTCGGAGCATTTGGATTTCTATGTGCAAATCTAACACCATTAAATTAAATGTGACGTAGGGAGTACTCACTCATTTGCTCTTCATTCTGACCTACGAATGGAGAATGGGCAACATGTGGGAAATTTGTGATATGGCAATTAAAGAGAGAGCAATGAGTGTTGTTATTGGTTTTTTTCTTTTTTCGTGTACTTGTAAAATGGGCAGAACTACTATGCACAGACACACACATTTGACAGGCATTTTTTATTTTTATTTTCTATTTTATTTACTCTCGATTTAATTTTGAGAATTTTTATGTGAGACTATATATCTCTTCAGGCACTTAAGAGTTAACTGTTAGAAGCCACGTAAGACTTATAATCTCCTTCAACTTTGAAAGTTAACATATGGTTTACAAAAGTGCAAAATTTAATAGTTTTTAATTAAAAAATAGCTCATCTCAATTACTACTCTTTAAAAATTTCATTTCTTTTAAAAATTTAAAACTAAAATTCCAATTTAAAAAAAAAACATAAGTTGAAAATTCTAAAAATCTTTTTCAAATGTAATTTCATTTCACTTTCAAAATTAAAATAAAAATCCAAATTCTAAAAATAAAGAAAAAATTAAAAAGAGATAAAATGAAGATACCAAGAGAGTGAGATCAATCAGATTTCATAAATTACAACACACAAATCGAATTTCAATCCCGTTTTGTTTACAAAAATTACTTTAATTTCAACTCTCATGTTCTTTCCACAAAAAATTAAAACCAAACTGTCATGTATTTTTATGTCGAACAATGTGGATTTTAATCCTTATTGCAAGGTACATAGGCCCTAAACTCTGATCCTAGGTCAAGTCAACCTTTGTAAATATTTCATTTTTCCTTTATTTTAATTTCTTTTATTATTATTATTATTCTCTTTTCTTTCTTTAGCATGTAATTGATGAGAGTAATCAAAATTTAAATTAAGGACATACATATTTTGTATAATCAACTTTGGGTATTCGTTTTTAAGAACGAGTGCTGTAAAATGCCTAACATCTTCCCCATGCATAATCAACTCCTAAACTTATTCCCTAGACCACATATCACCTTATCATTTTAATTGGTTTTCTAAAGTTTTCTTTTAAAAATTTTGATGGTGACTCCTAAATTTTGATTTTTGTTTTATTAGTGAAAAATAAAATTATTCTTTCACTATGCCTTGCGGTCAATTTTGAGTGTGACAATTACTCTGCCAAAATTGTGGGTTTTAAGGTTAAGTATCATAGGGGGATATGCAATGAAGGAGGTGTTATTGGTTAGGCATATCCTTGATTACAAGTTTTGTTCTATAGTACTTCAACAGGTAAAAATAGATGTGAGAATCTAAAACCTTTTGTTGCCTCTATCAAGTATGCTTCCATATATTAAAAAGAGTAGGTGGAGGTTAGATTGAGATTTGAGAGATGATATCTTATATTATAAATGTTTAATATTTACTATTTTTATGAACTATTAGTATTAAGAAAAATATATAAATATTTAAATTGATAGCATGTTCTTTTCTTCTAAGAAATTTCATGAATGCTAATATTCTTTACACTGGTCTTTTGAGTCTTACACAATTTTAATTTTCTCAATAAGGAGGAGTTGTATATTTGCTAAAATTACTATGACTTCTTCTATGGCCCTGGTGAGCTTGAAGTTTCAATGTGTTTTAAGTGTTTATATTTAACTTCAATTGCTTGATCAATTTGATATAAAAATCTATGAATTTATTGTGTATGTAATATTATCTTTCTGATATGCTTACTCATGGAGTAATGTTATATTGAATATGCCTCATCAAACTTTCTCATAGAGTAGCAAAAGCTTGTAGTTAATCATTAACATTCTATTTGCACATTTATTCATTTACACATGTTAAGATTTTAACACACTAATTGTGCTTGGTTTATTAATTACACCTATTTTCAATTCTCTTTGTGCTCCTAAAATTGCATATGAGAATTTGTGTATTTCTTAGGAAGTCAATAATGTGGGGTTGAGAGAATATATGAGCAAATTTGGTGTGTTTGAAGATTACATTGTCATGAAAGACGCTTAACTTCCATTTGTCTAATAATTATTGTTAATTATAATTCTTGAACGTACTATACATTTTGGAGTCGTTGGTACTACAAGTATTATACGTTCTATTAATAACTATGAAATCACCATTCATAGTTAATGTATCCATTTTATAAATTATAAATTTGCAAAAGAAAATAAAAAAGAAAAGAATTACGTGACTCATCCTCTTGAATTTTTAGCTTTAAAGAGTCAAGGTTGCCTTTTGCCTACAATTGGATCAATGATTCCATTCATATTCCTTGACATCTATGTGGATTCATTCTGTGTTTAATTTTAGTTAACTTATAATTTTTTGTCTTGTCACTTTCACACTACAAAAAAAACAAAAAGGTTTTTGCAATAATTTTTTAGTAGCCTTGCGAACATATTGACCATCGCAAAGTGGTTCTACTATAATCGATAAAAACATCGTAAAAACTATTGTTACATATGAAACAACGACTTTTTCATTAACCTTGTAGAAGTCGTCACAATGGCATGTCCCTGTGACAGTCAAGAAACTCTTGTTAAAATTATCGTAAAAACACATTATTGCAATGATAAAAAAAGTATTGCAATGTTATGATTTTTTAACGATTTTTTTTATTGATATAATAACATACCATTGCGACAATCAAAAAAGTGTTGTAATGTCATAGTTTTACAATAATTTTTTCATCCGTTGTAATCTTATGTCACCGTGACAATCAATAAAAATTGTCGTAATGTCTTATCTTTACGTCAGTTTAATTAAACAGTTGTAAGTGGTTTTATATTCTTTATGGCAGCAATTTAAACTATCACTAATAGTTTTTAATCTTCTGCTTTAAATTTTTGCGTAAATGTTTTTATGAACTAATATCCTATAATTGTG
Organism: Delonix regia; assembly: GCA_037074485.1. Lineage (NCBI taxonomy): Eukaryota > Viridiplantae > Streptophyta > Magnoliopsida > Fabales > Fabaceae > Delonix > Delonix regia. The sequence goes on from CM073457.1 coordinate 30,703,879, forward strand.
ATAAATTTATCACCAATAACAACACAATCTGATACTCAAACCCAACAAGGCCTACTAGATAATTAACTTTAAACATAATTAAATACAAAGTCTAACAAATTAAATATTAAATAATTACAATGTCTAATTACAAACAATTGTCAAGTTTTGACATAATATAGAAGCCATCCTAACTAACTAATTGTTCCTACTAGAAAGACTTGGCGATTGATCTATAGGCGGGTTTGCATTATCTTGCTCACTAGGTACCTAAAAATTGAAGATAAACTATGATAAGTAATAAATTGAATAATAAAGATAAAATCACATTACAACATATGACTTATACAAAATAAAAAGTTTAGAGAAATATTTGTGTGTACCATTCTTACACTCAAGATAATTCAATATAACAATAATAGTTTGATCAATGAATTATGAAATGGATTTAATTTATTTTTTGAAATTCATGAAGAGATAAATTAATTTTTTTTAATATTAACAAACTCTTAAAGAATTAGTCTTTTTTGGTTTCTGTGAATCACCTATGTGAACACCCCATGTAATTTTTTAAAAAAATATATAATGATAATAATAATAATAATTAAAAAAATGATGAAAAATGAAAAAAAAAAAAAAGAGAAAGCAAAAATAAAAAATAAATTTAAGGAAATTAAATAATAAAATTAGAAATTAGCAAAAAATTAACCAGAAACAAAATTGGGCAAAAAGGACAAGAAAATGGGAATGAAAACAATGAACTAGTAGAAATCATGAGTTTAAAAAAGGCTGGAAATAAATTCACAAGGCAAAGCTTCTAATAATGCCAAGTAAGTAATAAAAATAAAAAATTAAGTGTATAGTAATAAAGAAAAGGGTGGAAGCAAATTTTTTTTAAAAAAAAGAACATAAAACCATTAAAACGTCAGACAAGCAGAAGCATCAGAAAGATGCAAAAATAAAAAGAAACCTGCTGTACCTACCTGCCCATTACACGAAGAGGGAAGGCTGTTATGCAGAGAATCTATGCTGCAACCTATTCTGAGTGAGTCCAGGGGAAGGAATGATAGAAATGACTTAAAAACAAAATGCCTCTTTCAACCATCAGAATTAGAATCAGCAGAAAGGAAATTCAGAGTTGACATCATCGAAGAAACAAGTTGAATATCTATGCCCTCCCTCTCAGGTTGTTATCCTTAGAGAGCTGGATAATGAAAAGAGAGAAGACTGAGACTGTTAGACGAAGAAGAGAACAAAAGTGCTCTGTTCTGGATAAATAAAAGCGAAGACCAAGTGAGGATAGAAGGAGAGGGCCTAGAGAAACCGGGAAAGAGGGAAAAGCTCAGAGGGAGCGAACATTCCCAGTTCTGGGTTCAAAAAACAAAACTCTTACAACATTACCATACCTATAGAGAAGAGAAGGGAGCTATAACATCCCTGTTTCACACACAAAAAACAGAAGGAGAATGAATTCACCTTTATAGAGAAACTGCAAAAAAATTTTAAACGAGAAATTAAAGGTGTAGCATCAGCTATGGGATGAAGGACTGAAGAAGGAGGACAGTAGTGGAAAGTCAAAAAAGAAGGAAGTGACCAAGAAGTGGAAAGGGAAAGGAGAAATAAGGAAGCTCGAGAATTGTTGTGGAATTAGAGGTACGTAAGAAATGCAAATATTTTGATTATGTTGAATAATGTTTTTGTTTTAATTTCCTTTTATTCTTGAATTTGCCCATTTGGTTCTTAGTACTTTCTTTTAGCTTGGGTAATGTGAAATAGTGTTCCAGAGTGTGTTTTAGTTGGCTTCTGGTTCAGTTGCAGACATATTGTGGTTTATGATATGAAAGATCTCACTTTAAGTTTTTTCCTAGGCACTTTGGGTTATCTTTGTTTTGGTTTAATTAGCGATGGAGGTGTTGTTTTATTTTTGTGAAATTAATACCTGTTTTAAACTTAAAAGCACGATGATTTTCGTTCAAGGAGAATGAAACATTTTGGAAATAGAAGCACCTTCCGCAGGTCCATATGGTGAAATCATGTGGCACTTTGTTTTCTTTCCTTTCATAAGGTGGCATCGTGCTTCTTACATGGATATATGGATTTTGGTGAATATGGTTTGGATTTTGACTTTTCTTTTTTTAAATACTGAAATCCAGATGGTCGATTTATCTTTAAATTTCAAGTAGCATGGTGTTTATTTTGATTTATATTTTATTCAATAAATGTGTCTAAACTTATTTTTGTTTTGAGTGCTTGTGTGCCAATATGTTATACAAGGCTACATGGACTAAAAGATCCAAAGGAAGTTGGCAGAAAATTTGTCAATTTCATTTTGTATGATGACTTGGTGTTTTCTTTTTTTTCTTTTTTTTTTAAATGGTCCATGCAACTTCAAAACTATTTTTTCACACAATCACATGTAGGCTTGATAACTTTTACTTTTAGCCATTATGTAACTTTTAGAGTCGTTGTATTGCGTGAGACTTAATGTCTCCTTTGGACCTTGTGAGTTAATTGGTGAGTCAGTATAAGACCTTGTGTCATTTTAGGTTTTATCCAATGCCAATTAGATTGCGTATATTTTGAATTAATTTGGGCTCCAATAATCCATACCAATTAAGAGCTTTAATAATAAAAATAATAAAATGAAAGAAATAATTAGAAAAAGAACAAAAATATTCTTCTTAAATGCTTTTTAACTCATTCTAAAATTTTAAAAAAAGATTTTAAAATACAAATAAGGATCTTGTTTCAAAATTCCTTTTCATGCTTTCAAATTTTTCACCTTAAAATGACAAATGACCCAAAAAAATATTTTTCTTTTCTTTTAAACATTTTAAAATTCTTGCTTTCAATTTCATATTCTACCAAAAAATTTTAAAAAATTGCACTTAATTTTCATTTTCAAAATAAATTTCCAAAAATCCATAAACATGGAAAAGAGAAAATGAAGAGAACTAGAAAGTGATATTAAATTGATTTTGTATATTAAAATATGCCAATTAAAACTAAAACCCATTTTGCTTATGAAAATCAATTTAATTTCCTCTATCTTATTCTTTTCGCAAAAAATAAAAAACACTAACCAACGGATAAATTTTTTAGACAAACCACGTGGACTTTGATCCCTACTGCAGGGTACGTAGGCTTTAAGATTTGATTCTAGGTTAAGTCTGCATTTGTAAATATTTTTTCCTTTACTTTATTTTCTTAATTTTTTTATTATTCTTTTTTTTTATTAGCATGTGATTAATTAGAGTAATCAAAATTGAAATTAAGGTCGTACGTGTTTTACATAATCAAATTTAGATAATCCTTCTTAAGAATGAGTACCGTGGGGTGCCTAAATACCTTTCCTATGCACAACTGACTTCCGAACTTAATTTCTTGTTCATAGACCAACTTATCATTTTAATTGGTTTTCTAAGAATTTTCTTTTAAAATTTTGATTGCCACTCCTAAATTTTGATTTTTAATTTTTTAAGCAAAATTAAAATTTAGTCTTTCTTTCGTGTCAGGTGATCACATTTTAGGTGTGACAACCTCATTAAAAAAACTTCAAGAATTATATAACTTATGTATCCAATAATTTTTAAGAATTAAAGTTAAAGAAACTTAATAATTTTAAAAATTATTAATTAGTTACTCTATATTTCCAATAACAGCGCACAAATATATCTTAGCAACCAATGTGGGACTAACAAAATCTGCAACTCAATAATAAAATATCAATGTTAGCTTCACTAATGAATTATTTTAAATTCCTCTTCTTCAAAATCTAAGACAAGAAACAACTGACTAAACTCAATCGTATATAAACTACACATAAAATTAATTGCATATATGTATATATATATATATATATATATATCAACATTATTGACATCCAAATTTTTTTGCTTACTTAGGACAATAACAAAATGGTGACTTTCTTGTTGAGCTTCAAAGGAAAGGGACAATATAATTTTTTTATTTGGTGATTGTCTTTGTCAATTATGCACAGCCATGTCCACGGCTAAATATCTTTAGGGACATCCAGCTATAATCTAACCAGACCAAAAACAACTAGCCAAGAAGATGATGCAGAAATTGAACAGAAAATCAGTCATTTTACAAAATTCATGTTCCTTACTTTGCCAAGCGTGACAGAAACAATCCTTATCCTTAAGATGGGAACATAAACATTCAATAAACTATTTGTAAATTGTCATTTTTAAAGTAGGCTTTCCAATGATATCCCACAAAAAGAGATTTAAGCTTTCTTGCAAACTTAATTTATGACTTTAAGTTGAAAATTGCCCTATTTAAATGATTAATAATCCCTGGCTCCACTAAAAGCCGCAGTAAAATAAATTATATGAGGACTTATTAAAAGCCTTGTAAGATTCCAGATCTTTTTGATTTTATATAGTTTCTACTAAGTTTGTATAACCACAAAAGTGAACAAAATATAAATACTCATAAACTAAAAAAATCTGAGCCTAGACCACACTTCCCGCTTTTGTTAGTTTCTAGGTTATAATAAAGGCCAAAGGTGCCCAACATAAACATACAGAACAATGGCTATGACAAATTGAAAGTCATAAGACCAATCGCATATACACAAAGCCCATAATCCTAACAAAGCATCGATTCTTCACTAACATATAAAGTAATCTGTGTCAATTAATTCGCTTAAAAATCATGTTAACACCAGGCTAAAGGATCATACCTTAGTATATGAATAAACACCTGCCTCTGTAAGTCCCATAAGATTTGCTCTACTGATAAAATTCCCCTCTTTGTATATGTAAAGCTATGGTATCCCAGTAGACAATTCTAAGTTAATGACCTGTTTGTCAACAGAGGTGAAAATTAATCCTAGTTCTAACTTTATTTAGTAGAAATGACAAGTGTTGAAAAAAGAAAATGTAGCTTGATATCTCTGTCAAGATACATTATAATATATCTTAATGAAAGCATTTCCTAATAATAGAAATCTTTAAAATAATTACATCTCTAGTGAATAATAAATAATTAGGTAAACTGAGTAGAGGCCTGTTTAATACTCCAAAAAAACACTATTTAGTAGCCTTTGTGTCAGCAAGGTAGTGAGCAGTAATGGAAGCAACCAAGGAAGAGTCTGAGCCCTAATTAATCATCCAATGTAAATGGAAGTAACCCCTATAGCATCGCATGCAACAAGGAAGCTATTGTTACGGGCAATGTTATCAAAATCGCGATTCTACCTAGACTCGGAAAGGGGGGTGGACTCATATCGTAAACTCATAACGTAAAATCGTAAGAGTTTACCTACACCTATTATTTAAGCTATTGAATGTAACCATATCACATAAAATTTTATACATAGTCATAATTCATAATCTATAATATATAAAGTTCAATAAACTCTGTAATCCATATCCATAATCTATGTCCATAATCCATAATATATAATCCAAATCAATATACAAAGTTCAATAAACCCTATAATCTATATGTCATAATCCATAATCCATAAGATATAATCCATCACACATAATACATAATAATCATTTAGTTAACATAGCAAACTCTCAATATGAATTCAATAAAAATCATCAATTCCACGACTATCATCACTACCAGAATCTTGATCATCTTCTGTATAATCTCCACCTATCTCATTCTCATTCTCATCATTATTATCTTCTTCTTCATCTTGGAAGTCATCATCAAATTCCATATTGTTAAATTGTTCACCAGTACTAGTACCACCAACATTAGCATTAAGCTGAACAACCAAATCACCAATTTCTATTGCCGCCGAAACAGGATTAACTTGAATAGGTTCAAGAACCTCATCATCTGCCTCCACATTATCTTCATTTTCCATCTCCTCAGTTATCCATTCATCATCAGAATGAATATCATCAAAATCATAAACATGAGTTCTTGTAGTTTGCTTATTTTTTAACTTCAAATTGCACATCACAAATGCCAAGTCATTCATCTTCTTTTAGTGCAATCGATTTCTTTTCTTGGTATGAATCTAAACAAAATAAACAATCTTAATAAGTATTCTAACCCCTAAAAAAATTAAAATGAAAATAAAGAAAGAAAGTAATTTATAATTTTACAATTACTTACCCTTTCAAAAGCACTCCAATTACGTTCACATCCAGAAAAGCTGCAGCATAAGCTAACAATGCGAATTGCCAATCTTTTAAGTTCTGGGCATCCATGTCCATAGGCTTCCCACCATTCTACTGGGGACAATTGTGTTCTTAATGTCTGTGCTGAACCACAACTAAACATGTCCTTTGCGAAATGGAATTCAACCAATTGGAACTCAATTTTGTCTCTTTCTCCCTTATCTTCAACTAGTCTTGCTACACATTCATATAGCCCTTGCTTAATCGTATAATCAGCTTGGAAGTCAATGTTGAAGTGAAAATGAGGATTGAGGTAATATGCAGCTGCATGTAAAGGCCTATGTAATTGAGCATCCCACCTTTCGTCAATTATGTTCAATATAGGCTCATAGCTGCAATAATCAACAAACAATCAAGCCAAATATATTAAGGATAAAGACACTAATATAAAGTATATTTGTTTGTATTTACCTCCTTGAAACATTATTAAAGTTCATCTTAATTTTTGCATTTGCACTTTCCATTGCTTCATATACGAATCCCATGGCTGGTTTTTCCTCTGAATCCACTAAACGAAGAACTTTAATGAGAGGAGCAGCAGCTTTAAGGCAAGTAATCATATTCCTCCACAACCTGTTATCCATAACACTTCTTGCCACTTCCTTCCCATCCTTGGTAGTAGAAAATTTGCTATCTTTCCATTCGTCAGAATTAAATAGATTTATCAATGCCGCTTTATGGTCATTAAGACAATCTAATGTCAAATAAGCAGTGGTAAAACGAGTCACAGCTGGCCTAATCAAGTCTCTCCCTTTTGTGAATTTTCTTAACATATTGATAAGCATTGATCTTGCATAAATGTAAGTTGTAATTCTTCTATCCTTACTTATGGTTTCTTTATGCAACTCTATTTTCTTTTCTAAATCCTCCAACATCAAATCAATGCAATGAGCTGCACATGGTGTCCAATACAAGTGTTTTCTTTTCTCCATCAATTTTTGTCCAGCTGCCTTGTAATTTGTAGCATTATCAGTTATTATTTGCACCACATTCTCCTCTCCCACCTTTTTAACAACATCATCAAGCATCTCAAACACTTTGTCAGTAGTTTTAGAAATATGAGAAATGTCTAGTGAATATAAAAACACGGTCCCTTTAGGACTATTGACCAAAAAATTACAAATGGAACGTCTCTTATTATCCGTCCACCCATCAGACATAATGGAACAACCCATCTTTTTCCATTCTTGTTTAAACTCTTCAAGCATGGCATGTGTATTCTTAACTTCCATATTCAAGTATTTTTCTCTAATCTCATGATAGGATGGAGGCTTAAACCCTTGGCCATATCTTCCAATAATCTCACACATCTTAATAAACTCAAGATTTTTTACACAATTAAAGGGAATGACACTTGTGTAAAAAAGCTTCTTCCCTAATATCTTTCTTGAACATGTGATTAATGGTTGATTGTGAGCTACCTTGGCCACTGCTATGTTTTTTAGGAGTTCTTAATAAATTTAAGAGGTCTTGGGGATTTGAATGTCATTGAGTGCCTGGAGTTTCCTCCTCACCAACATCAACCCATTGTTTTTTCCGTTTAGATGATGTACATTTGGATTCAATAACATGCTGTAACATTTGTGCCTTAACATCATCCAAAACACTAACACATGGTTCAACATCTATTCTTGTGCCAGCTAAATGATGTTTAAATCTATAGACTCCTCCACTATTAACTTTGCCATAATAACTACATTGAACTTTTTGACCATCCCCACTAACATCCTTCCCATGTGTCCACTCTATATCAGATCTATTACCCGAAAAATTCTTCCTTCCAACAGCTACATTTTTCCCAATAGGGGCTGATGGAACACTTGCACTTGAAGACATATTTTCTTTGATGTATAAAAAAACAACAATATATAAGTTTATATCAACTAAAGAGAAATCCAATAAAGCTAACCAAAACAAAGATGAATAAATGTAGAAAATAAATTCAAAGATAACATAATAAGTTTTATAATTTGTTCAAAATAATAATAGCTAACCAACCATATTACACCGCATTCCAACATAATAACAATTTCATAATTTGTTCAAACTCATCTCCCTAGCACCAGTTATATCCCTATTATACACTCCAAGAGCACTACCACTCCCTAGCACCATTTATATCCTTGTTCTTCAAATAACATATTGTATCATTATTCATTACAGAATTGTGATTAGATACAGAATTGTGATTAGAGACAAATAACTGGATGTTACAGTAGCTACATTATATATGGTCATCATCTCTTATCAATATTAAAAAAGATTAAAGAAAAAAAGAAGGAAACATGAAAGAACAATTGTTGACATTTGTTTGACTAGAAAATGACAGATAAATACAAAGTTCTTTTAAAGCAATCAATTTATAAAGTGACACCTTTATGCACTAAAACTAAATAATATCATCAGGTTCCTGCCAAATCAACCTTGGAGCAGAAATGCAGTCACATTTTATAAAGATTTCCTTATTTTACTCTTTCTTACATGTAAAAGAGAAGAACAAAGAACTACTTATTGAAGAAAATATTATATGCTAAAATGCACAAAATGGAACAGAGAAATCCTAATTCAAACAGAAAGAAAAAAGAACAAGCCTAAAAAAGCAATAACATAGAGGATATCGATACAAAAAAGTGTGCAAAAAATTTCAGATAGTAAAACAATCTCATTTTCAATTCACCCTGCAAACTGTAAATTTGAATGATCAAAAAAATCAAGCAGATCGAAATGCTTTGGAAGTAACTTCAGCTTCATAGTTATGGAACCCACAGCGATTGAATGTGTGCGAAAATAACACAGAGAGAGAGAGAGAGAGAGAGAGTCTGTGAGAGAGAATGCCTAAGACTGAGAGAGTATTTGCTTCCCTTTCACGTACCAGAGGAGGAAATTGCAGCAGAACACAGCAGTGAGCAGCGACCACAGAGTAACCAACAGCGAGCAGCGACCACCAAGCAACCAATAGCGAGCAGCAACCACCAAACAGCGAACTGGGAGGAGCAGATTAACAGAACCAGCCACCGAGCAATGACCACCCAACACCAAGCACCGAGCACCGAAGAGTGAGTAGCAGCTGAGAGGAACAGCACTAGAGAGCAGGCACAGCGAATTGCGACCATCGGCAATGACAAATCGACAAGAAGTTGAAAACAGAGGACTTAGGGCGTGATGAACAGTGATGAAGAAACACAAACGCAACAGTAGCTTGGATTCTGTAACCTAGCGTGAAGGATTAAGGAAGCTTTGGTTTGGTTTGGTTGAACTTGATTCATTTCACAGAGTTGGGTAGCACTAGAACTGTGGAGCAGGCTACAGCATTCAGCAACCTTGGCCTTCACTTCACTACTGCTTAATGGGCTTATCACAGAGAGATTTTTTTTTTTTTAGGCTACAAAGGTTAACTCGTTTGACTCGGTCAAACTCGTCGATTTTACCGAGTCAGTCCGAGTTAATGGCGAGTTTGACCGAGTCAGTCCTGATTCCGATTTTAATTGCAATTTAACACAAAATTGTCATCTAGGATCGTAAAATCGACGATTCTAACGAGTTAAATTGCGAGTTTCACAACATTGGTCACGGGTATCCAAAAGAACAAAGGAAAAGATACCATCCAGCATTTCAACAAAGTTCTCTCCATATTCCTCATGCTATATATACTTAAAACCATTCATTAAAATCAACTACTTCACACACACATAAATTTTGTTAATATAATCAGGCTAAAGTTAGTAAAAGAGAGAATCCTAACCAGATACGCAATAACATCACAGTCACTGCCTATTCAGAACTTGTGGTTGGACATTCTTCCTCATCTCTTCATGATTGTAAATCTCTAGTGATTCCTCAGCACCTATTTGACAAGAAGCTCATCTAAATTCGTTAAAAAGGATGAAAAAAATAGCCAAACATTCACAAATGGTGACAGATGAACCTATACATCGTGCAGTAGTGAGCAGTGACAGAGGAAGAGCAACCACTAGTGTGCTACAGGCAGCAACATGGGATTGGTGACGAGCTAAAGCTGGAACACTAACCCAAACCTCCCTTCTACCAAAACAGATTTGAGATTAAAATCTCATATCTAATCACTATATGAAAAACACTAATTAGGGATGGAATTTTTTATCCCTAATGGCCTAAAAATTGGTCCCTAAAAGGTCTGGGATGAATCTTGGTATAGAAAAACATTCGTCCTAAAAATTGAAGTTGCAAATAGTTTGGGATAGAAAATAAAATCTGTCCCTAAAGTTGGGACGGAACAAAATTTTCGTCTCTAAATGGAGAATATAATAATTCTATTTAGGGATGGGATTTTTATCCCAAATCTGTCCAAAATTAATATGGAATTTAGAGAATATTCTATCCCAAATTAGGACGGAATTATTCTCTCTCAAATATCCGTCCCAATTTGGGAAGGAATATTCCCTTCCTAAATTTCATCTCAATTTAAGACGAAAACAAAATCCATCCCTAAGTCTTATCCCTATTTAGTCACTAGTCTGATCCTAATCCGTCCCTATTTTGCAAGTTTGAAATATACCTAACCCTAATCCATTCCTAATTTACAATCTGGAAAAGATGTCCATCCCTGATTTGTCCCTAATTTGCAATATAAGATTTTTTTCATCCCTAATCCATCCTGAATCCATATCTAAATGTCATAATCCTATTCAACATTATATTGCTATTGGACATTTGCACACTTGAATATAGATAACACAGCAAACAACCAATAGACTAAAACACATAAGTAGTCATAATATTAAACATTAAAGTATATACATTAAACAAATCCACAATAAAGTCCAACATAATATAAATATCAAGCAAATTCTAATGTAATTATCAAAATGACTAAGCCCTCTAACAAACATTTAGAATAAGAATTGGGTCAAACCCAATTAACAACGAAGGAAAAAAGGAAGAAAAAGGAAAAAAAAAAAAAAAGAATAAGAAGATAAATTTGAAGTTTTCCAGTACAGGTATCGATAAAGGAGTCACAGTCATTAACAAAATAGAGGGATTAGTAGAAGAAAGAGAAAATAATGTTAAAAAAATGATGATAAAAACTTACTATTTCTCACCACCTGCCATTGTTGCCAGAGAGTGAGCAATGAAAGAAAATCTAAGAAAAACTCAAATGGTATGCTTTGCACCTACATAGATTTTAAAGCATATTTAAATTATTGGTTAGAGTAAGACAAGAATACTGAGTAGAGAATGATTAAAATTTCTACAACATAATTACATAAAGATATTGTTGTAAAAGGGTGTGATTTGATATTGCTAATAAGGACAAAACATACATTTAATATAAAGAATGCTAATAAGATATATGGAATTTATGCAAAACCATAAATTGTGAGAAAAATTAATCATTTTATCATAAATTGTGATAAATGGTCAATCTTATAAACATATAGTATCAATTATTTGTTTATTATATCAGTCAGCCAAATCAATTCTGTGTCTAAACTAATTTACACAAAATTGTGATAGCTCAACCCCATTGGAAAGGTATAAGAACATGAAGAATATCATTTTTAATAAAAATACAATTGTACACTTCCAACTTCATTGATATGCTCGTACTATGCATTTAACAAAAACACTAGTAATATAATGTAAAATATTATATCATGCCACTAAAAGGTCAATATTCCCTTAGGTTGAAATTTTGTAAATTGGCTTTTTTACCCATTGGGTCAACATTTATTTCAACAATAACGAAGTAATTTATTTAGTAAATTATAATCACTTCCAATGTGCTTTCATTAATTGAGTTTCTTCTAATCAACAATTACATATAACATTATTTAAGGAAAAATTCCCAAGTGACTTACCACTTCAACAATAATTTCCAATAGCCCAACTGGTTCTCCTTGAGGTCCAATAACACTGAGAAATTAAGAAATCTCCATATATCATCGTTGGACACACTTTAACCCTACCAAGAAAAAAGGGGCTTTTAATTTAGCAATCTAATCATCAAATTGATATAAGGAAACTGTTATAACTTCACTTAGGATCAAATCCCGTAAAGAATTTCCCTAAGACAACTTCAAATCATGTCTTAATTTCAAATTTTGAGCCTTAAACACTGTTCATGTCATTATTCATGTTTTTCACCCAAAAATTAAAGATTTCCAAATTTAAGTACTAATTCACGAAATTGGAAGTTCAAATGGGCACAGAACAACACAAAAATTATTTCTAAATCGAAGGCCTTAAGAAAATCCATGAAAATTCACCTAAATTCAGCTAAATTTCAATTTCGATGTTATTGTTTATACACTATTCATCTGTGATAGAAAGCCCAAAAGAAGCTCAATTTCTGATTAGTTTCACGAAATTAAAGGCTAAAATCCATGGAGAACAAGTTAAAATGATGATTAGCATCAAAACCCCATCAAAATTGGATTAAATTTGCCTAAATCACAACTTTTAGATCAAAGAAATAACCTACTTCACCGCCACTTTCACTAGATTTTTTAAGGTTTTTCGACCACTCCAAGCAGCCAAGGCTAACGGTGAAGTGTTGGGATGGTGGTGCCAGTGCGATTTGGTGGTGGAAGAATTTGAAATTCAAAAAATGGATGGAGAAAGAGAGGGAGGAAATGTCGGGAAGGAGAAGAAAAAAAATAAAGAAAAAGATGAAATAAGGGGTATTTTGGTAATTTACTATTTGAGAACACATGGCAGCCCAACAATAATCATACTCTAATGCAGGAGATGTGACTCGAACATAGGTCCTAATGGAAGCTTAAGTCAGGTTTAGCTACTTCAGCCAGCCTATAATTCATAAATTTGGTTACTTAAACTAATATAATAGCTCTCAAGATAAAAATTTTAAAAGTAAAATTTTGGAATATCATAAATAAAATGTTACGACTTGTCTTTGATTGAATGTATTTATCAAGAAATAATAAAACATATATTAGATATTTAGCCTTGGAATTCAAAAAAGGTATGTTTAACTATTTAGGTGTTTAAATTTTAAATTACAAAAGTTCATAAAATATTCCTTGATTCATTATCTATTGATCATCGTCAATATTGATACATATCCATAAATTTGTTATTATGGATATATATATATATATATATATATATATATATATTCAAAATTAAAATATAATTAGAATACTTAAATTTTAGTTTCTTTATTTGTATATTTTTAAAATCACACTTAAGAATCATAGTTACTATAAAAACATTAACTTCTAAAAGTATCGTTAAAGAAATATGATATTAAATAATATTTTTATTAAAGACTTCTGATAAAAAAATTCCAAGATTTAATATCACATAATATAAAATTTTCGTGTTAATATTTATCTAAATTAAAAATAAAAAATGGATTAGAGCTTTTAAGGTCCTTCAACTTTATAATTATAAAATATAATCTTTTTAGAAAGTTCCATTTCATAATTTTTTTTATCATATTTATTTTTATTTCCACAAATTATACACAAGTAAATTTCTTACATAAATTTCACTCTTTATCATTATACCCTTAGTTATAAGTCTATATATATATAAGGTATTGTAAGGCACATGTCATTAAACATAAAAACTCATTGCAAATTATGAATTGCTTTTAAATATGATTAATTTTAAAACTTTTAGCATATTATAACCAATGAAAACTGAATGAGAATGATAAAAGTATATTAAAGCTACAAGTATTGAGAGATAATATATTTAGTATTTATTTATACATATAAATATTATTTAAGAAAAATGAAATAAATAAATATAATAAGAAATCATATGAAAATTAAAAATAATTTATTTATAACAATTTTATTAAAAAAGAATTAAGGATGGATTATTCCCTTTCAAAAATCTATCCCTAAATATGTTTAACTATTCTAGAATATCTAATCTACATTTTGACATGGATTTGACATGAAATTAGGGACAGACATTTTGAGAGAGAAATTTCGTCCCTAAATTTTGTACCAAAAAATTTTTTCAAAAAAAAATTTAAAATCCTATTTTAGGGACAAAATTGAAACAGATTACAGAGCAAATTTTTTTACATGAAAATATCCATGTTAGAAATCCGTCCCATATTATATTTTTGAATTAAAAAATAATTAAACTTTTAGAAATAGATTTAGACATGGATTTGGCACAGATTAGACACGGATGGAAATCTGTGTCTAATTTTCATCCCTAAATTTGTGTTTTCTTATAGTGGATATTTAATAGCCTTAACGACGATTACGTTGTGACCATTGTTAGGGCTTGACTTAACAATGGTTAAAAGCAAACCGTTGTTAAGACATGACCTAACAATGGTTCTTTTGGGGTCCATTAGTGTGGACCTCATTGTCAAGATCCACATATGGACTTTACAACAATCTCTTTTGGATCATCATACGGTGTGGACATTATGAAGATTTTTTTGGATTGTCATAAGGTCTGGACATTACGACAGTTCTTTTGGACCATCATAAGGTTTAGACATTGCGACAATTTTTTTAGACCATTGTAAGGTCCAAACATTGCGATGGTTTTTTTTTCATTGTCCTAATGTCTATGGTTGTGCGACAGTCATATTGACCATCATTGTGTTTGTACTTTTCGATGGTTGTTATTGACTGTTGCAATAACACTATTTTTTGGTAGTGTAAGTTGTCATTATTTCCAGTTTTCTAACATCTATTATTCATAATAGTGAGTTCTAACTTCTAAGTCATGACCATAACTAGAGAAGGAATATATTTGTATGCCTAATCATGATATTGATTGTTCTATGCACCAATGACGTCAAGGGAGCCCCTAATTGACTGAGAACATTTGCTAGTCCAATAGGCGATGCTATCTTGAAAGCATGTTGTATATCATGAAGTTCAATCATGAAACTTGCAACAACCTTAGTAGTTAATACCATTGTATTTTCTATATCATGAAGTTCAATTAGATTAAAGGAATTTTGTTTTTAAAATTGGGTTTAGAATGTATTCATGAAGCTTTCCTTGTTTTTTTAACTTAAAATTTGTTAATGGTGCGGTATCTTCAGATTTATTGAATTTAATGGATTTCTTTTTTGTTCTCACCACTTTTATTCACTTAGAATAGTCAGATAAGTACAGTGACAATTTCACTTTACTTGGTATATATGATTGCAAGTAGCCGCATTACTATGTTGATAGGATTTAACAATCATTTTTTAATTATCTCTTCACTTGCATATTATTATTTTCTCAATGCAAGTAAAATAAAGTGTTATTTATGGAAATATGCCAAGAAATAGATAAGTTCAATAAAAAATGGTAAATTTTGCGTAAATTTGTATCTGTATCCTTCATGTTAATCATGTGACTTATTGAATGCAAAGTATTTTGGTATCAAATTGTGTGCAGGTAGGTTGTCTCATTTCAACTTTCTAGTAATGTAAGATTGACTCTTCAATTCACCTAATTCAAACTCAACGTGCTTTATTTATGTGAAAAAATGTTGGTATATTTTGTAGTCTATCATTAGGACATTTAAGTCCAACACACCAGGCTATTTACAACTATAAGATGTCTGCCTCAAGTTGTGATTTTTCTTTTCACATATTACTTTTTAATAAAATCAATGTTATTTCCTAAAAGCAATGTGTAAGAGACTACTTTAAATTTTGAAAAATATTAGACATTTTAAGTATTGTTTAAGCCTATATGCATTCATTCTCTAACCTTCTTTTCTTGGTGTTTGTTAACTATTGATCATATTTATTGCATTTTGCCTTCTTTACTATGGATCAGGCTTTCGGAAACATATGGATGATGAAAATTTTGTATTAATTTTTTAGTATCTATAAATTGATGGTTTTTTTTTTTTTGTAGAGTTTATTTAAATTTAGCAATCATTAATACCATGGCTATACTTTTTTTCTAAAAGAAATTAGAGACCAATTCAGCAAGGAAAATTCTATCCCTAATTAGAAACGGATTTTTCTATTCATATCTCTCTCCAATTTGGGATGGATTTCAAACTGATAAATAAATCTATTTCGTAATAAGGATATTGTTGTCTTAAAAATTAAAGATGGATTTTTGTTTATGTGACAAAAAATTTCACCCCTAAATTTACATATTTCTCTTTCTATCTCAAAATTTGCAATGCCAAAATTTGAGACAGATTAAAATTTGTCCTATAATCTGTCTTTAATCAATCAAATTCACCTGCAACCAAAAGCCCCACCAGTAAAAGTCAAGCCTTATAGGTATCCACACTTTCAAAATGAAGAAATAGGGTGTATGATTAATGAAATGCTTGCTCATGGAGTAATTTAGAAGAGCCACTGTTCCTTCTCCTCACCTGTATTACTTGTAAAGAAAAGGATGGTACATGGTGCTTTTGCATGGACTATCAGGCTCTAAACGCCATAACAATCAAGGACCATTATCCTATAACTATCATCAATGAGACTAAGTTTTCTCCAAACTTGATCTTCGCTTGGGCTAGCATCAAATAAGGATGCCTAAGCATGATGTTTACAAAAATACATTTAAGACACCATTGGGACACTCAATTTTTTATGATGCCATTTGATTTAACAAATGCACCCTTCACCTTCCAATCCATTATGAATGACCACTTTCGGCCATTTTTAAGGAAATTTTTTGACATTTTTTTTTATTACATCATAATCTATAGCCCTAATCTTGCTGCTTATAATGACCATGTCTAATAAGTGCTCAAACACTAATGGGACAACTAGTTTTCGTTAAAAGGTCCATGTTTGTCTTCTGTAAGGACTCTATCGAGTAACTTGGTCACATAGTATGCACTGCAGGAGTAGTGCCGATCCTAATAAGATTGAGGCTATTATCAATTGGTCAGTTCCGGATAACATCAAGCAGCTCTGGGGATTTCTTGGGCTCACCAAATATTGTTGCAAATTCATTTAAAAAAAAAAAACTGTACCCTGATCGCTACCCTATTAACTAATCTGCTCAGAAAGAATTCCTTTAAGTGGTCCGAGCAAGCTACCAAGGCATTTGAGTAGTTGACAGAGGCTATGACTAATGTCTCAATTCTCAAGCTCCCTGACTTCTTTATGTATTGAGATGAGTGCTTCAAGTTCTGGGATTGGTGCTATGTTGCTTCAAAACCAACACCCCGTATCTTATTTTTGTACGAAATTGTCTCTATAATTAGCCACTAAATTAGCATATGTCTAAGGAATCTGCCATTACTCAGGGCATTGGAAAATGGAGGCACTATTTACTTAGGTGTAAATTTCTCATTGCTATAGACCATTGTAGCTTGAAGGAATTAATGAGCCAAAAGGTGCAAACTCTAGATCAATATCATTATCTCTGCAAGTTCTTAGGATTTGATTATACAATGGTGTACAAACAAGGGAAGCACAATGTGGTTACTAATGCTCTATCAAGGAAGTTTGAAAAAGAAAAGATCAGCACAGCCATGTTCCATAGTGTCACCCGTGTACATTGTCACATAAAGGAGGTATTACAACAAGAAAATCACCAAGATGCTAAGTTCATGAGGCTGCACAATCAAATTAAGCAAGGGTTAACACCTGTTGGTTATTCAAACACACAAGGCTTCGTTACTTTCAATAACAAGCTCTTCTTATCCGCCACATCCCAATTGAAGGATATCGTCCTCCATGAATTGCATTTGACTCCCATTGGAGTACATGCCGGGGTCACCAAGACCTATATGAAAATGCTGCAACCTTCTATTTGGAGGGTTTATTCAAGGATGTCAAGCAGTATGTGGCTAATTGCTTAATCTACCAACAAACCAAGTACCTAGCTGTTAATCCATAGGGATTTTTGCAGACAATATCACCTCCATCTACCAACAGGAGTGAGATATCCATGGACTTCATTGTTTGCCTGCTACCCTCTCGAGGTAAAATAGCTATATTAGTTGTAGTAGTGGAAGAGCATGTTTCAACTCAAAACAGAATTATGCTTAACCTTGAACGAAATATCAACAAGGGCAAGAATGTGTGAAGATGTATGCTAATGCTAAAAGGGTTAACAAGAGCTTTAATGCAAATGATTAGGCACTATTGAAACTATTCCTACACCAGTAAACTTCAGTGGCCACCTGACTTAGTAAGAAAATTGGGCAATTGTTACTTTGGGCCATTCTTTATTGATCAATGACAAGGGCAATCGGGACAACAATTGCTTGTTGGATGGAAGAATTAGCCTCGCGAGGAAGCCACATGGGAAAATCTTGAAGAACTGATCGAGAAGTTTGCCCATATCAACCTTAAGGACAATGTAATGTCTGAAGGGGTGAGCATTGTCATGGACTTGAAGCTCTGGGCCAAATCAAGAGGGCTAAAATGGGCTCTAAACATTATACAAAGGAATTTGATGCTTTCTATCAAACAAATTGACAATTGTTCATTACAAAAACTTAAATAATTATGTTTACTTTGTTATTATTTTAGCCTTGGTAATAATGCCATCCTCTAACCATTCCTGTCGCTATTCTTATTCCTCCAACTCATTTCTAGTAACTAAATAACCTTTTACAGTATGAAGAGCTTTCAAAGAGAGAAATGAAAAATTACAATACATCTTGCTATTTTCTCTCAAGTTTTGATGTTAAAATATTAATATAATACATTATTTTAGTAAAATATCAATTAAAAAAATAGTTTATTATTTTTATTTAAGTCTTAGTTAAAAATTTTATATATTTAAAACATTAATTTAAATAAGAGAGAAGTCATCAATTTTTCATTGATTGTCATGATTTTCTCTCGTTTTTTTTCCCTTTGTTTTTCAAGTTTTAGACATGCTTTGTTAATTATGTGCAATAAAATATATCAATTAATACAACATTCAGAGAGAAAAAGATATCATTTGGAATCCGATAATCAAACTGATTGAAGACAAAACCTCTAGTTCCAATTCTAATTATGACCAAATAAATTAAACAAAATATGAGGCGAAGCTTACTATTTCTCATTGAATTAAAGATGTATTTTTAAATTTTGTTAGAATATTTTTATTTTTATTATAAGAATAAATTACACAATCCTTCATTAAATTTTGTTGAGACTATACAGAATTTTTTAAATTTTAAAATATACTCTTAAATATAATTTTAAACTATTTTAAGAAAATCATTTTCATAAAAAATACATGAAATGATATTTTATTTAAACAAATATATGTACTTAACTTCATAAAAAATATTTTAGTAACAATATTAGAAATTAAGATAAATAGTATTCAAGTTTCTATTGAGAAACCACTAAAAAAAAAGTCAAAAACTGCGTGCGGACATTCTTGAATTTGACTAAAATCTTCCGTAAGAAGTTAACTAATCTGATTTTCTGTATTTATTAAGAAATATATATATATATATATATAACCAACACTTAAGACTAAAAGAAATGCATAGGACAAGAAATGATCAAAAATTTCAAATTTTTACATCACATGATTTAAGAATTTTGATCAATGTTGGTAGATGTTTGGATTGATGTTGGGTTAACATAATTTTCAACTTAATTTTTAAAATTATTTTTATTCTAATATAATTTTGCATAACTATAATTTATGTTTAAAAATTTTAATTTAAAAATTAATTTTCATCACCTATACAATTTATTTAATATAAAAATAATTATTTTTTATTTATATATAAATAAAAATTTTAAAAACATAATTAATTATAAAAAAATTAAATACCAAACCAAACAATAATATTTATAAAATAAATTTTTATTTAAGTATATAAAAAAACTTTTAAATCTTTTTTACACCAAACCAAACGCGTAATAATGGAAATCCAAACTAGAAGTTAATCTCGATGCAATACCATTACCTTTCAATTTATGCCACGTCTCTTACACCACTGAACTGAATAATCTTCAGGAACGGCATCACCGTCCACGTACACAATGAGTCGCACTTTCTTGAGAACCGAATAAATAAGAAAATCCACTGCCTCTTAACTTCTTCTCTGCCTCTCTAACGCTCGCCAAAAATATCTTAGCCTCACAGAAATATGGTACTGCCACGCACCAAAAATATCTTCGTCCACGTCGAATTCACTCTTCCCGAACCTTCCAGGATTCCCATGGCCGCCACAACACTGAATGAGTCTCTTCCCTTTACCTCACATATTTTTCGCCTTTTTAAATCTTCCAGAGCTCCCGTTTACATGCGAACCCTACATTGTTACATACCCATTTCCTTCATCGCCCAGAGAGTTCAAGTGTGAGATAAGAAGAGTTCAGTGTCTTTGAGTGCTATAGATTGTGAAATTACACGCTCTGCTGAGATAAAGGCGTTAGCTTTGTTGATAGATTTTGTTGGGTATCTCGTATAACTACATCTAAGTGGTGAGGTGCAATAATGGAGGGTGGTAAGGCAGGGACGTCGTCATCATCTTACTACAGCATTCTTGGTGTTGATTTGGATTCTTCCACTGATGAAATAAGGAGAGCTTACCGCAAGCTTGCTATGGTTAGTGGGTTCTCCTTTTGTGTTTCGAGATTTCTGACTCCTCTAGGACAAGTCTAGGATCATGGATTTGGGAATTGACTCAGAATTGCTTCTTTCGTTTCTTTTCTTTATTTTTTTTCTTCCTCTCAAGTTGGAAATTTCTTGGTATGAATTGTGTGAGGGGTAATGATCTTAGTGGGTTTTAATTAATCTGTTGCAGCAATGGCATCCAGATAGGTGGACAAGAAAGCCTTCTTTATTGGGTAAGGCCAAACGGAAGTTTCAGCAAATTCAGGAAGCTTATTCAGGTATGATTCTATCTGAGCCTTGAGCACCTCGCATTCCAAAGTTTTGGTTTTTGTTTTTGGACTTTTTTCTAGTATCAAGCATTAAACTTTCGTCTACGTGTTTCTTGGAGCAGTGCTATCAGACCACAAGAAAAGAACGATGTACGATGTAGGTTTGTATGATCCTGAAGACGAAGAAGATGAGGTGAGTGTCATGGAAAGTTAATACTCCTTTCAAATGTGCTTCTTCTTTCTTATTCTGTTCAGTTTGTTCTTCTTCTTCCTCCTAGAAGACAGATCTGTTTGATCTCTGTTTCAGGGGTTTTCGGATTTTGTGGGAGAAATGGTGTCTCTGATGGCTCAAGTGAGGAGGGAGGTATGATTCTTCTTCTTCACGATGTCCAGTCATCTACTCTTCTATTTTTATTTATTAGAAGTTACCATTTGCTGGAGAGGCACAAGATAGAATCAAACACATATTATGATCACTTTTAGGAAATAGTAAAAGGCTCAGAATATTAATTATTTCGTTACTGTAAGTGAGTAACACTGGAGGGGATCTGGGATTCTTAAAGGGGTTTTAAGTGGATGAAAGACGAAATCGCGCAAATGACAAGTAATAATGTTGGGTTTTAAAGTTTTATAGTAAAAATAAAACAAATAAACATGTCTTACAATTTGATACTATTATTGACCTAAAAAAGGTTAGTAGTATATATGTTATAAATCTATTAAAGAAGATGATAAAATTTACCAATTATACTTAAGCTTGATTGAAAGTTTTGAAGAGTGGAGTCAAATGATTGTTAATGAGACAGGAACATGGAGGGGTGTAGTAGGGTAGTGGAGACAATTCATTCTATTATTTGAAAATTTAATTAAAAATAAATAAATGGCAATTTACTTGATTGTTTAGATGTTATAGTATTATTAATAGGATGATGCGAGTTTGAAGGTTGTAATTTTTAATATCATTTTATATCAATTAATAAGAGAGTAAAAATGGAGAGAGTTAAAAGAGCAAATAAAAAACTATAAGATCAAACGCATCCTAATGCCCTCTCATTTGAAAGAAGTAAAAAAATGAACAAGATTCGGATCAAGCTTTAATTGTTCGTTAAAGTTAGTGTTTGCCATATATAAAATCTTTTGATTGTTTGCTGTAATAAATTATAACTTTGGGTAAAGCAATATGGGAAAGAAACTGTGTGAAAGAAGATCTTCACGTCACTTGTCAAGTTTTCCCCTTAAATGCATAGGGTGTAGAAATGGCACTGATGAAGGAGATATTTGAAACAAAAATGGTTACAGGAAAAGGAGTACAGTATGGAGGAATTACAGAGTATGTTCAGTGAGATGGCTCATGAATTTGATCAGTCACCTTCATGGCACTGTGGACCCTTTTTTCTTGATGAGCCCCTTCACAGCCCTAAGAGGATGCGTTTGGACACCAACGTGATGTGAGTGATGATGAACAAGGGACCCTCACATTCTCAACTTCATGGCTCTGAATTGTTTATTGCCATTGTTATGGGATAAGCAAGGATTATGATTCATGAATGAACATTTCGCTTTGGGAGAGAAAGTGAAGTGAGGAGAGAGGTTCAACTGTTCATTCTCTTTTTCTGTTTGAAGTTGACAATGATGACACAACTGAGTAGTAAGATTAACTCATTTGATGCCATGAATGTCTGATTATTGAGTGCTTGCTTGTTTGAAATGATGTTAATTTCACATTTTCTGGTTTTGGAGTTGAAGAATTCTGGTTTTAAGCTTGTTGATGTTCTTCTGAGGCGTGCTTGAGTGATTTGTTTTACTTAGGTTATATTTAAAGTTTCGTGTATTTTGGAACTTTTATAATATGATGAAAGTTGTAAAATATCTAAATTTGTCTTCACGGGCCCAATTCAACTTCTAGAGTCTGTAGCCTTTTTCAGGACCAATTTATTTTTTAAAGGGTTTAATGCTACAATATTTTTTTTTGTTTCGAGAATTTAGATTGTATGGTGTTCTTTGTTAATTAAACAATTGTAACAATATGATATAAGTTAAATTTTTTAAAGAATTATTCTCTATGATATTATATAAGATTATAGGCGATGAATTTCTGTATCTTAAACCTACTCTTTTATGAAAATACTAGTCTTTCTACTTATCTCCGAGTATATATTAAGGATATATTTCAGATTAATTTCTCTCTAGACGTGACTATAATATATAATTCAAGTTCAAATGGTTGTTATTATAACGATCAGTCAGCGTAAGGATATTTTATCTATTTGACTAAGTTTTGGTTAGATTAAGGTTTTTGTTTGAGAATTACGATTGTTTTATTTGAGCTAAATTATGTTTTCTTTTTGGCATTACAATTTTTTATTCAATATATCTATAATTAGGAGCGTCATACCCTCCTTATTGATTAATAAAATTAATGTTGAGTTTTGAATTTACATGATTAAGGGATGTTTTAAGACATTTTGAGCTTTATGTACTAATTTTATATTCAACTTTACTTTAGAAGATAAAAATTACAGATAGGTGAAATACCCATGCCATACTGGCTGCCACAAAGTGTATTTATTTAGATCTAAATATAGGAATGGAGAATATACATGGATCAATTCATATATTTAAAAAATAAAATATACCATCCAAAATGCATTTGTGTTTTTATTTATATCAATAATTGATGAACACATTTGATTTTTTTTTTTTAATGATTTCGTCTAAATAAGTCTCAATTTT